>CANUEZ040000043.1:2402500-3070000 GCA_948099385.1 Fasciola hepatica
TTATGATTACATCACAAGTAAAATAGCGAAGAATGTGCTCATGGTAATGGCTAGAGATCTTCAAGCCAACGACCTCGGTACTTTTCATTTCCGTCGTAAAAGAAATTGAATCAATCAGATACCGTGCGGAGAGGGAAATCAGAGCGACGTCAGCGAATGATTTATGTTCAGGACTGTTTCGTTGAATCTATCTCCACAGTGTGCGTACCACAGACAAAAATGGCGTCCTACTTAATGAACAAATTGGCACTATTGGGATTCCTGACCACTCTGCTCAAGACTACCAGTTGATGAAATCAATTGAACATCCGTAAAATGTTAGCTAATCTATATAATGTTGGCTTAGATTCCACAGAGTACCACGGTGCCCCATAACATCTGGGCATGTTTCTTACCCGGGGTTACACGTGGGTTAGTTATCAGTAAAGCTCCGTTTCAGCACTGCTCTAAAAAGTACAGCGCAAGCTAGTCTGTACTGCGTATAAAATCCCCATCAGGGGAACACCTGTGGAGTCAATCTAGTTGATAAAACATCTGTGTCCGAATTCAGGATCCCTCTGTTTACTGCCGTGCATCCTCAGCCCTCATCCCAAGGACACGTAGTAGGCAACTGTCAGTCTCGTTCAGTATTCCTAAGTTCTGCAGTTCTTAAAAGGATACCCTCCAGGTCCGTCGGCAGAGAACATACTATCACATTGTGCACGTCAGATTGTTTTATCGTTATATATGTATCGGGAATTCGGCACTCATCAGAAGTTCGTCAGAGCTCCCTCATAGTTAAGAATCCTAACAGTAGGTCCCAATCCGGATGGAGGAAGTGGACTTGATCAGTGGAGCAAAAGAAAAACAACTCGATACCGCTCATGAGATGGCTGTTTGTTGACGAGGTACCGAATGTCATTCCTCTCTTCCTCTATCATTCAAAAATACTCATCACGCGATAACAGAAAGATTTACTCCAAAAGGCACTGAGCGCCCACTCTGAATGTTATATTACCTGCCACGAGAATGCGAGTGTCTGCAGTGTGGAAGAATCCGAACTACTTGTTGTATGCACCCGAACTGAAGGACTGACTGATTGGTTGATTGATTGATTGACTGGATGAAGGGTTGGTTAGTTGTTTGGTTAATTGATTGATTGGGTGAGCAAATAAATTGCTAGATGTCAGACACAACTGAAAAGGTAACAAAAAACCATGAACCATCAAAGCACAATGGTAAGATATTCAGAACTGCAAAACATCGAAAGCGCTGAATATTCTGTAGATTAAAGTCGAATAACTAAGGCATTCACTTCTCAAAGAACCTCAGACCGTTACTACTGATTGAAGCTGCTCATGAATAGAAATGACTGAATTAGTCAGAACTCCTTGATACAAACACCTTTTTATCTATTCATGAGAAATTAGCCAGATTTTATGTGGGCATCCGGTGATGTTCGAGTCTGAATCCTATTCTCCTAAAACGGTTGCATGCAGCTGGAGTAGGATGGCCTCGACTAAGGGTGAGGGAATAGATCCAGTTGAACACTGACCATAGCAATCTGGGTTTTACTCGTGACTTTGACAATGATTAACCTTATTCAACTGTAACTATAATGCACTGACTGTTCATCCAATGTTCCTTAGGTTATTCACCCAAACCAAAACACTTCATCCGCTTCAGAGGTCTTTTACCCAATGCACAGGTTGAGATTCCTGTTCAGCGGAAACTTACATTGATCTAAGCAATAAGGCATTCAGATGTGCTGCATCCTCTTGTCCACTTTGTTGCTTGTCATTTCTATACTAGTAAAATTGTGTTATCGTACTGGTTACCTAACGGTTTTTAACTAATTCTCAAATTGGATTATCAGTGATAGTCATCCAAGTGATTTCCTAGTAAAATCAACCTATCTGCACATTAAACTTGTGCATATTGACAGGTTAAAGTTTTCAAGGTTTAACAAAAGTGCTTACCGAATCAATCAATGATATACAATAGCACAACAACAGGAATTTTTCGTGACACCAGAAATAGGAGTCTGCTAGCAGTAACTGCTGTGAAATCGGTGCTTTTGTTCTGGCCGCAGATGTTCCGATACCATGGGCAGGGATTTGTTGACATTAGATACCGAGTGGATCGTCTATCTGAAAATCTCTACTACTGGGTCAGTTTGTTTATCGACGAGCACAGAACGCTTTTCTGTCGAGAACCAAAGGTATTATGGGACGGAGGCAAGAATTTTGTTCCCGGGTAAACAAAAGTTTGGAGGTTGTTAATATTAGTTTGATCATGGTTTAGTTAGAAAAGAAGAGCGGAGGTCACGCAAGGCCTTGTGAAGCCGAATAAGGCGGTATCAGGTGGATCAGAGAGCGTCGGTTTTTTTCCTACCTAAACAATCGTCAGCTAGGTTAACTTTTGAGCAGAAAAGATAACCAAACATCACGGTAAAATCGAAACGAAAACAACATTTGGGCAAAGTGGTCAAAAGCAAACCAGTTCAATTGTTGTTTTGGTCTTTAGACTGACCTGCGAAGGCGTAAAACTGGACCCAACCTGTAGTGCGCAGTACAATGCCGAGAGGGAACTATTGCCGGCCATTTGGAAAGATGCAAGTTAGGAGATATGGACAAATGTAGATTAGACTGGTTGATTCGTTTTGGTTTTAACTTTACCCAGCCCTTCTTATCTCACATCATAACACTCTACACAAATTCGAAAAAACCTCCAATGTAAAAGTCTTCAAACTCACCCTATGAGAAACACTGGGCTTAGTGTTTTCTGCGAAAAGTGATTTCTGGGTACACACAAACAAACACAATACAAAAACAAGTAGACGCCATAAACGCAAGGTCCATTGGGCTACGGAATGTATCTAGAACTACTGATTGCAAATGTAAGAGTGATGGTCATAGACAATGCTGGACCTAAGTGACAGAGGAGCCGAATACGACAAGGGAGCTTCGAACATGATTTGGCAGCTAAAAGCTTTCGTCATCAAATAGAAGCAAGAATTTATGAATCATATTTCCTAATGACCCATGGATTCGTCCGGCGCCTGAATGTTGTTTAAAATGGAGCAACCACTTAATACGTATCGAGTACGAAAGTGGACAGGAAAAACACAAGATTCTCATCCAATCTAAAATGAACCGGATTTTACTGTCTTTTTCAAACTAGTCCCAAAATAGTGTTAAGGAATAGAATAGACCACAATGAATTGTGAATGATGTAGACCAAAACGGCCGTTTTCTTCATCAACTTCTTAATTCACCCCACCCCCCAACCCCACCCCAAAAGATTAAAGTGATTGATTGTTCAGAATTGACCAGTAGAGGTCATAACTGAACACCAATTGATGGTTTACACCTCTGTAATTAGGCAAAATGTTCTGTTTAAAATAGACTGTCCAAATTACGAACGAGTCAGTCATCATCCGTACGTGGCTATTATCCGCATCTCCTCTGGCATTTTTTTGATTTTCCATTCACAGACCAAGTATCAAACGGTCCATTCGGCTTTGGCTACTTTACGGACGGAATTTGAACGAAGCGCTCAAGAGAAGGACGAAGAACTCGAATCAGTTCGGTACGTGCTTGTTATATCCAGATAAATTCATGCGACCGAACTGTCGACGGGGTTTGAAAAGAAAAGCATTTAAATTCTATCTACCTTGGGCTTTTTGAGTGAACCACAAAACGACTTATGTAAATGTTCTTTGCCGCACTATATATATATATATATATATATATATATATATATATATATATATATCACGAGGACGATGACATGGCATTACTATCTACCACTAATGTGTCCGGCGCTGCCTGGGTTTGAATCTTTTGCTTTAGAGGTGATAACAGGGTCGGACCACTTGCTTTCACACATTTGAAAGAAATCGTCAGTTTAATTTAGTAATTCTACTGGTCTGTTTTTTAACCGCTGCTCATTATGAACATCAGCTAAACTGGACGACCCACTTCAATACTTACTTAACTGAAAACGGATTTTCATTGCATATTACTGGATATGTAATTTTTCACGAGTCGTTAGAATGACGAAAATCTTAGGAGATGGTATTGCCACTGGTTCTCCACTAGTCTATCTACTGGCGGAAATATGTTTATGGCAAAACCGGGAAAAATGTGACAACGGAAAGCAATGGTCAGGTTAGATCAAGAAGTCCGACACGTGGATGGCAGTTTATGCATATTGGATGAGAACTGTGCCAAGAGTGTAGACGAGCTGAAGCCTGGCTGCATTCAGCAAAGGAAAAGGGGCCACAGTAAAAACTAGCCTTATTTGACCTGATAATGACAAGACTGAAGAATAGGCCGACCCAAAGAAGAATCCCCAGGAAAACACGTCAAAATTTGCCAACAGTGTTTTTCTGTGCTTCAAGAGGATGTTATTAACAGGAATTAAGCATACAGCAAGAGTCAAAATCACTCAGAGCAGCTGCAAGCTGAACACATGCAGCTATACAACTCAAAGGTATGGTCACTACCTTGCAATTGGACGACCAACTGAGTGAGCTGCTCTCATTTTATCCATTCAAGTGCTTATCAAGGTTCATTTCCCATGTGTCACGTACTCAGACGTTTTCTCAGCGCATTAGGTGCACTACTGGAAATGACTAAGTCACGTAAAGATAAGTGAAGTAGCAAGTTTTATTCTTGGTCACTTTGTAGATTTCAGTTACGAGAACGACCTAAATGACTCATTCATTGTCGTACCAAATTACCCTAGCCCATCGAAAGTAGTTCGACTGCGAACCGCAGCCTCCCGGTCCAGATTGTCGCTATCTCCGCATACTTTCGCTTTGTCAATAAGCACAATAAGAAACCAGTACAGACATGTGAGCTACCGTGACTGACGACTGAATCTGTGGAAAGTGAAATGAATCCCGTCAACCCGGGTCTTCAGTGAACAACTCAGAAGTGCTGTCAAAATAATCTTAAATTAACGCAGTGAATAAACAAGTGCTTTTTGGACACCCAACTGTTCTGTAATGGCAAGATTGGGAACTACTGACAATATGTATTCATTCTCAATAGTGTTAATTGGTAATACCCTATGTTCCACTTAGATATCTCATGAAAATGGAACGACCTGTTGGGAATACGTGTAGTGTGTAGCATCCCTGAGAATTTGTAATGTCTACTCGTAGCTACGGCTAAAGATCGTGCAACCTGTAATCCATTGATGGCCTTATTAATTGACGATGATCGTAAGTTCTCCAGTCCTTGAAACTGGTAAATACTTGAACCGTGATGAATTTTCACGTGGATTCTCCTCTCTCATTTATTGTCTAGCCGCTCAAGTCAGAGAAATGTTGAAAATCTCAAAGCCACCATTGAAGGCACCGAAACCAAATACCAAGGCGAACTTGAAAGGTTGCGCAAAAAAATGGAAACTGCCATTGCCGGTCTGGAAGAACAATTAGAGACGGAAAAGAAAGCCCGCGGAGAAGCTGAAAGAGCTGCCCACGAAGCTGACGAGCATGCAAATCGTCTCGAATATGATCTTGAGGAAGCGCATAATTTGCTCAACGAGACCTCTACCACGTTACAGGTACTTTTGTCCACGTCATTTTTAGCACAGTTTAGTCGAATCAATTGCAATTCTTGTTACCAGGACCAAACACTCATTTTGATGTTTTCATCTGGTTGTTTGTACAACCGAAATTCGTTGCAACCCACAAAGATTTTCAGAATTGTTCTAATACAAGGACCCAAGAAATGAGATACAACCATAATAGACAACTGAAAAAACCTCGCGTTTGACATAATGAGTACAGTTATTACGCTGAAAAGTCTTTGTTAAACCAAGTGAACTCAACAGTCCTTCAGAAGGGTGATGTTCTTGTAACTTACGAGAGAGTTGAGAGTGCAAAGAGAGAGCATTTTTTGATCAAATCAACTCGCATTTCAATTACAGTAATTTAGAAGTGAGTAGTAAAGATTGTATGACCTAGTGATATGTCAGAATAATAGTATTACTGACAGTAGGACTTATAGCAATATAACCCAGAAAATTCTGTTGGCCACTTTCTCAAAGGGTCTTACTCTTTCTCGGGGTTCAGAAGTACTGACTATCCTCTTAGTTCAGTGCCCTCAGCCACGAGCTAATTCGAGTAATAGATTCATTAACCCAATGTCCTATCAACCAAGCAAATGAATTCATTAGGGTCTCCCAAAACACATTGAGATCACTCGGCTAGTTACAGTTTTCCGTCGTTTAACCACCCCATTATCAATGATTTATCGCCGTTTCATTTCTGCAGGACCACATAAATATGACAGAAAATGGTTTTCTATTGAACATCCAGGGTTCTTAAATAAACTTACGAAGTTGTGTCACATCGCGGTCAACGAAGAGCCTCAGATCACTGTCCTCGCGGAAACATGACTAACTTCCGATAGCTTGCATGCTGAAACCTCCATCTTAGTCTGTTCTTTAACCACGTAAGAATCTGGTAGAGGCGGTGTCGGAAAAGTAATCTTTTATCAGGCAAACTCCGATCCTGACTCATAATATATATGCATATATATTTCAGAAAAACTTTAAGGTAAAATGCAGCACTGGCACACACTCGCTCCGCGTGGTTGCCAATGCAGTGCTAACAGCGAGCACCACGGGCACGGAGATGGAGGTAGACAAGAACCGACTCGATCTTGAATAGGTTGTCAGTACAATTACAAATCATTACTGTCTATTAGAAACAGAATGAACTGTAGAATCACAGCAACGGAGGGCTCCACCAGACTTTTAGAAATCATGAGTTTCCGCAAAGCTCTACCGAATTCCCTTCCATTCGCATCTTTAAATCGGTTATGATATGTTGAGGACTGCTGTGAAGAGAAGATGGAGCAACTATGGTGTTATTCGTACGAGTGGCTAAAATGCAAGAGTTGCCTAAGAGAAACCAAACCGTTTCTATCATGAAACAAGCCGATCTCAACAGAGTTACTTGCACACAGAAAGATGGCTCAGACTAAAAGAACGAGAGTGTTACGCAGAACAAGAAGCCAATCCCCCGCAGTCACGTGGCCGAGAGAAGCCGGGATGAGCACACAGTGAGAAAATCATTCTTTGTTGGGTGCATATGGGGAAAGTGTTATTCGAAAGGCCACCAATTTTGTATCTGACTTATATGGTTTGGCTAATCCAGGTGTGCCCCCTACGCCTCACCTACTCGTGACAAGGGAAAATAGAACGCTCAGCACACTAAAATAAATCACTGAATAGTAAATATTAACAATTAAGTGGCAACACATCTCATTTCTGACCGAAAAAAGCGGGCTGCTTAGTGAGTTCATCAGTCATATACTGATTGGTTCTGTCTGAAATATAAGACTATCATGGTGTTCAAGCGTATTACAGACTTCAGAAATGAGTTGTTATCTTTTGCGTATCCAGACTGTTGGAATATAGGCCAGGCCCCCTGAAGCAGGCACAAAAATGTGTCAGTGATGACACGCGTTCGGGACAAACCGCAGCACAGCAATTCGTTGTAAAATTTCGATACGTAGCACAGCCCCGTATACCTTATTTGTTCCCCTGCAGAACCATCATGAGTCTCTATATCTCCCGATCCGTCGCACTGGAGAAATGAACCTGACAGGAAATTTCATTCAGGTATAGCAGATTATCTCCAAAAGGCTTCGTCGTACGAGTTCTGCACCGTTTGTAGTGTACCTATGGTGAGCTACTTGAACTGGAACTCGACCTGCGGATAGGCGATACCACAAACACGCACACACACCTCGACTGAGTATCCAGGCAACAAGCTGACGGTACACAATGCGAGACAAAGCTAGCCCACAGACGATTTCCTGTTACTCGGTGCAAGGAACATTATTCGGGAAAAGTGTGATCCTTTATTCCCATCAAGTCGTTTGCATAAGTAGGTGTGTGTGTGCGACCGATTTTAAATGTATCATTCGTCGTGCATTCCGGTACTGGTCCCTTTATTTTTTTCCGATTGTCGTTTTCCTTCTTTTTCAGTTTCTGACTGGATTACCGTTTCTGAAGCTTATGTTGTTTTGCAAGCTGTTTTTGAGGCTACTTGCTTGAGTTCCATTCTGTCCTCTTTGATGCTAATGGCTGGTTCATACCTTTGGGGTGAAGGAAGGACAAAGATGTCTCTCCTATTTTATGTGTGAATTTGTGTGAGCATTTTATGTTAAGGTGTATGACAGGAAAGAACGAGAAAGGTGGAGAAAGTGGAAAACAAAGTTTAAACAATAGCCTTAGTGTGTGCGCATGTGTGTAGCTGTGTAAGTCGGAATCCTGCATCCGTTCGATCTGCCACAGCCGAAGCTGGACTAATCGTGCTCACCGGGAGGAAAAACTTCACCAGTGCAGCAGGTCAGCTGAATCGTGTTGCTCGGCTCCAACGAGTCATGCATGCCATGGTCGTACTGTCTCTTCGTATTGTCCCACGAATGTGTGATCTCGAAACTCCAGTAATCCACTTTTCTGTGAGCAGACAAAGTCCTGCCCTCCACCTTCCTGTCAGGCTGTCACAACACACACACACACACACACACACACACGAGCACTAAACTCGTAAAGTTTTGTGGATTTGGGACAAGTGAACTCTCGTTCGTCTTGATGCTCATCGGTCCTCTCGCAGTTCAATTGATAACGCGTGAAAAGCTTTCAAGCCCTTTTGTGCATATACTGACCGATTAGAGCACAACGGTGTGAAGCCTGCTGAGTATGAACGGAAATGGGGTTGTTTGTTAGCGGGCTAGGCACCGTGTCAGTGACACCTGAGCAAACTGGTGTTCCGTGAGCACGATCTCACCCATGCCTATGCTCGTGTGTTTTGTGTGTGTGCTGTCCGCACGAATTGTTAATCTTTCCTTTTTCCAGGCCAATTTTGCTCATCTGTCTATGTGTTCATTAGTTTATCTGGTCGTAGAGGTTTACATGCACGAATTCGCATGCATCGGGGATCAAGGGACAGCTGAGAGGGGTGGCTCGCTCGACGAACTGTACGGATGGAAATGCGCTAGTCATAAACGAACCAACCTGTGCTCGTGGATGTTCGAGTTCAGCTCCCAGAGTGACACTGCATTATCCATGCTCTCAATTTCGCATGACTCACAAACCACAGAATAACAAAGCTTTTCGAGAATTATCTTTATCTTTAGGAATAATGCGTCCAAAGTGAAAGGTTACCGAATTATACTGCTTTATTTTGAAGAAACCACCAGTGCATAGCATGACTCGTGATGCTTTATGAACGCCCAACTTGCTACTGGTACTCCAACAGTAATGTATATTTCAGAAAACGTTGTCATTAGTATAACCTCTTAGTACGGACACTCAGAGATTTCGACGGGGTTCTTTTGTGTGAGTAGATTGTGTTTTGAGCCGCCGGTTATAGGCACTGGTCGTTCGGTCCATCTTGTTTTATTTTGTGTGAGTGGTATTCGGTGGACACTAACGACTGGTAAGTGTGGATATTTCAATTTGTTGCGCTTCAATATTGGTGATAAACTCACACGCCGTGTTCAATGAGGCTCAGTGCAACAGGAGAGACGATACAGTTAGTCAATCTTTGGAAAGTGGTTGGTAGAACAGGGGTAAAATATTTAAAACTTTAGTCAGAGTCTGAGTAATACTGTTTCTGTAGGTTTTACCGATGTGCAATCAATGTCAGTGGTCCGGATTATTCCACTTGACGGGAAATGGTGAGTGAAATCGCCATGTTGAAATCCTGTCGAGTTGATATAAAACATTCAGATGGAAGTGAACGGGGATCGTCAGTGTATAAATGACTGATTAAGTGATGACTGATTGACTGGTACGTAGGGTGAATGAATAAATGACTGATAGTTTTAGTGACTGATTGATTGTCTGACTAGTTAACTGACTAGCTATTTTTGAGTAAATTTCTCACGCACGTTTGTTAGACTTCACACCACCATAAATTTCCCTTCACAATTTTCTCCGAAATGGTGGTTGTTGATTTATCCGAATGGCTGAACCTATCAATTTATTTTGCAATCTTCTAGTTTTATGGAGTCTGAGTCCAGTGAATAACAGTCTTCTTCACGTATCACATACTACGTCAAAACTCTTGAACCCAAAAATACAAAAGAAACGAAATAGGAAAACAATGCTATGGAAATAGAATGTTTCAGTCAGTGTTTTGTTTTTGACTTGTTCAATGCACCCCTTTCTACCAGTACGCGTGGAACTACAAACCTTTCAACTTATTTTTCTTATTTTTTCCGTGTTTGTTATACAGCTTTGGGAGGTATGTACGCAGCTTATATTAGAACAAACAGTGCACCTATCAGACAGTACATTTTCATGAAAATTGCGAAAGACTTCCATCTAGATCCGGTGTGGTAGGGAATTGTTAGGATGAAAGGCAACATTGTTAGGAAAGTTCACGGGATTTGGCGAAAATAAGGTATTAACTTTTTTACCAAGCTTATTTGTTTGCGAAATTAATTTTATTTTCCCATAATTGGGGTTTTCCTTGTACAGTATGCCCATCAAATTCGGGGTCACCTCAGTTCGGTCAAAATCCAGTTTATAGAACTGGCACTACCCTCAGTGGCCAGAATTATACAATAGGCACTATTGTTTAGCGAGAGAGAGTGTGTGTGTGTGTGTGTGCGTGTGCAGTATTAGGGGTATAAACTGGAATTCGACCGTACATCAAGATTTCAAACGAACCGAGTTGATCCCGAGTTTTTCGGACAGACTGTAGTACCAAAGGCATTCCGTAGCCTGTTCTAAATCGTCCCCGAAAGTGAAGCACACAACGTTCGTGGGTGTAACCTGTTTTTTGCATTTGCACTTTTTTGAATATATCCGAGAAACAATATAGACTATTTGCCTAATTGCCATTTCGTCCCCAAATTGAAGTCTATCCTACATTATTTTTCGGTTGCAATCCTGCTTCTGTTCCAACGGTCATACAAGGGCTCAATTGCTTCTGCTAAGTCGGCACTCCTGTTCTCTCTACAGTGTGAATCCAGCATGTATCACGTTCTCAAACACGACTTCTTAAAACACGATTTGCCTAACAGCGCCAGTAGGATTTCGATTCTTCGAAAATTCATTTTACAATGAAACCAACCCCTTTGATCGATTGATGCGCTTATTCCTGTATTTCAAACAGGAACCGCGTCCATCATTGTAGCTGGGGTTCATTTTTACCGTTAATAAATAATACGACACATTTTGGTGATCTACAATCTTTTCATCAAAGCAGGCTCAAGAAACAGGTCAGAAAAATACGGTGCTTTCGGAGTTGGTCACAATCATGCTTTTCGAACCTGTTGCGTGTTTGCTCACGACGCATATCTCATGGAGGCTGTAAACACTGACTAAAATAGACTTGAATGATCGAACTTTTGGATAGAAAAAGTCCGGCGGAGTTACCCGTTATCTAAATCGTTCCGACTCCTTATCCCATCAGTAAATTTTACAAATCCACCAAGGTGCCCTTTGGATCTCGTCCGGTTTTCCCACTGAAAGGTGGCCGAAGAGGCCAGTCTGGCGATTGAAACCAAGATAATTGCTGAGTATCATTGGAACAGTGGGTTGCACATCATTTGATTTTCGCCTCCGTCCATTCGCACCCGACTGACAGTCTCGCCGTAGCTCAGCTGGCACAATAACTTCCCGATAAGCGGGAGGTCTTTGGTTCGATTCCGGCTAGCGACGTGGACCCCTGGACGCGAAAATTACAGATAAATTTTCTATAAACCACACATTTAAAACTGTAGTATAATGGCAAACGATGCTTATTTTCGGGAATTTGCGGAAAAAGTCAAGGAAACAGTGAAAAATGACAAGTTGCTTCAAAAGTTGGTCTTCGATGATGTCCTACGGAAAACGTTCGAATTCTTCCTATTGTGAAGCTTGAAGTCAACCTTACCGGAAATAAATAGCTGATTTGTTAAGTTCATTATGTTGCACGGGTTATGACTGCATTAATAGATTGAAAATGCGATAAAAATTCCGACTGATGATTTTCGTTTGTATCGAATCGGTCATTCGACCAATGGTCATGTCGCTTTTGGGAATATCATCTGGATTTAATCAACCAGCTTTATGCATTCTCCAAAGAAACGAATAAACCCCACAATACTGAATACGCATTAGGTTCCCCGCGTCTATTTCACTCAATCTTCTTTGGAAACAACTCCTAGTTGACTTAAAATACAGCATCTTTTGAGGTGGTCATTTTTGTGGATCTTCTGTTTATAACTGTGATCCCCGGAATCAAGCACTGCACATATGAGGTAGTCCCCTTTATCAAACTGATGGCTTGGTCCTTTGTGCAAACATTCCTATCAGAATTTGATTTTCATCTGAGTCATTTGTTTTGCACAAATGGAAGATAAATAATGTTTACGGTCCAAAAGTAGTTCTGATTGGTGCCTTTTTACAGATGTTCTCAGTCGCAAATTCAATCGGCCCCTCTTGTCGAGATTCGAATCTGGAACTTCAGTTCGGAAATACTGCCCATCAAACACGCTATCTAAACCAAGGGATTTTGTTGCTTCAAAAGTTCAGCGCACTTTACCGTCAGAAAATCGAGGTCTGGGATTGTGAGCTACTCGCCGATAGTTTCAACTTTTGCTCAAAAATTTTACTTATGTAGAACAATAGATTTTGCTCACCAATATTTAGGCAACGACGCAGGATAAAAGATCATACAAACTTGGTGTTTTTGGTTGATAAGGACTGAAAATGTGCGGCTGAACAAGATGAACTTAAACACCATCTTGTAGAAGGCACAAGTGAAGCTAGTAACTGACTTGGTGGCCGTGGTTTTAATCGGAGGAAGCACTACGCGGGTGTTCGGGAGCTCATTGTCCAGTTCAGCTCATAGTATCAGCGCGTCTCTGACTCCATTCAAAAATTATACCCCTCCCCTCTCCCTTTCAACCCCCACACACGCAACAATAATTGAACCAACTGGGATGTGTGGTCATTTGGACATAGTGTGGGGAAATGAAGATTTCTATATACGTCCCGCTGTTTCGGTCCCACTAGCTGAATTTTAACAGTTGCCTAGCTACTGGAAAGACGTATGACTTTTGACTGAGTTACACCACACGTGAGAGTCATGCTCTTTGTGACTACCAAAGTGGTATTAGGAGTCCCATAGTGAAGAAATATGAGTTCGCATGTCGATCTTCACGTCATATGCTAAAACCTCAGTGCTTTTGATCGTCCTTCACAACATCGGCTATGGACAGAATGTACAAAGTAGTGAGTGTTTCTAGATAACGAATATGCGTCGAATATATCTGATAGTTCAACATTGTTCAAACTGCTTCCGGATGGTGCCCCACTGCATGTCTCCCGGCTGACTGGCGATTTTCTTGTCGCTCAAGTTTATTCCACGTATCCGGACCAGAAAAGGGCATCCCTTTCACCCTCTGTTATTACTGATGTTTTATAGGTTGCTATTCTTCCTCCGTATTTCGATTCATTCCATGGTATAAAGGATTCCCGGCTCATCTACTCTCATGGGATATAGATATGAGGACAAGGTAGATTTGGAATGTGAATTTCCTTGCCCAGCAGACAGACACTGTTATTTGCTTATCTTTCCAGTTTTCTCACGTAGAATGCTTTAAAGATAGGGATGTATCATTTTCATTAGTTTTTATGAATATACGGAACGCTTACACAAACAAGTCTCCTCCTATCTACAAACTATGCAACCAACAACAGTCAATTGCCTCGAGACTGCATCATGACGTGGTGTGATGGCTTGCTCGCCTCTATGACCCAAAGAGCTACACAGGATGGCTTCTTTAAGCCGGAGATGCAATCATACCTGACAGGTCAATGGGTAGAGGTCAGACAAAGTCCAGTCTCCTGGTCCTCCAGGTTGGGGGTAGATTTGAGCTGGCAACCCAATCAGCAAAATCAGTGGAAGAATAATTGATCCAAGCAAATGGACTTCCACTAAGCCATCCCGCTGCCTTGCGGATAGGTTCTTGTTAGAACTAAAGGCTTTGGACCAGGACCCTAATCGTTCTCCTGCTTTGTGACTGGACACCCTAGCAGTACCCGTCCAACATCTCCCATGACCTGCATGAATACAAAGAATTCCATACTGCATCGGTCGTCGGGCAGGATAATCAGGACAGCGCTGCCCATTGCATCGAGCGGGGTGGGTAGTGATAAGTGGACTACTGCTCAGAGTTCCCTCTCTTTTACTCAACCTTTGTCTTCTGTCCCTAACCATCCCTCTTTGCCCCATCTATCCACCCATAATGCTCCCACTGATAACACGGTCGATACTCGCAACGATTCACTGTCAAATAGTATCGGGAATAATCCTCTGTCTTGGAACTCACATTTTCTCAAGCCTCGTCAGCCTCTGAACCTCGGCTCCTTCAACGTGTGTACACTCATGCAGGCCGGTCAGCTGGCGTGCCTAGCCCTCACATTAGATTCTCTGAAGATTGATGTCTGCTGCTTAACTGAAACGCGTATCCAGGATTCGAGCAGTGTAATTCAACTAACTGCTCCTGGTGTCTCATCGAGGTTTATTCTGCGCACTTCAGGAGACGAAGCAGCTAGAGCTGTGGGTCAACGTGTTGTAGGAATAGTCTTGAGTGACAAGGCTGAGGCTGCCCTTTTAAACTGGATCCCTGTTAACAGTCATTTATGTGCTGTGAGACTCCAGGGGTCAATTGGCGTTCGAAAGGATAGTTGTGTTAAGCGCAGTTTGTTTGTGATCTCGGCGTACGCCCCAACGAACTGCAGCTCAGACGCGCAGAAAGATGAGTTCTATGATGCCCTCGCCACTCTCGTTCGCAGTAGTAAAGGTTCTGACATTGTAGTGCTAGCTGGTGATTTCAATGCACAAGTTGGCAAACTTAGTGTGTCAGAAGCCTGTTTAGGTGGGCGTTGTGCTTTACCCGCTGAGCGTACAGATAACGGGGATAGACTTCTTCAGTTTTGTGCAGACAATCGATTGTTCTTGTCTAGCACCAATTTCCGACACAGCTCGCGTCGCACAGCGATATGGCGCTCTAACTCTACAGGTATTTTGAGTCAAATCGATCATATCGCCGTAAGCTACCGGTGGCGCAGTTCTGTTCAGAACTGTAGATCTTACTGGTCCACGTACGTGGAGTCGGACCATGGATTAGTTTTAATGCGATCATCTCTCCAGCTCCATGTTTATGGTCGTAAACCGCAAACCCGACTAGCCGTGCAACGTATATGTGATCCAGAAGTCCGCACCCGGTATGAGCGGAAGTAAGAACATGAGCTAGTATCTACAACGAACAGTAATGTAGATGAGCATTGGTCTCATATCAAACAGGCGATGCACTTTGCAGCAGGTTTTGCCTGTGGTCCTAGATCCAATGTCCATCAAAGACACTAGATCTCGCAAGAGTCGCTGAGTATAATGGAGCAAAAGCGTCAGCTTTTGAACCGTAAGGAGATGAATAAGATGCGGAGAAATCTACAAAGGCAAATTACGAAAAGCCTTAAGAATAATCGCGAAAATTGGTGGGTTAAGGTAGCCAGAGAAATGGAAATAGCAGCTGCTTCAGGTAACAGTCAAAAACTGTTCAAACTTATTCGTGACACCGATGGACGGCGCACCCAGGTCAGTGAAACAATTTGCGATAGAAATGGAGAACCCATCCATAACAAACAACAAAGTCTTGACCGATGGGCCGAGTACTTCAAGGAACAGTTTAGCTGGCCGCACGCTAGTGTAGTTACTCCCGTGTCAACAACTGTGACTCCTTGGGTGGTATCACTTGAGCCCCCATCAGAAGTAGAAGTAGAGTCATGTATTCGATCACTAAAGCGAGGGAAAGCAGCAGGTCCCGACAAATTTTCCCCAGTTCTTTTCAAACTGGGTAGTGAGGCGTTGATAAAATCACCTACCCCATTGCTTCGTGACATTTGGAACGAGGAGCGTATTCCGTTAATATGGAGCGAATAATGGATTGTTCCCATCTTAAAGAAGGGAATACGCAGTGACTGCAGTAATCATCGTGGGATTAGCTTAATTCCGATAGTCACCAAAGTATTAGCTTCCATTTTGCTGCTTCGTCTTACACCAGCTCGCGAGAAGAATGTCCGCGAACAGCAGGCTGGATTCCGCCCAGGTCGAGGATGCATCGACCAGATTTTTACTCTTCGCCGACTACTGGAAACGCGTCACACGCACCGCCGACCGACAATAATGCTTTTCTTAGACCTGAAAGGCGCCTTCGATTCAGTTGATCGAACATCGCTTTTCAGTGTTCTTCATCGAAAAGGTATGCCTCAGAAGTTCGTGAACCTACTGAGATCATTGTATTCTCATACTTCTGGCCGCGTTAGGGTTTACGGTGAACTATCCGGTCGGTTCGAAACGACCAGTGGTGTTTGGCAAGGATGCCCTTTGTCTCCATTCCTGTTCAACTTCGTCATGGACAAAATAATGGAGAGTGCGCTGCAAAATCTTCAGGATGTAGGCGTCGAACTAGGAGATAGTGAAAAGCTATGTGACCCAGATTACGCAGACGACGTTGTCTGCTTGTTCGAATTCACGGAACATGCTCAACGTGCACTAGATAATCTCGCAAGAGCTGTAGCTCCATTCGGCATGCGCTTTGCACCTTCAAAGTGCAAGATGATGTTTCAAGACTGGGAGTCAACAATTCCGAGCTTGATGCTCGATGGGGAGGTTCTGGCAGTTGTCGACCACTTAACCTACCTCGGTAGCTGCGTGACGACGGATGGGAGCACAGTAGTAGAGGTGAGCACGCGGATATCCAAGGATCGAGCGGCGTACGCTGCACTGAAGCACTTGTGGCGCCAACCTGATATTTTACTGAAGTTGAAAGGCCGTGTATACTGTGCTGCAGTGCGTTCAGTTTTGCTGTATGGTTGCGAAACTTGGAGTCTGTGTGCTGAAGATATTCGTCGTCTTGAGGTTTTGACCATCGATGTTTACGTAGTATCGCTAGGATTGGGTGGAATATCCGAGTAAGCAACGATGAGGTAAGAAAGCGAGTATTGGGTACTAATTCAGAGAACGTTTTGTCACAGCGTATCCAGCTTAGCATACTTCGTTGGTTGGGACACGTGTTACGTATGGCAAACACACGTCTACCGTACCGTGTCCTATTCTCCGCCCCTCCTAGGGAGTGGAAGAAGCCACGTGGAGGTTAACAGATGAAGTGGCAGTGAGGAATGAGAAAATGTACAGCAGACTTAGGAAAAGTAGGTGCTTCACGTCTTCGTGGTTGGGGTTCAAAAGATCCGTCTACCAGTTGGCTGGAGACACTGAAGGATATGGCTGCGAACCGCGAGCAGTGGCGATCGTCTTGTCACTTTCTGTCGAATCAGAATGACTGATCAATGTTTGTTTGTACAGTTAGACTGTGTATTCCGTGTGTTGGCTACTAGGGCATTCTTTCCTTTTCCCACCCATGTAGGTCCACTCCCTGTCCATCTTGTACATTTATACTTTCTAATTCAACGTGCAACATGGTGAGAAAAGCAGTGGTCAGTGGGGCTTGCCCTACTGTTTAACGCTGTACGATGATGATGATGATGATTATCTGAACAACTTGTAAGTTGATTTTTTTAATCAAAAACGCATGTACTTCCCCCAAGTAACTATGCTCTTCCTTGGTCTTTCTTACCAATCTTATACATCCTATACATAACGCTCTTGGAAGAGCTGTGTCTGCATTCTCAACACGTATACAAAGTCCAAAATCATTTCCTGGCACACTTGCGCACCGCACCTGTTGTGTTCTGGTTTACAATCGTTGTTCATTTAGGTGTAGCCTGCGCACACCGACACCTCATCGTCTGCGTCACGAGCGCGCGAACACCATCGTCATGCAAGACCAATGGTCATCCCACGCACTGACTTGTCAGAGCACTATCTGGACCTTTATGGACTGTATAGAGTGTACAATTTCTCGGTGACTGGAAGGAGCAGATTTCATGTTTTCACGCGGCTGAGCGATCCGTATACTCTGAGCATTATATATGTGCTATTCTGTTGTCGTTCTGCTTCATATGGAAAGCACCAATCGCACACAGTTTTACGCTATTGCGATAGTCACTGCTGAACTAGTGGAACGCAAGCTGCAACATAAATTTTACCCTTTATTGGCCGAAGCTATAAAATAGCAACCGAGACCAGAGCACAGAAGTACGAGGTTAGTGGCCGACTAAAATGAACTGAGCTGAACTGAACTGAAATGAACATGGTTTAATAACGATCATGTACTTGTACTGATGATCATTTTCTGAATAGAAAAAGAGACGAGAAAGATCAAGGTTGAACGTCGAAGGACCATAAAGCTAATACTGACTTCGTTCGGCTTAAAAAAAGCTAGGACACCTTGTGAGTATCAGTGTCCAGATTAGTGCATCGTCAGGATGGTCGCAGATACAACCAGTAAATGTTTATCCCACTTTTTCAAAATACTAAGTTCAGGAAAAACATAAGAGGATTTTTCTTCAACGGTTATTTTCCCCAGGACAAATTAAATAAGCAAACTACCGCTCAATAACATTTTGCGTACGCATAAAAATAAGGTTAATATGCATTACCTTGAGAAATAAAAATTTCATTTCATCCCTCGTAAATTGTGTCATAATTTTTTAGCTTTCAATTCCCCGGTCACATCCGATATCACCGAAACTGCAATTTCTTTGTTGCCTTGTATTCAATTCCTACCCCATCCCCCCATCAAATGACGTCTACGTGTTCAAAAATAAAACCGGTACGAATCAGATTTGTGAAAATCGTCGAAACGCATTGAACGACGAAGTGGAGACGCTACGCAGCCAGCTAGAAGTAACCGAACGACTGAAACGGAAAACGGAAGAGGATGCTGCGGAAACCGCGAATCGAATCGGAGAGTTGACCAATCAGATTAACAATCTGACCACAGAACGTCGCAAGTTAGAGGGTCAAGTCACTGTGCTTCAAGGTGATTTGGATGATGCGACCGGTGCCAAGGAGGTGAGTCCAACTAATTCGACATTCTATCCAAATTTGACCAATTCGTTTTCTTTGATGCTCAGTTATAGAGTTGAAAAATAGCGCACTGGCACAGATCACGTTGGGAATGTGTTTCTGTTAGATCGCTTGCTCTGGTTTGGAAGTATCAGATCGGGGGACGCAATTCAGTTCAGTACATTATGAACGGTGATCCCAAAATTAATTAGAATGCAGTATAAACCGATTTTTATCTGAAGGGTTTACAAAGCTCGTGTGGATAAACAGAAAGTTCGCAATCGTGTACTCATGAAAAATGGATTGTTTCCTGTTGGTCCAAAATGCAGTGGTAGGTCTGATTGCTAAGGAATGATCTGTCTTACGAAATAAGTTCTTAGCTCGTCTAAAGAAGCACGGATATGATTAGCTTTATTCTCCAGCAATCCCAATAATCCATAGAAACACTTTTTGAAATTTCATCCAGTAATATTTCTTGAATAGAGTCGCAGCAGAGCTAATTAGGAAAAGTTTATGTAACCATGGATCGATTGCAAAAAGTCGTTGACTTCAGTGTTAGTTTGGCCTTCACTAAATGCAAAGCTCTTAGGAGAGGACTATTCTTCGGTTCGGTCAACAATGCTACCTGGAAAGGAACATAAATAGAAAACTTTTGAACCAGGTAAATTTCGCAATTCGTTTACTTCTGACAGATTGTTCACATGAATGACATGGAAAGTTTGTTAGTGATTTGGTTAGCCCATTTCCTAAGACGCTTATGGTCCTCCCTCACCCTGCTCTATGTGTACTCCCGCAATGTTTGTACCAGGTTGCGGATGAACGTGCCGAAAGGCTTCAAGCAGAAGTAGCCCGTCTGGTGCAAGAAATGCAGGTAGAACAAGAAGCTACCAGGCGTGCAGATGCTTCTCGTCGTCATTTGGAAGCGGAATTGAAAGACACGAATTCGAAACTGGTCGAGATGCGTCGCATGGTTGATAACGCGGAACGCGAGGTGGACGAAGCTAAAACGCAGGCAGAAACAAGGGTCCGTGAAATGCAACTGGCTTTGGATGACGAGGCTAGAAAAACGCGAGAAGCTCAGAACCAACTGAGGTATGTCACCCTTGTTTCGAACCCGTTTTTCTTCCCAAAGGATTGTCCGGCTGGGAAGGTTTACCGTCGGAACTATTAGACTAGGATGAGTCCTTTGAGTTACCAGTTGACAATCTATCTTCGTCACCAGATGTGTCCATTTCAGCGTGAGTACATAAATTTCGGAAAGTCCTGGACTGAAACACGAGTCAGTTTATCTAACAAGGTTTAGGCTTCATCTATAATGCTACACTGCGCTGTGAAAACCATCGGTGGATGAATTGTGAAGTAGCACGCTTCTCACCCTGTGGTACGAGATTTACTCAAAAACCGTTTCAGTAAATCTGGACAGCTCGGTCCGGTAACGAACTAACTCCTAAGTAAATGAACCACATACCCGCAAAACGTCAGGAGATGAAACAACAAGAGGAATATAAATAGACGGGGGTAGGAAAACTATTTAAATAAGATCCACTGGTCTTCAGTCTACTTCTGCGGAACACCCGACCTTTTGCTTCAATTATCCAGTTATTTAACCTAGGGTAAACGGTCTTTTCGCAAAGGATTCTTCGTATAGTTCGTCCAAGAACAGATGTTGTCGTAGTTTGCTGAGAAGACATTGATTGAACAGCAATAACATCAAGGATCACTACTAATACCGTTATCATTCGTGTTTTCCGTTATCACCATCTGAATAATCACAACTATCATCATCAATAAAATTAGCGTTATTAAACTTTGCACGATCTTCGTACCTCGGTTTCAGTCAGATTTGATTCACGGTCAAATGAATGGTGATTCTGTTCTTCATTGGAACCCCTGGCAGTGCGCGTGAGCGAATCCTAAGCTGACACCCAATATCCGGGTCGCAGGACAGTGAATTTTACGTGTGATCGCTAATCCATCTGGAATCAATCCGACTGATAAAAGACCTTGACTCCAATGAAATTCCCCACGCGTGGACATCGCACTCAAAGGTTGCTGTAACGTAGTTCTAGTAGTCGGTGAGATATGCATAACACAATCGAAAAACGCCAAAATTCCGAGCGTGGTTTCCAATACAATTCTTCATAAAAGAATCATAAATACTACATGGAAACGGCACAAACGTCAACAGTTACCGCTCCTAGAATTAGAGTTGGCCAGGTGCAAGCAAATTCAGAATCGATTGAATTTCAAGCAGTTAAGTCAACGAAATATCTCCGGATAATCAGAGTCGAAATTTGTGGGCAAGATCAAAGCACTCACTAGTCAAAAAGTCCACCGTGGTTAACGTCCCTTGCGTTGACCGGCAGTTTACAGTTGCTCTCCCCTTAAATACACATGGTGTGTTGTCACCAATGCTCTAAGGCAACCTTCCGTCAACGGCAATGACTGATTTCTTGTTGAGTATTTTTGCGTACCGATTTCGAAACACCTAGTGGGGAAAGGTAGATAAGTAAGGTCGGTGAAAAATTCCAAAAAGCAAAGTGAAACAGCCAGGATTACTTTTGAGCAATTTACAACTCAGTTGTTTTAGCAAAAATATAGAGTATGATAAAGCAAATGCGGACACGTGTCAAACGAAAAAAGCATGCCGTAACAGTGCTCCCTATTTGCAATTAAGTCCTCCGCAGAAGACCTAAATGTACATTGTTTTTAGCTGGTGTAAGCTATTATGTAAAATAACCAAGCCATTCCAAGAGTCGATACATCCCCAATAACTGATTATCATACCACTAAAAGCAGATTTAGATGAAGTTCATTTTCCAAATAAAAATGTTTAATCCAAGCACCTACGGAGTGTACAAATATCAGAACAATGGGATGGACAGAGAAGCACCGGTGAAGCCTACCTAATGAGTGACGATAACCGCGAAACCGGTCGTGTACTTCCGAGACACTTTGTCCACCCATCTGTAGATACCAATTAAATCAAAAATGACAACTCACGACCACAGTGTCATCTTTCTTCAGGTTAGAGGCGTCTAACCTTCAAAGAACTAGCAGTGAACCACGTTTGTCGTTCCTCAGTAGACTCGCCGAACAGGAGCTTCTATTCACACTCCTAATACACTAACTAGATTGTTGTGAACCAACATTTACTGCATCCAATACTTGTGATATGTCAACTCACATCTCTCACTTGAACTTACTTGGCTGACTGAATCGATTTAAAAACCGGTGTCCTCTGATGAGCCTGGCATAAGTCAACGTTGTTCTAACAAACACCGATTGGCCGGAGTTAGTCGAATAGTAAAATTCATTGACACCACTGAGACACACGAGGAGAATCCAGTCACTAATGGTCACACTGGTGATAGACAGACTTCCGCTCTTACCCGGCACAAAGCCTGACATTTTGTGATCTCATACCATTCTCCACTTGAAGTATCAGAGTCACGTTCGATGGTCCACCTCTGAGGCAGCTGAATACGATCCATCCATTGCACTCATCTGCATGCATGGAATTGCCAGCGTCGTCTTTTTGAATTGGTGAAGGTTTACTGTGAACATTATTTGACTGGGTTGCTAACTGACTGAAACGGCCGAGGGAGTTGAATTTATGGGAACCGAATTGCTTGACTCCTTCTCTTTCACGGTAGAATATAAGCCAGTTTTCACCAGTCTACTCTTCTATCACATTAGCTTTCTGGCAGCGCTTTTATTCAAAGCTAATAACTCCGGTATTACAATTTTTGCTTACTACAAGCCATCAACGAATGATTTATTTCACACTTAGTCAATTCCTTACCAGTTCGCCGATTTATGAAAGGTGTGCAGACAACATCTTCCGTCTAGCTCCCTCCAACTATAACGCTCAAAAACCACTACAAGAGTTGAACGAGGCACGCTCGAGTTTACAATTCATGCTAGAACTGGAACAGGAAGATGTTTTTTTATTCCTTTACAACGAACAGCAAACGGATCTGTGAAGCACGGCATTTATCATAAACCGACGTGGGTAGTGCAGTACACTCATTTTGAAGGTAGCAAGAACGAAACTTAGTGCATTGCCCGACCTACACAATGAGCTAATTATGCTCAGAGAATTGCCTTCTGAAAGTGCTGGAATCCATCGGCATTTTGCTTTGAGAAAACGGGTACCCAGGTGGTTTCCTGGGACTACAAATGAATGTAAACCCTCGACCGAAATACCTCAAAGTCCAAAAGTAGCCAAATTGTACGTTGCATTCAACACTTAACTGATTTTACAACTGAAACCCGAAGGTAAGCTGACTGACTGGTCTACTTCGCGTTGTGTACAAGCTTACCCTTGCTCCTGTGGAGCGAAGTATGTCGGAAGGACAACCAGGCGCCTGTCTTACGGAGTTCATCATTGGTACAATGACATCAATGACAGGGATGGATCTGGGTTACTCGTGTGAAACTCAGTCTTTCTTTTGTCTTTATTTTTGACTCGGCCTCGGCTTTGTCTTGTTCATTTAACATTGTTCATCTAAAATGTGGTGATGGCAAGATCATGAATTGCTGTAAGCGAGCTTGTTCTCCAACTTGTGTTGTTCTACATGTTACGTGGGATTATTCGGACAATTCAAGAACACTGTTCTATATGATTAGCCAGAACGATCGGTAAGACGGTAATCAGGGCAAAACTGGCCCAAGTGATTGATACGGGCAAAACCCTATCGCTAGATGAACTCTTTAGGACTATCCTCCGTGCGTCGGTAAATCGATCTAAAAGGACCAGACAACAAATCCTCTTTACGGCCCCCGCGATCGCAGTCAGCCTACAGAGACCAATCACGTGCTCGCAAAGAGAGCTCGTCAAGACACTACAGCTGTCACGGCCAAAGGTCAACGTGACGGTAGGACAAACGCACAGGAATGGTGAACCGGGTGGTTATTGTGTCCACACAAACGCAACGGAAGCAGATTTGGCAGTCAGCTCGGTGCTTGTACGGTAATACTGTGGATCACATTTTTAAGCAACGCAAAAACTCTGTATGTGCACAGTACTGATCGGGAGAAAGTGAAAATAAGACAGATCTGTGTTTATCTCGTCGAGTTTCATAAAATTCAGTCTACCGGAAATTCTCACGAACAATTTCCACACAGCATAAAGATATGCAATACCTCAGGTATCCAGAATAGTCGTCGCAAACCAATGCGGACACGTATGCACCAACATTGTTGTCGCTCGCGCATTAAGCTGTGAATGTGGAATACACTTCTCTCGAGTGCAACTTAAAATGTGATGTAACCAGTTTTGAGTCAAATGGTTGAACAGAAGACAGAAATAAATCAATATTTTGGTGAGAGACAAAAAGTAGATTGAACTAGGAGGAGTATATTTTTTCAACTGATAATGTAGGCAAATTTCCTTTTTTTTTCTTTTATCATCAAGCAGCGCTTCGTTGATTGGCAGTTTTCTGTTGATGCTCATTTCTGTTGATTGTTTCTCATTTACTGCCACAGATTTTGTGTGTCTCCATGGCTGATGTTCGAAGTGCATAATAGTTACAAAAGTAACCCGAAAATGGATGCATTATTCTTTTTGAATCTTCTATATACACTACCAAACAAACATCAAGTTGATGGGGATTTTCAGTTGCGGTACAGCAGGAAGCCTAAGTGGTAAATCTGTTTATATGGGTAGTAGAAGATTAGATCTGTGTTATATGATTCATCATGCAGCTTCAACGCTCAACTCACCATTGAAAATCATGGAAGCACTGTACTGCTGATTCATCCTTGTTAGGAATCATCAGCAGTGCACATCCACCTTGCCCCCAAAGAGACTCGAACCCGGGGTGAACGATTGTGAATCGAACACCTTAACCGCAAAGCTATCCGGGCTGGCTCCGAAAGGTTTGTTGAACATCTACACTACATGATATAGCACCCTTCATGAAAGTCTAACGGCCGCCTATCGCGGTTCCACAGCTGGAACTTTTGACGGCCTTGTTCCAGGGTTGTCACACTTCCGATACTCGTTTCTCAACTTACCGAATTTATCTGGTCGCTTTTTCATCATGTTCGAGGACGTGACGCATTCTTCATTATACACTGCAAGCAAAGCAGCCTATGGATCCCGAGGTCTATCCATCTGTGTATGAAAATTGTCAGAGCACTGTGAATTTCTTTGCATTGTGAGCATTTTCTTCAAACCTTGTTGCAAAGACCTCCAACAGGTTAGGTAATAACCACTGCCACTTCGGTAAAGCAGTTTCATGTATGATTCCTCCTGTTTCACTGCGGACACTTCAGGGTTTTTTTCTAATTTTCTTTACCATATTATTCTGAACAGAACATCACGAATAACCGTCTTCCATGAGTACCTGCTGCAGCAGCCCTGGTTCTTTTTATTACACGACCCACAAGAGATTGCACAAGATCCCGTATTTTCCTTACCCGTGGGCAAAGTGCTGATCATAACAGTTGTAGCTGTGCGAAGCTTCACTGAATCAAACTGTTACCCAGACTCACAGAGAGGCAAACATTGTCAGAAAATAAGCAGTTAGACATGAACCCCCAGCCCATATCTCAACGGACGGGACGTCTACAGTAAATTTACCCAGAGAACCGAGAACTCTTTGTTTCCGAGAGAAAACAAATTACAGTCCCTACCCTCTGACTGAAGTGTATTCTCCCGACCCTTTTACTGTCGGTACGGAAATGTTCCTTGTGCACCTGACCTTTGCTCTAGCGAATAACTACTAATATAATCGATATCCGTATGAGCCTTTGGTAAAGGAAATATGTCGTGGCTCAGTGATTTAGAACAATAAACCTGAGGCTGGTATAATCTAGAAGTTCAATCAAACCCACTCTGTCACTCGCTTATATTGTCACAGGGAGCATATTTACGGCTCCACTCAAGGCCAGTTCTCACAGAGCAAACTTTTATTACTGATGTCACATATTTTCACCCTCTGTCATAATACTACGTCCAAATTTAACAGACTGTTTGCATGCTTATGCATGTAAGTACACCAATCCGTATCGTTCTATTTCCCTTTACCATCAGGAAATGTGAACGTTCTCTCAAGGAATCTATGCAAGCGGAAGAAGATGCACGTCGTATGATTAATGAACTCAAGGATCTAACAGATCGTACTCAAGTCAAATTGAAACAAACAAGAAGACAACTAGAAGAAGCGGTAAGTTGGAATGGCTCACGACCGAGTGATGAGAGTTGTAGGATGTCACGTTTGAATCATACCTTCTTCACCGCACCCGATCCGTTTCTCCCCTCGGTAGTTTCTAATTATTAGTCCTTCGTGACTCGAAATGTTTTGTCATTATTAGATGGTAAGTAAAGATATAGAAAAAAATAATCAGTCCAGGACAACTGGGGCAATAATTTCGGAGTAAATGCCTGAGGATCAGGATACTTCTTGATGATCGGTAGACCAATCGCTGCGTGGCATCTATTCAGAATCCAGCCGAGCTCAGCATTCGTGTAATCGGTATCGGTAGAAGATTGGACGCAATGTGCTGTTCTAGGAAAGAGCAACGAACTGTGATAGCCTTGACCAGTGAGTCTGGTCCCGTGGCCAACAGTTGTAGAAAAAAGAAACGACGAGTTTGGCATCAAGGTGTGTCGCAGTTATCTGTTAGGTTGTTGTCATTTGTCAATAAGTTTGTGTTGTTCAGCTTCGTTTTGTCTATTTAGTCCACAGTTTATCAATAAATATCAGAGGATGGATTCAGAGTCTACTATCAGTCATGTTTACCATCTGTACGAGCTCTCGGCTGCGAGTCCAATTTAAAAAATAGTAATTTTGTCTACATGAGCTGTTCTGTCTTAGCAGAATCTTAGACAAAGATAGATAGCGAAAAAGGATATTTATTTGAAATTGGGTGCTGTTTATAAGACTATTTACTTCTGAAGTAGAGAACTTTTCCGGCGTTCACGTGAACCGTAACAAATTTCAGTCAATTACTACTGATTAACTTTATGGTTACTGTAATGTTCCCAAACTACTACCGTGTGCTTTTCTTTATACTGCCAAGAAAAATTAACATTCTTTTATCTTCAGGAATCCTCAGCACAATCCGCGATGAACAAGTATAGGAAAGCGCAGCAACAAGCGGACGACGCGGATCTTCGTGCTCAAATGGTCGAACGACGTCTGGGTATGAATCCGAACGAAGAAACAGCGTCGAACTATGGGACATTGACACGCAATCGATCGTCCAGTGTCTATCCGTCCCGTGCTCGTGCCTCATCCATCGCCCGTGAGGGTTCCGTTTACAGTGCGGCCAGCGAACTACCTTCCTCATCGTGGAAGCCACGATTCAGTGCGGGTAATGTGAAATTCAATCGACGCATCGACTCCAACATTTATCCACGCGAGTCAGGAAGTTCCCTCAGTCTATTGGATCTGCCACCTGCTGAAACTAATGGTCAGAATGGCGATTACGCGTAGATGTTGGCATTTTCTAGCCCTACATTTGTCGAGCAGGAGGAAGAGTTGTTGAACATGAATAAAACATCCGTCCATGACCAAAAGAAAACTATCGCTCACACCCATTCGTCGATCCTTCGCATAGCTTCCACATCTCACCTTTTCGACAGTTGTGTTTCGTTCAGTTCACAGACCAGCACCCAGACTATCGTAGTCCTCATCCTCAAACACCACATACATACAGGAAAAAATCGGACACAAAAAATCCTTACTCCTTGATATCAACACTGTTTTTCACTTGACTAAACCCCTTTTGTCACAGGAAGAGGAGTAATCGTCCCCATTCAGCGTATACCGTACCTTTGATCTCGTTCAGTTTTGTTCCATCCATACATAAACAAGCTCAAACTGAGGCACATTTTCGATAGGCAATTGTGCGTGGTTTATCACCAAATTATTCATCTGTGGACATATTCGCTCATTGATGTATTTCTGCTTTCAAACTGCGCTGTTTTTCACCTATTGTGTTTGATGATCTTTGACCAACTCGAAATTTTATGTCCGTTTGTTTGACTGAATAGCTGTCTTTTTCTGTGCTCCTATTTGAATCATTTAGAATTCTACATGCAAGGATCGTTCAGTCCTTTTCCCCAGGGGAAATTACCGATTCTTCCGTGCTTTTCTGACACACAGGCAAACACACACACACGCACACACTCCCTTTCAAGTTAGGTCGACTTTGAATTTGTGTTTGCTTTTTCCTCAAACAGCCGGATGACTAAATCATCAGAGTGTTATCACTATGTACGGTAGAGTGGGATATGTGAAGATATCAAACTTAGTGAGCTCCTTTTGTTTCGTACAATCTTAGCGATTCACCATCCGTTTTCCCCTGGTACTGTCCAAGAGTTTGGCCTCAAATCACAACAATCAACACAAACAATCGGATAGGTATCCCTACCTCCCTCCCTCAAACGTTGTCATCATAGCAACATGTTGCTTATTCGTCCACATACTTCCATCGCCTCTTTTATAAACAATTGTTCACAATGTGTGTGTGTGTGTTTGTGTCTGTGTGCACGTGTGTATGTGCGTATGATTTCCACCTGATCGTATATGGCATTCGTCAGAAGGTTGGCACATCTATTCAGTCGATTAGGCTACAACAACCTAGACCTGATTTAAACCTCAATCCGTACGCTCCCGCTCTCCCACCCCACATCCCCACACCCCCACACCCCCAAAAGTGTTGGTCTAGTTCAACAAATCATCTGCTTGAGTTGGTTGTTCTTACCGTCCGATTGGATGCCGTACACCTGTTCACAGACAACAATTTGTTTATGAAATATGTTGCTACGACCCCGGTCCTCTCCGGCTTTTTGTGTTTGTTGTTGTTGTTGTTGTTGTTTTGTTGCCCTATTTCCTTTGTTTTGTAATTTTCACCCACTTCTTTAAGAACCCATACTAACCAAAATGCAGTTTTCAGCGAACCCGGTAAGGTCCAATTTGGTAGTGTCTTATGAAGACAATCGGCTGTCTAATCGATCGAAACGGGTGCATCATCTTCCTTACATGTATTGGTCAATTTTTAGTAAACCGAATGACTTATGCTCCCGGGGTTGAAATGCGTACCAAATTCGTGGCTACAGGATTGATTTGGAAAGAGATGAAGGATAAGAAAAAACGTTTCTGCTAGCACTAGCTTTCTCACGGTAATGAGCCTCCTGTTGCAGCTGGCAATCAACAAACGGAATCCGTCTAGCAACTGAGACCACCAAAAACCTAGTCAAGTTAATAATAAAACACCAATAATAATAATAATAATAATAATAATAATAATAACAGGAAAATTTGGCAAATTTATTTGGGATAACTGAGGCTGGATCTCTTGCGAGTCCTCTTCCTTAAAAAGTCATTGATCTGACTGGGCCCGGTCATTCAAAATAAGATTACGCAACCAAGATTTACCTGGTTTCGTTGAGTTTACCTCGGAATGTGAGTTGTTCATTATCAGCTCCGAATTGGGCTTGAGTGATAGGAGCCCATTTTATTCTGAATAGTCATGAAGTTGGTTACCGACTGTCGTCAAGACATACATGATATAATTTTGTCTGCCAACTGAGTTTAAAAGGATATCTAGCTTGAAGAAGCTCTCTAAACATTTCGAAAACCGTTGGTCAACGAATTACTTCTAGCAATAATACTGGAATTAAACGTTTCTCCATCGAAGACTGGCAAACGACAGCGTGACGCGGACAAGCTGATTGACAGAAAAGATAAATGAATCTTGAGTAGAATAAATACACACAGAAGATGAGCATGAAGATATAGAGCCATGTGAATGGTGAGCCATGATGACGATATATGGTACATAGTGAGTAGAAATGAAAGATGATTGCATCAGTGACCAAGTTTAGCACAAGATGAGAACAAGTCTCGCCTCCTTCAACGACACTGACGTTTGTAAAACAGATTGCAAGGCGGTAGCAAAGCCATGACCTCGTCAAGGTCAACAATTCCAGTTTCGGCCATCACTTCTATTTTCATGAATTGTACAAATGACTAAGAGGACGTAAGAAAAAGTCTTAAGTGGGAAACAGTTGTCCATATGTGGTATCGAGGACTCATCCACTTCGAAAAATTTTATTTTTGAAATCTAACCTATCGTTGTGGGTTGATTGGCAACCACAGATATGTCATCAGCTTGACTGATACCGCGTGGTGGTTAGTTCATCACATGCGTTCACTCATCAACGAATTAGCGTATATTGTTTGAAAAATTAGGTAAAGCGAATTAACGACTGATGACGAGACAGTGTGAAAAGGACGATTGTAACAGTTAGATATGGGGGTAGAAGTGAGGTTCTCTGTATGAGATTGTTGCAGCACCGTCCGTACTATATAATCACTGCAACATCAGCAGTTTCCGTATAATGTGTGCATAATTCAAATTTTTGGGTCCCATTCTCTTGGGCTTCAAATGCGGCCAGAAGTCTTCTGCGTAATCACAAGCTAAGAAGCCTAGACGATGCAGTCAGTGTCACTTGGACCAACCTCATGTCCGATATCTATTGAACATTGAGGGGGACCACTCTTACCATCAGATAAGCTGTCAGTCTGGTTCCATGCCCAAGAGCCTATTTATGTAAATGTCTGAGTGTGACACTGACAGGAAAACTCCTCATGTTATCGTGTTTCACTCACGACTGTTATGCCGTAGAAGTAATTTTTCAGTATCCCAACACTAGTAAAAATCACTGACGATGTAAATTTATTGACAGAGACTGAAACCTAGAAAGTTAGTCGGGAAAGATGGAAGCAACTAAAATCCAACCGCTGGGTTGGCTTTCAACGTTTTACATCATACACGCATCATAAAACAATGGTGTTAGCTTTGAGTAGGTACAAAAATGACTGTTCCTTGATGGAAGTCCTTTCAAGGTCAAGTAGTCAAAGCTGTTTAAAGTGCATTGTTCATTATTCCCACGGAAGACTCACTGGAAGAATACTGTCTCCAGAGTTATTCAACGGTAAGTGGAGTGTTGCTGGTCCATGATAGATTGTGCAATAACCTCATCCATATGAAATCCGTCAGGATGGATACAGTATCAATAGAGTTTCGAAGCCTCGATACACAATATAGAACAAAAAATAGTTGGGTAAGCAGCGCTGCATCCGGTTTTACATAAACCATGCACCATAAACTTTATTTCTTTGGACAAAATTACGCCCAAATTTTGGCCCATGTCTAGTAGACCACAATGAAAAATCGTCGTGTTACGATCGAAAACAATCCCATTTGAGAATACATCGGCACTGAATCCCTAGGTGTCCAGGTTTCAATAGGAGTATGAAAGGGAGTAATTTGGTCTACGACGCAAACAGTTGCGATGTACCAACTACTCACTAATAAATACCGTAATAGCTATGATGATTACTATCTGAATGAGGCTGAATATGAGAGAAATCATTCTTTCACAATCAGTGTTCCACGTCCAACCACGATTTACTAGAATCCTGTCCAATCTTGTGGTAAGATGCAATTACGAAATTGAAGCGATAAATTAAAAAAATTGTTGTCCACTTCAGCGAAAATCAAACACAAGAAAGAGATGCCACGCACGCTTGCATTTGCTCAACCGGCTATGATAAGAGGTCAAGACGTGAGCCTTGGACACTTCGCAAATGAACCAAATTGATCACCCGCACAAACAGTAGTGGTACTTGGTATCCACCATCGAAGACCGCCGATTTGGCCTTGTCCCTTATATGATCGAGAGAGAGAGAGAGAGAGCGTGAGACCACGTGGTATTAAGGCGTGGGGGGTTCCGATGCAAGTGTTCGAGTCTAACTGACGTCAATGATTTCTTACAAAAATTTACAACCCTAACTTCATCATACAAAATGTTCCTGAAAATCAAAGTATTCGAATAAGTCTCCCTGATTCAGATGAAATCTGGAAGCAAAAATAAGTGAATCCGACTATCAATAATCCCTGGTTGAATAGCTGCATCGAAGTTGGCACTCGGACTGATTGACAGATCCACTTGTATGATTGCTTGTTCGACCGGTAGGCATACTTTCCAAACACATTCACTCTCACAAAGATGGTTCTAGGGTTTCATAATAATATCACACTACCCACATAGGGTTCTTGGTTAATTGTCAGAAGTATTGGAAATAACAAGCACTCAAAAACAGATGTGGCTTTGACTTAATGAGATCATTTCGGGGTGTATCGAAAAAACCATGCACCATGCAACATATCATGCGCAATTATTTATTGTTCGTTACTACAGTTTTGTACGGAATGATGGTAGTTAGTCGACGTTTCGGTTGCAGCGTGTAACCCTTCTCGATGGTAAACTAATCTTCAGAGAAGTTACCAGTGATAACCAAAATGTCGACTGACTGCCAGCATTCCCGCTACGCTTTGTGAACAAAGTATATATATATATATATATATATATATATATATATATATATATATATATATATATATACAAGTATGAAGACGAGTGGGCAGAGGAGTACCGGGTACGCATACCTGATGAGCGGCAACAACCACGAAAACCGTCGTGTGCTTCCGGGGAAATTTTGTCCACACGTTTACATACAACTTACCATAAATATGGGCGCTTGCACATGCAGCCTCGTTGTTCGTTGGGTTAGTAGTAACCCAGACACGAATAACTATCAGAAATCACAGTTGTGATTCATTTGTGGGCCCTTCAATAAAGAGTATCCATTCACACTCCAGACGTTTCAACTTAGATCCTAGTGAACATGTATATATATATATATATATATATATATATATATATATATATATATATATATATAGTAATTCAGCCACCATCTTGTTCTTGGTTTCTGATTTGACCAAATTAGTTGCTTTACAACAGAACAGGCAGTCCGGCCATAACGATCCACCCAAAAACCAAGAGAAAACAGAAAGCTGGACAGTCATTTTAAGGAATTCATGTGCACTGGATACTATTATTTCATTGACAGCCGGTTTTAAAGATGCGCAACCCAATTCCAGAAATAAAATCAAAACTCCAGCCAGTTTGGGATGAGATTTTCTCAGGCGACAGAGCACTCCTCAAGGTGAACAGACGGAATAAGGTATGAATGTGCAGGTAAATAAGCGTGCATGAGAACTGGATTAGGCAGAATATTGTGGCATATAGCAATAGTAACCAGCAAGCGTGCAAACTCGCCCAAAAGAGAGTGGTTTCTGTTAGAGCATGAGACCGAACTGCCAGAATCGATAAATCCCGGAGTTTAATTTAGTCCGATCTACGGAGGCGGGTGGGTTTGTATGAGTTGAAGGCAGCCGTAGAACAGTAGCTATAACAACGAGAACAGCAGGATCAACCAATTCATCAAATTGGACGGACAGTCTCTGTTAATGCAACCATGACATGCGTCCATCAACCGCGGTAATTCGCGCGCGCGAGCGCTATCTCCCTCGTTCTCCTATACAGACCAGCTCATTTCTTTGCAATTCTGTATAAACAGTGAACCGTCTACGGGCACAAATGTACAAATGTGAGTGGACTAACACCAACGACAATATTCGATCACGCAACCTCTCAGGAACGAGAAAGTGGTGTGGGGAAAAACAGTTTTTCTGTTATTTTTATTCTAAAATGAAGGTTCGGGACAAACAGGCAGCAACTGAACTGAACGTTTTTGCAAAGACTGTCCAGTTATTTTTCGATATTTTGATTCCGATGAGTGTGCGTTTCATGAATAATCAAGAGGGAATCTCTGGGGAAACGTTTCTGGAAAACGACACGTTTAATTTCATTTTATAGAAAGCCTATTACAATCGCTTACTTTACACAACAATTAGCTATATAAAAGTGGCACCTACCTGGTTATATTCTCGCTCGCGTGCGGTTCAATACGACGTGGGACACCAACTCAAAAGTTGGTAAGATATCACAAAAATTGAGAACAAAGCATTACTTTGTTGACTAACTGTCCTTTGGATTCCACTTTTCACACACAAATCCTGGGTCATCCGACCAGCCTCGCACTCGGAAGCACCAGACTCGGGTTTCGCTCTTGCTAGTGCTTATCACTAGTGTATATCCTACACCCAGAGTTTGAACCCGGGCCTATTCACCTCACAGGCGTGTGTGTCACCACTGGGCCACCTCGCTCCCATCCGGGCTGATCCGAATCACCGGCTTAAATTTGTCCATATGTTGTGTTCTGTGACAGCCAGAAATGCCCGAGAGCTTCGAGTCTGGTGCTTCTGAGTGCAGGGTGATCGGATGACGTGAGGTTTGTGTGTGAAAGATGGAGTCTAAAGGATAGTTAGCCAACAAAGTATCACCAATCCCATACACTGGTCGAAAGTAATTGCGAGATATATAAATAATGCATTACTTATTCGTACTCATATTATTACATCAGATTAAATATAACTCGTAAAACAAAAAAAGGAAAATGACGATCCGAATCTGTCGCCGCGTCGCGTGTGTGTGTGCGTGTGTGAAATGGATCACAGTGTAGAACGTCCAAGTGATTTTCCACTTTGTGTTCTGGAACACATGTGCAACCACCTGAACATTCTACACAGTGATCCATTTCATAAGTACAAGCAAACATCCATTTCCCTTTCTTGCATTCTGAACCTTTTCACCAAGCTGTTTTGTTCTCAACATTGAATTCTTATCATTATCTCATTGAAATACCCAGTCTGTGGTTCGTTAATTTTCCCGGGAGTTAATTATCCGCCTGAAGATCTCCAGGGTTTTATCTGTGCCACTTACAACTTGTCTTCTGTATTACACGACCGGTTGGTTCAAAAAACGCAAGCAATCCGGTTTAGCAGACTGCATTTAGCTGCGCTCCTCCATCAAACATGGTTGTGTCCTCGTCGATTAGCACTACCAATCAATCACTTTCCACACAATAAAGATATTTAATACATATCCTCAACTCACACATTCATTTGAGCAATCGCGTGCGGGGATCTTGGTTAAACAAAGAAGTGCCAGATGCTACTGTATGACTTGGTGGTTTTGAATTCTACCAGCAAGATAGTAGATTAGGCAGAAAGACAACCAGAGAAGGAAGTATAACACACGTCAAATAGTCCTGGTGCGGCAAATCTGATGCCGATTCCCACTATTCCTCAAGTGGGTTTCACTTTCGATGTGTCGAATACTCCCCCACGATTGCCTCGCCACTTAGGAGTGCAATAATCACTTGCCTATGCTCTATCCAGTTTTCAATGAGACTTAAATGCTTTCTTGACTCCCACGAACTGTTTCTCGTTTCCTTATTATTAGATGGAAACCTGCACTTGATTGCCGGTGATTTTGATCAGGCTGGGGCAAATACAAGAACTTATTTTGGTTTGACTGATCTTTGACACTCCCTAACCAGGGGTGTTTTAGGCAGACGGGTCGGAGTGCTCACGAAGACAATACAAGCACTTACACTCCCATGGCCCACTTCTGGTTCCCGAACACGTGTGCAACCACTTGAACATACTGAATTGTATATATACTGAATTGTTTATATATATATATATATATATATATATATATATATATATATATGTATATATATATATATATATATATATATATATATATATATATATATATATACACGCGCACAGACAGGTTTGGGTTACCATTCGCCATTATTGTTTTGTGAGTCACTTTTACTGTTATGCACCGGCATGAGTAAGTATAACTGAAAGCGAGCTTGTTCATTACACTGTTTCACTCTCAATGTGTTCTGTGAGATTTTTTGAATATTAAAAACAATGCTTTACCAATAGTCCTGACTGCAGTGCAGAAGATTATTGGCAAGTAATTAATCTGCGGAACATGTGGCATGTAATGGACAGCAAATGGCGCTAACTCAGACGTGGTTCGAATCAAAACAAAACGACTTGATCTCACCCAAGAATGCGGATTTAATCTTCAGGTTAAAGTCGCGTGATTTACCAATCTGAAGGGCCCATTTTTCCCAAAAACGACGCAGATGAAGCCGCCTGTGGTAGGATTGTCCCATGATCTCTTTGAAAACAACCTCTCTGCATGTGAAAAGAATCGCGAAATAGTATTGACCCAATGGTCTTGTTTTGATTTACATTCCCAGCTACTTGACATTTGTTTGCCATACATAAACTGTACTCTTTTCGATTACTGCACGTTTCCCACTCTCCTGACTGACTGTAACCGGTGCACAATTTTGGAGAAATCCCAACGGGAAACTATTGCTTGGGCTAACCCATTTTATTGTTGAAGTAAATTGAATCAACTGCAAAAGTAGTCTACCGGACACCAGTTTACTCCAAGGTAAATACGGAGAGTTAACCGTTCCGTATCACCCGATGAGATTTACACCCGGATACGCAGAATAGGTTCCCACTGGGAGAGACTGAACTGATGCAAACCCACGTTTCAACACAACCAAAGCCGCTGGTATCTTCATCTTTGAAAATCGCTGGTAGATGACGAATGGAATAACGTGTAGTTGAAACTGAGTTTGAACCAATTCCTGAGAATAAAGTGCACACGGAACAAGATGGAATGCATGTCCCGATTTCGAATTGAAGAGACATAAATCAGAGACGTTAAATCTTTTTCCAGCATTATAATTTTGTTCTTTGTCCTCCTTCACGTTAACCTTCTTCGTGGGTCAAATTTTGGTGCCCGTCGTCATTTGTTACCGTCCACAGTTCTTGGCATGGTCAATAACTTATGGCCGGCATGTACATAATTTGTTAGATAAATATTTGTTTAAAGGACGCACAGTTTTCGTTGATGGTGAATTGATGGTGTCAAATTACACCTGGACGACTCATAGTTTGACGCACGCACACTTGGCCAGGTTAGCGTAAGTAGGACAATCCCACTCTCTGTCGCCGACGGTTACGGGATTTTTCGCGTCATTCGGTCGTCACGTTAGACTTCGAGGGGAAAACTGAATGATACTCCAATCCTTATTTGAAAAATGCTACCCGGGTGAACATGCGCTCTGTGCTTAAGATCCCTAAACAAAAAAACACTAAAGAGCACAACCGACGTACAGTAAAATGACTGTGACCCTCTAAATCCCGAACACTCTTCTGTATTCCAGGTGAACTGATCGAGTTCACCCACATTGTAAGGATTCACGCCATAACCGCATGGCTAGTGAAGCTGACAGCGATAGGCAGAAAATCTTGCAGTTCAAATGAACAAATTAGAGCACCTGGTGCTGGAACCCAAAGAACTACAACGAAGAAAGTGTCACCTGAAGGCAAGAAAAACAGCTCGCACGGGAAAGCGTGTCGAATTGAGGTGACTGCGGGGCTTGATTACGGTCATCGATCGGGCGGGGGGATCGATACGTCCCACTTAGCTGAGTTCACTACGCGTTCGAAACATGATGTTGTCTATGGAAACGCGACAAACTGCGTCTAATCGGTGGTGTTTACTTCGATTTTGCCTAAAATTGAAACAGATAAGTTCGATGAGATGCGTAGAAAGTTTTGGAACTTCATAAAATGATTTGAAATGTGTTGTTAGCAGTACGAGAGAGAACGAACAGCGACTGATGTACTCAATCCACTGTTGTTAAGGCCAGGCAAAGGCAACGATTGAGCACTGGTTTGGATTACCTGGTGACACGCCATAACCACGGACATATCGGAGACGAAGTTTCAGCGACCGCACACGATAGCTTTGCGTTTTGGGGGAATTACAGAACAGTGGAAACATTTATGCTGTTGATGTACATAGCCTTCGGAAATTAGTACGACAAATAATAATAGCAAGATAGCAGTGTCCCAAATGAAGTACACCGCGGACTTAAACTGTCTCATTCATCCTAAGTACGTACTGTTTTTATTTGCTTCCTTTTTATCACATAACAGTAGTAGAATATTTCAGGAAGGTGGCCGAGGCCAACTAAAGGCTGCTCATCGGCGAAATGAGCAGCACCCGCACGAGGGCTCGAACCCGGGACTGAAGGGTCAGAAGCCCGCCACGGTGATCGTTTCACCACCACCGGCAAACGTTTATCGCGACACCAGCTAAAATGGGCCGAAGTACACTATACACGCTTTGAACGGAGTTTCTAGAAAGATGGTTATCAGTGGCTAAAATCGTCAGACGGTAAGGAAAATACAAAGAAGTGCCGGTAGACAGTTAGGTACAAACATTAAATTTACGAGGACTGATTCCTAACTTTACCTAACCTGGAAAAATTGCCGGTTGAAAAGCGTTAAAGCACCGTATCATAAACGTGGATTACCAAGAGGCAATTGTGCCACAGCAAATATGTGTGAGGAAAATAGCGGCATCTTTGATTACTGGCACTTCGAGAACGAATGTAGAACAAAAACAATCAAGAAATCATGATTGGTAGAAGTATCCGAAGTGGATCTGGACAAAGAGTCGGGTGCCCACAAGGGATCGAATCGGCGACCTTCTGCTCGTCGGATAGTTGCTTCATTAGTTGATCTATCGCGCTACACACAATTCGGTGCGAATACTGCACGGGAATATCCAACCATGTGTGGCGTAAACTTTTGGACGGAAAAATGCAAATGAATTTTCTGTTATCGAAAACCTCAGGCTCCTCATGCTAAAAATACATTCTACGAACAGATTTTAATGTCCATGTGTGCAGTTCGTTCCATTGGGAAGTAACCGACGAGGCTTGTCCAATGATTAAAATCAGGACAGTTGCTGTGTATCACTGGAATAGTTGTTCGCGCACTATTGGATATTCACTTGTGTTATTCGCACCCTATTGATTCCCCTTGATAGATCAATTAGTGGAGCAACTGCCCGGTGAGTGTACGGTCGTCGGCTTGATTCCGGACCGCGGTTAGAATTTTGAGAAGCACGCAAACAAATCAGTTTGTTTCGAATACAATATTTTTATTCTGTATACACAAAAATGTCAAGTGACAGCACATAACCAGACAGAATCACAGAAGAAGGATCACACATGGTAGATAAACGGTGGACAGACGTGAAGACGAAAATGAGAATCACAGTGTTTGATTGGCCCCATTTGAAATAGACAGATTGACACTGCATTGAGCACACCCAGGTGTGTACATTGATCCCATATACGTCGTACGGTAAACAGTTCCATGATATCTGATAGCAGCAGGACTGAGGTTTTGAGGCATACTGTCATTTCCTGGCGGAGAATGTGTTTGCTCAATTAAGATTGCACAGGCTGTCATTTTGGAACCAATCCTCGTGAGGTGGGAAAAATCTCAGCAGGAGTTTTGGAGGCCGTTGTTCGAGTACTGAAAATATTAACGAGAATCAGTAGAAGCACACTGGAATACAATGAGATCAGATCAGCTTCAAGATACAAATAAACGTGAAATATAAGTGAATAATGCGCGTGGAACATACAGGAGTGGATTAAATTATGATAGTAACTAAATAACAAGGAATCGCGAAACGTTCGTTGCCTTTCTGGGCAGTGAATGATTAAACTAGATCATGTAATAATTCATCATACAGTATCAGCGCTCGGCCCATCACTGAAAACCATGGAAGCACAACTGTACAGTTGATTTTTCCTACGTTGGGAATTATCAGATGCAGTGCATAAATCCACCGAGTTCAACTGGAGCGCAAATTCGGAGTGCATGACTCTAATTTTCGCAAACGTTTACCATTAGGCTAAACTAACTCTTATTGGCTTACTTTATGCCAAAAATTCTCAATGTACCGTCCGTCCGTCATCGGTTTACTGAATAGTGACAACCCCTCACTCGCACAGTGACAGACCCCTCTGATTGATATTGAGATATTAAAGATAATCTACAGTTACCTAATACGCGGAAATCCGTGTGCAAATCATCACTTTCATCCGACCGAAGAGGAAGATAGAACCGCCAGGAGATGGTTGCCTACATTTTAATCAGTGCCAAACATGAATATACAAAAGTACGGTAGTTTTGGGATGATAATGATCACAAAGCCAAATATAAAAAAACTGCTGGGTTGGTCACGTTTCAAACCTTACCCTGGAAAGAAAACAAAAGAACGGGTAGGCGATGTTGTGTTCTGTGATTCAGTTAGTCCCACCTCAAATGGCGTTTAAAAAGAGAACACACAGAGCTGATATAAAACAAATCGTTGAAAACTAGACTGGTTGAGCTTTTGGTCATCTCTCTTTAATCCATTCTTGCTCGTGAGTGCACAGCGTAAGGGGCACAAACGCCATAGCCTCAAATGCTCATCAGAAGATAAGCAACAAACCTAATCCTAAGAACCTCGGGGTGAAGAGTTCCACAGAAGGTCACAGATTCGGTAACGATCCAGGCGACAGCGGAATGCTGTCTACCTCCAACGTGTGTCTGGTGGCAGTAGGGTTCAAACCTCATAACTCCGAGGTGGCTAAATACCCATACCCCTGGACCACTACTGGTCTATCACGTTTAACCTAGAATTAAGCTTCTAAATTACTGATAATTTCCATTGAGAAAAAAAAACCGAAAGAACAGCGATGAAGTGCTTTCAGTTGTTCCCGATAGTCAATGGATTTTGACCACTGCTGACGGAATCATTCAAATAAAGATTAGAGCCAAGGACAGAAATCTCAAATAACTCCAAGCTCCAGCTCAAAATGTGCCAAGTATCAAGATGAAATTCTTTTTTGTTTAATAAAAGTTGAACGGATGATTTAGCAACATAGATACAAAGTCACTCTCTGATGTGCAAATGCAGACGGCATTTGGTAGCACAAACTGTTGCAGTTTAGCTCCCGGATACTGAAATCTGATACTGAAATTCATTGAAGGACTGGATGATGGAAGTATGTTACTGAACTGTGAAGTCAACCTGAACGGGGCTACGTTATTTCAAGTATTTGCCGCACACATTTCGTCAACAAATGTAGTTCACTAAGGGGTGCATCAACTGAAATGCGATTAAAGTGATCAGATTCACGACCTTGATCACTGAACGCGACTGTTTGAGAAGTTTCAGCTATTATGGATAAGATTAAAAAGACCCATTCAGCAAACAACACACGATTCGATGTGTGTGTGAAAGGATCACCAACCACATTGCTTCTTCTTCCAAATGATTTTCCCCGAATGATCCGTTTCTCACCCGCTATAACGTTTTTTTTTGTTTCTCCTTAACGCAACTCAGTTTTTATACAGTAAGGTGGAAAATAGGTTCAATTCGGCTAAAACCGCTTTCCCTTTCTAGTTAAGCTAACTGAACCAGATAAAGCGGGTCCGTTTTTCAAAACTTGGTCAGGCAAACACTACCGGCATCGGTATGATACCGCCTCGGGGGATCTTCGTAAACACGATGTGCATTTGGGCTCCATCTTTATAACCAAGCAACAGCTTGAAGTTGTCCCTGTTTCTTAGCCGTTCACTCGCTCACAGGCACCTTTCTGAATCACAAATGGATGAGACCAAGGCAAACCTTCCCATACTGTTTGATACGTTGTCCTCCGGTTGGCGGATCAGAATTTGCATGCACCTTATGGTTCACTGTCTTAAAATTAAGTCGGTGGACCAAAACGGACCGGATTTTTATCACAGACCGTCCAGAGGTGTGAAAACTGACTCGGTCACGTTTTGTACACACCACTGGGATGATGAGACAGGAAATAAAAGTTTCTTATGGGTACCGGTTTTCCTTTCGTCGGCTGTCCAAGTCGCGAATCAGAATATGGATGTTTCTGGAACTCAGTACATGCCAACTTTCCCTCTAATTTCTCACTTCATTTATATGACAGAAAAAAATAACGAACGATCGATACTGTGCAATACATTAGAGGAACGAAGGGATTAAAAAAACGCGTAATTTTCTCTTCACTTCTAAGGATTTTATCACAAATGATTCAATACGTAAAGTAAAACAAACTGACAGTGAGGTAGAAAATTTGGGTGGGATAAAAAAACGGAACCATTTCCATGTGGGACTATCACAAACCAGCAACCGAATAGAAGAGTAAGGAGATGCAGAACAATTGTTGGATTTTCCGGCGCACCTGAGGCTGGACTGGCAATTAGACCGTGCGTTTCTTTTTTGACTACTGTTTGTTTCCTTTAAAAAACAAACGCATAGATACATGCATACATACACAAAGGGTGCCATTTTCCTCCATTTCTCATTTATCACCATTAGGGCAAGTTTCAACTTCATACTATGCGCTGAGAATTCCAACACAGTGCCAGATAACAAATGGCCTTGAAAATAAAGAATCTTCTAACAAGATCGATTTGCAGGTGTTTTGCATCAACTTCATTGAATTTTACAAAATTGTGATATTCTCTCATAGTCAAAAACCATAGGAGCATGTGCTTAATGCTTCGTAGATCATTGAAACATGAGAGAAACACCAAGTAAACAGATAAAATTAGCCGAATTGTCGGTTCACTTTGAATACATGGGAACAAGCAGAGCTCATTTTGCACCCAAGTAATTGCATACTTAGGATATCGCAATCTATCTAAAGCATATCGTAGTCTAGGTAGGATTCAAGCTTCCCCCATTCCCCCAGTAGGTGTGGTAAACTGTGAAGATAGAAAATTCCACGATCAATTGAAGAGAATAGCAGAATAGAGTAATAGTCATCTATATATATATATATATATATATATATATATATATATATGCCGATTGTGATGCATACAAAAAGCTGATCGGAATATATTTCGAGCTTCGTGAATTAACTAAGGTATATCAGGCCATCGTGAAATGATACTAATATATTAAACGTTTCCCCTAATTTACGTTGGTTCTTCACTAAGCTATGGGTAGTTGAGTGTATGTGACCTTGATCGTCAGAAAAAAAAGGCTCTGAGATAGTATGCTAAAAATTATCAAGATATGGAAATATAATTAGTTTGATGAACAGGGCAACATAAATTATCCTACGTGGTATTTAGATAGGTTTGCCATTCGAATATTTTGGTAAAAGCCGTTTGTTCGATCAACATATTTTTTATGGTTGAAGATTCCACGACATTTGTGATTCAGAAAAGCTCTTTAACGATGACTGTCAACCTTACTGAAAAAAGGAAATTTCACTTCGCATCAGTATGAGCGTTGTCTTCACGGTCATTCATCGCTCACATTGCTATCGCGACAGCGATGAAAAGATTCACTGGAACTGATTTTCTCGGCACCTCCATAAAGCGGATTGACATAGAATTGTCGAGGCCTATAATTTGAACATTGTTTGCCGTATCTTGCTGTGTTTTAACGCAAGCAGGAGTATCCATCATCGGATAAATCACATAAATCCACCCCAAGTACACATTTCAGAGGTAGAAAACCTAGCATGTCGGATGAATAGGACGATCTTATTTGCATTACGATAAAAAAACAGTGCTAGAAATCCCTGCCCTTTATCCAGCACGGGAATGTTCCCAGGATGTCTCGCTCCTTGATGAACATATGATAGCAGCTATTTCCAACGCGTCTAGTATCACGTGATACGAAGGCCGCACTGCAAGCCCAAAAGATGAAGGCAAGTATTGGTTACATCAGGGAATTCAAATCACAAGGCCTGTCATCTTGGCAATGGGTTCGTTTCTCATATGAGTGTTTGGTTTATGATGAGCTGTGAAAGGCTCCAAAAAATGTCATTAGGTGTAGTAATTTCCTCCGAAAAGCCACCCAACCGAATGTCGATATATCACATCAACCACCCTTATTCATCTGGATTGAGAAAAAACACGTTTAGCTTGACTGGTAGACTTCAATTAGAGACGCCTAGAACGTCAGGGAAATCTCCACCGTAATGATTGAAAGGTTCCCGAGTTCAACAAAAAGACGTTACCTGGGTAGGTAATCTTTTTTCAGGTTAACGCTTCATGCTTTGTTTCCTGAGAGGTTTTTATATGGGGTCATGCAGAACGATTTGCCTGTTTATTATTCATTGTGAGAATTATTAATGTATGCGCAACTTCAAGGTTGAGTTCTTACAATTACCCCGTAATAGCGTAGATTTAAACGTAAAAATTTCTCTGTTGTAAAGAGAGGGGTCAAATGCCATTGGAGTCTAAATGAAATACATGATGTATAGGATGACGAATTATTTTGTCACATACATGATGGACTCTATGCCGATTAGAATATGAAAGCTCCTGAAGATAAAGGCTGACGAAATGTTTATTACCGTGTACGAATATTGTTCTGGATAATGTTAGGGTTAATTAGTGTAAAAAATTGTTGCTTTTTCCCTTAGGGGCTCAAATTCCGTCATAGTTAAGGCCAAGTGGCAGTGGCAAGAATATGGTTTTGCTTGAATTTTGAGCATAGGTATTCACCGCACACAAGCAGACCACAAGGGAAATTGTCAAAACGTCATCAGTACCTGTTAGTTACGGTACATATAGAACTACACGGTTCTGCGTTAGTGCTGTTGTCTACCAGTACAAAATGTGCATATCGGATATGCATACGAATCACAGTCGGTACTACTTGTATATATATATATATATATATATATATATATATATATATATATATATATATATATATATATATATGCGTGTATACGCTTTCGAAACAGGAATGGGATCAAGTAAGAGATGCTTCTATTGCTTCCTCGTACCATCCACCCAGATGAGGTAAAATTCATGCTTAAGTTGGTGAATGTACTCATTTGGTGTTTGAGGTTGGGATATTCTGACTGATGGCACCGCTGTTACAGATACTCCAAGAACGGCTGAGTAGTCACTGTCTAGCTGCCACCATCCCGGATTTTATTAATTTGCCGACCGATGCCAGCATGCTTTTCAGATATACGCTTTTATTCGATTTTATGCGTAAAAATGGTCACTTTCAATGTACTTTTAATTCATTTTTATTTGCCACAAAATAATTCTACAACGTTTCAGAATAAGGATGTGGATGATTGTAGGCTGTCCAGGCGAAATATGATCGTCGAGGGTGACATTCAGAATCAGGACCCCCAAAGAACTATAGTCCGTTCGATGATCACGAATCAGCTTTAGATCTGTAGTGTGTCTTCTTTAATATCGTCCAGTGCATCATTCTCGAAAATTTTGCTATCTACTTCTGAAGGAGAATTAGAGGGGGATGTAATTCATATTTCACCAAGACCAAAATCTCGCGGCTCAACTGGTGCCATGATCATGATACTGGTGTGAACACGGTAGTTATTAAACATGACTTCAATTGCTCTCCACCGAATAAAGTTGCCCAATCAACATCGTCATCATCATAATAGTTGTTAGCAATATTTGAACAATTTCTGCTATCATTGATGCTACTATTTTCGCCACTTCTATTACCGCTTGAATCACTATTGTCATCATCATGATCATCATCAAGCGCATTATGTGAATCATCAATACAAGAAAACAAAAAACAGAAATCTTTCAAGTTGTCGTATCTTACTATTTTCGAATCTCTCATTTTTAAAACCATTTAAACACTTTCATAACGATAAGACAATATTCAGAGTTTAAAGACAATATCACTCAAATGGTATAGATAATGTGAATATGCAAACCGTCATTGCAAGTGACTTATTCTCCGTGTCACGATTCATAAGTCTGATTTAGCAAATTCAGCTGAGTATTTTGATAAAATGAAGGAAGCCAATCGTTTTCTAGCCTATGTGCCAACTGAATTAGGGTAAATGGACTCCATAACTAATCATGGTAATTCATTCTTTCTTGTCGACGTAAGCCTCTATTTTGTCTTGAAAATTTCTTTTTTTCATCGTGTTACTTACCGCTTATCCTTCTTTCTTGGTTTAACCGGGCGTGATTTGAAAACGGAAGGGCTAAAAAAGGAAATGGAAAAGACGTTTTGATTTTGCGAACCCGGCAAATATCCCCAACTCGTCTCTGAATAGAAAAATGGTGAATAATTTCAAAACATTACTATTCTAGTATTATTCTCAAAGTGATTGTTTTCACTTCGGTTGTAACAACCAATAATCATGCGCCGGGTGCGGTGGTTCCGATTGCTCTCTCTCTCTCTTTCTCTCTGTCCTGGCGCGAACCTCAATCGGGAATCAAAAAATCAACAGTATGGAAAAGTGAGAAGAGGACTACAAAATAGTGGTATCAAGTTGTAAAAGAAAGTGCCTGTGAATGCGAGAGCACGATAGTTCGCGGTACCTAAGACATCCTCCGATGTATCGAACTACTGAGTGAGGGATATCTTGGACTCCTGCGACTGCTGACTAGTGGTCCGACGCTGGGTCGACGTAGTCAGTCCATGAAATGGCAGAAAGGTATGAAAAGCTTAACCAGTGGATTTGGCCAAGTAGGACGTGTTAGACTTCAAGACTGGGGTCCACGAGACCCACCTAACTGATGGCTGGAAACATTGGGTGGTGTGATCAGGCGTCTCGGCTAGTAGCGTAAGTTGCACTCGGTTCATTTCTTTTTCCGCATGACTTCCTTTGATTACTTTGTTTTCAGCTGTTTCTCACCTAATGTTTCTATTCATTTTGCCCTTGGCTCGACGATGCTGAGGGGTAGAAACCAAAACCATAACACAGAAGTGTGGGGTAATAGTTGGATGAACTGAACTGAACATAGCAAACTCCCCTAGTCAGGCCTACATACCATTCTTCCATGTCATGCAGTGACCACCCTAACCCATCTTCTAGCCGCCGATTGACCCAGTGAACAATGGTCGACGAGAAATTCTATCTGGAGGCAGGTGCAACACATGTCTCAACCACAGTCTGATGAGTGTCACACTGTCAGTTGATTTCAGTTTGTTCAGTCGTTAACTTCGTATTCTTGTGCCCTATATTTCGTTCCTACGTCAGAGTATCACCCAATCGGGAGCAAAAAAGTCAAAGCAGTAAGAGCGAAATGTAAAGTTGAGTGCGGCATAGAACAAAGTCATTTCGAGAAAGAAAATGAAATCCAATTACACTATTAACCAACACACTTGTCCCTAATACCTGTTGTCTTCAACCATCTAGTAGGCGGACCTCAGGCCATCAGCTCAACAATTGTCCATCAATCGCCAGGCAATCGAGTACATACCACCCCTCAGATATCAACTCTATTTCCGAATGACCGGACAAAAAACGAAGCATTTTCAAAAACTGACAGCGTGAGGAAAGAGTTTCAGCAGCTCCAGCGTGTGCTGTTGCCACGGAGCGAAATAAGCCTTCAAACCAAGGTCCGCATCTTCTGTACGGCCATCTGTCCCGCGCACGCATATGGGTGTAGACCCTGACCACTGCAAACTGAAGCCATCAGGAAGCTGGAGGTGTTCTACCACTGATGCCTGCGCTGAATTGCCCGTACAAACAGAAAGGAAATGATATCAAATGACGAAAAAAGGATGCTGCGGCAATGACCAACACTTTGGCCTTCTTCAAGGCCGCCGCCTGCAGTGGTTCGGTCACGTAGTACGCCGACCCGACACGGAACTGTTCCGACAAACACTCCGCCATGTGCTGCGTACGGGATGGCACTGTCGCCTTGAGCTCAGTTGAAAACGTTGCTAAGCACCGTCGATCAAAACATGGAGCGCCTAGGAGTACATGCGGTCTACGGTTTTTCGACACTGGAGGGAAAACTGGGCCATGGTTTCCTCTGAGACGAAAATTGATGGCTATCATCCCTACCGCAAAAAAGTGTGCAAAATCAGCAGCAGCAGATCGGGTAAAATACCGGTGCCATCTCCAACAATGCTTTCACTGGCATCCTGCTCAATAAAAATGCGCGGGTTCACAGACGTCTCTTGCCTGAGTTTTTGGTGTGGATTAATATATGAGCAATTTAAAGGAAACAATCAGGACGAGCAATTTTGAAATCATGAGTTTGACGCCAAAACAGCTAGAATATAACACTGCACACTCTTTGTGATACCTGGTGAAGTCCCCAAACGGTTCCATTAGATCAACAGATTAACCCCAAGCAGAAGTCCACCTGAATATATGCGCTGATTAGGGTTTTCATGCTATCTACCGTGATCACAGATCGGTCACTATTTATCAGCCTACTAGTTGCATCAAAGAACATGTCAAACAAATACGTGTTATCAATCGAGAAATCTCCGAAGAACGCAATATTTGATGTACGTTTGTCGTTATAAAAGTCAATTTTTGTTTGCTTGCATCCCAATACTCACGGGAAAAACGGATTCTACCAATGTATCACAATAAATAAAGTTGAAAAAGTTATGTGATAGAATTTCACGAAACCCTTGAGCAGTGGGACGGTGGCCACGAGGAAAGTCGACGAGGCCGATTTAGTCGATTATCAGAAACACCGAGTAAGATGAGTAGCTACCGTGTTGAGAGTTTCCTTTCTTTTAACACTGAGACGTTTCTTCCCTCAGTCATTTTATCCACTCTCTTTCAGTGTTCTTGTCCGGCTCAACTACGGTAGTCAATGGTAATTCACAGTCACCTTGCTAGTTGAAACGCCTGACCCATTGAGACCTAATATGGTTCTCTATCACTCCAAGTCTCAGGCTGAGGGTTTTCCTTAACAACGCAGTGGTTCCTTCGTGGTTATGGGATTTGCTTCTTACACTGCACCCATGTGCAGAAACTAAAGTCGACCCGGGTGTGGATGAGTTGTATACATCTGATTATTAGGTCTGGTGCAAACCTCTCCCCTACACTGCCGATTAACAATCGTAGTAATACTAAATACAAAAATAATTAGACTCCTTTTACTTTCTTTTTCATTTATTATGCAACAAGGTGCAACAATTCAGGAAGACGACCGCGGCCAGTGAAAGGCTGCCAAATGGGAAAGCGACCGGCGGTGGTGGGAATCGAACCACCCGGGGGTCGCTACGGTCCAAAGTCCACGACGATAATCACGGCTTGATCACCGGACAGTTGTCGTCATTGTCGTTCCCCCTCTAAATTAATGGGGCCTCATGTAGTTGGTTCTGCATTTCTAAGCTCAAATTTATAGCTAGAGTTTTCTCCCTGAGTATGTTGAGCTCCTATGGACACTCCCTTCCCTGAAATCATGCATAAGCATGGAATAAAGATGGATACTGCCTATGAGAAGACTATCTATAGTCGTCTTACACATAACATGGTGTCCAACAGATCTTCGAACGGCTGAATGAAAATCAGGGGCAGTAAATAAACAATGGGAATAAGTTATTGATTTCAACTCACCTTCCATCCAATTCCAAATCTTCTTCATCCTGTAACGCGGCTTCCAGTGCGGCAACAACCTGAGGAGCCAATTGTGGTGGTTCATAGTCTCGTGTGGTTCGACCGGGCAGTTCCAAGTCCAGTGTGAGCAGCTGCTCACCGCGAAAGCGTAGATTAGGTCCCATTTTGGCAGCCATCCGAGCGTACTGACAGACGGGACGACGTCCGCCCAAGGCTGGTCGTAGAGGTGGATCAAAATGACCAAAATGATGCGTAGCACTATCGAAAGGGTCCGACAAAGAATCCGTAAAGTTATTCAGACAGATATCCTCAAGTGATTCCGGGTATAGACATATAAGAAAAAAGTGAACAATACAGACGAAAGCTCTTTGACGGGAAAATTATTACTGTCGAATGGAATAGATTCAAAACACTGATGATTGCCACAGTGTGCGCAAACCCATATCGCTCCTGATAAAACAAATGTTAAAATCGGAATTATCATCGGTTGTTTGGTGAAATCTTGTCAGCACAGATGAAGCAATGTACTCTTAATTTTCTTCTTAACTGTCATGATTATCGTTGCCAAAAAATAATTACTATAGTTACTATATTTTATTTCCTTTTGTGTTTCGCAACCAAGTTTGAAGAGGATTGCCGTCAATGAGGGGGCATTGAAGGGGAAAGTGGTCGGTGGCTGGATCTGAATCCATGACTACAATGTCTTAACCTCACCATGGTGACCGTTCAACCACCGTCGATCGAACACCGCTTCAGCCCATGCTCAATCCGAAAAGCTTCCGCGTGTTCAACGAAACGTGAGTTCTTCACTATTATCAGATGAAAAACGATTTAGTTTTGTAGATAAAGACCCGAAAGTGGATGAAACAAATACAATGAAGCACACATTTTGATCGTGTATATGTGCATGCACATGCACATGCACTGACAATGTCACCTCGACTGGTGATGAACACAGTGAGTCGGGATCATCGATGGGAAAATCGACCGGGGCACTGAATGAAGCACCTGGAACACCATTTAGACTAAATCTGATGTACGGTGAATTTGATAGCTATTACTTTCAGAGAAATAACTGACATAGACATTCGACTCTCATCGTATGTAATAAAATGATGAATGATTACGGGGTGGATTATCTAGATCTGGTTTTGATCAGGCGCGTTTCCAATCGTAGTATCATAGACGATGGAGTCGTCGTTTTGCTTCGTTCTATTCTATTTTGAGCGGGGAGTGAAAAAATTGTGTGGGCTTCATGAGACTAAACTAATTTCGTTTTGATCCGCACCAGACGGAAAAAGCCACAAACTGACCGACAGAAAAAACCATTAACTAGGATGTGCCAGATGCATCGTCGGTTCTGGTTGCCATCACTTAATATGAACCTTTCTTGGAAACCAAAACAATAAAGGTAGGAAAGACGTGAAGCGGAACTATGGAAAACAGCATTCATCTGATATTTACCTTAGCAAAACATGTCTTAATAGTTATCTCCAACTGATAATCGCTCACACGAGTGACGAACAATCCTGGTACATATCAGATTAACGTTGAGTTCACTTGGATCCCATTCACAAGAAAGCACGACAAAAATCAATTCCTGATGCACCAATCGGTATCAATGACCTATTTCTCGTCGAAAATCCACGGAAGCATTGTAAAGAAAGATACATCGGTAATATCAAACTGATGCGGAATCAACTCACAATGCGCATTCATCAAGTCGTGACTGACACTAGCACCTGACGCGTCTGGCAACTAATTCGTAATTCTGCACACCGATCTGGAGTCCTGGTTTAGATCTCGATGTGGATCATCGTGGCTATCTCAAAATGTCAATATTTTTATCCTATTCTACTTGGAAATCTCTTCCCAACCGGAGTGCTTTGCAAGTCTTTCCATGAAAGATCGGGCAGACACACCGTACTTACCAATTCCGTTGATATTTTTATACAACCAAATATGTATCATCTTTCGGCCTAGGAATTTCTACTTTGCTCTCATTTTGTATAAGAAATCAAGTGAGTGTGAGTTATTTTCCAGGAAAATTACAGAACTGAGTCAAAAGGCAATGATGAAATGAATTACAAATGGGATATCTTGATATGACACAAAAACTAATCGAACAGAAAAGTTGTCCGATGGAACTGTAAGATTAAAGGAGGTGAGTAGAGAGAAAATATTAGGATCGTAAAATCGAGCACACGGCTTGTTCATATTTCCTATCGCACATCAATTCTGTAGTTCGTGACGCCACGATACGTACTGCGTGGCTTCACTACCAATGTACACAAGCGCGGGTGATTTCTGACCGTACTATCAATCCTAACTGATGCCTATGAATGAGTTCTCGCGGACTTATTTTATGGCCCTACTGTTCTACTTTGTTATCGTTTGGAAACAGTGATTCAGTAGTTTTATGGGAAAGCCCGATGAACATCATTTATTTCCATAATTCCATGTTGAGGAATTGATCACTAGACATAAAAATAGATAAATCTGATATTGTTTATAGGTTGCTCAAAAGATTGTTGTGACGATTATTCGTCTATTGAGTACCGAATGATTGCTCTATCGTTCCAACCAAACAGTTTCTTCTGCCCTCCCATAATAGTACTTGTAACAGGTCCACCCCAATTAAAGTGGCCGAAAATGAGAGAATAACGGCTGAATCATTATCTGAGTGTAGTGCGTAAGCTCCAGCTCACCGTGTAAAATAACATTCTTTAACCACTTAAACTAAATTGTTATACCGTTGCGATTTAGACATAAGAACAAACAAGACCTAAGTTAAGCGTAAGTGATTAGTGTTCAGTACCACAGCGATGTCGCAACTGTTTCTAGTCGCTCGACTTTTGGTTACCGAGTGTAACCTTTCTCAATACCTGTTTATATTTAACGCTGTGTTACTGAACATTAAATGCGTAAATATAACAAATCACATGGCGCAGCGTTTTTTCGATACAATCCGAAATGGCTTCGGCTCCGATACATTAAAAAACCATATTTCTTATAATGCTATCTTGAGTCAGAATAATTGAAAGCTTTGACCTTAAGGAAACCAAACGAAATATACAAAATCTAAATTGTTAGCAGATGGATGACGATGACTTTGTTAATGAGTGACTTAGTGCTAGGAAAATATCTCATTATCTTTGATAGAGTGGGAAAATAAAGCTGTGCTACACGGCGTGATTTTACTCGAATATCCCATGCATATATCTGCATACCTAACAGGCATTAACAGTTACCTCAGGGAAAATGTGAACTCATATACATCTTTTCCGTATTAAATACTGCACATGAAAAGCTTAAATTTATAAACGTTGGTGTTGTTGGTAACTCCAAAGAAGGGAATTTTCCGAGTTTTTTCAGCGAACACCATTTCCACGGAAGAGATAGCTACTGCTAACATTTTCAGTAGCCGAAATGGAAACTTGAAAGTTGTCGGAGGGAAAACCCATGCTCACAAAATAACGGACAACGGCTGTTTTGTTTCTTGTCCTCAGAGCTCTACGAGCCCGTTCGGTCCGAATCATCGGAGTGAAAGAAATCTTTGCGTTTGTCTTATCATTACATCTTGGAAGTCCTTCTGAAAGTTGCCTCTTTCTTCAGTTGCCAATCAGGTGCACAGGCTGTACTCTTGTTCATAGTTAGAGATCACCGCCACAACGCTTCTTTTGCTCCAGAAAGAGATTTCAAGTGATAAGCTTCACATGATTTATCTTACTAAGAGATCACATATGAGTACGAATTTTTTCTTCGATGGAAAAATTCCATTAAAATACCAGTTATTCTGGTGATCGTCCAACTGATGACACAAAATAGCGGAGATGACTGACCATCAATCGCAGAGGACAGAAAGGCTACTGACGTTTGAACAAACATTCGTCAATGTTGTTCAGTTTCTTTTGGGTCGTTTAGTTAACCAAAAATAAGTTGGTTTGTTGCACAGTACAGTGCAAATCTCAACTCAGCGTTCAAAATCTAACTGATCCATCCATTTAAAGAATGATCAGCAGTACATGTAAAACTTTTCTGACTATGAGCCCCACAAACGTTAACCGTTAGATTATTCAGACTGGTCTTCGAATTCATGGTCACATCAAAACAACATGATGCATCAGGCCCTTTAGGACCGGATCGCATAGTCTGACGGCTAACGTGTGTGACTAACACTTATGATGTCCCGGTTTTAGTTCAGGTTGGAAATGAAACTCTGCTTGGAGTTTCACCCTGATCACAACCAACTGTATTGGGACTCGCTCTGTAAGTTATTGATAATTGAACTTTCTACTTTAACTTTCAACTATTGCACACAGCTTCAGCTGTGTGGTAATCCAGGGATCCTTCAATACTGTTTCTATATTCTATTGGTTCTAATGATTTTTCTCACGGACATATGTTGCTAGATAATGGCAACAAATAGCACAGCAAGGGTATGAGATGTTAGCATGCATCTGGAAGTCTTCTTGCAACACCTCAGCTGACAAAACATTACCCCCAGACGAATTTTTTACTGCGTTCATTATCTGTTAAGGGTGTGAACTTGGCTGCGTGAACACGGAATATTCACCCCTTGGGGTGCGCAAAGCATCTATCTGAATTGAACTGACTCCAATTCGGACACTTATTTCAAATCCGCAACCACTACGAAAACAAGGTCTGAGATCTTGTTCTTTCACTTTCACTCGCTTGTAGATAGATTCAATATTACCCCGGAAACCGGGGAATGAATGCGCAAACTTACTCAGAATCACCGGCCGAAGCGCTATCACCTCTCGAGTTCAGTATTGGTCGGAGACACCAGACTTCAGTTTCATCGTCAAAATAAGCTCGTTGTTCAAGCTTCGCTCGTTCTTCGGGTGGTACAAAATTTTCGAGAATCAGCATACGTAGTTTTATTTCTCTTGTTAGTTCCTCTTGAACACGTTCATGTTCTTGACGTTCACGAATCCCGTCTTCCTGGGCTTCATTGATTTCCTGTTTAACCTCCTGTAGGAAACAGACAAGTGAATAAAAGAAATGAACGCGAACGTCTATTCCCCTTCGATTCCCAGAGAAGTCTATACCGAAAAATTGTTTTGAACACTAATCCTCATCACATATCTTACTTTTCTGAGCCGCTTACAGATCTAGGTCTATGTTTCAGGTCGTATTAGGAATAGCTAAAATAAGGGAGTTTGTTGGCCAATTTGCTTCCCGACGCGTGGAATCAGTGACCAAAGCTAAGTTTTATCAGTGTTATTCGATGAAAGTATCCTGGAAACCAGTAGTCAAAGTAAAGAATATTTGGTAGATGTTAAAACAAAACAGAAAGGATCACAATAAATGAAGTTGATCTAGCAGAAAGCCATCTAATAAGACCAATCAGAATGACTGAAAAACAGGCGTTGAATGACATCTCAGTAACCATACTCAATTTAAGAAAACGGCATTTGAATATAGAATATGAATTTGAATGTGTAAGGTGGTTGGTTGTACAACCACAAGAAGAACATTAAATTCACTAACGAACCTGGAGTTTTTCAAACAGTTTTCTCAAGCGGCGTGTATTGATTTCGACCTCTTGTTTCAGTGAACTGAATCCTTCTTGCAAATTTGCCATACTGCCTTCCTCCTCACGCATTCGGGCCACGATCTCACGTTCACGTTTTCTCTGCTCGGCCATTTTGGAACGTTGTTGAGCCAAGGTGGCTTCTTGCATTCGGGTATGTTCCACAATAGATTGATCACCACGTAGAAGCTTGCTTTCCATTGCACGTAATTTGGATTCTAATTGCTGAGTCTGAGCTTTCTCTTCCTGTAACCGAGTTTCTTTTAACTGTCGAAGACAGAATAGCAGGAAAGTATAATCACTAGTATTTACCAACAATATCAGTCCGCGACAGAGTGAAACTGTAGACTATCAACCGTATGCGGAGAACATTTGACCTGTAACAACTTCGCTTATTCGCGGATTCGACGACACATTTGTTCGTCCATCAATGGTCGAGCATACGTCAGCAGTAGTTAGGCCAGTTCTCCGGTAACACTCAGAAACAATATCTTCTCGGCTGGCCGTTATAGTCATTTAAACACTGATCTCTTTTATGCACTGGTCAGAAATGGTAAAACAAAGTATCAGCGATTCCCGGGTTGGGTGTATAGCACTGCGTACAAGGAGCAAATCGTTAGATAGAACAGTCACGACGGTTAGGGCATGCACTGCTGGTATGATCACTGAGGTGTGTAACGATTGAAAGATGATTAAGAGCATTCATTTTATGACACAGAAGAAAGGTTAAAAAAACCTCGATCATTGTATGAGCGAATAAGACGCACTAAGCTTCCAGAATGGGGCCAAAATGATCCAATTAGTTGTTGATTAGACAGTGAATGATATGGTTACATGTGGCAACCGGCGTGCTTCTTTTGTGTTCAGACACTTTGTTCACCTACTGATGCTCTTTACAATTCGTAGTTCTGCTTTAACTATTTTCATGCTCCTCATCTTTTAGTTTTTGAATGAGGTTACTGTTGAGTGACAGCATTCAAAACCACCACACTCACTGAATGTGCACCATTTACCACTTTCGTTCGGAATCTTGTCAGAAGTATTCTGAATTCTGTATTCAGAAGTACCATTTGATTGACTGTTTGATACGTCGTTTTGATCAACCAGAAGCTTGCCGCGTCAACCACTCTCACTCATTTCGTGTCGGTGGCTACACGACACATCTGTCGTCCGTGCACCACACCATAACGTGCCGCCCTAAAGACGCACGTGAATCTGATCATGTCGTGACCGGAACTATGAACCTCAGGAACTATCCTGTGACTGAACTAGGTGATCACGCAGCAATTGATAACAAGGACAGTAAATGGTAGCAAGACTCTCAGATGGCTCTCGTGTTCCAATGAGCGAAGTTGACAAAGCAGGTGAAGTAGTATTGCGGTCGCGAAATGACCGCAAAAGTAACAGTGAAAGACAAGAGCCCCAAGGAGATCAAAATAAATGCCAATACTCGCGTATTTTAGTCATTCTTTACAGATGCCACACAGAGATGAAAATCATCAGACCATACAACTGGTAGGCTGCAAGTCTTTGAGTAACAGCCAAGCAACACTTAGCACATCAAAATCTAGGCCCGTGGATGCAAGAACCATGAGCACGGTTTCATAGAAGTTGTGTTGGTAACATCACTTCCACAAATACCTCAGTTACTGGCCTGGTGACAGCAATATTTTGTGGCCAATTCAGGTCGGTATGTGAAACGCGGTTAGGGGAACTGACGAAGGCGTGTACCCAACGGGCCTCCGCACATCGGATGCACGTCCGGTTGTCTGTGTGTGATAGCGATTCGAGTTTCGGGAACTGTAGTGTGGTTACAACGATGCAAATGTACCCAAATGTAAGCGTTTGGTATTTGATAGAACAGTATTGCACCCTCCTATCGACTAGTATTTTGTAATTGAGCCTTTATTTAGTAAAGATTACTACAGATATGCTTAGTTCATGTTATAAAATTGCTCTTGGTCTATCCGTTGCGATTATATATTGATTCTGGTGTAGTTTTCAGTAATGCCGACGCGCGCACCCCCTTGCTGTCCCCATGGTCCAAGACTAATCGTCCAAAGGCATGTAACACGGCCCTGCCAAATGTGTTGAAAATTGCGTCAAAATTGCAACATTGCAATATATGTCTTCTTTCCGTTCTTATTAACTGGATAAAGGGGACACAGTGTTTCAAGTTTCACAAGCGAAGATTCCCCAAGAACATTACGCGGGCGTTGAACCGTTTGCTGACTCTGAGGTGCAAAACCACAGCGGAAAAATGCCGAGTTGAATTCTACACTGAACGCCTAAAGTCATGCTCCTATCTGAACCATTTCCTAAATATCTCATCAAAAGATAAAGTTACCCAAGAACAATGTCAACCTCGTCAGGATTACGAAAGCTCGTATTGATGCATCACGAGACAGATTGAAAAAGTTTATTGAAACTCAACAACGTTTCGTTGACAACCTTTCTACCCTATCACTGGTCTGTCGTATCAAATTTGAGAACCTTTCCAGGGAGATGTTACAAAAGATGAGGAATAAAACCATAAGAAGCCTCCAAGGAAGCCCAAGCTACCCCAGAGAAAATTCAATCTTTCCAACGAACACAAACAGATACGTTCACAATTTTTGTGAAGCACAGTTAACAAAGACCCATCTAGAGGGCTTCCTCTGGGACTAAAATTCAAGGTTCCACCGAAACGCATCAACGAATTACAAACAAGGGTACAGTTTGAGGATTTATACGATCAAGTCAAATACCTTCAACCTGCATCAAAAGACAAGGTCGAGTGGCTCAAAGCCAAACTTGTGGATATTTCTGCCTCCATCCGTCAAGGATGTTGCTTGACTTCGGAGCACAGAGTTGTCATCAAACAACTAAAAGAGATGAACGATTTGATGTTTCTAGAACCAGATAAAGGTTCAGGAGTGATAATCATGAAGAAGAAAGACTATATTGACAAGATGGACACTATTCTCTCAGACGGCCAAAGACTTTTATTGGACAAAACAGCAGAGAACAATACACTCATCGAGAAACAAATATCTAGACACTGACAAATCCTACTGCTACACGGGTCCATATCGGAAAGCGTGTACAAGAAGCTGAAACCAATCAGGACCCAAACGCCTTATCTGAGAGGGCCTCCAATGATTCATAAAAGTAGAGTTCCATTGAAGCCTACTTTGTGCATGCAAAATCCAGCTTACCACAAACTTCCTGGAGGTTAATCAGTGTTCTTGACTCCGTCCGAAAACGCCTAACTCCTCATTGCTTACAAGATTCATTTGAACTCGCAAAAATTCCTGACAGTTTTACGGTAAAGAGTCGTAGAATGTATTTTATGGATGTTGAATCTCTGTACCAAAGCACCTCTACGAGAAACCGTTGATTATCTTTGTGATGTCATTTTACCCAAAAATATTGCACTGCCTATCCCCGTTGATTACTTAAAGGACCTTATACTTTTATGCACAGAAAATATCCGTTTTGAATTTGGGGGAAAAGCACACAGACAGGTTGATGGGATGACAATGGGAAGCCCTCTAAGTCCTACACTGGCAGATATTTTCCCGGGAATGATCGGAAATCGGTTGACCGATCAAATTGCCCAGTTTCCTTTGTACAAACGTTATGTTGATGACATTTTATTGATTTCTAATGACGGCGATTTTATTCAGTTCCTTAATATTTTAAATTCTTTACATCTGAATTTTTCTGTATCTTATGAGAAAGAATCCAGCTTGAGTTTACCCTCCTTGGACATTTTAATCACAAGGCGTCCGGATGGCATACTGCAAAGGGCCATTTGCAGAAAGGCGACATGGAGTGGACGTCATACGCAGCTTTCTGGTTTTGCGCCGGCTGCTTACAAACGTGGTTTGGTCAGAACGCTTTTCCACAGGTCCCGAAACATTTGCACTCCTGACCAACTGCAAAAGGAAGATTTATCAAGGAAACCCCTAAGGCCAATGTTTATTCAAGAGCGTTCATTGAGCACCACAGCAAACCACGATGTAAAACGGAGCCCATTTTAACAGCTGATCACTCTAACAGTCATATTGCTCTTAATGCCTCACATGTTGTTTACCAGTTCACTTGCAGTTGCGGTGACACGTATATTGCCAGAACAGAACGATACTTGACTCAAAGAGTGACTGAACACATTCCAAAATGGCTTTTGCACTCAATGACTCATCTGGACTGCGCAAAACAAATTCCGGTCATCTAGTTGACCTGACCTGGGTCATTCAAAGTGCGATTATGCAACCGAAATGCAAAACTGCTGGCGTTCAGCGAAGCTATGTTGATCACAACAGAAAATTCCCCTCTTTGAACACAGAAACAATCATTGCAACCAATCTGTCTTCCCTGGCATTAGCCACAAATACAAAACGAATTGCTGTATTCTTTGTGATAAACATTTTCTCATTTTTCCACTGTGTATCCCATGTACCCTATCATATATTAGCAATAGGGCTTGTTTCCAGGGCGTCTTTTTTGCGTGAAGAAATTTAAAAAATAAAGTCCTCGTGTAAAAGGAAATAGCCATAAATAGAAATCCATGTCGGTGGGTTTATTTTGCAGACATCACATGCTCTTGCTAACAAACCCTCGTTGTCACCGAATCAGCTGTGTGAGTGAGATCATACCTTGACGGCAACTTCATATATTGACTACAATGTTACAGTACTATCAACTTCTAACAAGCATGTTTACACAACAGTGGTTCAGTTTGATTCCGTCTAAGGTTGTATATGAGTGGTTCCATGCCAAAATCATGTGTCATTGTAAAGGCATAGAGCATTAGGTACTTGTTTGCTCGTTTGTTAAGTGTTGTAAACTGAGTTCTCATTACTCCGAAGTTCGGAAAAATGGGTGGTCACGGAGTATGAGGTCTCATCCTTGAGCACATTCTGCTGAAGCATTTTTGGTCAGGTCTTATTGTCTGGGTGGAGCTCATGAAAAACATCCTGAAAAATCATGGGACGGGATATTTTCGGAGTAGGTAACATTCTCGGAGAAACACGGCGTTCTAAACTGGCCCACACAGTGGAGGGAGGACTCTCCTTTGCTCGTGAACAATCTCGTCTTATTTGCGCAAAACAAAGATCATATAGGACGTTGATCCTAGTACCCGGTCATCGCACAAAATGGTCCGACTGGTGAGAACGTCCAAGCCTTCTTCTAATAGGCTAGTATTGAGACTAAACACCGCTTGACAGGACTCATCTCTCATTCTATCGATCCGCGCCAATGATCGGGTGATTCCGTTGTCTCAAGCCTTGGGCTCGGTACTGGATAGGTGGTGACGTGTCGACTGCTAACGTGACTTGGTTGTCTACCTATAATGAGTCAGCCCATGTAATCACACGCGATAGTAGGTAAGTTTCGTTACCTAGGCAGTTGCATCACTCCATGGGGCTGGACATCAGATGAGGCGTCGCCGCGCTTACACAAGGCTCGCTCAACTTTTATCAATCCGAACCACACGTGACCCCGGTGTGACATCCGATCATCCAAAAAAGGTCAAGCTTATACTGTGGCCGTTGAGTCCGTCTTCCTTTACGGTTAATACGCATGGCAAATTACGGAAGGAAGACGCGCAAACACTATCGGTGTTCGGACATCGATATCTTTGTAGTGCTGCCCGAATATGATAGGAACATCATATCAGCAATAATGAGGTTAGGATTAGGGTGTTGGTAATCAGAGGTTAATCTCCGGACCAAATGCTCAATAAAAACAGGCTAAGACGTTTGGAACATGTGCTACACATGCCCACCGATAGACTCCCTTGGCGTGCGTTGTTCTACGAGTCAGGTAAGGGTTGAAGGGTAGGTTGAAGTGGTCAGTTCACGATATGACAAAAAAGTGTGAAAACCCTGACCAGTGAATTTGGTCAATTAGAATATGGTGGACTTCTGGGCTGGGGTCCACGAGATCTCCCCACCGAGGGGTTGGATACATTAAGTCGCATAGTTAGGTCCCGTGGTCAATGGCATAGTTGCATTCGAATTCTACCTTTATCTTCAAGAAATTCCCTGATATCTTCCTGTTTTGTTAGCTTGCTCCTGATACTTCTGTTTATTATCTCCTTGAGTGGATAGTGCTAAGAAGTAGCAATGCAAACCAGAACACTCGAGTGCGAGGTTAGCAGTTGGAATAACTGAAATGAAATGAACCTATCACTCACAGCTCGTCTTATTCACTTATGGTGTCGCGCGTCTTGAACTTGAACGACTGAAGGAAAATTGACCTAGTTCGTATTTCAGCCTGTTATTCTATGCAAAACAAGAAAGATGTACTGCGAATAACGCGTCGTGTTACTGAAATCACATTATTGTCGTTTAGCACACCATATGATGCATCGTTTTGTCGATACTTTTCTTATCTCGTTCCGTCCTGACACACTGTTTCATCTATGTCCTTTCCGTTTTCGCATTTATGTTCGGTCTTAGGCCGCCCTCGGTTTCCACTGGATTCGCTTCGATCTAAAGCGTAGCTCAACTAACTCGACAGAGAAGCTACAGTTGAACTTCACCTAGGAAGTCCGACACACTGTGTATGGGAGAATTCGAAGGAACCAATCTCGATTTAAGCCATTCCCTCTTAGTTGTTTTATTTGTTCATTTCATTGGGTGAATTTTCTCATTATCCCTATTAATAAGGCTAGGGGTCACTATTGTTTTTCAGTGTTTAAACAGACAATTTCAACCAATCTGAGTAGACGGATGTCTGATTGTCTTTCAATATGCACCAGTGCCTGTTACTTACATCTCCGTCACTGGTTGGGCTGAAGGCTCTAGGGTGCGTAGCAGCATTGTTCGAATGCAATAAAAACATTGTATCAGCAGTTGAAGGAATAACGTTGGGGAACAGAGACTAGTCTTTTAACAGGTTATGGCGGTTATGACGTGGGTGAGGCAAAATTTGTAAGTACTTCTATAGTGTGTATTGTTCTCCGAGGCAAGTAGTGGTTGGGAGATAAGTCGACCTGGTCATTTCGTAAAATGGTAGAAAGGTATGGAAGCTTTAAGTAGTAAACCTAATCGTGAAGGACGTGTTGGGCTTCCGAGATCTGCGTGACAAATGAGTTTTGTCTTAAATGAAATGAACAAGTGTTGTGGTCAGAGACCCTTTTACATCTACAGGTTAACGCTAGGTGGAACGATGTAGATGTCACATGAGGAAATACTGTTCAACAGTAAGACTGTATTATTTATGTTTCTAATGCAGAAATTGGCCGGTGGTGTTCAAGTGGCCAAAATAGCATTTTGAAAACCGGTAGGTCTTGGGCTTGAGTTTCACCGTCATCGGTTAAATTCACGCATGGATAGATTCTAACCAGATGCACCCCTGTAGGTAAACACATGGAGGTAATAGTGCCAATGACGGATAATAAGCTAACGACTTCGATCTTCGAAAAGCCATTAACTCCTTCTATTAGTTCTCATATAACGCGCTCAATAGGAAGTGATCCCATATTAGAGCATATTGAAACACTATTGAATTCTGTCTTAGTCAAGAAACAGTGAATTATGATTAGGGATGGTTGGGCAGAGGAGTACCGGGTACGCATAACTGATGAGCGGCAAAAACCGCGAAACCGGTCGTGTTCTTCCGGGAAAATGTTTTCCTGTCATTCAGGTACAGTGCCATACTACTTATTTCGAAAATTCATACTTGGGACCATGCGTCGTCGTTCTGAAGGTTAGCCGTGTTAACCGACGGATCAAGTTTGGATGAATCATTGTGTGATTCTAAAAATGGGCTCCCTGTCCATGCACACTCCATACGATTCATATGAGATTACAGCTGTAAATGATATCTGATCTACTTACTTTGCTAGACAGATTCGAGATTCGTAGTCAAGACCATCCCAGGTTGAAAAAAGCCTCTCTGGGTTGTTTAACAGTCAGTATAATTAAAACGGGCAAATCTTCAAATATGTTGCACAGTCTCTATGATGATTGAAAACATCAGCTTAGGCCAGTCTTTTTTCCAACAATTTACCTTGTCCCTATGCTTCGGTTTCGGTTACTATCTAGCAATTCCATCGAATAGGAAATGAAGTCATACAAAGTATAAAGAGTAAATCAACATAAATGTACGGTAGAAGTGGACGAAAAAATAGAATACAAACGCCCCACTGACCACGGTGTCCAGCCATAGCGCCTAGTATGTGTGGATCTCGTGGATCAAGCCCCGTTAACCTTACACATCCTACTCAGTAGATCTCACTGGCTAAGATTTTTGCAACTGTTTACAGTATAACAGACCAACTACCTAGTCATACCATCCATCCACAGAACAATCTGCAGCGAGAAATTCTATCTGTAGACATGCGTAGCTTGTGTAACATCACTGAAACCTATAAGACTCTTGGTATAACTATCGACCTCTGATCTTGTAACACCTTTGTTTACTTTTGCACCACTGATACGATCTTTCACACCATATTCTACTCGTATAAAGCCAGAAGATTGTGCAAAAATATCGATGCCCAAGCAATGATAATCTTCACAATGTCACGTTTCACAGTCGTAGTACAGGACTGATCTAACTGCCACAGCGTTCACTCAACTCTTGACGAACAAAAGGGATGCCACCTCGATGCGACAGGGGACTGAGATTAGTAGAAGCTAAACAAGCCATCATCATGCATGGCAATGACCGGTGGCGGTCAAACACGATCACCCGTGGCGGGCTTCTGACCCTTCCGTCACGGGGGTTCGAATCCTCGCACTGCTGCCGATCACTGCCCCAATTGGCAGCCTTTAATTAGCCCCAAACCCCTTCCAGAAATATTGTGCTACTGTTATATAATAAAAAGACAGTAAATAAAACAGAAAACACAAGAAGAATTACACCTCACACAAACAAAGTGAGGATCAGTTTTGGATTCGTTTGTCGATGAACTAGTCAACATCTGACACAGGTCAACAGCTGGTCAAATCGTCCATGAATGATAAGAAACTCGATCTACTGATCACAATTCTAGTCTTCGTTCGTCTGATACAAATTGTGTGCTGTGAACATTTCCGGTTCACCAAAGTTGCTTCCCATTTGTTTGCATTTGAATGATCATCTAACATGTATTGTTTTTTTGCGTTTCAGCGTGCACTACATTTTCAGATGAATAAATCCTAGCTTATACGACAATTCTTCCTCAGTCATTGTCGTGTCTGCTGAATCACGGAATGTTCTTCTTCTAGCATTACACTGTGAACAATGGGTCAAGCTCGTGTGTGTGGCACTCGCAAACGCATGAAAAATAACTGATCATCTAAGCTTGACTTATTCAATTCTGTCAGTTCGCGGGAATAGAAGGGAGCATTAGATAAACCTTGTCGGAACAACACACTGTACGACTGATAAAAACATTGTAGTAACAAAACAATCAGTTACTTTAAGTTCATCCAATAGACGAGATTTCTCTTCTGCTACCAATGATTGGTCATTCATGATGGCCATTTTTTCTGCTGACAGTTTCTCCTGTTCTGCTTGCATGTAGGCTTCGATTCCTTCCAGATCGTCTTCGGTTCCGGCTTCCTCGGAGCTTATTTCTTCACTTGCAGCACCATCTGAAATGAGTCACACATTGTTACATACGAAGAAGAGAAAACACAATCCATCTTATACTTGAAATCAGAGGGAAATAAATACAACTTTGGGGTTTTGAAACTATTTATTCAATGAATGAATGATCCAACCAAAAATTTGTTCAGAATTAACAAACACCATCTGAAGAGCTTTGGTACTAGCCTTACCCATTCGTCCCCATCCCCGCTCCTTGTTTACCTACCATATCTGCAAAACTTCCAGTCCAACCTCATTCAGTGTTAGGTAATATTTACTGTACCAAGTGTAAACTGACGTGCTTCAGGTACGCAATCGAGAAGGCTGAATGAAATGTTCACCTTATGCCATCTGTCTGCTGTCCACTTTTGTCAAAAACAACGTTTTTTTTCTTAAGTGTGCTTCGTAGTCAGTTGCACTATATGTTGACTTAGGACAACTATAGAAAAGCTAACCACAAATTCAATTTGTCGCTTTCTATCTGTTATCTCAGGCATTTATCTCGCATTGCCTTGTCATTTCTTAACATTCATGTAATCTTTCCAACCACACCACAAGAAACAAGACAAAATCTGCCACGCGTTCTGATGACAAGTGATCGTTTGTTCGCGTTTAATTTGATTTGATAAGGCTATGTAGTAGTTTTAGTGGGATGCCAGCTAAATTTCTCGTTTCCAGTAGTGTAATACCATTAGATGTTGATAACTTGGCTGGATAGACACCTTTCGCTATCCAAATGATAGTTCATCATCAGCTGTTCAATTATTCATGGATAACCGACTTTACTTAAAAACACACAACTTCACTTGTTTTTATCGGAGAACGTGAACTGCACAAGCGACCTGATTCAACCTATGGACACTGGTTGATTTATAGGGAAACCCCGCAGTAGGAAAGAAAATTTCAAATACGTTCACTGTGGCAAATGCAACGTATCAATATTATTTGGGAGGGCAAGCTGTTTGATCTACTTGCGGAACGTTCGAATCCCTTCGGCTTGGTCTTGTAGCTCAGTTGGTAGAGCACACGTAGCACGGGTGGCGTCAATATGTGGGTTTGAATCCCGTCGGAGTCAACGATTTCAACATTTAGATCAGTTCAAAATTCAAGATCTCATTACTGTTTCTTCATCGAGAAGTGAATAAGCGACGAAGCATTCAGACAACGCGTCGATATAGTGTTAAGAGCAGACTTCATTTCACAATCATGGGGAAGGGCCTGGGACCCGAAAAGATGAGAGCCTATAAATGCTCCCAATGGATCAGATGTGTGAGAGCCATATTCCAATGACGTTATCAACCGATAAAATGACTGGTATGACACGGTGTCTCTTAGCATTTGTACACCACTGATCCAATTCCGGACAAACGCACACACGTATGACTGGGCGAACCCGCTTATGACAGTGTGTTTCAACCAATCACGACCAGTGACCTTGAGATGTATGAACTGTTGCCGAGTACGAGCGCATGATTGTGCACGACTGAGAAAATAAATATTCATGCAATTACCTCAGCCTTTTGAAACCATTTAGAGCCTAACGCGGTGGCAGTTGTATTTAAATTTATTAAACAACCTCCCAATGGTTTGCTGCTTGCTGCACTCAACTATCATCGATTAATCTCCAAGGCCTGTTCTTTGAACAAGAGATACTCAGAGACATTTAGTGTATGGGCTCTGGTTCATTCACGATACTATTACCGTCGGATGCGCGGGTAAAATTACTGAATCGTGAGGTCAGCCCACATGGATTTCGCCAACTGGGTACCGCGTTGTTTTCATGTGCCAACGAACAGATTTTGGGGAAGATCACTGCTGAAAAATGTGGTTTGTTTTGAAAGACGAATGAAAACTTAATCGGTTCTTGATGTGAAATAAATATGCAAAAATCTTGGTACGTAAAAGTGAACGTATTGGGCCTTCCGGTTTGTAACACGACTCAGTTACTTCAAGAACATTAAAAAAGTATGATTGCAAACATCGTACAACAGGAGACTCTATAGCTTCATGCTTTTTCCAAACGCCAAACAAAGTGGAATGAATGCCCATGATGAAGATGATTTGGGATTAAATATAATGATACCCCCAATATATATATTAACTCGGCCAGCATCATCCTTGTCATAGATTCATCAAATGATGCCCTGTTTACCATTGATACAAAAAAGGACGACTTTCAAAGTTGGAAAGGTACAAACCCCGTGTGAGGAAGGAAAAACATAGATCGGCTGACTCGTATGGTGCACAGTTTTATAATGCATACAGGCCCAAATAGTGTCACTAGAACTTATCAATCTTTAGGTACACTAAGACGCATCACAGGAAATGCAACACTGGGTCGGTCGCGTATGGTATAATAGAAATGAACCAGCTGCACGCATGCTCGGCAAAGAGTCATATTAGGCAGACCTGAAAAATGCATAAGTGAGAAAGAAAGAGAACAGAATAGTGCATTGTAAAATGCCTTCTACTGGAAACAATAAAAAGTGTTTTGGTCACGATAAAGTGTAAACTAGTTACTACTCTAATAAGTAGTCAGATAACAGAGTTATGCCTCAGGTCTGGATATCACCCGTTAATAAAATGTATTGCGCTAATCTGAAGAACCGGAAAAACAGACTTATACCTCTTACAGAGTGAAGGAAACTTATATTCCAGAAGAGATGCAATGACAACCAGTGTGCTGTGTGAGTGACGATACACAACCTGATTGAGAACATAACTACCGATTGTAAATTCATTAGGTTTGGTGAAATCCCTCATGTTCATGACAGATTACTGATTGAACGATAAAAAGTCACTAATTTTCTGTAACAAATCCTACAATTAAAAAAAATCAGCCAGAGAGCAATTCGAGAGTGTGTGCAGAAGTGGGTCAATGTAATTCACTAGCACACTTGCATCCGTGGGTTTTCATACTTAGTTGCCTACTAGCAAGTTTTAAAGTAGTAAGTTTCAATTTCCGACTTCACCGTTTTACCTACGTCTTCACTAAAGCCGCTGCATACCGCGTTCAATGGCGCTGGTTCCACACCTCAAGGTTCAAGTTTCTATTTGGGCTACAACATCAGTAGTTAAATTTTGCCTTCAGCTAGTGTCAGCCGGGGAAAAAATACGTTGGGCCGTCCTCTTGAAAGGCTGAACAACGACCCCAGGCTTTACAAATTATGACTACAAAAATTCCGTATTTAACCGCAAAGTGATCGCATTAACTTGACGACATATTCTGGGGGCCCTAATAGTGGCGTATCAACGAATGTGAGTAAACTTCTCATGTTGGTCAAGTTTCTATAGTGCAGCGGAAAAACAATGGACTCGGTTCGAAACTCTAATTTTTTCGAAAGATGAATCCAGTCAGAAGTCAATGCTTATAGCAAGAATTCCCTGAAAATCCGCACATCTCTTAGATTTCGCATCTAAATTCAGATTTATGTTGCCAGTGAACTAGAATCTGCGACATACGCCAACAATGGAACGACAAGAATAAATCTCCCCATTGATACAGTTACGCAAGCAAAGCGGGACTTCAACTTCGTCTTTAGTGATGTACCTATGCATACACTCGGAAGGTCTGAAGAAATTCTATCTTGAATGTTGTTCATCACATAAGTTCCGAAGTTATAAGTTTCACCCTGAAGACCACGTAACGTCACAAATGTACAGCTAAAGCGTGCGTGAAACATCTTGAACTTTATTGTTTCTAGTGCCCACCGTTGAAGCTCGTTCGGCACTGACCTCTTTGTCACTGTCCCTGTACGGGAAATCGTCTTATTTTCACATAGGCCACAGTGGAATATAAAAAAATGAGCAGGTGATTATCACCATAAATCACGGGTAGATGTTGCTCCCACATCGGTTCAATTTGAGAAACCACCAACCACACGCATGGGAGTGTTTTGGTTGCTATCTCTCAGCTAGGACCTCAAGCGGAAATCAAAAATCAACAGAGTGTAAAAATAAAACAGAGAACTACAGATAAAAGTATCAGTTCAATTAAGAGCCTGTTTGAGTAGGAGAGTGCCACTGATCGCGACACCTAACACAGCAACAAATATATCTAATCACTGAGTGGGTGAATCTCTTGGACCCCATTTAGAAACGCTAACACAAGTCATATGAATCACTAAACAGGTCAGACTTGTCAGACCTCTCCTCCATATCATAAACTGGACAACTCAGCTCATTTTCCAACGCCCAACAGCCTCACAAATATTGCGTACCGAGGAATTCTATCTGGAGACATGCGCAACACATATTCTAACCGTATCCGTTTTCATGAGCTTTGCTGTTCTACCCAATGATGTGTTTCCTGTGCCCAGTACTCTGCGCCCAAAATCAGCATTTCTCATACGGTGTTCTTACCAGATTTCAAAAATACTATGAAGATATCGGTGTAAGAATGCCGACAATCTTCGTGTATCCTTCCTCCATCGATATAGGCTAAAGTTCTGAACCATAAAGAAAAGCTGAGTTAACTTCTGCAGCGTAAACCCAATCATCGACAGATAAACAAATGCCAAGTCGACGCCACAGGTAACTGAAGTAGGAAGAGGCCAAACGTGTCTTCTGTATACGCGACAACATTGCAAAAAAATAACCGACCTCAGAGTAAAATGTAACTGTCTACATAGCAGAACTCATCTGCTTTGTTAATTGTCTCTTTAAATACCCTAAGGTCGGTATCAGACCAATACAGTCGTGTGCAACATCGTGCACTTTTGAAGTCCAAAACGGATACCACAAATCACTGCAGTTTTTAAAGCCGTTTGGAAAAGCTTGCGACTTACCTGGACCCTTCTCTAAAAGAATGGTATCGTCTGTATTTTGTGCATTCACATGGACCATTTATTCGGCTAGGCATATCCGAACACAGACCAATGAGTCGTGGCCTTGGTCAGTCAAAAAGCGTCTATCAACTCACCTGCTTCTGTGAAACCGTCCAAATCGGTCGAATACCACCCGAGGATTTAAATGGGAGTGTAACAAAATCCCTGTAGAACAACATAGTGGTCAAGTAAAATCACTCACCGCGCCTCTCAATCGCCCGAACTAGACCAGAAGTAGCATCTTGTGCACAGCCACTGCAAATCCCTGAGTGCAACCCAGGTGAACAAAACATCTACCTAACCCCGTTGTGTTCGTCTTTAATGGTCATGTGCTGACACACACGCAAGCTTGATCTGGATCCGATGCAGTCATGGCCACACGCCTGCAGTCGTACACACACGTACACAATTGACGCCTGTCGTGCTTCATCCCGGACTGCACTGACCAATCAGACTGTACCAGGTGTTGCACGACCTTGAACACCTTAATCTGATTGTAGAGTTGTCTTACGTTTTCGATTGCACACACCGCTGACTCACGCACGTGCTTGCGTGTTTGCTTTTTCAATTGCCTGCTTGTACTAGGCACTTGCCATACGTTGCTGCTGCGTGCACGTTCACCCGCAAAAACGTGCCTTCCTTCTGATCACGGAAACCGGAGCACAGCATTGGCCTCACAGGCGTTGAATCCGTATAGTGGATTTGTACACAGCGCCGGAGTAATAATTATGATCAGCTGTCACTTCAGTCAGGCGTTATCAACGACCAAATGAGCAGTGCAATGACTAATGAAGCAATCAAATTTATGCATTCCCTAGCCGAATAGTCATTCTTATGCATTTACTTCGACCATACTGTATAACAATATCTTATTCATCCATCATATTAATTGTATAAATGTATGAGTTTCGTCATGAATAGCTAGACGGAATTCTTTACTCCACATATTTTCTCAATGACATTTGGACGCTTTTTCAACACTCCAACAACTTCATTTCACTACTTTTAGATTTGCAATTGGGCACGTTCCACAAAAATATGGTCGATAAAAGCGCTCACTCCGAGGTTTGCCTCTCCGACTTGATTTTCCCGGTCCCCGTGGAATTCCGGCACTCTTGGCCTTCAACATTGCTTTCAGTCGTTCAATCTCGCTCTGATATTCTCGTAAAAGCGCATCCTTAGGATCCTCGTTGATCTTTGGTTTGTTCTTAATATTCTTTGCGCGATTCGCGTAACGCAGAGTGTTCAACGTTTCATCATAGTTGTACGAGGCCGGCCCGATATTGGCAACCATCACGGTTTTCGCATTGCCACCTAGTGAGTCTGGAAATTTTTTTCAGGGGGGGGAGGGGAGGGGAAGACAAACAACAGACACTGAAATAAGCATTCAGACCACAGTTTTACTGTGGTCTGAATGCGATGTACTAATTTAACTTGGGCAGGTTAACAGATTGAATTTTTTGAGAAATATCACATGTCCTCGATTCAATCTCACGTCCCAGTTGGAAGAGAGTACACGTGGTACTCAGACGCAGATGGCACTCCCGCATGAGTTCAAACCTCAGTGGGGTCGTCGATCTGGAATATTCGGATCAGTTCTATATTAAAGTAACTGACTGAGAAAATATATCGCAGTATTTGAAGAAATGGTCATAATCATAGGAAAAACACACGCATGTACCTTGATTTGACCGTACAGAAATTAAAAAGACATGACGATGTGAATCCCTTTATTATTGGAAATTTGTTGACATGCATTTTGCTCGTTGATCACTTAGTTCTGCCTTGAATGTAATTACCTTTGACTAACCTGGGCTACGAGGCAGTAACCCGAAACAGACCCGGTTAATCAAACTTGCACTTCTCGAGCGGCGTTTCACTCACTGATTCTATTGAGATGCACAGCGTCAAAGTGTGTGTGTGGGGCAGAAAGTGCAAGATGATTTTCGATAACTTAAAAAACTGGACGGATGCTCAGAGTCTGACACCAAAGCGTGGTCATTTCTGTTTTTGTCTATCGACGAAATCTGGTCGCGATCTAAAAGAAATTGAGCATAGCTCGGCTCAGCTGCACGCATCGGACAAATCTGACTCTTACTGTCCGAAGAAATATCTTAGCACATCATATATGATCAACTGAACAGATTTATCTTTACTTGATTTCAAGTGATCGGCTTGGACTCTTATTCAATTTTACCGCCAATAATAATAAAACCAGTCGGTATCATAAATGATTACTTAAGTAACCGAAGCACGCCTACCCCATTTCTGGTGACACAACACCAAGCTGACCGGAACATTGCGTTTCGAATTGTCCACCCGACACGAAATGCAAGATTGTTGAGACTGGCTGAAGCCATTGTTATTCGTCGCTTAAAACCTTCCCCTGTGCCAACAAAAACAAGTATCCATCACCATGCCTATACCTTGATCAGTTGGTTCTGCTTTTTCTCTGGATGATGTACACATTATTACAACCTTTGGACTCTATTTGAATACTTACTGAAGTGCCTCTGTTGCATCCGACAGTTTGCTCACCTAAATTGTTCGAAATCATCAACGATGCAATTGTGGTGCATATAATCTTCTCTCCAACATCTAATGCGGCAGTTCAACTATAGGTGCGTGGTAGGGGTTATCCACTGCAGTGAACGGGCTATGAGCAGCCATACTGTTGCTCCATTAACGCAAGTGTAGGATCTTGTTGATGCTCTTACGGAGCCTCGGCTCACTGACGGTTTTATTCTTCTGGTGTTTTTGCAGGCTGGACACGAGCAACTCCCTTCGGGAGAGCGCTGCTCCTTGCCTACTACATAGTCGGCCTTTATGATTCTTCTTCTGATAAGTTCTCGGTTTAAAAATGGGTTCGAATAACTATTCGTAAGGATGGGTTGTTGGATATACGCTTGTAATGCATTCTAGAAAACCTTGGTGAAACTATTATACCGCTCTCCCAAAAGTTTTGGATAATAACTCAAGCGTTGGATTGCGCCACGAATCAGGATTTGTAAAAAATAAGAACCATGAAGCCCTGGTTCCCCTTTATCTAACGTATCTATTCTGATGGAAAATAAGAAAAGACGCAGAGATGAACAAAACATGTTCAGATCATCACAGTATTTCACGGTTCAGCTCAGTTCATTCAACCGTTAACCTCACACTTCTGTGCTCTAGTTTTAGTTGCTACCTGCCAGCATCGTCAGGTCAAGGGAAAAAAGAACGGAATCATTGAGTGAGAAAGAGCTGAAAAAAAATTAATAAACGGAGATCATGAAGAAAAGGAGAGAAATCGAATGAAACCACACCCTTGGCTGCGACAGCTAGTCATATCACCTAACGTTTCCAACCATTTGGTAAGCGGGTCTCGTGCAGTCTCACGCGTATTGCTTGGTCAGGTCCACTGGTCAAGGTCTTCAAACCTTTTTGCCGTGTCATTAACTGATCCCCTGGACCTACCTTCAAACCATTACCTGCCTCGGAGAACAGAGCACGCTGAGGAAGTCTGTCGGTGGGCATGTGTAGCACATGTCCCAGCCATCTCAACCTGCTGAGACTCAGTACTTGTTCTAGTGCCAGACCACTGGTTCCCAACACTCTAAGCCTAACCTCAGCACTGCCGACACGGTGTTCCCGCCACATTTGAGCAATGCCACAAAGACATCGATGTTCAAACACCGACAGTCTTCCGCTATCATTTACCCTTAACGGCCACGTTTCTGGGCCGTTTACACGACCCGAGCTGACTGCCGCATTTTACACTCGACCCTTGACAGTCAATCGGACGTCACGCCGGCGCCACAGATGGCTGAGATTAATCGAAGCCAATCGCGTCTTCTGTATTCACGATGACACTTCATCCGATATCTGACCACCTGGTGAGATGTAACTGCCCAGGTCACAAAACTCGTCTACTTCAGTTAGGGTTTCCTCAGCCAAAGCAAGGTTTGGTGTAGCAGCAACCCGGTCTTGTAGCAGTATTCTACAATTTGAGGGTGCAAAACGTATCCCAAACATTGCTAAACTGTTGTTTAGGCTATCTAAGTGAGCTTGCAATTTACTTGGATCTTCACTCAGAAGAACAATATCATCCGCATATTCCAAGTCAGACAGTTTACGGCCTGAGCACAGATCAATGCCACTATTCTCACACGAGAATAGGGCTATCTCAAAGACCATATCAATTACAAAATTGAAGAGGAAGGGCGAAGGAGGGAAACCCTGACAAACAAGACTTCTTGTGATAAACTCAGGTGAATAATCACTACAAGCGCGAATTCGGCTTCGGCTGTTTGTATACAAGCAGTGGAAAAGGGAAATAAATTTCTCTGGCACACCCTTCAATGAGAGGCAGCGCCAAAGAACTGTGCGGTCAACTGGGTCAAATGCCACTCTCAGATCAAGAAAGACAGAGATTGTTTGCCTAAGGGAGGTGTGTCTGTGCTCTAAAATTTGAGGAAGAATAACGATGTGGTCAATACAACCACGACCGGATGTGAAATCGGCTTGATTCTCGCGCGCATAACTTTCACGAGCGTCGGATAACCGGTGGGGAATTGACCCGGGGAGTAGTTCAAATGTGATAATTACGATGCCAATTCTCCTGGGATTTTTGCAAGAGAGCCTGTCACCTTTCTCGTAAATCGGCGCAACAACCGATTCACACCATTCCCTGGGAACCCGCTCACTATCCCAAATTATCCGGAGTTTTGTTAACTCCGAAACCAAAGCTTCGCCTCCACCCTCGAAAACGAACGGAGACAACCCATTCGGTCCAGGAGCTTTGTACCTTTTCAACTAATCTACTTCCCTCATAACCTTCTTTTCTAATGGAGAAATAATATCTACTTGTATTGTTCCTCTTGCAAGTATATTCGGAAAGTCCATTATAGGAGTGGGCCAACTGAACTGTTCCTTAAAGTGCTCCACCCAACGGTTCAGACGACGTCCCTGAGAGTGAATCAGAGAGCCGTCGGACTCCTTGACTAAATCACTTACACCAGGCTTCCGGGAACGGGTAGTTTTATTCGACCGGTAAAGGTTGAGGCCGTTGACAATGGACCCAGCCTTCTCCATTTCCCTTCATTTCGCAATCCACCATAACTCATGGTTATTTCTCAGGCTCCTAGTCAGTTGGCGTCTCAGGGACTTACGCACTTCGTTGAATGTGGAATCCGGAGAGACAGATTTGCGAGCGTCCAACAAAGCAACGGATGTGGGAGATATCCATCGTTTGTGTGGTCTAGCTAAGCTGGAGTATTGTGTGCCACTAAAAGCGGCGTACATGGCTTCCTCCAGCTGCTGTCAGCGTTGATCTGGTTCCTGGACACCCAGTTGCAGCGATAACCGTGTAGACAGCTCCTCACAGAAAGCAGGTCGTCGGTTATCATCTAGAAGCAACTGTGCGGAATGGGTGGCTTTGGGGTTGGTGCAATCACGGACGAGACGTAAACAGAAGAGAGCAAGTACAAAGGTGTGATCTGAGTCCATAGGCGTAGATCAAAATGAATGACAGTCATTCGTTGATCCACCCCAGCGGCGACCAGTGACAATATGGTCAATCAGAGTCCAACTTTGTGAAGACGTGGGAGAATGCCATGCTAATTTATGCCGCTTCTTATCGCAGAAGTTTGAACTCACCAGAAATAATCTGTGGTTAGAGCGCTATTGAATTAGACGACCACCGCCGTTAGTGCGGTCGTCCGAGATTACAAACGGACCCCCAATGTGCCTTTTGGAATCTCCCAAACATCCGACTTGAGCGTCGAAATCTCCAGCAATCATCATCACGTCCGTTGAGCAGATGCTTCGAAGCAGCTGGGACAAATCTCGATAGAATTCACCCTTGGTCTCAGAGGAACTGTAGTCAGTGGGCGCATACACAGACACGATGAACCAGTATCGAGGTTTCACTCTGTTACTATTGAGATGCAGAGAGTCGTCCACCCGGATTGCACACAGACTGTCGTTTGGAATCCAGTCTATCAGTGCACGCTCAGTTCTCGTGCTCAGAACGATCCCAACGCCAGCTTGACCACGAGCACTAGGACCCGAGCCACCTAACACACGGAGTGTGAAGCGAGAGACTGATGTTGCATTCGGGGTACGAAGAGTAATCACAGAAGTGGGGTTCTGTATGCATGTTTCGGAGACACAGCATATAGCTATTTCAAAAGTCTCAACAGTTCTAGCGAAATAATTCTGCTACCCTATCTGACATAGGATACGAACGCTGAATGCAGCCATGTAGGCTGGAACAGTGTGTTTGATTTATATCCTACTCATGAACTGCCGTTTTCTTCGGAGCCGAAATAACCCATGGCGTGTTGCATCGATCTTAAATTGAAGAAGAGAAGGAAGTTAGTAAGGCCTTTTACAGGAAGGATGCTGGAGGTTTCTGGGCAACTCATACTTCACGGCTGCCCACACCGCAAAAGAGGTTTTTTTGGGACCCCTAACCAGAATCTTTGACCCAGAAGTTTGACCACGAGGCAACGGGGCGTTAACTCAGCAAGGGAACGTGACTGAAGAACCCGTGAAGGAACTTCTTCTGGTCCATCACGTAGGACCTGTTTGTTGATCCTTTTTTGACTTGTCTTTGCAGGTGCCTTACTGTCCATCTGCTTTTCCGATTTGGTCTTTAGCCTCACGCACCCAATGGAGCAAGCGGAATCTGGACGGGGCAGCATCCTTTGCGTCTAGGGCTCCCCAGATAAGGCGTGCGACAGCTGCCCAATGAAGTGCGATAACTTCTCCCACCACCGATAGAAACCCAAGGTACTCCACTCCTACGTCTATCTAATGAAGATATTTTGGCCGGTAAACTGCTTCTCTTCGTGTTTATTCGCTGAAGTATCCTCTCCAGGGACGTAGCAGCTAGGGCCAGATATGTTGCCATCAAGTGATCCAGAGATTATAGTTCGTCTGACCTCTACCCACTGACATGCCAGGTATGACTGAACCTTCAGTTTTAGAAAGCTATCCTACACAGCACTTTGGGTCTCTGAGGCACGCAAGTCATCACACAACACCAAGGTGTAGTCTCATCGTGATGGACCATCCTAATCTAACAAAAAGCCTTATCCCCGCTTATATCGATCAAATTCGTGCATTCAATGAAGTACCATCGGTTACAACAAAACATTCATCACTTTTAATTTGTTTATGACACTGGCGCTTGTCTGTCGCTGATCAGGTACATTTAGTATCCACCCTATCATTTATTAAATACCGCCGGAAAGTTATCGTTATGGCTAAAGAATGCGTACAAATCATGGGCGTTTAGGCACTGTCATTTCTCACCTTGTGTTTCATGACAACTAAATCATTGATACTGGGGTTAAAACTGTTTTAGTCTGCTCAGTTTGCCTACTGTTCTCCATAGACGGCACTTGAACTAGATCAGCGTTTTGTAACGCCCATCGTGTCACTGCTCTAATGCATCAGTACAGTACGGGAGTAGTGTACTGATGGTTAGATAACGTGGTATTTGAAGTGGAAACGGCATCATCCACTGTCACCCAAACATGCGTCCAGCCGCAGTGTATCCCTACCAGACAGCTCAGAACGTTTATTCACCAGCTAAGATGATTGGTTGGCTTTTTCGGGATATCATGCTATGCTCACGCATGACCGTTTGTGCGCGTTGGACCTGAAGACCAACACGCGAATGTGCGTCGGCTGGACAGTCCGACGTCTATGGTAACTTTAGATATAGGTCTTGATGACCTATTGTCACCCCTTTGAGACATGGTGCTGCTGGTCTGACCTACTTACTTACCTCTCTTTTAAGCAAATTCCTGTGCTAGGTAAGTGTTTATTGTTCGGTAACACAGCGTTATCGGAAATGATGGTAGTCAGTCGACGTTTCGGTTACCGCAGGTAACCTTCCTCAAGACCAGTTTGCAATCGAAGGTTGCCTGCGGTAACCGAAACGTCGACTGACTACCATCTTTTCCGATAACTCTATGTTACCGAACAATAAACACCTACCTATTACATATCATATGGCGCATCGTTTTTCGACACACTGCGAGCGGACCTGGGATCTGGTGCATAAAACTCCTGTTACTATTATTCTATTCCCGACTGCCGTAGATCCGTCACAACTGTCCCGATACCCAAACCCTGCAACTTTAGTGTTCTAGCTAAACGCTTCTGTCTCATTACTCTAACTTCAGGTGGCTTCAAACTGACAGGACATGCCGTTCCTAAACGCTTGAGTTCTTCGACGAATGCTCCCAGCAAACCCCCTCAGGTCCAATGTAGATGCTATCGCTTCTCTAGTACATCATGGGACTAAATCCCTAAACAGACCAGCAAAGTCTGTGCAACGTTTTTTCCTAGAATACTCATCTGCTTTTGATTCTATTCCGTAGTCCTTCCTTCGTAAACTGGAAGCTTTGGTTGTCCCACGCCTCCACTGGTATGGTTGTCTGATTATTTTACCAACACAACTCAGTGTGCACCACCGAATGCTAAAAAAATCTAAAACTTTGGTGAATACTCCAGGATTTTTTTAGGGAGCTGCCTTTCATCCTACTTGTTTTCCACCTTTGTCAGTGATTTGATCCAGGATAAGGTGGCTGAGGCATACGTTGCGCATGCTCACCAACAGACATCCTGAACGTACGCTGTTCCCTGAGGCAGGTAGTGGTTAGAAGCTGGATCGAGGTGGTCAGTCCATTACATGGCAGGAAGGTATGAAGACCTTTACCAGTGGACTTGATCAAGTAGGGCGTGTCAGACTTCCGGGCTGGAGTCTGCGAGGCCTGTCTACCATATGAGTGGAGATAATAAGTGGCATGGCTCTTTCTGTCTTCGTGAATTCCTCGCATTACTTTGTTCCCAGCTCCTTTTCACCGTACGGTCTTATCCATTTGCCCTCAACTGGACGATGCTGCAAGGTAGCAACCAAAACCAGAGCGCAGAAGGATGAGTTTGATAGTTGCAAGAAATGAAATGAACTTATTCTATGAGATGTTAAGTGTAAATGTTCCTGACTGAAATTCGGATGTTTGTCTACGCAAAAGTCTGACTAAATAAAAACACAAACCTACACACTGTGCCAGCATGTTTGCTTCGAGTTATTTCTCGCTAATCTCTCTCTAACCGAAATCGGGGTACTGTATGGCCGTGGCCCTTCTTTGGCTTAAGTACCGAAAACATGAACTTTGTCTCGATTTCGGTGTGACTAGACGGGACTGAGTGAATATACACCGTATGATACATCATTCAACAAAAATTCAAACCTCGAACTATGTAAGGACCAAAAAATTGTTCACTAATTTACCCACCTTGTAATAGACGAGTTAATTTTGAATCTCGGTATGGTATGTGCGTACTTTTTCCATCGACCAATGCGGATATCACGTTCCCCAAGGTGGATAAACTCAAATTGATTTTTGTAGCCTCCTTCAACCTCTCACCCTGGAAGCAAAAACGTACGGATACTCTGCTTGTCAAACGTGAAAGCCTTTTGTCGGATAATGTTAGTTTTATACAGAAGATGCCACTAAATCAAAAATAATTCTGTTCATTCTACCTTTAGCTGGAAGATGCCGCCAGGTATCAACCAAAACTACAGAACAGAAGTGTGAGATTGATGGCTGAATGAAATGAACAGAACACATTGTGTGAAATTCTTCGTTTTAAAGAATCAAGTTTTTGTCCTAATAGTGGAGTCTTTACCGTATTTTTGAATAACTGTAAAAATGAATTGGACGTGGTCGAGAGAGTGGAGTAGAACGACATTTTCCGACGCAATACAAACTTCAAAATCGAATCACTAGTCGACTTGTGGTTACCTAGATATCTTTGTTAATTCGGATTTTAGTTACTTTATTTCAGGTTACGGCTTAGTCATCGAAAATGGCTACTTCACCAAAGGAATCAATGTCACACATGGACTGTGCACGTTTATTCTGGATCTCAGAGTCGATGATGCCTGGATTACTCACTACACATTCCACGGAATATAATAGACAATTTCCTATTATTTCGTGCTGAAGCATGATTGCAGAGAGAAACATACTGCAACCACTACAATCCTCAGTGAGATTTGCGCCTCGAGGAATTCTATCTGGAGACATGCGCAACACATATTCTAACCGTATCCGTTTTCATGAGCTTTGCTGTTCTACCCAATGATGTGTTTCCTGTGCCCAATACTCTGCGCCCAAAATCAGCATTTCTCATACGGTGTTCTTACCAGATTTCAAAAATACTATGAAGATATCGGTGTAAGAATGCCGACAATCTTCGTGTATCCTTCCTCCATCGATATAGGCTAAAGTTCTGAACCATAAAGAAAAGCTGAGTTAACTTCTGCAGCGTAAACCCAATCATCGACAGATAAACAAATGCCAAGTCGACGCCACAGGTAACTGAAGTAGGAAGAGGCCAAACGTGTCTTCTGTATACGCGACAACATTGCAAAAAAATAACCGACCTCAGAGTAAAATGTAACTGTCTACATAGCAGAACTCATCTGCTTTGTTAATTGTCTCCTTAAATACCCTAAGGTCGTTATTAGACCAATACAGTTGTGTGGCAGTATCGTGCACTTTGAAAGTGCAAAAAGGATATCGAAAGTTGTAACGCGGTTTCAAGCTGTTTATAAAAGCTTGCAGCTTACTTGGTGGATCAAGTGTATAAGCAATCCGGGACATAGTAGTGTGTTCTAAGCCCCATTCTCAACTTCCGCAGGCCGAGCAGCTTCCCAAGTTCCCAACGTTTAAATTTTTCGCAAGCATGTGAAGATATCGTCCAGACTGTTTAGAAACTAATCATTTGTAATCCGTAGGAGAGATCATGTTTCATTTTTCAATTTTATCACAATGATTAGATGATTCGAGGAGTGTCCTTTCCTATCGGTGTTGCTCACATGGGGTGACTACAGCCAGCTACGAATCTTGATATCACAGTTTTGAATCCCACAACACCGGTCAATGTATTTTTTCTGCTGCCTCTAACTAACCGCGTTTCCATCCCAGGAATGTGGCAGCACTATTTTATGATAAACGAAGGAAGCGAAAAAATGTATTAATAAGATGACTAGTACAAAGCATCTTGCCTTCTCAAGAAGAGCACAGGACGGAGGAACAACTGACAGGAAAAACAAACAGTCTCATTCATAGTGACTCACCTCGGAAAGTGTTTTTGATTGTCGTTCGCTGCCGGCCAGATCGACTAAATTCAGTTTCCCCACACGAATGTGTTGCTCGCCGTCTGTGCCAATCTAGGATAATCCGTTCATGATTGGAAAACCATCTGACTAGGAAGAAGAACGTACCCTGGAACATTCGATTGTAACAATAAATATTGCATGTGATCGTGAACTATGCTCGTTCATATTGGTAGCACTGTCAATGGAACGAAAAAATAGAGAAATGTGTCAGGAAAAACCGAAGAAGGAGGATGGGAGGGGAGAGGAGAGGAGGAACAGGAATTATTGTACATCACACAACTAGTTACACTTACCCAACCGACCGATTCTGATAACCAATGTTCATCACTTTTTGTATTTCCGCAATACTTTTCGTCAACACTGATGAGAGATCCTGAAAAGGTATTTAAATGGCGGCGAAATGTAGGCTATCAGTTACCATTTGTGAGAAGGATAGATTAATCGCAAGATTAAAACCATAGAATCTTAGCATGTTAGGAACAACACTTTTTCGTGTCACAAACGCATAAACAGTGTAAACTATTATCTTTTCCAGTTAGGGATTTGCCGGAGAACAAATCGCATTTTGTCAAACTAACTGCACACATTATACTGGGTTCAAATACGTCCCATCTATGTTTACTGTTTTCCAATTTCCGGTGGGAATCTTCCTTGTTTGCCTTCTCTCCCGGAGTAGGTACAACGCAAGTTGAGGATGCTAGGCGCTTCCCTGTGTTCGACGACCGATATCTCCGAAGTAGTGCTCGCTTCTGGTGAGAACATCCAGTGAGCAATGACAAGGTGTGTCGTCGTGTGTTGGACATGGATAGCCGCTCTCTTAACGAAGTGATCGCTCTACAACGACTCCGGTGGGTCGGTCATGTTTTCCGAATGCCTATCGTCTACATTTCCGTGCCCTATTTGCTAGTGCTGGGCAAGGCTAGAAGCTACGCGGCGGTCAGGCCATGACTTGGCGTAGAGGTATGATGAAGCTGGCAACAGCATTGGTTTCGGTTGGTGCTTCCCGCCTCCTTGGTTGGTGCCCAAGGGACGAGGATTGTCGCTGGCTAGTTACGTTGACGGACATGGCTGAGAATAGAAGCCAGCGGTGCGAATGCTGTACGGTCTGTCGAACTCCTGTGCCCCATAATCACAAAAAAAGAAATCTCAACAAACTAAATGACAAAGGAAACATCAAGAAGAGTACGGTGAAAAGAAAATCACAGCATTTTATTTTTTACTAACTGTCTCTTATTCTGTTTTACCCCCCCCCCCCTCTCCCCTATCCTATTTTCGTAATTGTTGTTGTTGCGTTGACACCACACTCGATTCCAAGCCGGTGTAAGTACATATTATATATATGCATATATATATGCATATATATATATATATATATATATATATATATATATATATATATATGATAAATTCATTCATCCTTGACCGGATGAGTCCCTCACTCTAAATATACTTTATTTTGTCCCTTGTTGGGCAGTTCCCCTCTTTCACCTCTTCCATTGATAATTAAATTGACGCTGTCCTTCTGGATTAACTTCTTTGTTTTCCTCATCAGTGTTCCGTCCCCGTGGTTCTCGTTGATAAGTATGCATATATTTTTATTAGGAAACTCTCAAGACTTATCAAGATGACTTTGTTAAATCGTCATTTTTCCAGAACGACAGAAATTTAGAACAACAACCAAACATCTTCTTTCCGCCTTCTTTTAATCTCTTTCATTAGCAGTTAAACTAACAAAAGTCCTACGTGTGATGGATTGCTACGTATTTCGATTGACCAATAAATCTATTGTATCATGGAGTTTATTCTTTTACTGTGTCATATTTACTTATATTTATTAATGAAGGAAAGTAATATCGACCACGGTTTTTGTTCAGACTGAAAAATCCCCCCCCCACCCACCCACCCACCGTACAGCTGTCCGCATAAATAACTCAATCCCGTAGAGGTACAACTGACAAACCACAAAGTGTGTAAACTGCTAGCGTTGGTAGTTGAAAACTCTGACTGATTTGCATGATCGATCGTGAGTGTCACGTACAATTCAGACGGTGTTCAAATTCGATGGAGGTCCATCTTCCCATTCCTGTGGACCAGTAAGTCAGTTTCGGAGTGTAAACGTTTGATTGTTTTTGCATGATGTTCTTAATGAATGCAGTGAAAGGGACATATACCATTGTCTCAAAGGCACACTCAAATATAAAAGAGCAGCTTTCTAAAATGTTACAGAAAAAAACGAAGGATCACACAAAGTTGCGAACAAACTGTTTTCCAGCGAATCCCGATCAATCATTACCTCACATTTTACATGGCTAATGTCAAGTCTGAATGGAACATTAGACTGTGAGGTGGGATGGGTCGAAAAGCGAAAAAGAACGAGATTCACTCAAGTGAAGCCGAGTGGGTGTAATTAGTTTGATCAATGGATTTCTGATGTGTTCCGAGAAAAGGGAGTGAGCCCAAGAATATTAATAATATTGACTCTGTAACTATGAATGAAAAATCACAAGAGGTCCCAAATATTTTAAACTTGAAAGAAGCTGGGCTACAGTGGACTGCTACTTGCCACCAAAGTGATCGGATGTCCAAACTTCATACATCAGAACTAATAGAGACTTTCACCAATCGACCATAGCCGGTGAAACAGTTTTTGTGGTCAAATGCACCAGTGATTGTACTCTAAGAATTTTATTCAGTTCAGTTCAGTTCGAACAATCATTAAACATGCACCAGGTGCGATTTCGGTTTCTGTCTCTCAGTAGGAACCTCAATTGGAATTCAAAAAGAGAAAACCACAAATAGTAGGGTCAACCTGATAAAGCAAGTGTATGAATATAGGAGAACCACGATCTCAGTGTTCACATCTTCCCACTGAAATTGACTTTTTGTACGTCCTCTCTCAATACATTTCTGGGCCTTAGATTCAAAACAAGAAACGAACTTCTCCGATTCTGTCGAATCAGACTGGAACGTAATGCGGTACCAGGAGTGGAAAAAGATGTTCAAAGACAGTTCTGGTCCTCAGTCCAACCACCAACACCGTCTAGTTACATTGATCACCTAAGCTCTCCCCTCAAAGACAGATCTTGTTCACATGTGTGAGCTCCATCACTTCTGACTCAACCCAAGCCACTAACTGGGGTATCAACTCAATTTGGCAAAAGTCGCATATACTGTGCTATACCAACATGGTTAGGAACTACTGAAGGCGAGCTGGTTTGCCACTTTGTATTGTTTCCAAAGTTTGTTCCGAGCCTGTTCAAAATTGTACGTAATTTAAAACTGCGTGTCCATCTTATCCAATTCAAGAGAACAGAAAGAAGACGTAGGTAGCGAGATGCAAGCATTCCGTTTACTTTTGTCAACCGCGAACGTAAAACATGTCAGTATATATACATGGTACAGTAGGGGGTAAATGTAACAGTAAAGCAGGCAGAATCGAAAGTTCTTATAATGCGTACGTTGGGGAGAGTGAGGTCCGTTGGGTAAACATCAAGGTGAGCAAACATCTGTGCACATAGCACTGATTGATGCCTCATGATAAGGATCGCTTCGCTGAACGCCAATGGTTTCGGTACTGGATTACGCAACGATACTCTGAAACATTAGTTCAGGTCAGCTTTGTAATCTGATGCAATTAAGTGTCGCACAATCGAAGAAGCCGGGGGTTTCACGTCATTGTGTATTGCTCCGGTGGGCTGTGTCACATATTTTGTCGACCATTTAGGTTGACGACAGTAAACGAAATGCCAGTATCCCGCAGCCTTCGTCTTATTTCTGTTCTTATGTACACAGTGTGATGGAAAAAGTATTGCTCGTAGATTCTTCGCGGGCTGTTTTATTATTCTTTTTTGTAAAGCTACACGACAGCTCTTCAGTTCAAGCTGCGGGGCCATCATTGATAGATCAGTGCGCCCTTATGAAGCAAGCCTTTTCCGTTGTTTTCAAGAACAACCACAAAATTGAAAAATAAAATTCAATCATTACCTTTTATCCCATTTATTCGTTTTTCGTAAACAATTCCCATGGCAGTGGTCGGGTCAGTTAACATTGTCAACTTCGCTCTACCACAGTGATAGAATTATCAAGATATCATTTATTGTTTTTCTTTTGATTTGTTTATCAAAAATATTTGCTAGTTGAACGTTGTCAGCCGCACATTTGACAGAAACCGGCTAACAGTCGTCAACTGGTTGCTACTTACACACTAGATAAATGGTTATACACATTATGATAGACAAAAAGTATCAAATAACTAACTTTTACGTATATTCCACTATCTGGTTTTTCTTTGATCTCTAAATGTTTGCTCTGGTCTCGATGAAGCAGATCCCTGATTTCTTCTTTATAGATCTCCAGGTAACTGGCTCGCACCAAATACTGGGCATCTTTTGAAGCAGCAATATGCTCAAAAATATGATCGAAAGAATTTGGCATAACTCCACGCAATTCGGGATCATCCTTCACTCCTACATGTCACCAGTGTAATGCATATCGACAATCTTAAATATTACCTTGGATAGTAAACGTTTTTCCAGTCCCCGTTTGGCCATACGCAAAGATTGTGCCATTGAATCCTTCTAGTACGCTGTTTATCAGCTCACGAAACGTTTCATCGTACAGTTCGCGTTGATTGGAACTAAAAAGCAAAATGGAGAAGAAGAAGAACACATACCTACTCTTCACCGTAAACCGCATCAAATGTGAATCGTCGTGGTGCATCATCTGGCTGACCTTTTGGGTTGTGCATCTCGATAGTTCCACGATTTTTGTCAATCTCCACACATCTGACAGTGGTGATTTAGTTCAAACACAGTAAAATACTTCTGATATCCATCTTGAACTTCCCGATCATTCATTGGTCGACATCTGATGACAACTTTGACTGACTCAGCTCTTTCATTCTTGGACTAGAAATGTGCACGTATGTATACTCGAAAGCAAACTGATATGCGTACCATTTCCGGTATTTTGTCCAATAATTTGCACGGTCACAATGCGGTCGCGGAGAATTCACTATAGGAGCCGACGTCAACTGAAATTCAAATCACATGATATAATTTGATGTGAATATAACAAATTATTTTGATAAACAAGGGATGCTACCATAAAATGTGTGAGAAATGCATGGTTCTCAGACGATAGCACATGACACCTTTGAACAGATCGACAGGTTCAAAATCATTTTAGTTCCGTTGACCAATAACCTTGAACTTTAGTGATCTGTTCTGAGCTTTGCCTCACAGTATCACTCAGTCGAAAATGGAACAGAATGAGGCATGAAGACCTAAATATTAAAGAAAATCATGCGGAAGTAGAAAGAGTTCAAATGCAGTTACGCCACCTACCGCGTTACTTGTTCGTGTAGTTTCCAACCATCTGACCTGCAGTTCTCATAGACCAGAACCCAGGAATCTAACATGTCCTAAATGAATGACCCTACTGATCCTTATTTTCCTAAATTTTGCAATGTCCTGGACTGATTGCATCGACTTAACTTTCAAAAGTTACCTATCCAGACAAAAATGTGCACGGAAAGAATCTAGCAGGGTACATGTGGGACATATGCCAAACAATCTAACCTGTTCTTATTATGTGCTTGGTTTAAATACTGAACTTTGGTCCGTGACTCTTTTGTTTCCCTGTACGTCGCTCATACAATATTTCCACTGTATTTGAGTAATGTTATGATAATATCGGTGCTCAGCGATCGCCGGTGTTCATATGACTATTACACGTAACCCCCATGCATCTCAGCCGCATAGGATGGCTGATTTGACTTACGCGGTGTGCACTCAATCCTTGATGAGCAAACAGATGTGGCGTCGATGCTTTGTGTGTTTAAGATTAGTTAAAGTCGGTCGGATCCTCTGTTCACGCGATGACAGTTCATCCGATATCCCACCACTGAGTGAGATGTGAATGATGAGATGAACTGTAATCACGGCTTGAGAACAAGCATGGTGCCAACGCAACACCGAGAAAGGATTGCAAAGTGTGGACGGTGGGGTGCAACATAAACAATAAAACAAGCAAAAACATTTAAAGCTTCCACCGTTCAACTGACCCGCTTTGGCTAAAGCGGAAGAACACATGCGATTTCTTTTGATTACATGCTTGCGCACGAGTGCCGTGGAAGGGGTGTATAGCCCATAGCCGCGAAGGCCCACTGCACTCGTTGGGATAATCGGCAACCAGACCCGGAAACTTGGAGCAGAGAATCAGATAAGATTTACAACCAAACCAGCCCTGCAACAGCATTTTACACGTCCAAGGTGTAAAATGTATCCAAAACATTGCTTCAACAATCGTGGGAAATCCTGCAGCTTTATTAGGTCTTCACCCAGGGATTTACCACCATGCGCTGAAGGTTTTTCTATCTAAACAAAGATATGTATACCGTTGTTCACACACAGGCAGTTGCGTGTGACTTTGGCTCACTCCAGCCGTAGGTAAGATGCAAGCTAAAATGATCAACTAACGAGGTGTGATCAGAGGCTACATATATGAACCAAAATGAGCACCAGTATCGGATAGATCCATGACAGAGGTGACCAAAATTAATGTTTACGATCTTAGTCTTGCACTACGAAGGTACTAGTAACGGGACACTGAATGAGTCCGTGTTGCGTTCTATGACAGAGGTTAGTATTCGCTAAAAATAATCTATGATCAGAAAACAATTGGATTATGAAGTACCATCATTGGCCTATTCGGCTGGATTGTTCGATGAACCCCTCGTTCACCCAAACATCCGAACCGAGGGGTTTAAATTGTCAATGATAGCCGTAACATCCGTTTAACGGTCCTTTCAAGGACATGGTGACGAATTCAACCATAATCCATCCTTGGTTTCAGGAACACTGTTTCTACTGGGTGCATATACATTCACCATGAACAGATACTGACCCCTTAAACTATTGTTGTTTACACACCCAGAACTGTCCAACCGAACACCCCAAAAGCGACTACTGACCGAGATCCAGTCTAGTAGTTTACAGTCATACTCAAAGCGATTCCGAAACCAGTGTGAGCACGAGCACTAAACACGTGATCAACTGGGGAGAAGAACAAGGAAAAACCGAAGTTGTGTGGTCACCGAGAAAGGGTCTTTTGTAGTTTTTGGAGAAATGTCAAATGTACTAAAAGTATTACGTTCCCCTACCTGGCAGTGTGTCAATCGTGAATACATCCAGACAAAATGGGATAATCGAGCCCAAAAAGTGGAATGATAATCGGCCCTGCTTTGACTACAGTAAACACGAAACCTGTCATCTGATTCGTGGTATCTCGCATCGACTGTGAGTTGGAAGAAAGAAAATTAGAAACGCATCTGACTAAAATGACGCTAAAGGCTTCTTGTTAAAATGTACTTCGTGGCTTCACGTACCGAAGTGCGAACTTCTCTAGCCAGTGCCTTCGGATCATAAACCAAAATGGTGATAAACTTGAAACGGATGGGCCTTTCTTTTGGAACCCAAGTCAGAGCTTTCAACTCAAAAATTCGAGTTTAACGGCAATGATGCATAGACTCAACACAGGAAAGTGACGGAAGCAACCAACTTGAAGTTGATTCCCGTTGAATATATGTCTGGGTTTTGTGTTTTGTGTTTTCCTTTCGCTAGTGTTATAACTTTCAATCTGCTCTTTCGACTAAACTCACAACTCGATGCACCTGTTATAGCAAGAAAACGTTATCGTGGTAGAACCTTTTTGGCTGGTGGCCGGAAATTCTTTGCGAACGGTAGTTTCTCAATGAAGTGCAACCAGTTATTCCGATATCGAGAGAAGCCCCCAGAAACTGGACTTTTATTTATGCAACAGAGGCCTTTGTCTAGTAAACGGCATCGTTTTGATTTATTCGCCAGAATCATATCTCAACAGACATAGTGGTTCGTCGCGAAAAATTCAAGTGATACCCCCTGGTTCTGTGAGATTGAACTGCGCCTGGGCTCAATTCATTTTCCTGTTGGTTTTGGCTCTATCTTCATTGTAGTAAATTTGCCCTGTATTATAAAAAATCAAAAATACTCCTTTTTCTTTCTTTAGTTGTTATATGACAAAGTTAAACATTTCCGGAAGGAGACCTCGACTAGCAAAAGTCTGCCAAACGGGGAAGTGACAAATGAGTGAAAGGTGCAGTTGCATCGATATGGGCGGATTCAAAATAAAAACTGTGACAATTTTCAGGGTGCGGTCAATACATCTGCACGATATATGTAAGGTGTGTACTGTTATACTGTGCCACGCAGCAGGCTAGAGAATACCAATAGAGTATGCATAAAAGGTTGCAAATTACAGTTTGGTAGACTTAGCAAAGTTTGAAGTGATACACATACCAAAAGTCGTTGACCCCGCTGGGATTCGAAACCACATGCATTCAACTGGTGGCCACTGGTTGTAACATAGAGAAACCCTGATGTAAGAAGTAAAATTACAAGTCATTTCACTGTGACGGATGCTACGCGTTAATGTTATTTGGGCGGGTAAACTGTATGATTCTCGGCAAAACGCCCGATGCCTTTCGGCTTTGCCTCTTACGTCAGCTGGTAGAGAAAACGCGATACTAAAGCGTGCGTGGCACCCATGCGTGGGTTCGAATCCCACCGGGGTCCTCGACTTTTAGCTTTTGGGTCATTCCAAAAATACAAAAATGTAGGTTGAATTCCTCCCTCCTTTCCAGTTGTATCAAAGTCCGTTGTGAAGACCTTGATCAGAAGTGCGAAACAATCAGTGTTTGATAAAAGCGGAAGTGTGAGGTTATTAACTAAAACAAATAGAGATCCAAGTATATCGATTTATTTCGTTAATTGTTCCAGATTTTGCGGTGAGAAATAGGACACATCAGGGGAAGAAACGAAAAAAGAAGGGGAGCGTTGGACGGCAAAGGAGGAAAGAAAAAGTCGCGGACAGGTAGGGGCTTGAATGTGATAGAGACCAGCTATGACCCGAGGAAATTATCTAACAACCTTCTTATGGTCTCTCTTACGGTGGCGTTGCCCCATAACTGATTCACAAAAAGTCACTCTCTCGGTGAATAAGATCTTGTATGTTTCTAGAAAGTGAAATATGTATCAAGTGCGATTGATAGATAGTAAATATCCCAGATATACCTCAGTAAATGTTAGTCATTTTGGCATTATCTGTTCTGCATCATAATTAAAACGTATTGCTCAAAAGTGGGGCGTACAGGATCGAATAAGAATATAATTAATTCTGCAATATTTAAACAAAATCGCATTCTAAAATATCTCTCACAGTCAAATTAGGTCCCAGAATTATATATTTGTATGGATCATCGGTCTCTGGGGATACAACGAATACGAAAGTTCACCAGCTAATGCATACGCTCTAATGTATCGTGTCTCTATGTGCTCGGTGTGATTCTTATACTCAGTTAATTGAATTTCAAAGGCCATTGAGAAATTTCCTAACACATTTTCTTTTTTAAAATAAACATCCGCTGCTAATCACCTTAATTCTAATTCTCGCCCAGCTAGTATATTTAGTTCCAGTCATCTTGCGTTGGCCCGGCCCAGCAACAGATTAGTTTCGCAGGTTGACCTGGCACAGAAGTCCACTTCCCGTTTGTCTAGACACTCCATTAGTATAGACGATCTCCGGTGTGTTCTACGAATAACCTATGGCTGATTTCTAGTGTCCGCTATTTTTGCGCTGCCCACACGTTCTATCGAACTCTTCTTTTTGGTGTACCGTTGATAGGAAGCATGTGGTAGAAAACTGCGATGATGATAGCGTAATTTAGGAGCAAAGTCCATGTGTTTAACTTAAGTGTGAAACATTTCTTCCGATAATATTAGGAAAATAAATCTGATTACATTTAGGATGCAGAAGGCACATTGAATAGGCCGTTGAGATGTGAACTCAGCGTCAAGGGTTCTATGCTCCAATCGCGGTCGATCATGCGATCTATTTTTGAGTGCTTCACCAAAATCAATAGAGAAGACTTCCTCAGAATGTCACACAGATTTGGTGTCTGATCTGAGTCCACAACCTAATAGATTCAATTCGAAGATTTCATTACTGTACTAAATAAAGGATGCGTTTTCAGCATAAACATGATTGACGGAGAAATCCATGGACAGTGAATGTGGAAGGCTAATTATAGTGCAGATGCAAAGGAAATAAAGCAGAACAAAATGGTTAAACAACGGGAAATGAGCATGAAAGATCATTTAGTACCTAGTTGCTGTTTACGATTATGTAAGCCAGGATGAACATCGCTATTTCTGTACGCAGATGTGCAGGAGGAGAAGGGTCTACACTATGAACGGGTGAAAGAACAGAAAAAACAGTTCTCATGACCATGTGAGTGAAGGTAGTGACTAGAATTAATTAACATCAACAGATCTGCCAAAAGTGTTTACATGCGCCATATGTCTCTTTAAAATCCATAATGCTCCCAATACAGCATGTCGCTACTCGTGATATATTCATTGGGACGTGTTAATACCATCCATTTACACAACTTTGCCAGTAAAGAGTGTTAGGCTAAAAGCTTCGCAGTTAATAGCCACGGTTTGTGAACAATTTTAAACAGCAGGATGATGACAGCCTTTCAATATTGTTTGAGTGGTTTACCTGCTAACATCGATGGATTTCATGGTCAATTGGTTAGCACATCAACAAATTCTCTGGTACTTAAATGCACTTCGACCAAAGCTCGTGAAATGAGTTTTATGCAAACGCAAGGCATCAACTTCTTTATCCTCGATAAAATCAACAAACCACATGATAGTTCTACAGCCGACCTCATGCTATGTAAAACTGATTTTTGAAGAAAAACAAACGCGTACAGGTTTTTTTGGGATTCCGCTTTACCTTCGATCAACTAGATCCGAACACATGTGCAACCACTTGAACATTCCACACTGTGATCAATTTCACATGCACACACGCACGTACAGAGACAGATTTGGATTGCCATTGTCCGTTCTTATTTTGAGTCATATATATTGTTATGTATTGGTATGAGTACGAATAACTGAAAACGAGCTTGTTCGCCACGTTGTTTATTCTCAATGTGTTCTGTGGGATTTTTCAGACAATTTAAGCAGGCCAAAGACCCAGCCGTACTCCGTGAACTTAACAGTTACGTGAAGTTCCGTACGAAATTGGCTCTGGCAAAGGCTCGTGTTCAGTTTCTGGATGAGTGCATATCCAATTCAGAATATCCCAAGCAATATCACACCGTTCTGAAGAGGAATCGAATTAACATCACTACAGTAGCTTTACGTCGTCAAGCGCTCAATGAGAGAGATACTGTGTCAAGTCGAGTGCCGGAAATGGAGCGTAATTTTGTGAAATCATCTCGAGTACTTGATGAGTTGACTCTAGAAGAAAAGGAAATGTTCGTTGTCTATATTCAATCAATTGTTGACAAACAAGTGGTACGGACATTTGTTAAACTTCGAAAACGTATCAACCCGAGCAAACCGACTGGTGAGTTCCCTACAGATCCGAAGAAATTCGTCCATAATTTGTCATCCATAAGCCTGAATAAGACATCACTTGAGGTGTTATCCCTAGGGCCAAAGTTTTGTTGTCCAACCAATAAGACTAAACGATTGGATATGGAAGTTGAGTTTGAGAGCCTGTTTGATCAGCTATCAGGTCTTGTTCCGTCCTCGTCGCAGGAGTTAGAGAAACTGAAGTCCACGTTCGTGAACTCATGTTATCAATATCGCGAAAATAGACCGTTGGCAAAAGGATTATTAACGTCGGAACACCTGAAGAGCCTCAAAGAATTGCAGGCCAATAGAGAAATAATGTTGTCAAAACCAGATAAAGGTGCGGGTATCGTAATTCTCAATAGGTCGGATTATATAGAGAAGATGAAGGTGATAGTGAGTGATGGCTCCAAGTTCACGAAGACCCCATCTGAGAAGGATAAGACGTCTCAGATAGAAAAATCGATTTCAACGAGAATAAGATCCTTGAAGCAGAAAGGAATAATCGACGCGATGACCTTCGAAAGGATACGACCGACAGGAACGGTAATTCCCAGATTGTACGGTCTACCTAAGGTACACAAAGAAGGCGTCCCATTGAGACCGATTCTGGATATGTGTAACTCTCCATATCACGCAGCAGCAAAGTGGTTGACGGGCTTATTGGAACCAGTAAGAGCCGCAATTTCTAGGCACAGTCTACAAGACACCTTCCATTTTGTAGAAACTGTGAAGAACCTGGATCTAGAAGGAAAGCGGATGATATCACTGGATGTTACTTCACTGTTCACAAATGTCCCGATCAGTGAAACAATCAACTATCTGTGCGATTACATTCAGAGCAACGGAATCGATTTGGGTATCCCGTTGGATGAACTGAAACAGTTACTCTATGTCTGCACACATAATATCCAGTTTCAGTTCAATGGTGAAATCTATCGTCAGAAGGACGGAGTTGCAATGGGATCACCTTTGGGGCCCCTATTTGCCGATATTTTCATGGCAAAACTTGAAAATAATCAACTTGAACCCATAATCCGAGATTTTACCTTGTACAAACGATACGTAGACGACGTCATATGTGTGCTAGATACCAATCTGGACACAAATATGCTTCTTAACAATTTTAATGCTGCCCATCCCAATGTTCAATTTACTTTGGAAGAAGAAGAGGACAATAGTCTATCGTATTTAGACGTTTGCATAAGCCGTCGGAATGATTTTTCCGTCCAGTTATCAGTGCACAGAAAAGCTACATGGAACGGACAATACATCCATTTTCACAGCTTTGTGCCCCTCAAAATGAAGAGGAATCTAATACGTTGCTTAGTTAACAGAGCAAGAAAAATCTGCTCCGAAGACACAATAATAAATGAACTCGTTTTTCTGAGGAGTGTTTTCTTAAATAACGGCTATCCTGAACGGTTTATTGACAAGACGATGCAAGAAAATGAAGGGAAATCAAAGGAGATAGGAGCCGCCAAGAAGATACTATACGCGCGTTTACCGTTCAAAGGCGACACGGAAGCCGAAATTATTCAACGAAGATTATCGGGAGTTATCAACAAAACATTCTACGCTGCACAGTTGCAAATCCTGTTCGTTTCCAAACCGATAGTGTGTTTTCGATTGAAGGACATAGTGCCGAATTCTGCAACCTCGTTTTGTGTGTATTCCTTCACCTGTTCCTGTGGAACTAGGTACATTGGTCGCACGACTCGGCGCTTATCCGAACGCGTTCGCGAACACCACCCGGCCTGGCTGAACACGGGAGCAATTAAGACAATTACGAGTGCGGTGTGCTCACACCTTGTTGAATCAAACCACTCAGTCGAGGTGATAAACGCTTTTCGTACCAATTTCAAAGTCCGAGGAAAGCAATCAAGACTTGTCAAGTGTCGCATCTTAGCCACAGCCGAAGCCGTGAGCATTCGTCTCTACAATCCTCCCCTGTGCGCTCAGAAACAATTTGTGCAAGCACTTAAGCTTCCGTGGCCCACGTCATGGTCCCGAACACATGTGCAACCACTTGAACATTCCACACTGTGATCAATTTCACATGCACACACGCACGTACAGAGACAGATTTGGATTGCCATTGTCCGTTCTTATTTTGAGTCATATATATTGTTATGTATTGGTATGAGTACGAATAACTGAAAACGAGCTTGTTCGCCACGTTGTTTATTCTCAATGTGTTCTGTGGGATTTTTCAGACAATTTAAGCAGGCCAAAGACCCAGCCGTACTCCGTGAACTTAACAGTTACGTGAAGTTCCGTACGAAATTGGCTCTGGCAAAGGCTCGTGTTCAGTTTCTGGATGAGTGCATATCCAATTCAGAATATCCCAAGCAATATCACACCGTTCTGAAGAGGAATCGAATTAACATCACTACAGTAGCTTTACGTCGTCAAGCGCTCAATGAGAGAGATACTGTGTCAAGTCGAGTGCCGGAAATGGAGCGTAATTTTGTGAAATCATCTCGAGTACTTGATGAGTTGACTCTAGAAGAAAAGGAAATGTTCGTTGTCTATATTCAATCAATTGTTGACAAACAAGTGGTACGGACATTTGTTAAACTTCGAAAACGTATCAACCCGAGCAAACCGACTGGTGAGTTCCCTACAGATCCGAAGAAATTCGTCCATAATTTGTCATCCATAAGCCTGAATAAGACATCACTTGAGGTGTTATCCCTAGGGCCAAAGTTTTGTTGTCCAACCAATAAGACTAAACGATTGGATATGGAAGTTGAGTTTGAGAGCCTGTTTGATCAGCTATCAGGTCTTGTTCCGTCCTCGTCGCAGGAGTTAGAGAAACTGAAGTCCACGTTCGTGAACTCATGTTATCAATATCGCGAAAATAGACCGTTGGCAAAAGGATTATTAACGTCGGAACACCTGAAGAGCCTCAAAGAATTGCAGGCCAATAGAGAAATAATGTTGTCAAAACCAGATAAAGGTGCGGGTATCGTAATTCTCAATAGGTCGGATTATATAGAGAAGATGAAGGTGATAGTGAGTGATGGCTCCAAGTTCACGAAGACCCCATCTGAGAAGGATAAGACGTCTCAGATAGAAAAATCGATTTCAACGAGAATAAGATCCTTGAAGCAGAAAGGAATAATCGACGCGATGACCTTCGAAAGGATACGACCGACAGGAACGGTAATTCCCAGATTGTACGGTCTACCTAAGGTACACAAAGAAGGCGTCCCATTGAGACCGATTCTGGATATGTGTAACTCTCCATATCACGCAGCAGCAAAGTGGTTGACGGGCTTATTGGAACCAGTAAGAGCCGCAATTTCTAGGCACAGTCTACAAGACACCTTCCATTTTGTAGAAACTGTGAAGAACCTGGATCTAGAAGGAAAGCGGATGATATCACTGGATGTTACTTCACTGTTCACAAATGTCCCGATCAGTGAAACAATCAACTATCTGTGCGATTACATTCAGAGCAACGGAATCGATTTGGGTATCCCGTTGGATGAACTGAAACAGTTACTCTATGTCTGCACACATAATATCCAGTTTCAGTTCAATGGTGAAATCTATCGTCAGAAGGACGGAGTTGCAATGGGATCACCTTTGGGGCCCCTATTTGCCGATATTTTCATGGCAAAACTTGAAAATAATCAACTTGAACCCATAATCCGAGATTTTACCTTGTACAAACGATACGTAGACGACGTCATATGTGTGCTAGATACCAATCTGGACACAAATATGCTTCTTAACAATTTTAATGCTGCCCATCCCAATGTTCAATTTACTTTGGAAGAAGAAGAGGACAATAGTCTATCGTATTTAGACGTTTGCATAAGCCGTCGGAATGATTTTTCCGTCCAGTTATCAGTGCACAGAAAAGCTACATGGAACGGACAATACATCCATTTTCACAGCTTTGTGCCCCTCAAAATGAAGAGGAATCTAATACGTTGCTTAGTTAACAGAGCAAGAAAAATCTGCTCCGAAGACACAATAATAAATGAACTCGTTTTTCTGAGGAGTGTTTTCTTAAATAACGGCTATCCTGAACGGTTTATTGACAAGACGATGCAAGAAAATGAAGGGAAATCAAAGGAGATAGGAGCCGCCAAGAAGATACTATACGCGCGTTTACCGTTCAAAGGCGACACGGAAGCCGAAATTATTCAACGAAGATTATCGGGAGTTATCAACAAAACATTCTACGCTGCACAGTTGCAAATCCTGTTCGTTTCCAAACCGATAGTGTGTTTTCGATTGAAGGACATAGTGCCGAATTCTGCAACCTCGTTTTGTGTGTATTCCTTCACCTGTTCCTGTGGAATTAGGTACATTGGTCGCACGACTCGGCGCTTATCCGAACGCGTTCGCGAACACCACCCGGCCTGGCTGAACACGGGAGCAATTAAGACAATTACGAGTGCGGTGTGCTCACACCTTGTTGAATCAAACCACTCAGTCGAGGTGATAAACGCTTTTCGCACCAATTTCAAAGTCCGAGGAAAGCAATCAAGACTTGTCAAGTGTCGCATCTTAGCCACAGCCGAAGCCGTGAGCATTCGTCTCTACAATCCTCCCCTGTGCGCTCAGAAACAATTTGTGCAAGCACTTAAGCTTCCGTGGCCCACGTCATGGTCCCGAACACATGTGCAACCACTTGAACATTCCACACTGTGATCAATTTCACATGCACACACGCACGTACAGAGACAGATTTGGATTGCCATTGTCCGTTCTTATTTTGAGTCATATATATTGTTATGTATTGGTATGAGTACGAATAACTGAAAACGAGCTTGTTCGCCACGTTGTTTATTCTCAATGAGATCCGTAAGACCCAAAAATCTGTTGCTCTGTATTTAGACGTAAACGTTCAAGAGCCCTGTTGTCCACTGTCAGAAAATTGTTATAAAAACAAGGTGAACTGAACTCCGAGGTGTTGTAACATCAGACAACCTCTGTTTGTTCGACTTTTGGAATGGCTCACTGTAGATGTTCTGGACTCAGTGATAGCTGTTCCTGGTTGAATACTCTTTCAAATTGGCAGGAGCTACGACAAAGGTGGTGGTTTGTTGGATTATTTATCCTGGCTGATGTCCCATATGTGCGACTGAATTCTTATTAGAACTCAGGAGGCTACGGTGAGTTTTTATGGCGTTACTTTGTTGGGAATTTAAAAATAAGTAAGCCTTTTTTTAAGCCAGCCATTAATCCAGCTCGAGCGTTCCAGGCCGGAGTGAATAATCAATAATCAGTAGCTTATCGGACCACTCAAGACGGAACCCCTTTTGCCGATCAAGTAGCTCCCTACAGTCCAAAGCAAACAGGGTCAACGGGTCAATAATCAGTCCGGCAAATGTGTTTACCAGCCTAATCGGCTTGACAAGGCTTGAACCTAACTGGACGCCCCAGTTCGAGAATGTTCGATCATTGCTTTAAATACCACATTGTATTTTTTTGCGAGCTGAGTTGTTGTCTTCTGGTTTTCTTTATTGGGCTGGAGTGATTAGAGTCACAACCTGAGATCATGTGCACAGGTTTCCACTCAGGCCGTAGAAAGAACCCGTGGATCATAACACACTTAAAACTGGATACTGGTGGATGCCAGTCAGTGGGTGTCATTCAGCGGTTTCCGGTGGCAGAAACTCGGAACATACTGGTGCACATAGGAACAAAATGGCAAATGAAGGTTCATTACCTTTCCCTAAGCTAGTTCAAATCTCCAGATTTGAATTCAGTATATTGATGGTTTCAATCTAGCTCTTTCTTCAAAACTTTATCCTTCAACGACAGAAACCATCGGTATCTCAGTATTTGCCCTAGTCCACTAGTAGTTAAGCTCTCTAGACAGCCGCCATTTTACCCAGAGTCTCGCACGCGGAAACCACCGACCATTTAACTTCCAGTAGGAACGATCGTGCCACTTTGACCATCTACTGGCAGTAAGTAGCACTATTTCCCCCAGACCGCAGAGCAAACCTATTCTGCAGCTTGCGCCTTTCAAAAAAGTCTGCAGAACCAAACCTTGAATGTCCTGGCATCTTACTAGCTTGTGTGACATCAAAAATGCATTGAATGTAATTTTGAAATAGACGCTGCCTCTTAGAAGACAGTAACTCCAAAACAACGGATCACATTGGCTCAATGTGAGCGTTTTATCAAACTATGCTACTACGCACAGATAGAATACTGCTTGAAAGATGAAAAATCCAAAATATATTGAACTAATTAAACCAGTGCACGACGAGTTGAAGTGTCGCCTGCGGTAGACTCCGATCGTGAATTACACTGGAATAATTTAAACGACTGACTTCGTACTTGATACAACTATTTGGTAAAATAACAGAGTCATGGCAATGTGTGTATGGACAGTAATACAATTTTCTAATGTACTGAACATAGCAGTTATGTCAACAGCGACCGTTCCGACCCAAACACCTGAACTGAGTACATTTCTAAAAAGCACCTCACTCAGAAAATAACGTTACGGATGAAAAACTTTCACTCCAGTGTCTTATGCAGAAAGAGTGTCTCCCTGAGTTTTACTTGAGAGTTCTCTGAGTGTACTCTTGACCGCAACGCCGAATGACTCCGAGAGAAACGAGGAAAGGTCCACTCAGTAGACGATCAGAAATGAACACAGAAAATGCGTGCGCACTGTACTCCAGTTAAATAATTACATAATCAACACAAATTTCATTGTTATTTAATGATGACAAATCATTTGTTCTTAATCAATGACAACCCACCTCTGCTGATATGACTGAACTTTGTACACGCCAAAACTCAATGAACCGGAATAATATGTTTTTTTGTGATAAATACAAATGAAACTATTATTTGTCGCTCGACTATGCAACTATCTAGCCAGTACAAAGCAACACCCTGGAAGTGTTAGATTCACCTCTGAATAAAATTACTTCTCTTCCTCTCTCATTTATTCTTCTTTTCTTTTTTATGCCTGGAAGGTTCCGAATGGCTAAAGCAATCCATTTTATGACGCTGGAACTTCTCATAGCGAAAACAAATTTCAATACCAAAACTATCATGGAAATTGGTCGGCTTTGGTTTGTTTTATTATGCTACAAACCTCTGGCGCATAACTGCTATTGTATACTGTTGAGCGTTGAGGTATGCCTCATGGTAATGCATCCATTATTACTTTGTTACAAGTTGACGTTTTTTGCTCCTGCTTTCTGACAGCTCCTACGGTTTGTTCCTTGCAGTCGTGGTATGTCCTGTGGCATCGAACTACCTACTCTGTTTCGTAATGTTAGCTATTATTATGAAGTCAAGTAGGTAATACGAAAAACGTTGACGTGTAATTTTCACTGTGTTTGTTTACCTTGTTTTTTTTACATATCTCACATTGCACCGATTTTTAGTTTCGATCATGCACCTCCATTACTAGTCAGGCATAATGTAATTTTCCTTCTGCCGAGTCTTCTTCACTCTTATAAAACTATCATCGTCTGTTACGAACCATATTCATCAGTGGTCGTTAAGTGTAAGCACTTTGCCTCCAAATGGTACGGATAAAACTACTTAAATAATGTCTAGAAGAACATTTTCGAGTCCGGGATTATCTAAGTACTTAAACTAGAGAAGACTGTGTAGACTGCTCCAGGTATCAAAGAGGCCAACAGCAGGAGTCTCTACATCTGACTTTGTTGAGACCGCTGTTTGTTTGGACTCACCCTGTAAGATGTATTCAGCTAAATGATGTCCACTTAAAACTTAGCGAATGTAAAACACGTAAATACTTTTACGAATATCAAGCAAGAGGCTACATTGGAGGCAATACTGTGATTGATGCAAACCCTTGGTTTAGCCTAGTTCAGTTGAGGCAAATATCATCCATCCATTGATTACGGTGACTTTGATTGCCACCTCTCCTCGGCAACCCTGTACTGACCTGGAGATGACTAAGTTTGAATGTGTAAATTCGTGACCAAAAGTTACTCCAGACAAACATAACCAATTAGCACTTAGTTTTAGGCAGTTTGTATGTTGCTCGATGCCACAGGGCCGTGCGTTGTTTGTCTGCTCGCAGTAAGGACGATTGGTTTCCGCCAATTAAAAAACAAATTTTGACCACTCTGCTTGCAGACGGTAGTTACCTGTTTCCATCTCGAAAACGCAGTCTTGGGAGCAACGGAAACACGTCAATCACAAAACTCAACGGACACAGGGTTGCCCCTAGCCATATGAAATTCCGTATAGATTTATTCAGGCATGACCGCTTCCAGCAACTTAAAACTCTCCGTACAATGTCTGCAGGTTGCTAACAAAGCAAGTAGAGCCATGTACCAACTTCGCAAACCGCCAACATGGAGAGACGCTAGGGTGCTGCTGACATCATACAAACCCTCGAGCCGACCTTACTTGCAGTACGTAGTCCAAACCTGAGCTTCACAGCTACTGAGGGACACCGCCTCTCTGCGGAAGGCTCAGAGAAGGTTCACAAGAACGGTATGGAAGCTAGGAGGGCTGCCGTATGAGGAAAAGCTGACAGCGCTAGGGTTGTTCTTGCTCAACTGCAGGAGAGTTTTGGAAGGGCTAATCGAAATGGGCTATCAGCCACAAACAAGCCACTGTTTACTCGCAATGAGTTCTCTGTCCTTCGCGGACAAAATATAAAATCAACCAAGCCGAGGTCCAACAACACCGTCAGAGCTCAGTCGTTTGCTTGCAGGGTAATTAGACACTGGAATAAACTTCCCGAGGAACTGGCGAAAGCGAACACTGCTGCAGTGTATAGGAGAAAGCCGGGCAAAGCATGAACACACGCCTTTCGGACTTCCCGTGACTTGGCCACATGAGCTTAGCTGTGGAACTTCAGTCTGATTCAGTATTATCCTACTTCTTTTTCTTCTTCCCCTCATTCCTTTTCTACCTCGGGCTTTTTCACTGTACCTGAGCACGTCCAATAAGCAAATTTGGTCCCACTAGATTTTTATTTCACGAGAGCTGATAGCTCAAGGTTCAGAATTCCACCTGAAGAGTACACCCGCCGTTAATCGAGACCTTAACATTTTGAAATGTTGCTCGTTTCTACCACTGCAGCAACACCAATCCGAAACCAATCGGCTTTTGGCCGGTTCCTAGGCGGTTTGTGCTGTTGCGTTGATCGGGGTTTTATTGGTTACTGGGTGGTTTCTGAGCAATTTCTGAACGGTTTCCGAAAGGTTTATGCAAATCACATGAAACACGTGACGTTCTTCGTTAGTTTATTTCACATTCCCTATATGACGTTTTCGCCGCTCACTTCCATCTTTTTACTTGTGAATTCTTAGGAATTATCCTCATATCACCCACTTTACGACGCATGGGATAGAACGACCTATACTTTGGAAATAAAGGGCACTGCAATGTTTTCAGATGAATACATAGAAGTGAAATGCTCATTTAGCAGTGTGTAGCACCCCATTCGTCGATTTCCTTCGTATCAATTCAGTCTGACCTGTAGAAAATGGTTACTATACAAACCGGTCGAAGACCGTTCGGAAACCGATGTTACGAACGGGCTGTACAGGCCGTGGCACACGTGTGCCACTCTCTCGAACGGCGATCCTGATATGTTTCGCGCTTTTCAACCGTTGAAAAATACACGATTCTAGTAAGTAGAAGAACGGAGAGACACGGGGACTCGCAGGTGCAAGAAACCGGACTACCATCGGCAAGGAGACCAGGTGTGTGTGTACGGTCGCTAAAACTTACTTCGCGGTTTCCCTAATAAACGCGTTCATCGGCCCTCTGTATTGCATGAAACACCTGCACGTCACTCTAATGCTCGGCACTGTACGAATACTTTAACCAGAATGGTATTCTCCACGACCCCTAAGGACGAGAAAACGACTTGGAAAGATAGTTGTTAGCGTGTATTTGAGAGCATGCATGAGAGCGTGAGTGAGAGCGTGCGTAAGAGCAACGGTCAAAGGGAAACCTCGCTTGGCAGTCAGCGTTCAGTTAGACGACAGAGGTGTAAAAAGCATGGACGGAGATGGCAGTCGCTACGTACTCTAAGCTAATCTGAATTGAATTGATTTATTATATCAAGATGAAATAGTGAAGTGTATCTTGAAGGAACTTAACAACGACATAAATCGCCACATTTTTGGTGCGTTCAAAAAAACCAAGAAACATCCTTGGGGGTTTCAAACGGGGCTAAAATAGGAGCAATTTAGGACTATATTAAGACGACTGCACTGACTGGGTAATTAACTGTTATCATTCGTACGGCCTTACCCCAAGTGCTCCTTCAAATGTCCGTCATTGGTACTATTAGGTGGTTAGTCAGAGGACTACCACTCAAAAGTTAGGAGCATTTTGTTATTTTAGATATAACGACAGTCTACCACATATCCAAGAAACAAAACATCTGATGGTTTTCAGGGAAAAATTTTTATCATTACACCAACGGACACTCCGAGATGGCCAAGCACCCCACTGTGCTGAAAGAGGTGTGGTGTAAATACGGAGCGCCAGTATTCGCGTTGGTCAGACACGCAACGTCATGGTAACCAGCGGCCTTCAGCTGACCTTTCAGGTCAGTTCAGTTCAGTTTGCACAGGACAGGAAATCATCACAGCCAGTGGGGCATCCAAGGGTTCTTTCGATGGTATGCACACGACTTACGCACCTTCCGCCGCACAGTGTTTCTCTCCGAATCCTCTCTAAAAATAACAGGGGAAAGTAGAACTCCGTCGCACATCCATTGCAAGAGGTATTATGCACCATGAGCTTGTAGTGACCTCAATCGTTATGAGAAAATGACCGTTTTCTGGGAACCACTTTGGATCTATTTTCTCTATAATCTTTCTTCACGTTCGACATCCACCTTACTGTGTTGTTTGGTTGCGCACGTTTTACTGGGCCGTTTTTTCCGAGGTTTTTGCCCACTTTCGCTTTCGGTCCTGCGCCGATTGTACCCGCCCGCGGTTCGCCTCCTGCACAGCCGTTGCGTTCATTTCCGTTCGGTAATCTTCTCGTGTCGGTATTGTTTCGGAGCCACGATATATATATATATATATATATATATATATATCACACCTTGCATCTATAAACCGACTTGCGTCTTCTCTGTTCGTCCGATGGAGTGGGTAACGTTGGTATTTCGATGCCACACGGCATAGAAGACACGTTCACCAGCCGCCCTCGAACGTCTCCTATAAGCTTTCACCACAGTACTAGACAAACGAAGACTTCATATAAAATGCACGGATCATAAAGCTTTACTTCGTCCATCTAATGAACATACCCCCAAAACTCACTATCAGGGATAATTTCGCTCCAAATACGACCTGGGGTCCCGTCGAAGGACCGGAACGTCTGTAGGTCGATCGTTCCACCAGGAAGATTTTTCCAATTAGCCATTACCCTATTGCTAGGGCAGTGCGACCTGGTTGTTGAACCAGCTCGAATTTTTATCAGCTTCTCCTCGTACCCCCTGTTACGGAATCTGGGGCCATCGGGAAAAGACCATCCGGACTAAGACCAGAATAACCCCTCAATGACTCAAACGTTTTCGAAGCATATTCTCGGAGTAGCCTCCTTTCCAAATAGAAAATTTCGAAACCACAGGGTCTCTGGCCATACGTCCTACTCCCCTGCTCCTTGAGTATTCTTGTCTCAAGAAGTTTAACCCTCCCCAAGCAAGTGGCATCCGCCTTGTAGAAGGGTTATAGCGACAGTCAAATCGGCCCATGATTTAAACACGTCTGTCGTCCAACTGAACGCTGACTGCCAAGCGAGGTTTCCCTTTGACCGTTGCTCTTACGCACGCTCTCACTCACGCTCTCATGCATGCTCTCAAATACACGCTAACAACTATCTTTCCAAGTCGTTTTCTCGTCCTTAGGGGTCGTGGAGAATACCATTCTGGTTAAAGTATTCGTACAGTGCCGAGCATTAGAGTGACGTGCAGGTGTTTCATGCAATACAGAGGGCCGATGAACGTGTTTATTAGGGAAACCGCGAAGTAAGGTTTAGCGGCAGCACAATTTGGGTGTGTAACGACCGGTCGTGAAAGATCCCTCAAAAAACACTGCAGTTCCATGCTCCCTTAACATCACTCACTTGATTACACCATTGACTTGCTGTATGCACTGTATGTTTTTACGGGCCAACATTTGTTTGCTCGCGTCCAGCGCGCTGCTCTGTCATATGCTTCTTCTGGATCTGCGTGACGCACGTGCTCCTTTCTCGCACGCCGCAATTCAGTTCTCGTTTTCTGAGTCCTTGTGATTGCATAATTGAGGTTTGTATCTGTTTCGTGTCATTGTTCATTTGATAATCTAGCACCGTAGAACTCCACAGATAATCGCTTTCTGATTTTGGGATCCGTTGCGAATTTGGCTACGCATCGCCCAAGTGTTTCTTACAGACGTGTCCTACGCCAACAGCAAATTGTGAGAAGTCTAAATGGCGGATATCACGTTGTGAGTATCGACGGGAAGCTGATTTTAGTGCAAAGCCAAAGGTTTGTGACCCGTAAACACCGTGGACGAACGGTCTTTGGGTGCATACCGAGATGACGGGTGCCCAACCAGATGGCCAATAACTCCCTAACAGATACGCTGTACCTAAATTTCGGCGGGTTGTAAACGCTTAGAGCAGAATGCTAGGGGTTGCCAAGAGTCCTCTACGAACTATTGCGGTACTGACCCAAAGACTGTGTCCAAGACGTCCGTCACTATCGAGATAAAAGCTGGGGGGTAGAGATGAATGAGGAGTGCTATGTCGGCGATAGACTCCTTGAGCGAGCCAAACGCCACTTATGCCCTATCGGGAAGCACGAACTTCCGCTTGCCTCCGCGCAACAGGTCGGTGGTGGCTGCATTATTCCGCACAGTGAGGAATGAAACGGCGGCAGATATTCACCTGGCCTCGAGTGGCGGAAACTTTATCTGGCAGAGGGCGGATACCGGAGTTTGAAATACAGTGACCTACGAAGGTGGTATCAGACCGACATGATTCGCATTTGGCGGTGTAGATCGTACCGCCGTACCGGCTAAGTCGTTCGAAAAGTGCCCGCAAGTGTTCGGCTTTCTCCCTTCTGAAGAACTGGCCACCAAAGTATCATTCAGGCATGCGAGGGCATTTTCTCAACTATGGGCTGCTTCGTGCAAGAACTGTTTAAAGGTCTGGGCTGTGTTGCCGAGTCCAAAGAGCGTGCGCAGAAACTCGGACAGCTCAAAATGCGTAGTGACGGCCGTCTTAGTGATGTTGGCCTTTATTTCATGGATCTGTTTGTTCACCCGAACTAAATCAATGCGGCGGAAGACGGAGCAATCTGATAAATACGAATTAAGGTAATGTATATAGGGAATCGGGTATTTGTCAGGTTCGGTGGCTTTGTTGATTGTTCTGCGATCACCACATGACTGCCATTTGCGGCTAGACTTGTGGACCATATGAATAAGGGAGGCCCAAGTGCTACTCAAAAAGCGTGGTATACCGAGTTTTAGCACGTGTTTGAATTCAGCATGTGCAGCATGGAGTTTGTCTGGTGTCAACCGACTTGGCCTACCGAACAACAGCCATCCCCTGGCATCGATATGGTGAGTGACGTTGATGGTCACTGCCGGGAGGTGCCCGGCCTACCGAAACATAGCCGGGTAGGCGGCGACGAGTGCGCCATAAAGCTGGTGTGCCTGTGGTTGAAAGTAAGCAGGGTTGACGTGATTTGCCCTCGAGTTGTATTCAGCAACAGAGAAAGAGGTCTGACAACCAACCACCATGCGGCGACGTGCAACAACCAAGAAGTCAAATAGTTGCCGGAAGTCAGTGTCTAGAAGTGTGCACGGGACATCGGAGGTGATGAATACCCGACGAAGGTTACACCTTAGGCCTAAGTTTAGGGCGAGCGGCCGCTGGTCAAACTTTGGAATGACCGTGCAATTGGCAGTGAGTAATGTTTGAGCTTGTGGTCGGTGAATTACAGCTAATTCGGCACCAGTGTCTGCAAGGAACAGATTATTTGGAATGGTATCCCCAAAGTTCAAAAGGCTACGGTTGGCCTGATACCCGGCTCCATGGGTCACCACCACGGGCCGCGAGTTTAGTTCCCCTGATGCGCACCGGGGAACATATACCTTGGTTTGCCACATCCGGCCTCCTCGCCGAAGTGATTGTGATGCTTTAATTACTTTTCTTTTGAAGGGCCAAAACGTCGTCGTAAAGAGGGATTATGGCACCAAGTTGAGCGTGCGCGGTACGGCTCCCGTGCCCCGCTTCTACTCACAGCTAGGCTTTGTAGGCTCGTGTCGATTCTAGACAAAACTGATGCGAGATCTTTAGGTAGTGGCAGGGCAGGCACCGCTGTGACGGAAGGCCTGGTTACTCCGGAGAGAGTGGCGTTGCATCGGGACATAATATCATCGGCCATCGCTGGAGCTTCCTTTAGCGTGTATTCACGTGGGCTTTTAGTAAAACCGGAAAGTTGCCCGGAAAACTCTCCAGACTGAGTTTCCTTAAAGGCCGGTCCCCGCCTACTGCCGATCTTCCCGAAAGCTACATCCCACGGAGCAGTTCACGACGCTTCTTGTTACAGAGCTCAACGCTTTGAAGTTGTTGCGCGAGCTGGCCCCGCTTTGGAGTCTTGACTGCAATGACGGCTTCCTTCGAGGAATCGTAGCTTCTGGAGGATATCATTAGGTTCCCCATTTGCATTGTGACCTCCGGAGGGGGGCAGCCTGCTACCCACGTGAAACGGCTGCCACCACTGGTTAAACTGCAGTCCTCGAATCAAAATTCGACCAGCGTGAACCGAGTTCTGGATCCGAAGGCGTGAAAGCCGGTGTGCGCAGCCTGTTCGCGCCAACCGTGGGATCTGGGTAAGTTTTCTGCTCGGCAGATAGCATTTCCGTCATCGAATAAGGACGGGAAAAGAAACCAATCACCAATGGGGCATAACAATCTAAAAAATAACCCCGACGAACTAGACACCACAAAACCGTGTGGAAAAAGGGTTTAGAAAACCGATCGAAAAGGCCAAGAAAAACGAAAATAATAACACAGAAAAATGCACGCAGACGGGATTTTGAACGGTAAAATCAAAGGAAACTCACGTGACCTGGGGATCACGTCTGGCTCACTGTAAGACACATCTGGGCGATGCGTAGCCAAATTCGCAACGGATCCCAAAATCAGAAAGCGATTATCTGTGGAGTTCTACGGTGCTAGATTATCAAATGAACAATGACACGAAACAGATACAAACCTCAATTATGCAATCACAAGGACTCAGAAAACGAGAACTGAATTGCGGCGTGCGAGAAAGGAGCACGTGCGTCACGCAGATCCAGAAGAAGCATATGACAGAGCAGCGCGCTGGACGCGAGCAAACAAATGTTGGCCCGTAAAAACATACAGTGCATACAGCAAGTCAATGGTGTAATCAAGTGAGTGATGTTAAGGGAGCATGGAACTGCAGTGTTTTTTGAGGGATCTTTCAGACCGTCAAAGTTCTACTCATGATCACACTCGTATCATATAAGTGGGATTGTTGTGTCTGGGTGTATGATAGAATCACAGCTACTACCACATATGGGAAAATTCTCCTGTAAATTCAACGAAAAACGGTGAGCACTGCAACGTTTTTGATGGTGGTCATGAAGTATAAACTTGTATCATGTAATTATGTATGTGTCAGGGTGTAGGGTATTTCAGCACGTCAGTATGTCGTCAATGCCCCCACGCATGGGAGGTTCCTTTTACCACTTCGAAGACGAGTGGGGAATGGTCTACTGGGTTTCCGTGTTATCGGCTTCTCCTTCTTCACTGTCGAGGAGGCTGATACTGCGTACGTCGCGGATTAGCTTTCCGTTCGCGGTCTTCAACTTCGCAGTTATTATCATTTCGTCGGAGCTTTCGATGGTTTCTATAAACATGCCCAAATGCCAGGTACTAAGATGCGCGTGTTCATCTGCGATCACTCCCACATCCCTAACCTTGAATGATCTCGCTTTGATCTGCCACTTCTATCGAGCTTGCAGAGCCGGTACGTATTCCTGCAGCCATTGCCCCCAAAAAACCTTGGCAATATGGCTTGCCTGCTTCCATCCATGGAGGTAACTCCCACGAAGGTTAATTGGTCCTTGGAAACCCTCGTTCGATCTTAACATTAACAAAGCGTTCGGTGGGAGTGTCATGTATGTGGGGTTGCCGTTGGTCACTGGAACCAGTGGGCAACTGTTCAGAGTTCTCTCGACCTCAGTCATGACGATGTAACACTAGTTTGAGCAATGCGTAGCCAAGTTCGCAACGGATCCCGAAATCAAAAGACGATTATCCATGATATTCCACGATACTAGATTATTGAATGAACAATGACACCAAAAAGATACAAACCTCAATAATGAGATCACTAGGACTCAACAAACGAGAAACCGAATTACAGCGTGCGAGCAAGGAGCACGTGCGTCACGCGGGTCTAGAACGAGGATGTGACAAAATGGTGCTCTGGGCGCGAACAAACAACAATTGGTCAGTAAAAACAAACAGTTCGTAAAGACACGTCAATAGTGTAAGCAAGTGAGTGATGTTAAAAAAAACACTGAATCGCAAGGGTTTTAGGGGGATTTTCCACGACCGGTCTTTACCCCGCCCACCAAAATCCTCCTGAATCCTTAGCAGAGTCAAAGGTTTGGTATAAATGTACTGCTTCTTCTTACCTACCTAGACCCTGCTGTCAGTGCGCGCGCCTAATGCTCGTTGTCAACGTTCTACTCATGGTCGCACCTAATCCGTTGGCTACATAGACGCGAAGCTAGTCTACATCCTCCACGAGAACAACTGACCGATGGCGGGTGTGAAGGGAGTACATAGAAGCTGTCATTGGAAAGGCCGCACTGCCCTGGCTGTATGTGCGTGCGTCAGTGTGCGTGTGTGTGTGTGTGTATGATGTGATCGCCGCTACCTCCACATATGCAGTAGACATTTCATTAAGGTCAACAAAAGCAAACTGAGAAGAGCGTCACACGTTTGATAGGGGTTGTGGGATATAGCGTGCATCGGGCATGTGTGTATTTGTCTGGGTGCATAATGGAATCACAAGTATCACCACACATCAAAGGAGGACTTTCTGCAACGTCAACGAAAGATTGTGGGCATTATAACGTGCTTGACGGGGACTGCATGGCATAAACGAGTAAAATGTAGGCATCTATGCATGACCTAAGCTCCGCTACTTCTACATACAATGTCGTGTCGTGTGATAAGCTAAGGTTTGGACAATTAACTCCATAGTAAATCTTGAACACCGCATGAAATTAAACACAAATAAACTTCAAAGACTGTGTGGAGGGTTGAGTCCTACAGAAGAATTCATGAGGAATAAATAAGTGAATTCAGCTTCATCCGGTATCTGCAGACATGGGTATAGCTTTCTCTGAAGCGTCGACCTCGCCCGCGTCACTGTTGTAACAGCCGATCGTGGAAAATCCCCCTTTTTCCCGCGCGATTCAGTGTTTTTCCCAACATCACCCATTTCCATACACTATTGACTTGTCTTTACGAACTGGTTGTTTCTCTGGACCAATTGTTGTTTGTTCGCGCCCAGAGCGCTACTTTGACACATCCTTGTTCAGGACCTGCGTGATGCACGTGCTGTCTGCTCACACGCTGCTATTCGGTTTCTCGTTGTTAAGTCCTTGTGATCGTATTATTGAGGTTTGTATATTGTTTATGTCATTGTTTATTTCAATCATCTAGTATCGTAGAATATCACGGATAATCGTCTTTTGATTTCGGGATCCGTTGCGAATTTGGCTACGCATTGCTCAAACTTTCGTAACAATACTCAATAGATCAATTTTGGAACGAGGAAAAATCACGCAAAATGCCAAGAAAAGGATCAAAGGCAGTCGAATCCGGACAGGAAGTAATACGGCAAGTCTCTGGGGAGGTTTTGGGTACATATGATTCTTTAGTTAATGCTAGATCGCCTAGTCCTGTCAGTGCTAGTTCATGTGTTATTGAAAACAATATTGATCGTAAGGATGTCGATTTATATAAGCTGAGAATACTAGAACTAGAGCAACAGTTACTTTCGGCTAGACTACAGGCGCAGGAAGCAGAGAAGTGTACACAGAAACAGCGAGAGCATGATACCAGTGACTTCGATACTTCCGATAGGTTAGGGTGCAATAAGGTAGGGAACCCCACGCCGGTCGCCGACTACAAACCACCATCGATCGATCTGCCTAGAGTGGAGTTAACGGTTTTCGACGAGCGAGCTGAGCAATACTGCAAGTTTGTGAAGCGGTTCGAGACGTTCGTTGAAAATAAGGTAACCGACCCTGGGCAAAGGCTTCTCTACCTTACTCACTACTGCCGAGTCCGAGCAAGAGAAGCTATCGACGGGTGTGCCATGCTCGACCCAGAACAAGGCTACACAAGGGCAAGAAAGATTCTAAGGGACTTGTTTGGCCAACCTTTCAAAGTAGCCCGTAACCTAATAGACGGCTTGATGGTGGAGGCAAAGAGAACCAAGGGCGACGTCTACACCATGGCCGACCTGGTGATCAAGATGCAGAACTGCTCAATAGCCCTCGACTATTTAGGTTACAGGGCTGACCTAGACGCCATGCACACTTTGGAAGGCATAGTCCGTCACCTCTCTCCCGAACTACAGGGTCGGTGGGCGGAAGAAGCAGAACGGATAAGCCGAAGCGACAGAGAAGCCAACTTCGAAGACCTGACTGAATACTTAGACAGGCAAACGAAGAAAGCTGACAGCAGATTCGGCCGACTCATCCGGGACAGCAACCGAGCAAACAAGCCCGGTACTAGCCAAGTCCAAACCCCTGTACGGGAACATCCAAAGTACCAGCCTTGGACCAACACACACGTCATTTCACGAGATGCTACGGCGAAACCAAATTGCAGATCCTGTGGTACTAGCCATGGCCTACCAGAATGCCCCAAGTTCGGCAACGCCACAATAGACGAACGGTGGGGAATGGCGAGGATGGCGGGAGCACGTTTCATCTGTCTCAACACCACGCACCGGGCAGCAGCCTGTAGAACAAGGAATCGATGTTGTTACGAGGGCTGCACGGGCAGACACCATCGGCTGCTGCATCAGGCGAGAGTAACCATATCCGAGGCGAGTGCCAAGCCCAGCGTGATTTGTTCAACTTCACAATCTGCCAGTAAACCGGTACGTTTAGGCGTAGTAGCCGTGGGAGTAGTGACTTTTACGAACGTTTGAGCAATGCGTAGCCAAATTCGCAACGGATCCCGAAATCAAAAGACGATTATCCGTGATATTCTACAATACTAGATGATTAAAATAAACAATGGCATAAACAATATACAAACCTCAATAATACGATCACAAGGACTTAACAACGAGAAACCGAATAGCAGCGTGTGAGCAGACAGCACGTGCATCACGCAGGTCCTGAACAAGGATGTGTCAAAGTAGCGCTCTGGGCGCGAACAAACAACAATTGGTCCAGAGAAACAACCAGTTCGTAAAGACAAGTCAATAGTGTATGGAAATGGGTGATGTTGGGAAAAACACTGAATCGCGCGGGAAAAAGGGGGATTTTCCACGATCGGCTGTTACAGTGACTCCGACTGGGATTGTCAAGGCGTTGGCTTTCGTTGATAGTGGATCCGACACCACTTTAGTGGAAGAGCGGTTTGCCGACAAACACCAACTGGCTAAAGGTGCGACGTCGTTAGCAGTGAGCACGGTGGGCGGAACACAGGTAATGACTGCCGGTAGATTAAGGCTGCAACTCATCTCTCTAGACACTAACGAGGAAATTGAACCAACGGAGGCATTCACGTTAGCGGATCTCCCCATGCGAGTACCAAGGTCGGTGAACGCAATCTTGACTCGGCGGCCCCACCTGCAGGATATAACCGTTGTAGACTGGGAAGATGATGAGGTGGATCTCCTCATCGGCTGCGACGTGCCAGAGGCGCATTGGGTGCTTGACCAAAGAGTGGGTGACCGCCAGGCACCTTATGCAGTACGCACGGCCATGGGATGGATGTTATACGGTCCAGTAGGGGTACGCGGTTCCGTGAATTACTTATCCGCCGAAACGGACCGCATAGAGTATCATCTGCAACGGCTGTATGAATAGGAGTTTCATGACATTGGAGACGAAAGACCGACGTTGTCTCAAGAGGATCACTTCGCTCTACAAACGGTGCGGCAAGGCACTAGAGGCCTCAAAATCAGTTCGAGGTTCCCCTCCCATGGCGCACACCGGACGACCCGTGGACTGACAACAGAAATTATGTTCTCCAGCGATTACTACGACTAAAAGAACGCTTCATTCGAGACCAGAATCTGTGGGAACGATACGCGGATTTGATGAAGCGAAACGAGACCCTCGGTTACGTTGAAAAGGTGCCTTTTAACACAGACAGCAAAAGGGGTATCTGGTATCTGCCTCACCGTCCGGTTATCAACCCCAAGAAACCCAATAAACTGCGGGTGGTTTTCGACTGTGCGGCCAAGTTCCAGGGCAAATCGTTAAACGATCGCCTACTACAGGGGCCTGACTGGACCACTCCACTGATCGATGTTTTGTGCCGTTTCAGAGTGGGTTAAGTGGCTTTGTCTGCTGACATTAGGGAAATGTTCCATCAGGTGAAGATTCCGGTAGGAGAACGAGATGCTTTGCGTTTCCTGTGGTGGGAAGGGATCGACCGGGACAACGCAGTGGTGAATTACAGGATGACCGTCCACCCCTTCGGAGCCATATCGTCACCATTTTGTGCCAACTACGCCCTCCGAGAATCAGCGAACAAACATGGCGATCTAGTACATCGGACGGTGGTAGAAAGCGTCAGCAGGAACTTCTACGTCGACGACTACCTTGGGTCGTCCGATGATGTGGAATCAGCTCTAGAGCAGTTCAGGGGTCTGACGAGATTGCTGGAAGAGGGCGGCTTCCATCTAACTAAATGGATGTCGAACGCTTCAGAAGTGCTGAAGGTCATCCCGTATAACGAAAAGGCCGAAAGGGTAAGAGATTTGGACGGCTCTCCACTTCCTATCGAGCGCACCTTAGGGATACAATGGGACGCGGAAACGGACGATTTTGTTTTCGAACTAAACGTTCCCGAGCTGCCAATAACCCGTCGTGGCATACTATCTGCCGTCTCAAGTTTGTTCGACCCGCTCGGTTTCGTCTCACCATGGCTGCTACCCGGAAAGATCTTGCTGCAGCGGCTGTGCCATGAGAAAGTTGATTGGGACCAGTCACTGGACCGAGGGGACCGGCTGGACTGGGAAGAATTTTTGAACACCTTGAAGAAATTAGGGGACATAAGAATCCCACGATGTTTGACTCCTGGCCATACGACACGGACTGGAGAACTACATGCCTTTTCCGATGCATCCGAAGTCGGTTATGGAGCTGTGGTGTACGGAAGATGATGCGCAGGAGATGGACAATATACCACGAGGATCCTGTTCGCCAAAGCCCGCGTTGCTCCACTGAAGTCGGTCTCAATCCCACGCCTTGAACTCAGCGCAGCCGTGTTGGCAGTCAGGGTTGTGCAAGCTGTGAAGAGATGTTTCGATCTCTACATTTGGTCGGTGAGCTTCTGGACGGATTCAGCGATAGTACTTTACTATATCAACAACGTCAGGAGCCGGTTTAGTACTTTCGTTGCTAACCGGCTCACGATTATCCACGATGAATCAGCCACGCACCAGTGGAGTCATGTCAGGTCTGGCGATAATCCGGCCGACCTGTGCTCCCGAGGTGCGAACAACTTCAGGCAACTGGACACGTGGACGAGAAGGCCAAACTTCCTGCAATTGCCCAAACAGGACTGGCCCGTGTTCGAATTAAAACCCCCTACGGAAGTGGAACTGGAGATCAAAGGCGTAGTGATAGCAACCAACGTCGTCGAAGCGTCGTCCATTCTATCGCGACTGGTCAGGTTTTCTTCCTGGATGAAGACGCTTCGTTCGCTAGTTTGGTTAACCAGGTTCAAGAGAAATTTACTAGTCATGAAAGGGCTACGGCCCTCAGGTCGGATACGGGTCGGCCCGATAGGTCCCGATGAGCTACAAGCGGCAGAGTACGATATTTTCAGAATGATACAACGCGAGGCTTTCGCCCGAGAACTCAAGAGGGCGGAAGAAGTGGGGCCGACCAATAAAGACATGCCATCTCCAAGAGGCGAGCTGAAGCGTTTAAACCCCAAACTCATCAACGGACTGCTGCGGGTGGATGGTAGGCTGACCAACGCCCACCTGAACTTCGACACAAAGTATCCTATACTGCTGCCTGCGAGACAGTTTGTAGTAGAACTAATGATTCAACACGTCCACGCCATGGAGGGACATGCCGGGGAAAGTCACGTGACGAGCGTCATCCGGAAGCGTCTTTGGTTGTTGAGAGGACGAGAGACTGTAAAACGCGTAATCCGACGGTGTGTGCAATGCAGGAGACGCAATGCCGCAGCAGGCAAACAGCTCATGGCCCCACTACCAGAATGCAGGGTGACTACGGGCTGGTGGCCGTTCAGTGACACCGGGTTGGACTATTTCGGGACCTTGTGGATCAAGTGCGGGAAAAGATTAGAAAAGCGATACGGATGTATCATGACGTGCATGAAATCACGTGCGGTACACCTAGAAGTCGCACATTCGATGACGACCGATTCGTTTCTACGGGCCTTGCAAAGATTTATCAACCGAAGAGGCGTACCGGCCGATATATACTCAGATAATGGATCGAACTTTGTGGGCGCTCACCGGGAATTGCAGCGTTGGCACAAGAACATAAACAGGGACGAACTGCAGAATCGAACCGTGGCCTACGGCATACGATGGCATTTCAACCCCCCACAGGCCAGCCACCGAGGCGGCATATGGGAACGCATGATCCGGTCCACCAGACGGATATTGCTGTCAATCATGGAGCAGCAGCCGCCTGACGACGAGACGCTGAACACCGTCATGACTGAGGTAGAGAGAATCCTGAACAACCGCCCCCTGGTTCCAGTATTGAACGGCGACCCCACCCACCTGGCGCTCACCCCAAACGACTTATTGACGCTAAGGTCGAACGAGGGTTTCCAAGGGCCGGTAAACCTTCGTGGGAGCTACCTCCACGGCTGGAAGCAAGCGAACTATCTGGCCAAGGTCTTCTGAAGGCGATGGCTACGGGAGTACCTACCGGCTTTGCAGACTCGACAGAAGTGGCTGGCCAAAACAAGACCATTCAAAGTTGGGGACGTGGTTATGATCGCCGACGAACGCGCACATTTCAGCGCTTGGTCTTTGGGAGTAGTTACGGAAACCATCACAAGCACTGACGGAATGATAAGAACGGTGAAGGTGAAGACAGCTAACGGAGTGCTCATTCGTGACATACGCAGTATTTACCTACTCCAGAGCGAAGACGGAGGAGCTGATAACCCTGAGGCCTAGTAAACCTTTTTCACACCAGTAATCGAGGTGGGTAAAGAAACACCATAAATACCACACGGTCTCCGTCAAACACGTTAAGGTGCTCGCGGTCTTTTCGTTGACATTACAGAAGGTGCTTTCCGATACGTGGTGATGAATGCGATTCCATTGTACATCCCGATACATACACGCATGCACGACGCACTCTACATCCCGTAAACCCATCAAACATGTGACAGTGTTCGTTGTTTTGCTTTTTGTTGACGCTACCGAATGCCCCTTGCGTATGTGGAAGTAGCGGAGCTCAGGTCACACATACATGCTACATTTACTCGTTTTCTCGCCACGCGGTCTTTTGTTGACATTGCAGAAAGTCCTCCTTTGATGTGTAGCCATACCTGTGATTTCATTGTAACCTCGGCACACACACACACGCACTCACACACACACACACTCAAGCACGTACATCCAGGACCGGACGGCCCCTTACGAGGACAACGTCTGTGTGACCATTCACGCCCGCCATCGGTCATTTGGTCTTGTGGAAGATGTAGACAAGCCTCACGTCTATGTGTCCAATGGATTAGGTGCGGCCAGTAGTAGAACGTTGACGACGAGCATTAGACGCGCGCACTGACAGCAGGGCCTGTGCAGGTAGGAAGAATCAGTACCTTTATACCGAACCTTTGACTCTGCTAAGGATCCAGGAGGAGTTTGGTGGGCGGTGTACCAGCCGGTCGTGGAAAATCCCCCTTTTTCCCGCGCGATTCAGTGTTTTTCCCAACATCACCCATTTCCATACACTATTGACTTGTCTTTACGAACTGGTTGTTTCTCTGGACCAATTGTTGTTTGTTCGCGCCCAGAGCGCTACTTTGACACATCCTTGTTCAGGACCTGCGTGATGCACGTGCTGTCTGCTCACACGCTGCTATTCGGTTTCTCGTTGTTGAGTCCTTGTGATCGTATTATTGAGGTTTGTATATTGTTTATGCTATTGTTTATTTTAATCAGCTAGTATCGTAGAATATCACGGATAATCGTCTTTTGATTTCGGGATCCGTTGCGAATTTGGCTACGCATTGCTCAAACGTTCGTAACAACTGTCACCTTCAAGTAGACATATCTTACGGATATCTCGCAATACGTCTACTTTGTTCGTTCCCACCACCACCGTGCGCACGAGGCCATCGATTTCTGTACGGGAGTCCTTGGTCACTCCAGCCGGTTAATCGTCTTTATGTAAGTGGCTCTCCAGGAGGACGACCGCGTCGCCACGTCTGAACGACCTCTGTTTAGAGATCCACTGTTTCCGAAGCTGCAGTGTCGGTAAGTACCCCCTCGTTCATCGTTTCCAGAAAGCCTGTGCCAGGTGGTTCACTTGTTTCCATCCAACGACGTACGTTCCAAGCAGGGTTTTCGGTGTGGTTGCTCCTGCTTTTGACCGAAGTATTAACAGGTCGTTGGGGGTGAGTGCCGGTTCGCCTTCTGGGTCTGGGACGACCGGCAACAGGGGTATCTCGTTCAACATGCGTTCTATTTCTGTTAGTAAAGTAGTCAGCGTCTCGTAGTCGAGGGTTTGTTGTGAGGTCAGGGCTGTGAGTATTTTCTTAGTCGATCATATTAGCCTTTCCAAAACGCCACCACGATGACTGGCATAAGGTGGGTTGAAGTGCCATTCTATCCCCTTTGCTACCGTCTTGTTTTTTATTTTGGCGAGGTCCAGGCGGTTCCACCACTTCCCTAACTCCTCACAAGCGCCAACGAAATCTGAGCCATTGTCTGATTATACATTCTTGGGGACGCCCCGCCTCACGATGAACCTCTGAAAGGCCATTAGAAATGAATCGGTGGTAATATTATGCGCTACTTTGAGATGGACTGGACTGTAAACGTGTTACCAGGCAGCCATAACTATTTCGTGGGCTCCTTTGCTGTCGTACAAGTAACGGGCAAAAGCAGTCGACGCCGATTTTCACGAAAGGGCACCATCCCGGTTTAACTCTTACGGCTGGAAGGGGGCCATAATTTGTTGGCCTGCTACCGCTCTCCGGCAACGACAAGTGATGCAGTTGCCCATGGCTAGCTTGACCGTCTCTGGTCCTTTTGTCACCCAAAATCGTCGGCGTATATTGTTCAATAAGTGATTCAAACCTGCGTGTCCCTCTTCCCGATGTACATGGTCTACCAGGCATCTCGTTATGTGGTGGTTGCCAGGAATTATTATGGGGTGTTTTGTTTCTTACTCTAGATTAGAATTCGCCAGCCGCCCTCCAACCCCCAGTAGTCCGTTGGTTCGCATGGGGTCTAGTCTTCGAATACTTCCGTGCAACAGCCTGCTTCTTTTGGTGTTATCGTCTATCCTGGCTAGCTCGCGGGCCTCGAACGGAAAGCGTTTAGTCGTAGTAGGCGTGGAACGTCGGGTTCGGCTTGAGTCGGCTCGCCCGGTAGTATTGTTTCCACGTTTAATGTAATCTGTGGTAGTCCGCCTTTCATAATCAGTAAGAGTACTTTGTATCGTGTCCACAAACCACGGCTCTCAACATTTTCGTCCAGTTGGGAAATTAGCACAGGTTTTCTGTTAGGCTTACTCTTCCCGTGAAGTTTGTAGCCAGTATCAGTCTTTTAGCCGCGGTATCGCCATCTTCAGCCTTAGGTATTAATAGCGTTGGCCACATCTCTTTAGCTGCAGTTAGGAAGTCCGGTCCCATTGTCCACATCCACAACCTCTCTAGGGTTTTCAGGCCAATTGAGCAGAAATCGGCCGGGTTACCGGCAGATTGTACTTAGAGCCATTGATTAGTTTTAGTCGAGTCGTGGATTATAGTGAGTCTGTTGACCACGAAAGTGTTAAAACGAGTAGTAGTGTTGTTTATGTAATGAAGTACCGTGGCCGAGTCCGTCCAAAGGTTTGTTTCCCAGTCTATCCAGTCGAAGCATCTCCTAATCAGCCTCGCAGCTTTCATGGCCAGTACTGCTGCCGTCAGTTCCAGCCTTGGAATCGACACCGTTTTCAGAGGAGCCACTCTCGCCTTTGCGAATAGTATCTGGCTGTGCCGCCCACCATTTGCGTCAACTCAGCAGCCGTAAGCAACTATCTCGTAGCCTATTTCTGATGCATCGGAAAATAAGTGGAGTTGGGCGTCGTTTGTGCGCTTGATTCCTGTTAGGCATCTTTGTATTTTGATCTCACCAAGTTGCTCCAGGCTGTGCAGCCATTCGCGCCATTGCTTCTCGTCGTCATCCTAGAGAGGCTCGTCCCAACCCGTCCCCCTTTGGCACAGCGATAGCAGCAAGCACTTTTCCGGTTACGACCATGGCGAAACAAAACCAGGGGGGTCATAGAGGCTTCAGACTGATGATAGGATTCCTCTCCGTTTGACTGGTCGTTTGGGTAGGTCCAGAGTGAAAATGAATTCGTCACCTCTGGGTTGCCACTGAAGACCAAGCGTGCGCTCCGTTTGTGAATAGGATCCCAAAAGCTCTCTCGTACACTCCATTTTCTCGGACTTTGGTAAAACATTGAGCACCTCTTGGCTGTTTGTAGTCCATTTAGTGGGGTTGAATACTCCGGCATTTTGATTTGCGATCAGTTCCGTCATATGGAGAAAAGCAGTATTTGGTCCGTCGAAGGAACACAGAAAATCGTCCACGGAGAAGTGGTTCATTGCTCTCCTCAACAGATTGCTGGGGCCTCCGAAACTCTTGAGGGTCTCCCGGAGGGCAAAGTTAGCACAGAAGGGAGACGATACCGTCCCAAAGGGATGAACGGTCAGCCTGTACTCGTCAGGTGCGCGATTTGCGTCGTTTTCAGGCCACCAGAGAAGACAAAAGGCGTCGCTGTCTTTAAAGGGCATCTTTACTTGTAGAAACATTTCACGTACGTCCTCAGAGACGGCCACTTTTCCTAGCCGAAAACGACATAAAACCTCGACCAGTGGTGTTGTCCAGTCTGGGCCCTGTAATATATGGTCGCTGAGTGACACACCCTGACATTTTGCGGCACAGTCGAAAACCACCCTGACCTTCTGCGGTTTCTTTTGGTTCACCACCGGGTGATGAGGTAGGTACCACCTCCAATTTGCGCCGATTACCACTGTATTCACTCTTTCTATATAACCCAAGTCTATGTTATGTTGCATGGCTCGCGTGTATTCTATCCTTAATTGTGGTTCTCAAATTAGCCTGGTTTTTAGGAAGCATAATCTTTTGAGAGCTATTTCTCTGCTGTTGGGGGTAGGTTTCATGTTGGGTCTTCACGGGACAGGAACCTCGAAACCATCTATTACATACTTGACGTTCTTGGCTACCATTTTCGAAGCCGCCCTATATTCTCGTGATGGGACATCTCTTTCAATAGCCAGGTCGGTAAATTCGGCGTTATACCGCTGTTGGAATGCCTGTTCAAAGTTCGCCGTTTCCACCGAAGTGCAGTTGATTTGGATTAGTTTACCGCACCTTCCATCTGTGCTGCCATATAAAGTCCAGCCGTATATAGTGCGAACTGCATAGGGTGCTTTGCGGCCTCCAATTCTTTGATCCAGTACCCAAAGCGCTCTGGTACATCACAGCCGATCAGCAGATCAGTTTTGTTATTCTGCCACTCCTCGATCGTAACCCCGTCGAGATGCGGCCACTGAGTCAGAATCGATTGCACTGACTGAGGTGCTCTCATCGACAGGTCCTTTATGGTGAGTGCCTCTAGAGTTCCTGCTCTATCGTTGCTGACCAAGAAAACGAGTTGTAGGTGCAGTTTGGTCGACTGGATGACTTCGGTGCCACTCACTGTGCTTACTGCTAATGATAATTGATGCCCTCTGATCCCATATCTCTCTGCGAACTCCTTCCTTACTAGCGTGGTATCCAAGCCACTACCTATGAAGGCCAACGCTTTGACCATCCCAGTCGGGGTCACTACTCCCACGGCCACTACGCCTAAACGTACCAGTTTACTGGCAGACCGCGACATTGAACAAATAACACTGGGCTTGGTACTCACCTCGGGTAAGGTTACTCTCTCCTGATGCAGCAATCGATGGTGTCTGCCCGTGCAGCCCTCGTAACCACATCGGTTCCTTGTCCTACAAGCTACAGCTCGGGGCCTGGTGTTGAGAAAAACAAAACACGCTCCTGGCATCCTCGCCATTCCCCACCGTTCGTCTATTGTGTCGTTGCCAAACTTGGGGCATTCTGGTAGTCCATGGCTAGCACCACAGGATCTGCAATTGGGTAGCGCCGTGGAATCGCGTGAAATGGCGTGCGCATTGGTCCGAGGTTGGTATTTCGGATGTTCCCGTACAGGGGTTTGAGCCTGGCTAGTACTGGGCTTGTTTGCCCGGTTACTGTCCCGGATAAGTCGGCCAAATCTTCTGCCAGCTATCTTGGTTTGCCTGTCCAGGTATTCGGTCAGGTCTTTGAAGTTAGCCTCCCTGTCACTTCGGCTTATCCGTTCTGCTTCTTCCGCCCACCGACCCTGTAGTTCGGAAGAGATGTGACGGACTATGCCTTCCAAAGTGTGCATGGCGTCTAGGTCAGCCCTGTAACCTAAATGGTCGAGGGCTATTGAGCAGTTCTGCGTTTTGATCACCAGGTCGGCCATTGTGTAGAAGTCACTGTTGGTTCTCTTTGCCTCCACCATCAAGCCGTCTATTAGGTTATGGGCCAATTTGAACGGTTGGCCAAACGAGTCCCTTGGAATCTTCCTTGCTTTTGTGTAGCCTTGTTCTGGGTCGAGCATGGTACACCCATCGATAGCTTCTCTTGCTCGGCCTCGACAGTCATGAGTAAGGTAGAGAAGCCTTTGCCCAGGGTCGGTTACCTTATTTTCGACGAACGTCTCGAACTGCTTGACAAACATGCAGTGGTGTTCAGATCGCCCGTAGAAAACCGTTAGTTGCACTCTTGGCCAATCGACTGATGGTGTTTCATAGTCGTCGACCGGCGTGGGGTTCCCTATCTTATTGCACCCTGATCTATCGAAGGTGTCGTAGTCGCTGGTCTCATGCTCGCGCTCTTTTCTGCCTCCTGGGCATGTTGTCTAGCCGATAACAGTTGTTGTTCTAGGTCTAATATCCTCAGCCTATATAGATCAATATCCTAACGATCCATATTGCCCTCATTAACACATGAACTAGCACTAACAGGACTAAGTGATCCAACATTAACTAGAGAATCAAATGTACCCAAAACCTCCCCAGAGACTTGCCGTATTACTTCCTGTCCAGAGTCCAATTTTTTTGATCCTTTTCTTGGCATTTAGCTTGATTTTCCTCGTTCCAAATTGATCTATTGAGTATTGTTACACACGTCTGAGCAATGCGTAGCCAAGTTCGCAACGGATCCCGAAATCAAAAGACGATTATCCGTGATATTCTACGATACTAGATTATTGAATGAACAATGACACCAAAAAGATACAAACCTCAATAATGAGATCACAAGGACTCAACAAACGAGAAACCGAATTACAGCGTGCGAGCAAGGAGCACGTGCGCCACGCAGGTCCAGAACAAGGATGTGACAAAATAGCGCTCTGGGCGCGAACAAACAACAATTGGTCCGTAAAAACAAACAGTTCGTAAAGACACGTCAATAGTGTAAGCAAGTGAGTGATGTTAAGAAAAACACTGAATCGCAAGGGTTTTAGGGAGATTTTCCACGATCAGTCGGTACAGACGCTGCTTAACGTTTCGTCCTCGGGCGGCTGTCGCTAAATGATCGACAGCAATATTCGACCGGATCAGGCGTTCCCATACGCAGCCGAGATGACTGGCCTGCGGGGGTTGAAGTGCCATCGTATTCCACAGGCCACGGTTCGATTTTGTAGTTCGTCCTCGTTCATGTTCTTGTGCCATCGCTGCAGTTCCCGGTGGGCTCCCACGAAGTTCGACCTATTGTCGGAGTATATGTCTCCCGGTAGTTCTCTTCAATTGATAAATCGCTGCGAGGCCCGGAGGAAAGAGTTAGTTGTCATTGAACGTGCTACTTCTAAGTGTACCGCGCGTGACCTCAAGCTCATCATGATACACCCGTATCGTTCTTCCAGCCTCTTCCCATAACTGAAACACAAGGGCCCGAAATAGTCCAACCCGGTGTCGCTGAAAGGCCACCAGCCCGGAGTCACTGCATTCTGGCAGCGGAGCCATGTGTTGTCTGCCCGCTGCGGTATTGCGTCTCCTACAAAGTACACAACTTCGGATTACGCGTTCTAAAGTCGCTCTCCCTCTCTTTAACCAAAGGCGCCTTCGGATGGCACTCGTCACGCGAGCTTCTCCGGCATGCCCCCCCCCCCACGTCGTGGATGTGTTGGATAATTAGCTCCTTCACAGGTCGTCGAGCCGGCAGCAATATGGAGTATTTCGTGTCAAAGCTCAGGCAGGAGTTTGTCGGCCTACCATCCACCCGCAGTAGTCCGTAAATGATTCGCTGTTCATTTGATAATCTAGCACCGTAGAACTCCACAGATAATCGCTTTCTGATTTTGGGATCCGTTGCGAATTTGGCTACGCATCGCCCAGATGTGTCTTACAGTGAGCCAGACGTGATCCCCAGGTCACGTGAGTTTCCTTTGATTTTACCGTTCAAAATCCCGTCTGCGTGCATTTTTCTGTGTTATTATTTTCGTTTTTCTTGGCCTTTTCGATCGGTTTTCTAAACCCTTTTTCCACACGGTTTTGTGGTGTCTAGTTCGTCGGGGTTATTTTTTAGATTGTTATGCCCCATTGGTGATTGGTTTCTTTTCCCGTCCTTATTCGATGACGGAAATGCTATCTGCCGAGCAGAAAACTTACCCAGATCCCACGGTTGGCGCGAACAGGCTGCGCACACCGGCTTTCACGCCTTCGGATCCAGAACTCGGTTCACGCTGGTCGAATTTTGATTCGAGGACTGCAGTTTAACCAGTGGTGGCAGCCGTTTCACGTGGGTAGCAGGCTGCCCCCCTCCGGAGGTCACAATGCAAATGGGGAACCTAATGATATCCTCCAGAAGCTACGATTCCTCGAAGGAAGCCGTCATTGCAGTCAAGACTCCAAAGCGGGGCCAGCTCGCGCAACAACTTCAAAGCGTTGAGCTCTGTAACAAGAAGCGTCGTGAACTGCTCCGTGGGATGTAGCTTTCGGGAAGATCGGCAGTAGGCGGGGACCGGCCTTTAAGGAAACTCAGTCTGGAGAGTTTTCCGGGCAACTTTCCGGTTTTACTAAAAGCCCACGTGAATACACGCTAAAGGAAGCTCCAGCGATGGCCGATGATATTATGTCCCGATGCAACGCCACTCTCTCCGGAGTAACCAGGCCTTCCGTCACAGCGGTGCCTGCCCTGCCACTACCTAAAGATCTCGCATCAGTTTTGTCTAGAATCGACACGAGCCTACAAAGCCTAGCTGTGAGTAGAAGCGGGGCACGGGAGCCGTACCGCGCACGCTCAACTTGGTGCCATAATCCCTCTTTACGACGACGTTTTGGCCCTTCAAAAGAAAAGTAATTAAAGCATCACAATCACTTCGGCGAGGAGGCCGGATGTGGCAAACCAAGGTATATGTTCCCCGGTGCGCATCAGGGGAACTAAACTCGCGGCCCGTGGTGGTGACCCATGGAGCCGGGTATCAGGCCAACCGTAGCCTTTTGAACTTTGGGGATACCATTCCAAATAATCTGTTCCTTGCAGACACTGGTGCCGAATTAGCTGTAATTCACCGACCACAAGCTCAAACATTACTCACTGCCAATTGCACGGTCATTCCAAAGTTTGACCAGCGGCCGCTCGCCCTAAACTTAGGCCTAAGGTGTAACCTTCGTCGGGTATTCATCACCTCCGATGTCCCGTGCACACTTCTAGACACTGACTCCCGGCAACTATTTGACTTCTTGGTTGTTGCACGTCGCCGCATGGTGGTTGGTTGTCAGACCTCTTTCTCTGTTGCTGAATACAACTCGAGGGCAAATCACGTCAACCCTGCTTACTTTCAACCACAGGCACACCAGCTTTATGGCGCACTCGTCGCCGCCTACCCGGCTATGTTTCGGTAGGCCGGGCACCTCCCGGCAGTGACCATCAACGTCACTCACCATATCGATGCCAGGGGATGGCTGTTGTTCGGTAGGCCAAGTCGGTTGACACCAGACAAACTCCATGCTGCACATGCTGAATTCAAACACGTGCTAAAACTCGGTATACCACGCTTTTTGAGTAGCACTTGGGCCTCCCTTATTCATATGGTCCACAAGTCTAGCCGCAAATGGCAGTCATGTGGTGATCGCAGAACAATCAACAAAGCCACCGAACCTGACAAATACCCGATTCCCTATATACATTACCTTAATTCGTATTTATCAGATTGCTCCGTCTTCCGCCGCATTGATTTAGTTCGGGTGAACAAACAGATCCATGAAATAAAGGCCAACATCACTAAGACGGCCGTCACTACGCATTTTGAGCTGTCCGAGTTTCTGCGCACGCTCTTTGGACTCGGCAACACAGCCCAGACCTTTAAACAGTTCTTGCACGAAGCAGCCCATAGTTGAGAAAATGCCCTCGCATGCCTGAATGATACTTTGGTGGCCAGTTCTTCAGAAGGGAGAAAGCCGAACACTTGCGGGCACTTTTCGAACGACTTAGCCGGTACGGCGGTACGATCTACACCGCCAAATGCGAATCATGTCGGTCTGATACCACCTTCGTAGGTCACTGTATTTCAAACTCCGGTATCCGCCCTCTGCCAGATAAAGTTTCCGCCACTCGAGGCCAGGTGAATATCTGCCGCCGTTTCATTCCTCACTGTGCGGAATAATGCAGCCACCACCGACCTGTTGCGCGGAGGCAAGCGGAAGTTCGTGCTTCCCGATAGGGCATAAGTGGCGTTTGGCTCGCTCAAGGAGTCTATCGCCGACATAGCACTCCTCATTCATCTCTACCCCTCAGCTTTTATCTCGATAGTGACGGACGTCTTGGACACAGTCTTTGGGTCAGTACCGCAATAGTTCGTAGAGGACTCTTGGCAACCCCTAGCATTCTGCTCTAAGCGTTTACAACCCGCCGAAATTTAGGTACAGCGTATCTGTTAGGGAGTTATTGGCCATCTGGTTGGGCACCCGTCATCTCGGTATGCACCCAAAGACCGTTCGTCCACGGTGTTTACGGGTCACAAACCTTTGGCTTTGCACTAAAATCAGCTTCCCGTCGATACTCACAACGTGATATCCGCCATTTAGACTTCTCACAATTTGCTGTTGGCGTAGGACACGTCTGTAAGAAACACTTGGGCGATGCGTAGCCAAATTCGCAACGGATCCCAAAATCAGAAAGCGATTATCTGTGGAGTTCTACGGTGTTAGATTATCAAATGAACAATGACACGAAACAGATACAAACCTCAATTATGCAATCACAAGGACTCAGAAAACGAGAACTGAATTGCGGCGTGCGAGAAAGGAGCACGTGCGTCACGCAGATCCAGAAGAAGCATATGACAGAGCAGCGCGCTGGACGCGAGCAAACAAATGTTGGCCCGTAAAAACATACAGTGCATACAGCAAGTCAATGGTGTAATCAAGTGAGTGATGTTAAGGGAGCATGGAACTGCAGTGTTTTTTGAGGGATCTTTCACGACCGGTCGTTACACACCCAAATTGTGCTGCCGCTAAACCTTACTTCGCGGTTTCCCTAATAAACACGTTCATCGGCCCTCTGTATTGCATGAAACACCTGCACGTCACTCTAATGCTCGGCACTGTACGAATACTTTAACCAGAATGGTATTCTCCACGACCCCTAAGGACGAGAAAACGACTTGGAAAGATAGTTGTTAGCGTGTATTTGAGAGCATGCATGAGAGCGTGAGTGAGAGCGTGCGTAAGAGCAACGGTCAAAGGGAAACCTCGCTTGGCAGTCAGCGTTCAGTTGGACGACAGACGTGTTTAAATCATGGGCCGATTTGACTGTCGCTATAACCCTTCTACAAGGCGGATGCCACTTGCTTGGGGAGGGTTAAACTTCTTGAGACAAGAATACTCAAGGAGCAGGGGAGTAGGACGTATGGCCAGAGACCCTGTGGTTTCGAAATTTTCTATTTGGAAAGGAGGCTACTCCGAGAATATGCTTCGAAAACGTTTGAGTCATTGAGGGGTTATTCTGGTCTTAGTCCGGATGGTCTTTTCCCGATGGCCCCAGATTCCGTAACAGGGGGTACGAGGAGAAGCTGATAAAAATTCGAGCTGGTTCAACAACCAGGTCGCACTGCCCTAGCAATAGGGTAATGGCTAATTGGAAAAATCTTCCTGGTGGAACGATCGACCTACAGACGTTCCGGTCCTTCGACGGGACCCCAGGTCGTATTTGGAGCGAAATTATCCCTGATAGTGAGTTTTGGGGGTATGTTCATTAGATGGACGAAGTAAAGCTTTATGATCCGTGCATTTTATATGAAGTCTTCGTTTGTCTAGTACTGTGGTGAAAGCTTATAGGAGACGTTCGAGGGCGGCTGGTGAACGTGTCTTCTATGCCGTGTGGCATCGAAATACCAACGTTACCCACTCCATCGGACGAACAGAGAAGACGCAAGTCGGTTTATAGATGCAAGGTGTGATATATATATATATATATATATATATATATATATATCGTGGCTCCGAAACAGTACCGACACGAGAAGATTACCGAACGGAAATGAACGCAACGGCTGTGCAGGAGGCGAACCGCGGGCGGGTACAATCGGCGCAGGACCGAAAGCGAAAGTGGGCAAAAACCTCGGAAAAAACGGCCCAGTAAAACGTGCGCAACCAAACAACATAGTAAGGTGGATGTCGAACGTGAAGAAAGATTATAGAGAAAATAGATCCAAAGTGGTTCCCAGAAAACGGTCATTTTCTCATAACGATTGAGGTCACTACAAGCTCATGGTGCATAATACCTCTTGCAATGAATGTGCGACGGAGTTCTACTTTCCCCTGTTATTTTTAGAGAGGATTCGGAGAGAAACACTGTGCGGCGGAAGGTGCGTAAGTCGTGTGCATACCATCGAAAGAACCCTTGGACGCCCCACTGGCCGCGGCCATTATCTGTCTAGTTCAAGCTGAACTGAATTAAACCGAACCGAACTGAAACCTGAGCATAGTTCGTCATTGTGAGTTGCCGCATAGTTTGAATTTTCGAATTGCTCTCAATGATCAACTTTTTTCCATTGATTGGTGGAATAGCGCACTTTATTTCCACAAACTAACGTATCGTAATTAGTATTTCGGCATGCGTACTCTTTGAAGTGTTCATTCTCTTCAGAAGTTTTTATTCTTTTCAAAACTTGATTATACGTTTATTGTTTTTTTGTCGTTTTTGTTGGTGTCAGTGCAACTGATACCGGCTAACATCTTTTTGTGGCACTTTTTGTAAGGTACTGCCCCTGTGGAACTCTTGCAATGTGCACTTTTGCAGCACTTACTTTGATGTGCCTTTTGTGTCCGTTCAAAAGGTTGTGTTATTATCCTACTGGTGTTCGACACAGTATTTCCAAACAAGCTCGACTACCACCGCCGAAATGAATGGAGCGGACGTTGATCCTATAGATAAGACAGTGGGCTGTGGGGAGGAGGAATGCAGGGAACTGGTGCAACATGAGGGAATTCAATGCGACCAGTATGGCCTTTGGTGTCATCAAAAGTGCTTCAAGCTGGAAGAGAAAGTCTTCGAGCCGCACATCAAGTACGCATCGCTCAAGTGGATGTGCGCCCACTGCTTCGCATTCGCTAGTGAGTGCCCGCGCGTAGTTCGAGGCGAACTAGGAAAAGGGGACAGAAATATGAAGCTGGAACCAAGACTAGAGAGAGCGAATTCGATCCATAGCTTAGCGTGAAGGGAAAACTGTATACCAAATCAGAAAACGTAAAAAAGACAACGAAAGCCGAAGGTGAAGAAAGCAAAGGGGCGACTGGTTTCACCAATGTGGAAAACGGCCCCCTGACTGAAGCAGTCTACCTCAAGGAGCAGGTTAATTGTCTAGATGCTGAAGTACAACGCGTGAAGCGTGACACTGAGATCACGGCAGACAGAATTAGAGGACTGCTACTTCTTAATCTTAGGGAGAACATCGTAAAAGACCGTAGAATCAGGAAGGACGAAAACCGTCATCATGGGACCGCGGCTCTATGGAGGGTTGGCCCACCTCCTACGACACCAACAGCCAAGTGCCGTCGAATAGGACTATGGTTTGGAACACAACCAGCACCTCCTCAACCCCTGGTAGTTGTGCTTCACAGCGTCTCCCGGATGGATTTGCTGCTGTCCAGGACGTGAGCCGTTAAAGGCAGCACGCAGGGAATAGTCAGGGTTACACCTGACAGCCTAGCATTTGTCAAACCGCGTAATGACATTGTCTTGCTGAGAACGGGCACACCTGATCTGAAGCGGCCGACTCTCCATATAGCGAAACTGGAGATGACCCCTCTTGGGAGGTCAACACCTGAGGCCCAAGGAGTAATTCAGGTCCCAAAGGTGGCTTCAGGCGACGGTTAACAAAAAGCCAAAGTTCAAGAAGTTCAAAGGACCAAATAAGAGACCATCGGGGACTTCAGTCTGGCTGGTGTTGAGAAGGTGCAGCTGGCCAGCCCGATTCGGAAGGAAACGCCCAAAATCCCACTCTGGTGCAAACAGCGAAGTTGGAGTTATCAGATGGAAAAGCCGAGGAAACCAGTTAAGTTGAGGCGGTCGCATGACCATCCCGGGCCATCGATATGGTGACCCAAAAGGGAGGAATATTCGCTGCTCACATTGAGCCCGACGCCGGGTCGACGGGTGGGAAAGAAAAAGCCATGAAACTCAGGGCGTCACTTGATATTCAAGATGCTGAACCGCGGACACCTATAGAGGCAAAAATGGGGCATCGCTTCTGAGCTTGCACCCGAGGATACCTTAGCCCTGAAATTAGCAATAAAGTCATTGTCGCGGACCAGGTAACCATGCAATATGGTACATAAACACCTGCAGTCTCCCGGGAAAAAGTGGGGAGTTGACGGCTAGGATGGCAGAGTCCGATGTCGCTGCATTGACGGAAACTTGGATAAAGCCAGTTACTGACATGCGCTTTCAGGGATACTCTGCCTACAGACAGGATAGAATAGACGAAGACATTCTTTAGGGGCATATGCCGACCAAAAAATAATTTAAAGGAAAGAATGGAGGGCCCATAAGCGTCTCCAATACCAGAACTTACTGTAGGAGAAGAAGTGTACTCGGAGTTGCAAAACTTGAATAAAAATAAAGCAGCAGTTCCAGACGGGATTTACCCAGCAATCGTTCAGCCTCTGGCCGAGGTCCAGAAGGCAACGGTGTCGAAGCTGTATGAAACTTCCCTTAGAGAAGGAATTGCGCCCTGAGACTGGAGGAGAGCAACAGTAGTAGGAATTTACAACAGCGGGCCCCGGCAAAAGGCCTAAAATTACCGGCTGGTCAGCTTGACTTCAGTACTGTATAAGTGCCCGGAGCGAACAGTCAGGAAACAAATCTCTAGACATTTGGTTCAACACGACCTCATATCCAATGCTCAGCATGGGTTTGTGGCAAGACGATCCCGTCTGACGAATCTCCTGTTGTTCCTCGATGAGGTAACCAAGCGCCCGGACGAAGGATTGTCGATTGCGGTCTGCTACTCGGACTTCAGCAGGGCGTTTGATTCCGTGAACCACAGATTTCTAGACGACAAACTGCAGACTATGGGAATGGTTGGAAAGGCAAGACAATGGATGAGTAGGTTTTAGCCGGGTGAACCTTTATTGTCAAGATGGGTAGCCATGTCTCAAAACCGGAAGGTGTAACCAGTGGGGTGCCACAGAGCTCGGTGCTTGGGCCTCTGCTCTCCCTCATCTTCATCAATGACCTAGAACGTGGGCTTACAAACCTGCCTTTATGTTTGTCGATGAAGTCAAGATAGCTGGAGTAGATATAGAACTTGACGTGTTAGCAGTACAAAACTGGGCACGCAAATGGGACCCTCCACTAAACCTCACCAAGTGTCAGTGCTTGACCACAAATACAGGAGCTAGTGGGAATGGTGCGGGTTCGTTGCAAGCTGTCTCTCAGGTCAAAGACTTGGGCGTTATAATGGACAACAGCTTCAATCCGTCAAAGCAGTGCACCACAGCCAATATGGCCAGGAGAGAACTCTTTCGAGTAAGATCCATTATGCCGTGTAGAGGGCTGGAGATTTTCTTTCCGACATAAAAAGCCATAGTTGGGCCGCTTGTGGGGTACTGTGTGCAAGCCCGGGCACCGTAATACCAGAAAGATATAGACTTTCTGGAGTAGGTGCAAGGGCTAGCCACTAGAATGGCGACCGGCAACTGCTAAAATTCTAGCTGGTGATTTCAACGTGCCTGAAATATGCTGGCATTCCATGACATCACCCCCAAAACTCCATGATTTCCTTTCGTGTATCCATGTGGGTAATTGGGTACAGCATGTTTTATCCCCCACTCGAGGGAGAAATACATTAGACCTTATCTTCTCTATTGGTATCAAGAATTTAGATACCCAAATCTTAAGTCGCTTCACCGGTAGTGACCATAAGATGGTATCCTGTGTTTTTACTGCACCTTGGCCTCACACTGGTAAGTCAGCAGAAACACACCTTCCGACCACCAATAAGCAATACCATAAAGCTTGCTGGAATAGTCTACCCTCTTTTATCCGTTCCTTAAACTGGGACGAATCGTTTTTATCTAATGACCTAGAGATAGCAGCTGCCCAACTGTATACTAATCTTCACTACTGCCTCGACAAAATCAATCCAGTCTCGGGGCCTATCATACGCAAACAGCGGAACTCTCTAGATCGTCTTAACGGTAACCTAGCCAAACTCCAACGAAGATTCACTAAGACGAGGGACTTCTCGTCGTATCTTCAAATAATACGTATATCCCGTACGATTAAATTGCGCTTGGATTCTTCTAAGAAGAAACAGGAACGAGATGCCTTAAGCCACCCAAACAAGGTGGAAGCACTGGCCAGGCTAATGAAGGTCAGAAACAAGCAACCTAACCAAGACATCCCATATTTGAACTATAATAATAAATGCTTGCGTGACCCTCTTTTGATTACGGAGGCTTTCAGCACCTATTTTGCCTCCTCTTTAACGACGGATGACGCCACATCCTTCCCCGTTCTAGATCCGGTGACATCAGTAACTTTCTCGACGGTAGTGTTCTACCCTGAGGAGGTTTCAGTCCATGTTGCAAGAACAAGACCGTCCTGCAGGCCAGGTCCAGATGCATTACCACCGGCCATTTTTAGTCGAGGTGGCGAAGACGTTCCAATGTTGCTGACAAACATATTCAATTTGTCACTCAGGTGCAGTGTTTTCCCTTCCCAATGGAAAACTTCAACTATCATACCGATGCACAAAAAAGGATCACGTCTAGATCCAGTTAACTATCGGCCGGTGAACCACACCCCGGTCGTGTCCAGGATCATGGAGAGAATGATCAAGGAAAGGCTGACACGCCACCTTCTTAACAATAATCTAATCAACGCTGGTCAGCATGGTTTTCTGAAAAACAGATCATGTGCGACATGCATGACCGATTTCCTCAATCTGGTCACAGAGGCTGTCAATATTGGTAAATCGGCAATCGTGATCTTTTTGGACATGACCAAGGCTTTTGACAGAGTATCCCACGTCCGGTCACTACAGAAGATCAAAACATATGGAATCGTGGACCCGATGCTCTCTTAGTTTGCGTCCTATTTATCAGCCCGAGACCAGGTTGTAAGTATAGGTGGAAATTTGTCCGAACCCCGTCCCGTAACCAGTGGGGTGATACAAGGTAGTGTACTGGGCCCATTACTGTTCCTAATGTACGTTAACGATATATTTACCATTTTCCAACGGGGAGTTCCCTTCCTGTTTGCAGATGATATCAAAATCGTGTACACTTTTGAGCCCGCGGCGTTAGCCTCTACCGTAGATGACATTACAAGGGAACTGCTCGCTCTCAGCTCCTGGAGTAAGGATTGGAAAATGAGTTTTTCCGCCGAAAAAAGTAATATTATTACGTATAAATGTCACGTCCCCACTGGAAGATTTAGTATAAACGGCACATTCATCCCCAATGACTCTCAGGTACGTGACTTGGGTCTACACTACTCATGTACGTTTGACTTTTCGGAACACGCAGCCATCCAGGTGGCTAAAGCACGCCGTACGATCGGGCTAATACATCAAACATTTGTTTTGCCAGAAAGTAAACTAAACATTTTTAAGTCCCATGTTAGACCTCTTCTGGAATACGGCCCAATCATTTGTTCCAACATGCGACAAAGGGACCGCATAGCGTTTGAGAATGTACAACGGGCATTCACGAAACAGCTCATAGGTTTTTCTTCGCCCTCTAATTACATGGAACGTTGTGAGCGGCTGAAAATCGATCCCTTATGGCTACGCCGCATAAGAAATAACCGGCTATTCTTTCACAGTATCTTGAAGAATAGATCATGTAGTTCAGCACCGCAGGTAAGAACCCTTTCTACGTATCCCTTACGTAACAATGAGTTCTTGGTGTCTGTCCCTTTGCCGAAGCTTGCTCTTCGGTCAAACTTCTTCATTAACAAGTACGCTTCATTGTGGAATAAGCTACCACAACGAATTCGGGCGTTATCACCGACATCGGTGGCTTTCAAACAGGAAATAAGCATAGCCCTAACGGTGGACACGCTGACTATGTTATACAATCCGTATATTTCAAGGGCTCAGGCCTTTGAGGTAGGTATAGGGTACTAATAAGTCGAATAACCGCTCTGAGCAGCCTAGGCTCAATTATACCCGCATAGGGTTGGCCCCACCGCTGCAGCAATTACGGAACTCAGCGGTTCATCCATACGATCTAGGACAGCAAAACAGTCCCAACTTTTTACCATCAACTTCTTCCTCCTGAACTATGCAACCCTGTGGAATAAACTCCCAGCTGAAGTCCGTTCCGTAGATTCCCTAATTATGTGTAAGTCTGGACTACACGTAGCTCTGGACATCCAAAAACTGATCGCTCTTACGAAGCCTTATATGTCTTTTGATAGAGCTTATGAGGAAAACGCTGGATACTAACCTGAACCCTTGAGAATCTAGGATGTGCCACACCATACGCCGCAGTTGCCATCACCTAAGCGTAAACCTAACAGTTTACAATGCCTAAACAGAATAATTACCTCTAATCTATAACCAATGTCACCCCAATAGTTCCTTCTACTTGGACTCCTCAGAAACTACTCAGTATAGAACAACCACTATACCGAAAGAGACAGTAACAGCGTAGCGCCACGCAAACAGTATGATAGTCCTACTCGCTCTGTCTGTTATTTCAAACCTATCTTATCGCCTCGGGCCAAACTGCGTTCTGCGTAAGCAAACGGTATTGAAGGTTATCATTACTAACCACGGGCAAATCATAAATCCTTTGAAATGCATACAGCTACCAAGCCTGTGTACGCAACTTCAACAGCCTGCAGCAGTACAGCTCAAATCCACTGCGAGCCTATTTTATCCATGCCCCACTCACATAGACCTAACCAACTATTGTTTATTGTCTTCATATATTATCATAACACACAGCTGGAACCACGTCCAGACTGCAATCTCCCTTTATTTCAGGTCGTTGTCTCCCACTATCTCAGTCGCCAAATTGGCTAACCAAGGAGGCCGCTTTGACTCGTACGGACAGAGACTCAAGTGGAACCTACCATGGCAACTGGGACAGAAATCCAACCACACAACAGGAGATACCCTCAATTGCTTATCAGATCGTTCAGCATTTTCTAACGCAACCAACACGAATTCCAGCTCACGCGCATGCCGCTAACATACAGCCACACTCGGCTGATTGACTGACACATACTTTGCCCTGCCAGATGAAACTTACGCATTCGATGAAGTACGTTACCAGAATAACACTGAAGGCAAGTGCGTCATCACATACATATATATTTGTCATTGAAGCAGCATAACGCTGAAGTCCATGCGAAGATTTTCCCACTTTATTATCCGTTAACACAGGTTATCTTTTCTCCGAACCGTAGCCGGCTGGAATTTGACTCTCCATTTCTCGAAGACCCTCCAGTTGCGCCTTCTCATTTCTGAATAGTACATGTCACTGGCCCTGAATCTAAACTCACCTTTTTATGGACTGCTGTTTCCCCCACATCCACCGGTGTTCACTTTCACGAAACTGGCCTCAGGTCCTCCTGCTTCAAATCTCATTCCGTTTACAGAACTCCGGTAAATCCGTCATTCAGGGTCTGCATTGTCTTCATGGATCGCTATCCTCTTCGCATGCGTCGATTTTCCACCTTTTTTTCTTGTTCAAAATTTATTCCATCTGCAGAACCTCAGTTGGCCTCTGGTTTCCTGGGCTTGCATCATTCTTGTTAATAATGCCTCCTTAGCATTGCGCTAACGATTTTCTCGATATCTCCACCGCGCACCACTGCCTGATCCGGATTCGAAACCGGTTTAAAACTGCCGCGCAAACCATTATCAGAATGGTCCATTCAAACTTTTCCTGTCATTGTTTTTCATCTCTAATACTCTCGACTTTCATACTTAGAATATGTGAACATTTCATCTTATTGAGTAACGTGTACACCATGATCATGCTTTAACGCGTGCGTCTCGACCATGGCCGAGAAATATACCAATATAATATAATATAATATAATAGCTACACAGAGCATCTCCGTGCCATAGACCTGTCCCCGATGGAAAGGCGGCGCTTTCGCGGGGATTTGGTAGAAACCTTCAAGGTAATGAAGGGACTGTCAGGAATAAGACGAGAAGACCTTTTCTCTCTGATCCCCGAGAGAAGCACAAGGGGGCATGTCTTTAGATTACAAAGGAAGCATTCGAGGCTCCAAATTAGGGTGAAGTACTTCTCTTATAGAGTGGCACCCTACTGAAACAAGCTCCAGGAGGAGGTCATAAACACCACAGCAGTGAAGACTTTCGAGAAAGCGGTAGACCCATGTTGGGCGGCAGTATACCCCGGGTTATGTTACGCAGTCTTTAGAGTCAGACGCAATTTACTCATTGTTACCACCTTTCTCTGCCGGAGCTGACACCGCACAAAATTTCCGCCTTTCAGAAAAAGAAAATCAGGCAGTGTTGGGAGCTACGGAGAAGCGCCAGCAACGCAACTACCTGGACACACGATTGGCTCTGGCCACACCCATTCCTGTGCAAAATGAACTGAAATCTCTGACCAATCTCCTGTGCTTCTTAGATCAAGTAACTCGACGGCTGGATGGAGGTAAGCAAGTTGAGGTATGTTACCCCAACTTTAGCAAGGCGTTAGACTCAGTTAATCATTGTCTTTTGCTATGCAAGATGGAGACGTTCGGTATAGGTGGGCCGGTATTTAGGTGGCTGGAGGACTTCCTCTCCTACAGGACGTTTTACGTCAAAGTGGCGGACAGGTGCTCCAGTTCGGTGAACGCCACCGGTGGTGTACCTCAGCGATCCGTCCTAGGCCCGGCCTTATTCTTGTTATTTATTATCGACATGGCATCTACTCTTCAATCGCCCAGCTTCATTTTTGCGGACGATGTGAAGATTGTTGGATCTAAGGGTAGAGCGGACTTGGGCAGGGAAATAGGTACCGTCCTGAACTGGGCATATAAATGGTACTTACCTCTGAACGCTCAAAAAAGCCACTTGTTGTCAAGGGAAACAGAGAGCCTAATTGTCGCTCATGATCAAGGGCTGTTCACCGTAGAGGCAGCCAGTAGGGTTGAAGACCTTGGGGTCATCATGAACAGTGACTTCAAATGGTGGGAGCAGTGCAACGCTGCTTCGGATAAGGCTCGTGGTGAGCTCTTTGGGCTGCGATCAGCTTTGTCTTGCCGGAAGCCGGAAGTATTCGTACCAATTTACATGGCTATAGTGCGACCTCACTTAGAAGATAGCGTGCAGGCTTAGTCACCCTTCTACAAAAAGGACGCCGCCTGCCTGGAGAAAGTCCAACGTCTCGCCACGCGAATGGTTGAAGGGCAGAGGGGTAAGAAGTATGAGCAGAGACTCTGTGATTTGAATCTTTTCTCGTTGGAAAGGAGGAGACGTCGAGGGGATCTCATAGAAACTTTCAAGGTAACGAAGGGCTTTTCTGGACTTAGACCAGATAGTCTATTCCATTTGGCTGTAGATTCTAGAACAGGGGGACATGAAAAGAGGCTGATAAAAGCCCGAGCTAGGTTGGTGGCTAGGTCGAACTTCTTCAGCAACAGGGTAGTGAACGATTGGAAGGGTCTGCCCGGTGGAACGATAGATCTGCAGACAGTCCAGTCCTTCAAAGGTGCCTTAGATCGCAAGTGGCACCAGCGGTGCGGTCGTCTCCCTTGGTGTGTGTAGCTGTTTTTGAAATTTTTAGAGCACACAGCTCGTCCTCCTCCATTTAAGTTTATCTTTATCTGTGCTGACTGGATCCTGAATAATGTCAATGCCCCCCACCATTGATATAACCGCTTGCTCAGATGAGGCTACTTTCCCCATGAGGCAGTGCGATTCCCCCTCCGTGGCCAATGCCTCACTCCTCAATCCGGACGAAACGGTCCTTCATAATGCGCTGGCAACGGATGCACTAAAATGTGCAGTCCAAAGTCAGGCTGCAGAGATAGCCGAGTTAAGGGCCACCGTCCACACCCTTAAGGATGAGCTGTCCAGCCTGAGGAGTTTGGTAATCAAATCCCTCCCGGTGTCCCAGGCAGCCGATCAGGTTTGTAGAGTTTCTGAGCAGCAAATTCTTGACGCCGCCAAGATTTTACAAGATACCGAGAATTGCTCCAAGCGAGTCATCCTTTGGGGCCGCTTCCTCAGTTCAGATCACCCTCATGACACCTACGCCCAGGTGTTTAACCGCCTTAAGCTCCCTTTCCCACTTAAAGGTCGGTCCACTTGGTTGGTAACCAAACGCACCAACCGGGTTCACGGTATTCTCATTGTAATGGGTTCCACAGATGCAGCCAAACGAATTGTTTCCTTGGCCGCAAAGCTCAAGGAAGAAATTAAAGGGCTCAAGGGCGTATCCATTGATAAGCCACTTCATCTGAGGCTCCGCAGTGAGAAGGCTAAGCCAAAAATCCCACAAAAAGCTGATCCTAAGCTCACAGTGCTGCCAGTTGTCCAGGTAACTCGCCTTGAGGACCGAGCTGCATGCCCACCATCCCTCGCTTCCCTACTGACACCATTTCCCATCGCCGAAAGTACTCCCAGTAGTAGGCCTAGTGCCACTAAACATCTGTCGCCTACGAAAAGCATCCCAGGCCCCATCATAGCCAACAAGACTGTTTCAACGGACGAGACTCACTCATCCTTGAGCCTGGACATGAACCTGCGATCTGTTTCTACTGAAAGAAGCAGTGAGGAGGTTAAAGCACCAGATAATATATCTGGTGCTGTCATGAAAAATAAGCTCTTCAACAAGAGAACTCAGAATAGGGCATCAAGCAGTGCGCAGAAGGGCAAACCACGAAAGGCAGCCCACCCTTTTCGGAGACCGAAGGATGTAGGCCGTCCACCTGGATTGATACCCCCCAGGTTACTAGACATCAAAACCTACCGGTCCCCCCAGCAGTCTGCTTACCCTCTAGCCCCCCAATATCTTCAGCCCCCGACTCTCCCAGGACCTTTCCATCCTCAAATCCCCCTCTTTCCCCCTCCTCAAACCCAAAACCAGCTGCCTCTGGCGATTCTGCAACAACTCCTGAGCATGTGCTCAAGTGTTTTTACAGCAATTGCCTGAGTGTGTTGAATAAGATCCCGGAGCTTCGGCAGCTTGCAGTGGATAAGGAGCCTCAGATCATAGCCCTCACAGAAACCTGGCTCACCCCTGACATACTTGATGCCGAAATATCCATTCCGGGATACTTCACAGTAAGGCGGGACTCCAGTAGAGGTCGTGCCGGCGGGGTAATCATATACTACGATAATTCGATCCCTCCTCCCACCTTACTGACAACACCAACCTTTTCATGTATTGATTGTCTGTGGGCCGTGTTTAACCTCTCTAGGACAGATACCCTATTGCTCGGTGTTGTCTACCGTCCTCCCGCATGCAATTCAACTGACAGCATAGGTCTCATAGACTTATTAGGCTCCCTGAAAAGCTATACAGACTTCACCCATCTGTTAGTCACTGGTGACTTCAACTCTCCCAGTACAAACTGGCAAAGAGCTGATGCCCCGGATATCACTCTCGGTAAACCCCTCCTTGATCTCGTACTGAAAAACTCATGGGTGCAGAACGTAAGAGATCCGACTAGATATCGCACAGGCCACGCCCCGTCCCTACTAGACCTGGTCATCACCAATGATCGGTTCCTAATAGATGTGGTGCATTACTTGCCACCCCTCGGCAAAAGTGATCACATTCTCATTGGATTCGATTATATCGTGAAATGGCCTCCTCTTCCGTCAGAAACTAAGATTTTGAGATCCTTCAAAAGGACCAACTTTGACCAAGTCTGTGCATTTCTTCGCTCCCAGCTAAATTTAACTAACCCAGGTAACTCTGCGGATGAAATGGCAGAGAATCTCAGAGAGTTAATCTCCTTAGCTGATAGGCTTTTTGTCCCCAGAATTCGTCGCCCACAGACCGCTAAGCGACCACTCCCTCGCCCCATTAGGCGCATTCTAGACGAACGCGCACGCCTCTTTGCTAGATATAAAGCCACAGGCCTTGCCCGTGATGCAGAAGACTTCAGGATCATAAGGAACATATGCAAAGACAAGATTAGGTCCTATCAGAATGCAGTCCAGCGATCTGTACTTGATCGAGCACGGACCAATAAGGCATTTTTCTTTCAGTACATGCGCCGTCTAAGGGGCACAGCTCCGACGCCATTAGCTCTCAAAGATAGTGCCGGATCTCCAATCACTTCCCCTAGCCGAGTAGCCGAGGCATTCAGCTCCTACTTCCGTAAAATTTTTAGCTCCTTTCCCATATCATCCCACCCTACTATGCACCCGTTATCTCTGACCACTACCCTCAACCGCGTAACTATTCCCATTGGTGCAGTCGCTCAAGGTTTCCGACGGCTCGACCAATATTGCTCCATGGGTCCTGACCTAATCCACCCCCGTATTCTCAAGGAAGCCGCGGATACATTAGCTGCTCCTTATGCCTCGCTTTTTCAGCGATGTGTTGACGATGGAGTTTTCCCCCGTAACTGGAAAAAGCAGTGATCGCACCCATCTATAAGAAGGGTAGTAGACACCTTGCTTCTAGTTACAGACCCATAAGCCTCACTAGCATCCCTAGCAAAATTTTTGAGGGAATTCTTAAGAGTGAGATTCTTTCCCATCTTCATAGAAATAAGATCCTCTCCCCGTCCCAACATGGGTTTCTTCCTGGCAGGTCATGCATCACCAATATGCTTACTGTCATGGATAGTCTAACGAAAGCCTATGATGATGGCCAGCTCTCACACGCTGTATTCATCGATTTTGCTAAGGCCTTCGATAAGGTCCCACATGCCCCTCTTCTTTATAAGCTGCAGACGTACGGGATCACAGGCTCCATGTTGGCCATCCTACGTAGCTTCCTTACCGACCGCACCTTTGTGGTTAAAGTCGGGAATGTTTTGTCTCAACCCTCCCCAGTAACAACTGGGGTCCCCCAAGGGTCGGTCTTAGGTCCTCTTCTTTTCCTGATCTATATAAACGATCTACCGACAGCCCTTCCTGCGAACATTGCCATGTACGCAGATGATGTAACCCTCTGGAGTTCCAGCGTTGAAGACCTGCAAATTGCAGTTTATGAAACAAAACGCTGGTCCGAGGATTGGAACCTCCCAGTTAATGATGACAAATGCGTGAGCATGTCTTTCGGCAGAGAGACTGGTCACACGTTTTCCATTAATGGAGCAGCCCCTCTGCCAAGGGTTGACCGACACAAGGTGCTCGGTTTCTGGTTAGATTGTAACTTATCCTTCTCTCATCATCACGAACTTGCGAGCAAGTCTGCCTTTCGAGTTCTAAACATGATTCGAAGGTCCTTCCCGCGCATATTTAAGGATGATTTCCCCATAATTTTCGGCACTTATATCCGACCTCTGCTGGAGTACGGTAGTCAGATAGTGCACTCTGGTCTTGTCCGAGACCGTGAGATCCTAGAAAGGGTTCAGCGGGCCTCCACCAAGGCAGTAAGTGGTCTATCCCATCTACCTTATCCCGTCCGCCTCTCACTCCTCAACCTCTATCCCCTTGACGTAAGACGCGTAAGAGGTGATCTGTTTTTGATGTTTCACCTTTTTGAAACAGGTCAAAGCGATTACTTCTTCTCCGTCTGTCCAGCCTCCTCTCTCCGTGGTCACAGCAGGAAAGTTTTCAAACCGAGGCCACGCACTTCACTAAGGATTAACTTTTTTAGCTATAGGGTTATTACCATGTGGAATGCACTTCCGGAAGATATTGTTCTGTCGCAGGACAAAACTATCTTCAAGAAAAAGCTAGACCTCTACCTGGGTCTCTCCCAATAATTCCCTTTGTCAAAAAAAAACAAACAAAATAGTTGTCTTTTATCGCATATATGTTCATGAATGCCGCACCCCCACTCAGCTTAAGGCACTGTCCACAGTGTGACACTGAATGAGGTTATATGTATCTTGTTTTCGCTGCCACCCCCGCCCCCCCCCGCTTCTTTTTACTCTCGTTTCAGCTCGGTGAATCCGACAGAAGATCAAAGATTTCCTAAAGAACCGGGACAATTGGGCTTAAAGCCTCGAACCCGTGTAGTACTTCAAGACTTCAAGACATATTTCCTCGTAGTGAGCCTTGAGTACACCAACTAGATGGATGACAAGTAGCGCTGTGGTCCTTCTGGAGTATGGTTTAAATCGACTTTTCCGCTCGCTGCATACTGTCTCAGCGAACGCTCACGTAGCATAATGTCTCTCGCAGTTGATGTGCGATGAGGTTTTCCGTTTACCTCTCATTTTTAGCGGGGATTCGACGAATTACACTCGGCAGTGGTAGGTGCATAACTGGTGTGCATACCATCGAAGGGATTCTGGAAGCTCGTTTGGCCTTGGCCGTTATCTGTCCTGAGGAAACTGAACTGAACTGAACTGAAATAGTTGACCTACAAATGTGCTACACCACGTACTTTCCGAGTGGTTGTCGGCCTGTTCGTGTGAATGTCTGCTTTCAGTTTTGTTTGGAACAAGCCCAGTATATACCCTAATCGATGGACAGGTTGCAATTAAATATTGAGTTCGAAATGAATCCTCAAGAGATCGCCTGCAGTATATATGCATGAAGTCAGACGGTTATATGAAATAAGTGGTGTGGCTAGATATCGCGATCAGTGGCGTTGTTGCTCCGGGGCTGTTTCCTTTTCGTTGTGCTTTTACCTCTTTCCGGCTATTTTCCGTTCCATATTTTTGTTTCGCAATTATTCCTCATTCCCCCTAAATTAGATGTCTTAGTGTGAGGCCCATAATCTCATTCGGGGTATAAATGTATATCCTTGTCCTGCCACCGCCTGTTCATCAAGAGGTCCAGTCGTCGCTTGCAACTATGGCCAACTCGACGAGGCTGTAAGTTAGCTGCCAAAACTAGAGCACGTGTGAGGTTGGCAGTTGAAAGACTTCACTGCGCGCAGAACCCAACAAGACATTCCGTTTTATATTTTATAATGATCTTTTGAAAGGAAATGATCTCAGTCAAGCTTGCCGTATACCGCTAGAGACGACAAAAGTTGGCTTTAGTCTTCAATCCAACCTGAGTAGTAAGAATCGACGCATGTTTCTCAGGTACACCTTTTCTTAAGGAACAGTTCAAAAATGCAGTCTTATTAATCCGGTTAAACATCGAGCAAACGGCTAGAAATGTGATGATCGATGGTCTTTGGAAGTTAAAACGGCGCTTAAGCAGCTGACGGAGATTTGACCAATTCATCCGCGACCGGTCCGAAACCATGCATGCTTTTTGCGAATCTACTCTTTACGTTTTTGAAACGACTTAAAAATTGTGTCAGACTTGAACAGCAGTGACACTGTTATGCTGACTTATAAACCTGTGGTTGCCGAGGTCACTGCGCGAGACCTTGAAGATGAGGACAGTACTCGACCACCACAAGGAGGGGGAGCCGCCACGAACTCTAAATTTTGTAGAACAGAATTTGAAGTTCTCCACTAAGCTTTATTCCACAATTTTTAATTAAGGCAGGAGGGCCATCGAATCGCGGCACGTTGTGACGTCCTAGGATTTGAATTTCTTAATGGATTTTCGCCTCAGTAGGTGGATCTGTCGAAACGGACCACTAAGTCACTCCACAGGCTGATACCAAAAGGCAGCTAAACTCTACTCTGAAGTGCTCCGCCCCACATTGAAGACACTGCTACTGATTGGAACCTGGCGACAGTGGCAACCTTATAATTGATATAAGAAAACTTGCCCACGCCATCTTCGTTTCAGCGCTGCTATCCAAGATCAAGTTTGCCGAAAATGTGTATGGTCATCAAAGGGTCCTGCGCGAACAGTCTAGTCCGGCTATAATGAGGATGTCGCGTTCACAAACCCGGTTACCGGGATTCAGGAAATCGTTCAGGAACTTGTTTGATGGACTTTGGACTGTGGAGCACATATTGACTATATCCACATCTTGCGGGGTTCCCCCGAATCGCAAAATTGCTATCAACAGCTGGACAGGTTCTAAAGGAATTAGGACGTCGTAAACACGGTGGTTCAATACAGTCGAGATTCTGTCTATCCATTGTGGAACATCCGGTAGCGATCATTCTCATGGAGAGCTCGGATTCATCAGTCGCTGGAGTGGAGTACACGGATAAACCTCATTTCTACAGAGCGCTCAGTGTGTGATTAGGCTTTTTTATTACATGATTGTGGTGCAGTGGATGGCGTATGCCACATAGCATCAAGGGCTCACTGCACTACTAGAGATAGCCGGCAACCTGACCCTGAGACTTGGAGCGCTGAAGAATTACATAAGGTCCCAGATAGGCGGAGAAAACTCTCGAACTAACAGGTCTACGTGGGTCCCTGGGTCGGATTCTGTTCTATTCTGTTCAGAAAACCACTAACTTTGCACTGGGTGCAGTAGCTTTGGTTGTTATCTCGTAATGAAGGAGAAAAGAGTATGAAATGAGTACGAGAACTACATTAATGAAATCAAGTCGATGAAAAACGTTTGTGGATGCAAGAGCGCCACTGATCGCGGCATCTAACCACATCCTCCAGCTTGTCTAACCATTGAGTGGGAAGGTCTCTTGGACCCCGCCCAGGAAGTCTAACACGCCCTACATGGCCGATTCCTCTAGTTAGGCTTTTCATACTTTTCTTCCATGTCATGGACCGACCACCCTTACTCATTTTCCAACCGGTGCTCGCCTCAGCAAACATAACAAGCCGAGGAATCCTGTCAGGGGACATGCGTAACACGTGTCCCAACCATCTTAGCCTGGTGAGCTTAAAAGTTTCATCTAATGATTTGATTCGTGAACACGCGTTGTACACGCTCTGGTTCCCAACACTCCACGTCGAACCTCAGCATTGCTGATACGGTGTTCCCACTATACTCTGGCGATGCTACGGAGACGTCGATACGTGAACACCGACAGTCTTTGTCTATCTTCTACCCTTAACGGCCATGTTTCTGAGCCGTATAGAGGAACGGACCTAACCGCCGCATTGTACACGCTACCTAACACAATCGGATGTCACTCCGGCGCCACAGATGGCGGAGGTTGACAAAAGCCAAACGCGCCTGCTGTATACGCGATGGCACTTCATCCGATATCTGTCCACCTGGTGAGGTGTAACTACCCAGGTAAGAAAATTTATCCACTTCAGCTAAAGCTTTCCCTGCCAACACAAGGTTTGGTGTTGAGCTAACCCAGCCCTGCAGCAGCATTTTACACTTTGAAGGTGCAAAACGCATCCCAAACATTGCTACACTGTTGTTAAGGCTATCTAAGGGAGCTTACAACTTACCTGGATCTTCACTCAGCAGAACAATATCGTCCGCATATTCCAAGTCAGATGGTTTGCTGCTCGAGCAAGGATCGACGCCGCTATCCTCACACGAGAATAGGGCCATCTCAAGAATCAATTCAATCACGAAATTGAAGAAGAAGGGTGAAAGGGGGCAACCCTGATAAACACCACTTTTTGTGGTAAACCCGGGTGAAAGATCGCCGTAAGAACGAACTCGGCTTCGGCTGTTTGCGTGCAAGCATCGGGAAAGAGAAATAAACTTCTCCGGCACACTCTTCAATGAGAGGTAGCGCCAGAGAACTATGAGGTCGGCTGAGTCCAACGCCGCTTTCGGATCAAGAAAGACAGAGGTTGTGGGCTTACGAAAGATGTGTCTGTGCTCTAAGGTTTGCTGAAAAGTAAAGATGTGGTCGATACAACCCCAACCGGGTCTGAAACCGGCTTGATTCTCACGCGTACAGAAAGAAGTCAAACGCACTGACTCGCTACATGCTAGTAGACTCATGTATAGCTACGGCAGTAACCAACAAGGCATTTGGCTTCTGTTTAGAAAGAAAACGAAACAAATGAGATTTGCTGCGGACGCTGACATCATCAACATTGCATTCATTCACCCTTCAAACGACTCCGTAGTTTCATTCATTCCGGATGGTGTGCGCGTAACCCCATTCTCTACAGAAGAAGTACTTAGACTTCGTACTTTTAAAATAATTCCGGGCATTGATCCTGATGGCCTATCGTCATCACTTTTGAGACATGGTGTTTTTGTTCTGGCTAGTATATTTACTTCTCTCTTAACAGATCTTTTTCCTCGTATTCTGCTCCCGACTGCTAGAGACCAGTCACTATCATCCTTGTACCCAGAACTTATAATCCTGGTGTCATGGCTAAATGCTTTCGTCCCATTGCTCTAACTTCATCTGGTCCTAAAATTACAGCGTGTCATTCTTAAGTGTTTGAATTCTCCTATAAATCTCTCGATGACCCCTTACAGTTTGCCCATAGACCGAACAGATACACTGTGGTTGCTATCGCTTCCCTAGTCCACCATATAACCAAATCCTTAAATGGATGAATGAATTCTGTGTGATATATTCTTCCAGACCATTCACCGACTCTTGGTTCTGTTGCGCTGTCTCTCCCTAAACTGGAAGCTTTTGGCTCTCCTGTAGGGTCGGTTAAACTTTGTCACGCTGATTCCTCATTACACGCGTTCGCCAGTCCTTCCTTGTATATGGCGATCACCTGTCCGTTACTGTGGTGTTCCGCACCACGCTACCAAGATCACTAAGCAGTTTTCTCACAACCCATGGGAAGGAGAACACTATCAGTGGAGAGGGTAATTAGCGTATACTGCGAGAGCTGTGTGTAGCGTGCATGTGCAACGGTCAAATGGCCACTGCACTTAGCAGCAAGCGTTCAGTTGAACAATAATATATTAAACAAACGAACAAAGTCGAATCTCGCTACAGTCCCACACCTTTTATTGGCATGGTTGTCTGATTATTTCGCCAGCAGAAATCAGTGCACACGATTAGGTTTTAAGACATCCAAACCTATGGTGAATAATTCAGGAGTGCTTCAGGGGGTACCCTTTCCCCCTATTTATTTTACATCTACAATAATGACCTTCCATCCAGTTCTACAGGCATTTATTTAAGTATACCGATGACATGATTCTGTCAAACTGTTTCTGTAATCCAGTAGTCTATCTCTTCTTTATGATTTCTATATCTAATCCCTTTCAACTTTAAATTTGTTCAAATGATTTGAATGCATACTAACCGTTTCTCGAGTGATTTATCCTTGTTATCCATCCGTCATTTTCACAAAAACACTAGCTGGAGTAGGTTCTGTCAAATACTTAGGAATCACCATCGATGCAAATTTGAAGTGGTCATCTCAAATTTCAAACTGTGAGGAAATTTCACCGGCTTTCTCACCAAATCCGAAAGCTTAAGCATTTTAGTGTTAAACAGAGTAGTTTCTTTTTTTTTTTGTTTGTCAATGTTTTTCCTGTTCTCCCCTGCTGTCCCCCTGTTGTTTTTGCTAGTCTATTGAAGAAAGATTTTGAAATTCCTCGTCGAGGTCCATCTGTTATCAGCCGGGTATCTTTCATATCCTTAACTGAACTATCTGCTAAGTTCTCCGATTTGCACCTGACCGCATGCAAAATGTTCGCTTACAAAATCCTTACAGGAAACACTCACCCTTTATACAACAATCTACGCAAGTGTTACTCTCGCTTATACACGTTCCTCTTTTTGATCCATAACCCCTCGCAGTAAAATCTACAAGAACTCCACTGTTCCTTATCTGGCCCGAATCTTCGCAAACCGGGCGGGAGTATCAGCCGACTTTCTTGGCAGTTTTGGTGTAATCGTTTTTTTCATCCCCTTGATCCGATGAGTTGCTAAGTGTAAATCTTTTCTGAGTGAAATGTGGACGTCTGCCTACGCAAAAGTCCAGTCAAGTACAAACGTATATAATACAAACCATGAATCAACACGCTTCTGCCTTGCAGCCCACACTTGATTGCGTAAGGGCCGTCGAAAAAAGCCAGGTGACGCTGGGGACTTCCCTTTTACCAGACGCCCATGAAACTTCAAGATTATGCCACCATGAAACCGGCTCACCCTCTTCAAGAATCCAGCCATAGTACAGTAGTGCGATAACGAGCCGGACAACGGAGAATTGCTGTCTACCACCTAAGTGACCAACGGCGGCGAGATTCTAACCTCTGAGCCTTTAATCACACGTTCTAAGCCACCCGGTCGCCACTGGCTGATACTGCTTAGTGAATCAATTTTTATAAACTCACTCTTGTCGTATTTTGTAATATTTTGAACGAAGCTGCACGGCTAACTTGAGCAGCTGAATCAGAATGACTGTCTGTGGTTCTAAGAACCGTACCATCCCCGGAATTTTCGTTTTGTCGGTGCCGGAAACAGTCAAATCTATGAAATAGCAAATAATGATTGGTAGTTGTTTTGTTTGTTTTCAGCGGACGTCATGAGTAAACCAAAAAAAACTCGGAAATTTGCTGCAATGAAGCGCATGATTTCGTTGACAGATTCACGAATGTAAGTTAATTCCTGTTTTGATTTGGCACTTTCAGCAAGAAAAGTGATCAACACAAGAAAATTGTTAATCCGTTCAAAGAAACCAAATCCCATCATGTCAATATTCGCCACAATCTGGAGGTGTTTCCTCGTCTTAAGGATTCATATAACGAAGCTCTTGGCCCACCTTATCATATTTTATTGGACACAAATTATGTAAACTTTTCAATCAAAAATCGACTTGATCTCTTTCGGTCCATCATGGATTGTCTACTTGCAAAATGTGGGTTCTTCACTTAATCAACAAATCCATTTTATCGCCTGACGAATTTGTAGGCTTCCTTTACGTGACTGACTGTGTTATGGGAGAAATTGAGAAAATGTCTGAGCGATATCGCGTCGCTTTAAAGTAATTCGGTGCATTTTTCTCTTTTAATCCTTACTGTATTTTTTTTTACTGATATGATATGTTTTATCATGCATTATCGACGTTCAACTCATAATTTGAATATTAGGAAACCGCAAATAAACTCATGCTGTCACATAACCCGGATTACCCCGATTCACTTTCTTATTACGTGCTCGCACATGAGTGCAGTGAAAGGAATATATGCCCCGTAGCCTCAAAGGCCCATCGCACTATTCGATATAGTCGGCAACCAGACTAAGATTTGGTGTGGAAATCCCGTGAGATCCCATTCGGTGAAGTGTGTGAGGTCAAGCCGGACCACAGTGGATTACTGTTTATCACCGAGGTGAACGACGGTGGTGGGGTTCGAACCTCTAACCTCCGACGGGGTAAGCGAACGCTCTAAATCACTCGACCATCACCAGCTCAGTTTCATGCGACGTACCAAGAGAAGTTCCTTCATGGGTACTTCGGCCACTTTTCCTCGCTTGGCCAGCGCCCTAATGACCTTTCTGTCAAATCGTAGAATCGAAGACTCCGGTCTGGGTTCCAAAAAAAAATCCGCTTAGTGGTCTTTGCCAGCCATGGAGTGTGACTTTTCAAAAACCTACAGCATCCCACCTGTAAAAAACTTTACTAATCATCTTTCGTGCAGTTTAAGATCAATGCGAGATGCCAGAGGTTATCGTGGCTTAAGTGGTTTGCCTGATGACAATAATAATTCAAAGCAGAGCATAAACCAGTCAAACCCCTCAGTCCAAATGTTCACTTCATCTGGTTTCCCTCAGCGTCTGCACACCATCAAATATCTTAACAGGCGGCGCTAACTATAGCTCTTGAAACTTCGAAAGTAGACGTATACTGTGTCCCGGAAAACACACCTACAGGACCCAGTTCCATGATCACATTTCATGCTCCAGATACAATCTTGGTCTATCGCTCCACTCTTCACTTATCAAGTGATCGGATAACGCTCTTGGCCAAGTTAGCGTCGGGATCGCTTTAAGCGCGTGAGCCGATTATGCACTGCTAGGCTGGACCCAACTCAACAGCTTGTATTCGGTTTGGTTGGATAGTGTTGTGCGTGTCAACAGCCACAGACTGAATCGTCAATCCTTGTTCGTCGTTTCCGTGTATGAATCCACTGGCTGAAGTTCTCTTGAGGCTGAAGACGAGTTTTACCGCTTTGAAGCTTGCGTACAGTGAATGTTGTCGTCAGTACTGCGATTTCAACGCCAAAGTTATCTGCTTGGGGATGCCGAAAGGCACACGGGAGGTCCATTTGCTATCCCAACCGGTTGAACCGATAACGTCAATCGTCCTAATCAGTAATGTTCTAACCATGAGCTGTTTTCGGCGATTGCGCGCTTCTGCTGTAAAAGCGGTGCAGTCTCATCCGGCTTCCTCCTATTTGTTCACAACGTCGGACTCAGACTGACCACTATGTCATTGGTCACCGTTGGTGCTGATCGGTTCACGATCTGGTCCACGCATGTGGACTCAGATCACTTCTTGGTATGTGTTGACTTATGTTCACTCCTTGTCTGTGGTTACACTAATGATGAAGTCACCCGTCCCGCACAGCTGCCTTTAGATAGTAACCGACTATTTGTTTGCCAGACAGTTTTCCACGGGGTTATCGATGCAGTTGGATCCCCCTAATCTAAGTCTTGTACGCTTCTGCCAACGCGACGCAAGACACCGGTTCAAGCGGGCCTCACAAACGATGAATATCATCGACATCATCTACTCCGTTAGGTACTTGAAGGTCTGTTTCTTCCGGGGTCACGTTCAGTGAGTCTCTCAAACCCATGAGACCTTAACTGACTAGGAGTGATAAACAACCGCAAGCAATGGTTGATTGCGTGAAAAGAGCAACTGTGGGCTGCGGCTATTGATAATAGTCGCAACCCTTATCTTCCGATCATAAGTGCTGGTCAAGGGAAGCTAGGTGTTAGTAAGGTAATAAAAAAAAATTTAGCAGCTCACTGACTACTTCTCAGAAGCGTCGTCTGGAATGTACGTAAGGACGCTGTTCAGTTTGCCCACTTCTACAGTAGACTTTCCGATAATCAGTACTGTTTAAATAATGCACGTAGATATTACTAATCCATCGAAAATGGAGATTTGCTCAATAGATAGGTTATCTAAAAGGGTACAAAACTGCCTAGCCGGTAGAATCGTTTAAGCTTCTATCACTCCTGAGGTTCTAGGCTCAAACCTTGACACCATCGGTCAAAATTTGTTTGGAGATAGCAATTCCTTATCGCCTGGGTCACTATCAAGCTTAAAATATTTGAGACCTTATGGTTCTCCAACTCAAGTCTCAGGATCATTATTCCCGGTTTTCCTTGGTGGGTCAATGAATCTTTCACAACGTGCATAAAAAAGACTGGAATAATCAGGGAAATAAAAAAAGGTGAGCGGTTGTTCAAGACAAAGTCTTCGTTACTCTTATTTGGCTGACCAGTTTGTGTTATATGTTTCGCATTTTCTGGTTGCAAGGAAGTCGGTTCTTGATGGCAAAAATTCATCCATTTTCATTGATAAAGGCAATATTCCTCCCAGTTACTTCGGTGCTTCGTTCTGGATGGATTTTAAGTGTGAAACGAGTAAAGCTGATAGTTCTAATTCTCTTCGAACTGGGATTTATTATTGTATGTCAAGTTTTAAAGTTGATCTTATTGTCATCGGATGACTGAAATCAACCGCGCCGCAGTCTCCTAGCGTTGAGATTCCGATAAGCGACGATGTCACTGTCGTCTGGTGAAACACCACGTCCTCTGTGTGTGTGTATGTGCGTGTGTGCTAGTTTCCAATTATTGTCAGTACTCCAACAGTCCATTTGAATGATGTGCTTAGGAGGTTTATTCGATTCTCTGCGCTGTACCTACGGCGCACAGTTTGCCTTTCTGTTAAGGCCAAGTTGTTCATAATACTTTTTTTTCCTGTACTGTATTGTGTACACGAAATGTAAGTTCATAGCAAGCAAAGTTGTAAGTTAAGTGCTTATGCGGGAAACTGTTCAGGGTCAATGCTTGTAAAGACTTGCATTTTGTTACTTCGATCTCCGAAACTGTAAATAGTGTAAACGGAAGTAGATTTGAGGGTTTTCTTTGAATCCTTTTTAACCGTCGGAGTGCAGGCGGTATCCCAGTGGTCCGACCACTGTTTATCATCGGCTAGCCTTCTACCAATTCATAAGAGTACTAATCTTGTTTCAGAATTTTACGCGACGAACGTATCCAACGTTTGACGTGCCAACATCGGGGCACGTATGCAGATGACTGTCTGGTTGAACGTTGTCAATCTCGCTGCTATATTGTTGCTACATGTGATCGGGACTTGAAACGAAGAATCCGTAAAATTACTGGCGTGCCAATCATGTATATTCGTGGACATCGTGTGACGGTGGAGAAAATGCCCATGGCTCTGGGAGCGCCAAAGCTGTGAATTTTCTTTTCCGATTCTCCTTCTTCCGTAAACTTTGCTCTCCCTTCACGTTCCAATCGCACCTGTTGTTGTGCAGTTTTTGGTACTTGTACAGTTGATATCTGAATAAAAACTGAGGTCAAGGAACCGATTATTTTTCGGACTCCCGACTGTCCCCTCTTGTATGCAGTGAGCGCATCATCTGCACGTATGCATGAGCATTGATTGGCCACTACTCAGTTATAATCATCTAAAGATGTAGACCACCAAGTTGCTGCTAGAATTACTTGAGAAACATAGGTTTTAATCCTTTTAAATGCAGCGGTCTTTAATTTCGTCTCAAACGTCTCTCCCCGTTAACCGCATGGAAATTAAGGTTGCGTTTGTCGGCTAATTTTGGTGGTTCAAGAACCTGCTGTTGTCTGACCCAGCACTGCACGTCAACTTTGCGATTGGACCAGAGTTGTCGGTGTTTTCAAAATATAGAATATGCCATTGCGTTTCTTATGTTTGTTTTAGTACCTTTATACATAAGCTTATATTTCACTTGGGAAAATGCATCCGCTAACCAAAACGCTCAGAGGATGTACTATTCACAGACAGAACAAACCCTGATCTCCTCGTACTTCAGTGAATACTTTGTCTATCTGTAGGGTTGGGTTTGGTTTTAATGCATGACATCACTGGCTGCAACAATCGGGCATTGAACCTGGAGTGATACTTTGAAAAACCCATACGCAGAAGCTTAATTGTGTCCTCCGTGAAAGAAATTGCAAACGTCTGACACTGTGAAGCTTGTTAGTGGCGGAGTGCATTTGGCGCGTTATGTTCACTGAGGTGGATGGGGTTGGAAGACCAACAAGGGTGTCTAGCCTATGAAATGGGAGACAGCTATGAAGCGTTTGGTGGACTTTACCACGTATAGTATGTAGGGATTTGGGGTTGGGGTCCGAAATATCCATCCAGTCAGCGGTTAGATGCACTAGGGTATATGGTTAGGTGTTGTGTCCAACGACGATCGTGAATTCACACTTTCTTCATCTTCATATTATTATCATCAGTAGTGCTCCCTTTACTTTCCCTATACTTTTTTGGCTTCCCAGTGAGATGCCCGCTGAGAGGTAACGGCCAAAATCGCCGCGCCGTTAGTCACTGTTCAAACGGAATGAATTTAGCTTGTTTGAATGGAGCTGTGATCAAGTCACGCCCGATTCTTAAGCGTAGTCTATTAGCTGTGAGTGACATGATAACGTTATATTCCCAAACGTGAGTCATCGTTTCGTTTTATAGGTTAAAATGGTAGTCCAGAATCAAGAATTCTTTGTTTTCAACAATTGGAAGTTCGTCATCTGCATCTTCTCTCTCAAATTTATCAAAAAGAACATGGTCTTCACACCTGACTTGCTGTGGCATTACTCAAACACATGAGTATCCCAGAAGCCGTTCCCCACGAGACTCACTGTCATTCCCGTCGCTAGGTGTACATTTGATTTGACGAGAAAATTGAGAAATTAGTTTTCCTTTTCTCTATTTTATGCTTGCACGCAAGTGCAATAGAGTCAGCATACTTCAGGGACTCAAAAGTCCATTGTATTATCATTGATAACCGGCAGCTATGATCGTCAGACATGGGAGTGGAGATCCACACAAGGTCCGAATAGGCCAGGCGTGCTGACGAGTCGGGTGACAGTGGACTTCTGTGTACCGCCAATGTGATCGAATGGGGCGGGGCTTAAATGTAAAGCCTAATGGGAAATAGAGGCTCGTACTACCTGATCACTGCAAGTCACAATAAATTGAATTGATCACGAAATTACCGGCACAATCTTACAGTTGAAGGACTCAGATGGCTTTGAATACCTGTGGCATTGTTTGTTCAGTATAACACCTCAATGGGTATATTTGGGAAAAAATCAGATTCATTGGTCGCCTTATACCTAATCATATACAGTCAGTATAATAGATTTTTCTTTGAAATCAAATTCAACTAGGGTAATTTCCCCGACTCAGTACTATCAAATAGCCAGATGTAACTAAACGATTTCGATTTCAGGTTATAACATAAAATAGCTCACAAATGTGTACAGAATCGGATCGTGTGAAGCTTCTGTGCACTTTTGGCCGGAATATGGAGCAACACATCCGTGCGGAACTGACTACACTGAGTGCTGTGGTGCATCAGGTATGCCTTATTTCTTTTGATCCAACCAAACTTCCGGAAACAAGTCCTTTCAAGGACGAATCTTATTTTCTGTACCCGGTGAAAAACTCCCATTAGTACAGTCGATTCGTATTTTCGAACGACTGTTCCTTTGCCTATTGTGCCAGTCTGTGCCTGTTCCTAAAGGTAACATGTATGTGTACTTTATACATGGGATTATCAGATGTTTCACGGCTACCAGAACTAATTTCAGATGCCCTAGATACCATTGATGTATCTGCTTACCGCCGTTATCAATTGTTTTGGCACAGTGTTCCGCGTTCACATGATGTGGCGCTCCCATGTAGAACAGAGATGAACCGGACGAGTTGTGTGAAAGCCAAACTGTTTGTAAAGCTGCGACCGAAATACCTTATTTCGCAAACCAAAGTTTGTTACACAAACGTCCGGATTTAATGTGATTTTCAGGCTGTTCATCGTTTCTCCACGGAGCGGCTCCAAACATTGCTCAATATTGATTTATCTTCACAAGCATCCTTGGAGGTAAAGATGTTCTCGTCTCATCCCCTCTCACTGGTCGACTTTCTTTAGGTGAACGTAATGCTGAGCAACGATACGCTTTTTGTCGGATTACCCCTCAACAGGCAAGATGATTCTTATGATTTGTCATAGTGTTTTCCGTCCATACGAAGAGCTGTAAAGCGACTCTTGATTCCTCATTACGGGTTACGGCACACTACTGCAGCTGCTGTTGTCCGGATGCTCAAGGTAATTCGTTTATAACCAGCCAGACCAAGTTTCTTAAGTGAACTCGTTTATTTCAATCACTCGGTAGTGTTATTAAAGCACTGGGTTTTCCTTATCCAGTTCACGAGAACGGATAAAGATATAAGTCGTTTACTCTCGCATACCGCGTACGTGAAACATTTCAGTTTATACACTGTACAGCGAGAAAAATCTTACATTGGAATGGGCCGGATTGAAAGCTCTCACAATGCTTGGGGGGGGGGGGGGAGAAGTCTGTTCGGTTAGTGACATGACAAACAGACACTTTGTCTCAACTGTTTTGTGCACAAAACGCTGGCTGATGCGTCGTGATATGCATCGCTTGGCTGAATGCCAGCAGCTTCGATTTTGGATTATGCAGCATCTCCGAAGAACTGGGTAGGTCAACTTTGTGACCCGATGCAATGAAGTGTTTTGCAATTGGAGAAACCGGAGATTTGACTTCATTATCTGCGACCGCATTGAGTTGCGTCGTCGATTTGGCAACCAGTTGGGTATGTGCTCCGACACCCGTTGGGCTAAACAGCGATCAGTTCTGCCAATGTATACGACACCGCAGCTACAAGTGAGTTTATAAGCAGCATGTGAGATATTAGGATCAGCAAGACTGTCTGAGTAATTTTTGAAGCTGACCACTTTGTTCGCCTGTAACAGGCGCCATTGCGCCGCTATGTATGCGTGCCCGGCTGGTGAACTTATCACCAAAGTATCGTCCGTAGAGGAAAAATTTTGAAATATTATCACAAAATTGTCTTTCGATCATTCCCCAGAATACGTCTGCCAAGGTCGAACTCAGAAGACTTCCCATGACTACACCATCAGTTGTTTTATAGGTTTCTCACAATTAAAACGGATATTCCCTTTGCGCAGAAAAATGAGATCCTTGATATATTTGCTAAGAATGGGTGACTGAAAGTTATTCAAAATAATAAAATCACAAATAATTTACTGTCTCACGAAGGGGTACTCTAGTGGAAAGATACTCAACATCAACTGAGTGCATTTTATCAGAACTCACTAAAATCTTGTGTAATTTGTCTGTGATTTCAAACGAATCCTGTAGACAGAATGGTGTAGATGTTTCCCAAAGTCGGCAGGGATGTCACCAAGCCCGTGTGTAAGTTTGTGGAATGTCGAGTTTTGCATTCATAATCTTGGCCTCAAAGGAACTCCAAACTTGTGAACCCTTAGTGATCCTTTTAAAGCGTCTGTGTCCCAGTCTTAGTTTCTCTCATGTTTTCAGATATGAATTAATGCAAGAGCAGAATTTGTAGCTGTCTTGATATCCGTTTCTCTATCGGAATATTAGCCCGTGCCAATATCGTTACTCACCAGCTAGCTCTTGTCGATCGTGTTTTATTTCTCGATTTCTGGTTCAAAGCAGTCATCTATGTTGGAGTGACCCAAGTGTAATAACTCCTCAACGTCGATGGGATTGAAACCAACACATGAACATCACCCACAATTTACTACCATTTACGCGGTCTGTCAGCTGGAATATTTCTGTACCATCATCCTCACAGAAGGTTCAAAATGGTGAAATATGCATCTCATCTGGTACCCCGATATTCATGCGTCTTCGATTAACCATAAAACTCGTTTTTTATCAATCTGAGCCACCTATCTCTTCAACGTGACTTCGTTTGTCCTTAAAGGTGCGAGTACGCGCCGCGTCACTGTGCCGTACGACTGTGAAACTTGGTTGTTCCGAGTATGATCATCCATTTCTTGACTGCATTGGTTAAATACGATGGGAACACTGGATTCGCAATGCTAATTTTAGGGGTAGAATAATGAGGACTAGAAACTTGCCTTTGAGCAAATCATTTGAACTGAATAATTTACGTTAGTTGAAGCAAGTGTCGCGCGTGTCCCGTAGATAGACCGCCGTCCGTGTGCATTGGTCCTCAAGGCTGTTAGCATTCGGACGTTACGTTAGTGGGGTCGTTCCATGACGTACCAAGAAGACTTGAAATATCTAACCAGAAGGGTTTTTTGTGTTAGATACGTTAGGTTTCCGGGTTGGGGTCTACCGAATCTGTTTGTCGAACAGTTAGTGACACTAAGCAAAACGGCCGAGCTTCACGATCAGTCGCTGCGACGCCGTTCGTCAACATAATTTTCCGAGTGGATTCTATTTGTTGTTCGTGTTCCCTTCGTACCATTTCCTATTGGGTGATACTACTAAATAACGAGAAAACCCAGAGCAACGAAAGTGGCTGATGAAGTCGAATTACTTGACCAGTCTCATTCCGGTCGGTGAGTCGTATTTCTAATGATGTTTCTTGATAAAATTCGGTCACCGAAGTTTTTCCCAGCTTCAGATTTCCACTATGTTGACAACTTTTTTCGTCATAGTGGCTTACTAGGTAGACGGGTGCGGTTGATTAAATTGGGTTAGTTTTGACATATTCAGTGCCGCTGATCTGCAATGCAAATGATTCATCACTTATTGGCTAGTGCTGTTTGATTTTGGATTACATCACGAGGTCCGAGGGGATGTGTATTCTATTGAATACAAAATATAAAACGAATCCAAGCCTTTCAGTTCTTCGCCACGTAGAAATGCGTTGGTGTGTCTATTTCGATGGTCCTAGAAGGTCTATGTGCAGAGTAGAAAATATGATTTAACTATTTTTTTCATGGTTTGTGCAGCATTTAGTTTGTGCTTAATTGGAAATTGTGACCGATGAGTTCTGCCAAGGGATGGGAAAAAGTCATATTAACTTTGTCGTGGTAATAAGACGTATCCCTCAGGATAATGAACATCTATCTCGATTCACTCAGAAAAGTTAGTACAGGTTGAGGAGGCCACAAGCACAGATTATTACGACGTTATCATGGTCAGGACACGCACAGCCGATATGCGAGTCGGCACACAAGCTCAAATGCGCATGAAACGCAGCAACCGCAAAACTCGTCTTCCGACCCGTAGAAGCTCAATGCAATAGCCCTTATTGGCCGCACACTGGGGGCATGTAAATGTGGGTTTCCGGGAGCTAGTCTGTCCGTTGACTGGAAAACATCGGATCCAGAATACAAGTGGCGTGTTTGGATGGTGGTTCCGAGAACATGTCAGATTATACAAGATGCTGCCTCGTTTATATGGTTTTTGCATACGGAACAAAACTGACTACGGACAGACAAGTTGATTGTGCGATTGGTATCTAATGACACGTAAAAACTTGATTCAAAAATTAAAGTGTCCAAACTCGTCAATTAAGTAGTTTTTCGGGAAAATATAACTTTCTCCGAAATGAGCTTCTCAGTTTCGTGCAACCTGGTGAATTTCTCACACAGGGTTGCACATTGAACACACACTAACCTAAACCTTTGATTTACTGAATTCCCGAACGCGTTATCTAGTTTGAGCTTTTGCTCTCATTAGAACGTCGGACTTGTGACTCTTCCGGTTTTAGGGTGGCGTCGTATTGGATCCGATGTGCGGTGTTGGTGTCCTGTTGTGTGAGACCGCTAACCGCATGGTTGCTCAAGTCCCATGCGTCAATCAGGCTCACAAATCCCGTGATAATCCTTGGTTAGTCCTAATCGGCAGCGACTGTTCACCGGAACAACTTGATCGCGCTCGGGACAATCTGCGGCACACGGAAAGTCAGTTGACCAAGTCCCATTTGTATTGGGATCTGGTGTGCTGCTCTGCTGAGAGTAAGTCCGTCATTTAAACACGGCTGACGTGATTTCGCTCAGAGAATGGTTAAATTCTCGCTGTTGGCTTAGTTCCGTTGATAGTACGATAACTGACTAGCTGACTGACTTCAATAATTCGCTCACACCACACAAGTTATCTGAGTAAGTAACTAGCTAACTAACTACTTCATTCACTCTATTATTCATCCAACCGCTCATTTACCGAATAACCTTTTACTCCAGATCTTCCGTTCCGTCCTGGGCTATTCGACGCTTTGATATGTGATCTGCCTTTTGGAAATAAACACGGCGCGATCACCCAGAACTCATTAACATTTGATCCTGAGAAACTGAGAGACCTCTACGGCCGCCTAATACAGAATATCCCAAGGTAAGTTCTGCAAAAATGTATCGTCATTACCCTCCCAGCTATTTTCCACTTTTTCACTGTAACTGCTCATGAGTAGTACTAGCTGATTATGCTAATTAGTTCGGACTGAAATCACTCGTAGCCGTTTTGTTTAAGTCCGTCAATTACTGAAAAGATGGCTATATCTTCGTGCAATTTTTCTCGTTTGTTTATGCCATGAGTTTGAAATGCAAACCAATAAAATCGGTGTCCCCTTTTGTATTGTCTAACCGGGATAGGATTCTGGTTCACCGCGGACAATACGCATTACTGGCCGGTTGTACGTTGGCCGACTTCACCAAAACGTCACTCCTTGCCTCTCACTGCCACATAAACACGGTGGAATCGATTTCCCTTGGTCTTACTCCGGCTACCCTGTTCAGCGGTTATTTTGAACCCCAGAAGTGATTGATGATAATTGAAATCGTTTTTATATCTCTTAGTTTCTCTGATCATCATCACGTCCTTTTCGCAGTATTCTTGCTTATGCAATGCAACAGACGGATTTCCGTGTTCTTCAACCCCTTGATCTTGAAGTCTGGGTTTAAACGGAACTCTTTTTTTGTAAGTGTCAAGTACTCGTACGATAGTGAGATGTAAAGTAAGCACAGACTAATGTTGTCAGTAGCCGTTAATATAATTCTCGACTCTTTGCTGCTTCTTGGACGTGAGTTTGTTTTTAATAAAAGAGCAAGATACTCAATTATCCCGTTAACATCCGTTCAGTTTTCCAATTCTTCAACGGTATGAGAGCCAAATGGGGATCATGTGCATGACTTGTGTGAGATCATGGTCGTTCATCATCTCCGGCGAATGGTCATCACAGTTTTCTTACTTGCCAGCATTTCTTCATTTGGCAGAGCGTTCGATGACTCACTAGAGAATAAAATAATGAAGCCACAAGCAATAGATTGACCACGCAACCGACGTGAGTCGGTTGTTATTGTAAAACTTATGAAACATCATTCAGCTGCTTCGTTCTTGCTGAGAGTCATTAAGAGCTCAACATTCTGACAGGCCAGTCTCTATTTTATCAGGGAGCTTCGCTGAATTGCTATCAAAGTTTGTTTCATCTCGGCACCACTGGGGTACTTGATTACTGTCAAAGAGCCGCAGTTGTTGTTTTACGGTGACGCTTGACTTCAAATAAAGATGTTCTTCACGTTAAGAACGACTATCACATAATGGTATTTCGGTGACTCGCTGAAGGCACAGGATAGATTCATAAACGGGGAAAAAGTTTGACTGGTGGTGGTCGAGTATTTACCATTCATGAGGCGAAAAGTTCGAACTACGCCACGATCGGTCAAATTAAGTGGCAAACAAAACTTCTCCGTTTCCCGGATCGTTACCGCGTCTAACCTATTGGGGGTCCTGAGCGGTCTCAGTCGAGGCCGCGTTTGCCCATTCTCTGTAGTAATGCTCTACTCTCCTATGGTTAATGGAAATCTCTTCTGTACCTTACGCGCAGTGAGCATGTGCTTCGTGCTGGTCGTGGAGGTGTCAATCAAATCTTCACCATCCAAAAGCTGCTTCAGTACCGTAATAGCTTCCTTGGGCCGATATAGATCTTCCCCCTAGACATTCGTACGGCCTTCGACTCTGCGGTTAAACTACACTGGCGAACTGTTACTTGGAAAATGGAGTGTCTGAGAAGTACGTTTTGGTTCTCAGTGTCTTAACATCTCGCCTTAAGTTGGATGAGGGCATTTGACCAGCTTCATCACCAATTACTGTCCCCAATTGGGTACCGTATATTCCCATTCGTCTTTACCTTTTTCATGGCTAGTGTATTACAAGGTGCGACATCCTCCCAGGGAACAGTTTCTGACTTGGAATACACCGACGAGTTCACCCTGCTAGGAGAAATACTCAGGTTTCCCAATGCATTTTGGATTGACTGTTGTTTCGAGTGTCGAAGTAAGGTGTGCAGTTTGCTCTGTTCCAGTCTGAGATGCTTTCGGAATACGGAAGGTAGCCTGAACTTCAAATACCTCGGGAGCTGCGTCATAAACGAAGATAATGTCGCTGAGTGGACCTCACCATTGATATTCAGAACCTGACCGACCTTCTTTAACCTACGTAGCGCCACCAAGACACTCGAATATCCTTTGAGGGACGGATGTGCAAAACTAGGACGCGTAGTTTTTTGATTTGCAGTTACGAAAACTGGCCGATCCGCTCTGAGGGCCCTCTGCGGCCTTGCGTTTGTGGCTATCAGCGTTTCAGAAACATTGCTCATCTGTGGTGGGAACGTTGCACAAGCAGAGGTGGAACTCATCCTCGGTCGCTGGATACGAGTAGTCACCTTATCCAGATAAACCAAATCCGGTGTGTGTGTGTGTGTGTGTGTGTGTGAGGTATTTTTTGCGTGCTTGTCCATCGTTTGCCTTATCTTATGCTGTTTGCATGATTTTATCATAGCTCGAAGGCGTGATGCGGTGACCGGTCCAAGACTCGCGTAGAGATATGAGATATGAGGTATCCCCGGTTGCCCGACTCGGTCCCGAACAGTGGGTGCAATTGGTGCCGAACGGTAATTAGTCGTGACGACGCTAATATGGTGTACTCATGTGAACTCGTGATACCCTCCCCTAATTACAAGGAATAATAAAACCGTAAAAATCATTAAAAAGTATGTAGGCCACTTACGAAAACGACGATATTTACAAGATGTTGTCTTGGCTTTGCACTGGACACTTTAAATGTAAAATCACGCTTGGAATTCATCTCTACCGATAAGTCTGCGTAACCACACAGTCAACAATGTTGGTATAAAACTAATACGAACTCAATTTCGTCTCCTCTATCACTTGGGATCATACGAGCCTCGCGCTAGGGCCGATCTCTTGTTAAATAATAGAACCAAGACCGAAGGTTGAAATATCTTGCCTTTGAATTAAAATAGAATGTCAATGTTTACACCTTACACAGAGTTTCTTCATACAAGCAGGGTTGGCTTGATTATCGAACTGAAATATTTTAGACAGCTGAAACCTGAAAACCTGCACACTTGAAACCATAATCGGTGTGAACAGTACAAAATGAAGAACAAGCTCATTTGCAGTGATTTACCGGTCAAGCTTATGTGTCCATACTTTGTTCATTGATCGAGGGATTCCATCCAATTTACAAGGTTCGTGTTCAGCAAACCATACTACTGAGGTGCTGCATCCTGATCGTAGCGAAAGCGGTGGGTATCGTTTCCAGAGTCCTCCGCAATGCGCTGAGAAAGCAATTCGTCCAAGCACTGAAGCTTCCTTACACTTCACTCCCGCACGCATCCGAGATGTCTGTTGATCAGACTAATCACACTAGTTACACCCACTCTCGGTCCAGAAAAGTGGGCCACGCGTGCAAACCTTGTTTATTCTTCTTTTCTTTCAACCCATGCCACCCCACCATCTAGTGCTCCGATTGGATGTGACATTACCAAAACTCCTCTACTTACAAACGTTCAGAACTAAACAAAGGAGATGACAAGTGAAATTAATGTTTGCTAGACTTCGATATCCTGACCATAACATCAAATTCATTTGCGCGTGCCACTCCTGTTTCGTACGAATTCTGGGCATTACCAACGCTGCGCAGCACCGTACCACGCTTTGCGCAGGCTCTCAGTTCTTTAAACATGTCTCCCGGTTGAATGCTGCAGGTGAAACTTTTAATGCAAGTCACGGATGGTTTCGTCGCTTTAAGAAATGTGCAAACTCCCATTTCATGTCATGAGGAGTGTGCATGGACGAAGAATTTATTTTAAGAACCACAAGGTGATTCTTTGGAAGTTATTTCGTCGGTTAGTCGGAGACAACCTTCAGAACGAGGACACATGGTCCCAAGTTTCGATTTTGATGAAGGCTGTCCTTGACTAACTGACGAATTAACTTCCGAAGAATCTTCCTGGGATCCTAAAAATATACTCTTCCTCCGTGCACGCTCCTCACGATTCTACTAAGATTAAGGTGGTGGACGTCATGTGGACTGCTCAAGTATAGGGATGATGGGACAAGACAGTACTGGGTACGCATATCTGATGATCGGCAAGAACGGCGAAACCGGTCGTGTGCTTCCGGGGAAATTTTTCTCTATCATCCACATACAATAGCGCACTACTTCATCACGTGCATTCAGTTAATATCGTGCTCACTTATGGATGTAAATCTGAGTACAGTATACTGCCACGTAAAATGATTTTGAATAATGACTTACGAACATTCCGAGTTATAAACGGCCATTCGGGGGTGACTTGTTCGTAAACTGAGCAATGCCTATAGTCGTGTAAAATGTGATACATTGTCATGACTGCGAATAACTTAAAAACGAGTTTGTTTTCGACCTTTTGTTGTTCCCAATGTGTTCTGTGGGAGGAGTGTGTTTCGACGAAGATCGAGGTGTTCAATAGGAAATCTGCTAAACGAATCGTACGGATTATCAGTTCGTCCTTGAGTGAACAACTATGGCTACAAAATTTGACGCACGCATGCGAGGACTGACGCGAATAGGCAATTACAACCGAAACACTACATACACTACAAATTGTTACTAATGCGAATGACCGTCTACCACGGAATAAATATTCGATTGACGGACGGCTTAAACTGATCAATACGTTTGTGGGGACAATTTATGACCATCTAGCACTGTAACTGGTCCCAGTTCATCACAATCGGCAGTCGAAATCAGGCACAAGGTGAGTTTCAGAGTAACAGTAACCACTGGTATAGCTACGGAGGAGTGGAATACATTTTTAGAAGGATTTTTCTAGTGGATAAATCAACGTAAATGGTGTAAGAACCAGTGTACACTTGATCAAGTCAGATTTACAAAACATGATCACATTCAGTTTATTTTTGAAATAGTTGAACTGCCTGGTAATGTTGACTATATTTTTTTGGTAGCTCGATTTTTGCGTTAGCTACTCAAAGCAAAACAGTGTACCCAACACAGATGAGTTTTCTCACCTGTCAGTCTTGATACTTCCTCGTTCGGTTATACACTCGCCTGATTTCAGACTGTATACCGAACAAAATATGGTACAATCGGGGAGGAAGCGGTATATAGTCCGAGTCCGTGATTTGCTTGTGGTAGCAATACCGTCAGCTTGCCCAGGCCAAAGCAGATGGTTTTCTCAAAGGTCCACAACCGGAGACTAGTTATCCAAAGCTTAACCTGCAAGACTGCGGGATAAAACGTGCGGTCCATAACCCACTGGGAGCCGGTGACTGAATGCTTAGTTCCTACGTCTTTCGGATGAGGCCAAACATCCTGGGTTCCCAGCGCACTTTTCCGCCACAGGTGCCGGTGAGCGTACCGTTGTGTGCCTCATACGCCACCCATGGTTGGTCTGGAATCAGGGTTTAGCCATCTCCGCTAGACTGACTCTCATTCACTCAACCCGGTGGAGATCGCCGGCCATTCGCTTTCGTCTTCTCACTTTAGTGGGAATACCTCCGCCACGAGAAGGCAGTGAGTAGGATTTTCTCAGCAGAGGCTGTGTTAGACGCACGCATTTAGAAAGGCGTTCAGGACGAGTAGCGATATCGGAGCCTGAGATGCCAACCTCCGACCGCACTGAAGCATTTGGTTTGGTTACGACTCAGTAGATTTCCTAATATTTACTTATACGTTGGTTAGACAGCTGTGCGTGAGTACAATAAAGTAGTTGACCCAGAAGTACTTTTAAGGAAGTGACAACCTGGAGTCGGAGACCCCGGGGTGCGGATGCAGTCAGAACCGGAGTTCCAGTGATGAAGTAACCACAGAAGACCTGAGTTGATGGGTGATCCAGGCAGTAGTCTCGCTTCATTTAATTGATGAAAGCGAGAAGCAGGGTAGGGACAGATACGGAGTTCTGGAGGGAGGGGGGAGGGGGGGGGGGCACGAATCCATCGATAGCTCGTCGTTGTCGTCGATGAGCGATACCGAAATTAACTTGCATTCACAAAGTGTCACCTCAAAGAACTTCTAACCCAGGGTGTTTTGACGAAGAACCGTCATGTCCGTTGAGTTCGGGAGCCCTGGAGATGATTGGTGCAGCTCACTGTGATAGTTGAATTTTAAAGTCTAAGGATCGAGCGGGTGACGGCCAATCATCAGTAGACCTCGGGAAACGAAATCTGCATGACAGTTTCTCTAAGGAACGGCATTACAAATAAGAATGAAACTGTTTTGCGAATAAAGATTTTGACCTACAAAATAATTCAATTAGGGGAGCTTGAATGGCTGTCACTCCAACCTAACAGACTCCCGTTTGGTACTCGGTAAGGCTGAACTTCTGGCAGAATGGAATTATGCCAATGCACAACAGATTAAAAAAAAGATGATTTAGTGTCGGATCCATTTCCGGGGCATATTCATTGAATGAAACTGGTTTACTACTATGAAACCAAGAGTACTCGGTTGGAGGAAAATGCAATTTTTAACAATGTGGATAATGATAATAACACTGGTCACATCGGAACAAGGCTGTGGAGCAAGCAGTCGCTTATTATGATCAGTAATCACACCCTTTCGGATCAAATACGTGGTACACAGTCAGGGTTGATTAGTTTAGTGATGGATTGAAGGTTATTGTCACATTTTTGTGTGAGGAGAATGATTATGATGGTTCATTTCACTTTTGATTCAGTCGCTGATTGGTGGATATCCAAGTAAGTTTTGGGTTTCGAGGATTCTGTCCTTGGTCAAGTAGGTTGAAGCTCCTGAATTGATCAATTTTATGCTCATAGGTTGATACAGATTAGTCTAGCCATGGTCAATGTTCAGATTATGGCAATCTTCGACCGGCTGTATGGGGTTCATAAAACTGAATGCATCTACCGAGTAACTCATGATGTGATTGATGGTAGCACCCTTCTAACAGTGGCTCAACCACCCCGGATGATTCTCTGTAGTGCGTTCGAAATAACACAGCCATGTGAACTGTGTAAGATAGGGTACATATGCATATGCACAAATATATAACTTAAGGAGGGTCATATCAGGTGGCTCGCTTTTTTCTTTCATATGAACTGCTGAGCAGGTGGATGACAGGTATTTGGGTTATTCAACTGGAAAAGTTGACCTCACAACTGATATGAGTGATGGGCATCATTCTACATTCGTGCCCCTTTTGATCGAACTGTGCGCACCTTGATCAGAATTGCAGGAAGGAACGAATGATAGGACAGTGAAAGCTGATTTGGTAAAGGTCATCTTTATAGGCCTTGGGCCAATGAAAGTTGTTCTCTTGCAGTTGATACGCCTGCCTCAATTCCCTGGTTGAGAACATTAGCAGAGAAAATAGGCACAATTTACAGTTGATATCTATCTGTTTGGTTCTTATTGCAATGTGCTTCTCTCATTCATTTTTTTAAAAGATGATGTGTGCAAATGAACCCACCCTGCTTGCTATGGGTGCATTAACTGTGACTATACTCTGGATAATAGAGAGGTAAGTACCATACACCTGGCCGGACCGCTCAACTCTGACTAATTATGAAAGCACCTCGTTTGTTTATAATCCTTAGAGCAGTTACCAGATATCTTTCGGCCGCATATGGGCATTTGGGAAATGGGGTATCCGTGCTTCGAATACCTCTTTTGATTATGGAAAGCACGTCATTTACTTGCATTTGTTCAAGGCACTTGGCTACTATAATTCATTTCAGTAGGTAAAAATAAGCCTACAATTTCCTAGTTGAACATGTTTCAGCCATAACGGAACCGCTTTCGTTCCGGAAATTACCACTCAGGGTAATCCCGAAAGGTATACCGGACACTAATGCCATACCCTATAGCACTGGCTTGCCAGCGCTATCCAAACTCGGCCCAAAGCATAGATGACGTGTGATTCCTTGTCTGAAACGCATCTAAGAAGTTAGCGCTTACAACCCACTGAACTCACATTCAAGGTCTTTCCACCCAACTATGATATGTTCAACTGTATAACAAATCAGTGCGGAAATAAAGTTGCATTTGACAAGATTCATCCAAAAATGGGCGAGTGGAATTTCAATGTGGGAACATAAAAGATTGCGGTTGATGACTAACGTAGACTTCTAGTTGTAGCTCATCAGTCGAAGGAGGAGCGGATAGGTGCATTTTTACACATTTTCTCATCAATCTTCAGTTAAAACCCGTAATTCTTCAGCCACGACCCATCACTCTTTAGCCTCGACCTGCAGTCCTTTAGCCTTGACCCACCATTCTTTAGCCACGCGGTTGCAAGCCAGTTACATCAAAAGTATCAGAATATTATGACATCAATAAATGTAGGAACAAATAATTTTTTACAGAGATTGGTGTTGCGAAGCTGACTGAACAAATGAGAAAGTTTGACGATCGTATTCTGCGAAGTTTACCGTGATAATGGTATCAAATGTTGCATTGTAAATGGATTGGAGAAGGTCTTAGCGATTCACCTGCATCGTCGAGCCATGTTACATTTTCAGTGATAGTGATGGTGACAAATGTTGCAATGTAAATAAACTTATGACACCGATGGGGTGTACCTACGACAGCTGTGTGTATTATCCTCAGACTGTCAATGTATCCACTTATCTAAACGTATAAGGAGCCAATCCTTTGTTTTTTCAATAAATCAAGTCTTGATTTTTGTCATCTACGGTAAATGCATAACAAAGTACTGTTTTTTACATGACGGAGTTTTACTTGCAGGTTTGGTTGTGTGATATTTTACCCTTGGATGGGGCGACTCGTTGTTGATTGGTTGATATTTCGTTCGGAGGCAGTTGGGCGATATAACCACAGCGCGACCGTTTGTGGTAATACTCGCCGTACTTTACCTGGCGCCGTACGCACCATATTTTGACAATATGGAAAGTGTTAAAATGGGTGCGAAGAAAAGTTTCACCAGCGCAACAACAATAACAGAGGATAATGGAATGTACGTGGAGAGATGATTTGAAGGACGTTGCCAAACACCTGGGCAATAAGATCAAACATCTATGCTATTGCACTTGTAGATCTGGGAACAGCATTTACACCTGGTTCTACAAGTCGAATTTCATCGAAGAGTTTGTCAGGCATTTATGTGGTGTGGTGGACGAAAACCCAACAAGCACATTAAGGCGGTTGAAGAAGGTGAAGAAAGATTCCCCAAGCACAACAGTCAGCAAGTCACCCATTGATGATCAGTGGTTGGGTGGGAATCACTATTTGGTTAAGAAACTGACTACAGCCAGGGGAATGAAACTCAGAAACAGTCAAATCTAAATGAGTAGAATATGCTGATTGGCTTTAACGATCAGGTACTACAACTGTATGCAATTGTATATTGGTGAGACCAACTACAATTTATGGCGTTTTGGTCTATATGGGCGCTCAAAAGTAGATAGTAAAACCATCCGAAGTCTGCCTTCAAGTAAAAGGGCTAAATTGGACACATTATCGTGGTCATCTTTCGCCCATATCCTGAAGTATGAATGTCATACAAAGATTACATAGCTTATTTTTAATGAGTTTCTTTCATGCTGCTCTGCGTCTATTGCTACTGAGAAACCTAATGCTCCAGTAGTATTTATCTTCGACAATGAGATCGTTCATCTGATGGTGATGGACGCACAATGACATACTAATCATCGAATACGTTTTCTCCCACCGTATAGTTTATTTTTCAATCCACGAAAGGAGTCGTGCAGCAAATTCAACCAGATAAGGCTTTTTGATACTTTAATTCTGGTTCACTGAAAATATAATGGACATGAAGGCTGTGTCGCATGGTTTGACAATACAGGTGCATCGCTAAGACCTTCTCCAATCCATTTACAATGCAACATTTGATACCATTATCACGGTAAACTTCGCAGAATACGACCGTCAAACTTTCTCATTTGTTCAGTCAGCTTCGCAACACCAATCTCTGTAAAAAATTATTTGTTCCTACATTTATTGATGTCATAATATTCTGATACTTTTGATGTAACTGGCTTGCAACCGCGTGGCTAAAGAATGGTGGGTCAAGGCTAAAGGACTGCAGGTCGAGGCTAAAGAGTGATGGGTCGTGGCTGAAGAATTACCGGTTTTGGCTTAATCTTGATGGGGAAAGGTGCAGTTCGCACGCAACTACGCGGGTAAATCCCACGTATTCAATCCCTGAGGACACATACCTAGCATGCAAACCATGGGCACAGGTGAGAAATCCATTTGGTATATATCTGCGTCCGTTTTGATTGCAACAATTTTTTGTGCCGACCCGTGTAACTTTGAAGAATGTCTATATCAGTCATTTCAATGGCGATAATCCTCAAATAGGATGGTATCGTGCGATGCGCATCAGTTTGTGCCACCGAGAAATCGAGTGATCGTGCAATTCCAGAAAATCTCGTTCGATGAGGCCACTGAACTGGCGGGCGGAATGCTAGCCTCAAACCGCTTTTGTATTCAGTCAGAAATACTTCAGTTTCTCTCGTTGGAATAGTTCTTTTGTCCAACACGAGCACAAAGTCAGTGGTAATCTCCAATAAGCTGCCGCGGTCCTGGTTGGGAGCAGACGATATTAGCTAGCTGTCTACCAAATCCCGACGAATCGCCTAATCTCCAAACTGTGCCGATTTTCTAGTTGAAGAAAAACACTAACAGATTCTCTTGGTTCCGGTGGATTCGGGATTCGTTGTTGATCCGACTTCCGTTGCATTTCAAGATCTCATCTTCGCTTTCTTAAAATGGGGTCGAAATTCTGAGATCTTTGTTCTTTTATTTCACACCAGTTGCAGGATTCAATTCCAATTCGGTGAATCAGTTGGTCCTAGCTGAACGTATTTTGGGGGTTTCATTTGATCGAATTGCAAGAGCAATTCATATGTTCGTCATTGTTGACTCGTACGTCGGTCAACTTTCATCGCAGCTGATCATTTTTATCGATCGTCGAGAAGTCTCCTCAGACCCCTGGGTCAATTCTATTTCTTTTAGCTGTATTGTGGTGGATTAATCGAGATAGAATTCAGGTTTATGCTGATTAGACTAGTTAATAATAATAAGTATTTTCCCCCGTATTTTACATTTATGTCTGTTGACCAACGGCGTTGCACTATTTCCAGAAGAAGTATACCGCCAACTATAGACAGTCGATGAGGAAGCTTGACTCGTCAAGGTGGCAGCGAGTTTCCAGCCTGCGCCTCCAAGACGATTGGATCCCCAGCGGATCATTTAAAAATGACTGTTACCCTCCAATGGCATTTCGTTTGTGATGGACCATCTTTATTTCTGACTGGTATCTAGTTGTTCCGGTTCAAAACCAATGCTTGTGGTCAGATTTTGGGTTGTGTGTACGCGTATGAGTGCAGTGGGAGTGGCATAGCTTCCATAGCCTCAAAAGCCCACCGGATCATCATGAATAACCCAACAATTTGACCCTGAGAATTGGGGGCGTAGAACTAAATAACGTCATAACGGGTCAGGTGTGGAGACGAGCCGGGCGATTGTGGACTGCTGTCTACTGCCCATGTGACTGGGGGTGACGGGACTCGAACATTCAACCTCCGAAGTGGTAAACACGGTTAGAGTGATTGGGAAGGCACAATGCTGTTCAGGTTTATTCCATACCCCGGGGTCAAGACCACTAACATTGTCAGCAACAGTACGATGAACCTTCGTGGTCATGAGGCTCATGTTCCCAAAATGCTCAGGATCGTGTAAGTAATAAATTTTTTTAACCTTTCTGCATGAAAAGAAAAGGAAATTCTGAGCGAATTCATCACCATAACAAAATAGTACCAACTCAAAAATGAAGACAGTTAAGGGTGAACATTATATTCAATTTGTTCATGGTTTCATTTTAAACCCTTCGAGACCTCTTCTCACACTTTCTCGGTGATATCTTTCAGCTACCTTCTGTCGGCCATCACAGATCACGTAGATTATATCCTACCATTCTTCAGGTCAGTTCTAACATTGATTTGCCCATGTTTTTTACGTCTTGATCATCTCTGTCAGTGTTTTTAACAAGCCGTCAGCCTTTTTTCTGCAGTTGACATTCGTTTCCAAACCTTCTGGATGTTTTTGGACAACCATCTTTGTGGTGTGTTAGTTGTGCTCTTACATGTAACGGTCAGTTCCGCTATTCGGTTGGACTGGCCTAAAGACTGGTCAATCGACTTGAAAAATCAACTGATCACCTTGTTGCGTAGCCCTACCATCGATCGATATATTATTGATCCGTTGGCCAATACCGACTATCACACGCGCACGCACACACATCACATTGAATTCGCAAGACCACTGATGGTTGAATCCAACCAGTTGGACTTCGGCTTGGTAATTCATTGCCTGCTAAGCGGCCCTGCTTGGCCACACTCGACTGCGAGTACAACGATGCCCCCATCAAGGAACGCTAGTCGGGATCGCTCGAATTGTTTCTTGCCGAGAAGGAGGGAAGCGGTCAAAAGGAAGTGGCCACATAAGTGTTATCATCTTTAACGCATTTTGTTAAAAATGTGGATTTCGCCTCTTTCATCGTTCCATGATGTAAATTTAACAACAAGAACAATTTAGTATCTGGCATTCTCGTATTTTGATATTGAAGCGGTCTTGTGGAGTCAGCGTAACAACATCTACGTCGTAAATTATTCACACGAGGGTTGAAGAACGTCCTAGAGCCTCTTAGATGTTTTCTTGCACAGATGTAAATAGAATTGCTTTCGCGAAGGTACATTGTCTCCTAAATCGAGCTACATCTTGTTCAGATACAGATTAGATGTAACAAACGGAATTATAATAATGTGGCTTAAATACAGCTCCGAATACGCACTTCATTTATCCATCATAAACGAATTTTTCGACTCTTGGTAGCTTGTATTTTGTTCCATATTTCCAGCCACCCATCGAATGTGCTCGTCACCATCCAAGCACTATGGTTGTACTCCGACTGATTTTTGAAACACATCGGATTGGCACTTCTTCTGATGACCTATGGTTTGAATTTTTCACCGGATACACAGCAACACAGAAATAATGTCAATCTGTCTTTTGTTTTTCCATACCATGACGTTGTTCACCCACTTGCACAAGGCTTCAACTTGGCGAGGTACGGAATAACAAACCTATTTCATCAACACTGAGTGGATTGCACGGCTCGTAAGCTGTGCATATTTCTGGTATTCTTTGAAATCCCTGGTCTGCAACGCGTCCAGGAACTTCCAAGGATTCTCCGTGCAAAATTATGCACCGTACACGGCGAAGCTGTCGAAATCTGCATAGCCATTTGTTACTGACCGTGGATTTTTCACACATCGAATTTCACCGGCTATTTTGTTGGCTTTTTCGTTACAACGGCTTACCAGGATGGCTCACCAGCATCCGAATTACTGTTCATCTTATCCGTGTCTCGGATCTCATTGACAGACGAACTATGTTGACATCTTAGCACCAGACGGAAACCCAACAAACCCCCAAATAATTAAAGTCTTTAACATTATTGCTGTCTGATCCAGATCACACTCGGTCAGCATGATTAGAACTTACCAAACAACAATGGCCTAGTGATTCTAACATATTTTATTACACGGGTGCGTATGAGTGCAACATAAGGAGCCTGTCCCTTTACCTTCAAGGCCCACTGCACTATTAGGGATAGCCGGAAACCAGACTCTGAGACTCGGAATGGAGAGACACACACAAGGTCCCCGTAGGTCAGGTGTGGTGACGAGCGAGAAAACTGATATCTCAATGAAACTGTTTCATGTTTGGTTCTGCTGGGAGGTTTTCTATGGATAATATTTTCATACACATAAAAAAATTTCTTGCAGAGAGGTTATTGCATTGAGGGAGGTTGCCATCTGCGGGGGGAGGGACTACTGTACTGCTTGCGCTTACGATAGATGATTCTTTTTCTTGTTTGCTTGCCTATTTGCATCCAGCTAAACGGATTTCCTACGTACCGCTGGTTACTGTTTATTGCATATCCAACATATTGCTGTCCCGGCATAGAGCCATAAGTTAACAAATTCCTCCACCTGAAATATACAAGTCGAAGCTAAAATCAGATATGCCATCAGCCACTTGCTAATTTATGAGACAACACCACAACCGCTAAAAGACGCATGCGTGGAAAGATTGAGTGAGAAGATAAACAACTATACAATTGAATCTCCCGGTGGGAAACCACATGTATTCTTGTTCGAAATTATAATTCTGTGTAAATTGCAACGAATCTTTGTTAGATCTTGACTTGTTCACGGTTTATCAGCTTCTAACTTTTGCAGCTTCCCGGAACAGTTAGTCTGGGGAACTGAGGCAGTTCAAATGCAAGTAATAATTGCCACTGAATGAGTACTATTAGTCATTGTACTGATTGGATTCAAAATGCCCCCTAAATAAACATGTAGATATGTTCTGTGCAGGGATTCGTCATTCACCATCCGAGCCTTGCTCATCCTGGAAAACCATGCTGATGTCAAAAAATGTTGAGAACCAGGGCGGGTAGCTTGGTGGTTTGGTGTTTGACTCCAAGTCATTCACCCCGGGTTCGAGTCCCCGCGGGGACTCGGTGGATGTGCACTTCCGCTGGTGATTCCTAACAAAGATGAAACAGCTGTGCATTGCTTCCTTGGTTTTTCAATGATAAGTTAAGTGTTGATACAGCATGATGAATCATCATCAAGTAATTACCTTAATTTAATTTACTAACTTATTGAATCTTCTGTTATCGGAATGCGATGTTTATTTGTGTAAAAGTGTTCCTTTCATACTTTTGCTGCCTGGCAGTTCGTTTTGCGCGTTCGCACCGGAGAGTTCGCTATGTCACTTGTTCGGCTCACTGGGCCCGGTACTTCGTAAGTCTACCTCGTAATTTTCAGAAGAAAAGTGCTTCTCTTTATTTTTATCAAATACATTTTTTGTCAGATGCTTGCGCATGAGTGCAGTGGAAGGGGTACACCCCATAGCCACAAAGCTCACTGCCCTATTAGGGGTGACACCGGCCACCGGGTTTCAAGAGTTATAGTGTAGAATCACATAAGGTCCCAGTAGGTCAGGTGTGATAAGGAGCCAGACGACAGCGGATTGCTGTCTACCACGAAAATAACCGTTGACGGCGGAAATTCGAACCTGTACCCTGCGAGGCGTCACAGATATTTCCCGGTTAATCAATCTCAGCTAAATACAGAAATTATTTGACATCGGCTTCTTAGAGTCTACAACAATAACGGTGTTTATTACCTGATCTTCAAACGATATTTGTGCCCAACCCCGTTTTGTTGACCAATTTTTTATAAGAATTATTGGAGCCGTGAATTGATCACGATATATTGGGAATTATTGTACTCATACTGCATGAGAAAAGAATCAAGACATGTCGTGAAAGATGCAACCATTCCGTTTGCCGTTGTCGACCGCAAAAGTAAAACGTGTCGGTAGTCATGAGACAGAAAGTTAAAAATCTCTTTCGGTTCTGTATGCTTCTTAGTCAGCCCAGAAATAGCGTAAATTTTAGAGAAAAAAGTGGTCCTTGTCTGGAAGTACACCGGCGAAATCTAAATTAGTCTCCCAGGGAGGGGGGGGGGATATGTTCTACATCATCCTTCCCAGGAACACATTGAATGGTGGGTGCTTTGGGAGTGCGGCGGATATTACGGCGTGAAAGGCCAAAATCTAGTCGTTCTATTGCTTTATCTGATTAATTTTACTGCGTAATAATAGTGCATCCCAGGAAGGGGGTTGCACCCAAATGAAGGCTTCCACTTGGGAGAGTAATCGGCGGCCGCACAGGGATATGAGCCTAGGACAGAAGAGTCGGGAGCCCACCATGATTGCTGTTCGACCACCGCCCGGCGTTTTCCGCGGATTGCATACTTATTTTTCATGTCATCGACTCATTTGTGAAGATATTCCAGTTGGCTGCTGTTCCGTAGAGACTGGGACCAAATTGATGAACACCAGCAAAATCATATTGTTTGTGTGATAAATAGTCTTTTTTTAATTTTCAGATTTACTGGGTTGTTGGCTGTGGTGTGACATCTTGCAGTTGGAACTCAACGAACTCGTTATCGTGTCCAGATGGCCTTTCGTCATATTAGTGATCATGCGAATTTTGGTATCTGCTCGAAGTTTGACTATGTCTTTGTTATTTTGTATTACGGTGAGTTCCTGTGATCATGTGACTCACTCTAGTATTTAAACACCGATGTTATTGGACGTCCTTTAAGATATATTGCAGAGGTAAAAAATCTAACGTTTCATTTATTCCAACAAGCGACTAATTGCTAAGAAATGTTCTAACAGACAAAAGTAATTTGGATTCGAACAAACAATTCAGAAGACAAATAGTGCGTATACCCTCATCCGTCGCCTACGTATAACATCCAGCAAGACAAGTAAATACAACATACGTAACGCGGTGACTCAACCTAGCCTACAACAATCAACTGCATCACGTAGGCCGACCTCGGCCATTGCTAGCCACTGGATCGGAAACGGCCACAGTATATTCGGTTGACGCGTTCACGGTCTTGTTACATCATCGCGACAAATATCGACAAAAGATACTAGAGGCATTATCGATCGCTCACACCAAACCCACCCTGTGTCCAAAACCGTATGACCTTCACCCTTAACCTACAGTGGCTTTAGCCAATCACATGCAGACACACACACGGCTTTAAGTTCGATCCACCTCTTTAAGACTGAGCTTTGCAGGCAGCGAAAATTAGTCCAAGCACTCCAACTCCCATGGCCAACAGTCAACTGTGTCACAGTAGGGCGTGGCGGTGACGCAAGCTAATTATCATCGGTTCCATAATCCGGTCATTCGCACGCGTTTCCGCTGCCCCCCCCCCTCACCCTTACTTGTCCATACGGACTTAGTGACATTTTTCCTACTTTTCTTAGTAGTTCGTTTTCACATAAATACGATTGTAACGTAATGGCTTGAGAATGAAATCACCGAAAACGTGTTCGCCTACAGCTCTTGTTCTGGTTCCCATAAAACTGCTTTAGTTAATCATTTCGTTCCATGTTATATTCATTATTCTTGCTAGTTGTTATACCTACCCGACCAATGAGAGTATTCGAAGGAAATTCCTCTACTAGTGTTTGTTTCCTGAACTGCTTGTTCACATTGTTTACGGGATCTAATTCGGATTCGTCTTACCGCGATACCTCAGCTAGTAGAGCCAGTAGATCGGAGGATCAACGATCCAGCTCTGGATCGTGGCTTGGACTTTAGAGTGAGCCAAAGATAACTGAATATTCGCTATCTACGTCATTTCAACTCCCCTGACCTTCGATAAACTCTACATTTGAATAAGTGTCACAAAGTGACTCGTTGACAAGGCTTTTCATTCCAAAAGGAAGTCAAGAACATAGTATTGATCAATCTATCCTACACCGGTTCGCACTGCATCTGTGCATATGCATACTGCAGTCAATCCGATTTTTCCGATAGTCGGTATAACAACCATTGGAACTAAGTCAAGATTAAAGTGAAAATTTAAAAAAAATGAATGGACTAAACTCACCTTGATAACCAAGCCTCCATTTCTCCACCCATTGTTGTTCCCTCCGCTTGTAAGCTTTGTTAGCATTCTTCTCTCACCAATCGTCTGTTTTACTGCATTGTACTCCCCTTCCTCTATTTTTGTAATTTTTGTTGCGCTGGCACCTTGCTTGATCTCAAGCCAGTATATATATATATATATATATATATATATATATATATATATATATATATGTATATATATATATATATATATATATATATATATATATATATATATACTGCCAGTCAGTTCAACCTTGCCCCAGTTTCCATAGTAACCTCATTGAATGCATAAGATGATCACGATGATTGCAGTGTGAATGTACACATACACAATAAACAAATGAAAGCTGAGGATGAGATGAGAGCAAACCCATTTGTCATCCTTGGCGGCAACCCGTTTGGACCGCTGACTTTATCCAGCCTTAGCATGATTGGTTCCCCGTATATTACGAAGCAATACGTATCTCTTATGCGCACTTCCTTTAACTTTAGTGCGGAGCCTAGAGCCAATAATTTGCGTTAAATGTTGGTCAAGTTTGTTACCTTGCTTCATTATCGTCTAATTTTCACAAATACTTCTAAATTGACCCTGTGGTATTTTCATTACTTTGCCTGATAACAAGCATTTGAGCTGTAAGTTCGACTTCCTCAGGGTGCATTCAGTGTCTTTGTTCATATTGTTCACAGGAAGTGGGAAATCACTCAGGATCGATGATGCAATCTGATATTTTGGACTTCTATGTTCAATAACAGTTTCTAAACTTCTTATTTCGATTTCCAATTTTAATTTGTAGACACTTACCATCGTTGAACTTTGTCGCGTTACAGATAGGGAACAGAACTTATCAGCATAAACGCGGTGACACACTCATATTAGCGGAAACGTTTTGTGTGTACTGGATGTCACCGGTAATCCGGATTGACCGTTCAGGACACTCGCATTGGGTACTTTTATTTAGCTTATTGCCCGTTCCTAAGAGAACAGCTGCCACTCATTCTATCCTAATGCTCGAAAATTGACGCAGGTTGTCTACGTGATAGTATTCGATGCATAATATTTTGCATATCGGAAATTAGGAATCAAAGCCGCTCGACTAAACTGCACGAAAGAAGAGCTTTATTGCCGATTCAATGAACAGAACTGTCGATACATAATTTCTCACTTTAGCATATAGAACATGAGACCAAAGGTGTTATGATAAGGGAATTCTCTAAGTCGATTTTGTTTAGAGTACTTTGACTCGGATGTCTAAATGCTAGGGGCGGATCGATTATTGGTCCGTGTGACGCATATCACACCGTGTGAACTTGGATGATCTGCGTGTGAATTGGGGACATAATTTTAAAAATGGCAACGATTCCTCCCACTATGATCGTTAATGGCCGAAGGGTATCGGATTCAGTCGCCTGGGGTACACACACACACACACACATATATATATATATATATATATATATATATATATATATAAACAGCAAGAAAAGGTAGACGATGGACAGGCATATGCAAAACGCGCCCGAGCCATCAGAGGCGGTGTCGAGCGATTACCTCGGCCCTGCACCGAAAGCAAGACGACGAACCTTGTGATTGCTCGCCCGATGTTCCCACCAGACACGACCAGTACATCGCAGACATCAGTGGTCGAATACAGAGAGCCACCGAGCATCCTCAACGTGGAAAGCAGGTCTCGAAACCGTGAAGAAAAACACTACGAACTGTGGCACTGTACATCCTTCTCTTGAAGGAAAGCCGTATGTGATGACGGCACCACAGATAGCGCAGGGATGGCCACTGAGATGTGGACAGTTCGAACGCCGCCAGCCACATCGGTGGTTGAAGGTAATTATATGCGAGAAGCAGCTCGTTAGCAAGCCTGACTTTGCGGAACCTTATCTTGATGTGTACTCTAAGTCTAAGAGTCATCGTTGCCGTTTATTCATGTTAGCGGGGTGAGCTTTTGAATTCGTAGGATACATGTGCCTTCCACTAAACTCATAAGAAAACTTATGAACAAATCAAAAAATTGGAATGATTTCTTCTCCGAAAAGAAATGTAATTGTCCTTATCCTACAAGTCGGTCTGATCAGTACTGTGAATCTAATCTACACTTTTGCATTTTATCTACTGAAGTTATTTTTTGATAGTCCAGTTTTCAGCGGAACAGACTTTCGCGCGAGGACCCTGAAGCTTTGAAAGTAATTGTACCTAGAGTTGGTACTGGTCTAATACAGTCGAGAGAATTGTGCAACATTTTGTTCAACCAGGGTGACTTTATTTAGCAGTCCCAGATACATACATCCAAAGCTGCGTTCTTCTCACGACTAGTTGCTCCATGTGTATCCAGTTCCTGAATGATGTCATGTGAATGGTAAGTAGTGGTTAGCCGCAGACTGATCAGTGGATAGGTACAGCATAAAACCTAATTTGAATCATAACATAAATTATGCTCAGCGGTAATGTGTAAATCAACATAATGCACCCTTTTAACTATTTTTCTTTCATCTTGGGTGACTTTCACAATCATTAACCTGACTAAGTGTGCCTCCGGCGGCGGGGGTCGGTAGAGTAGAAGCGGACTGATCCCCAATCTAATCATACAAACTGCACTAAATTTTCGATTGCTTCCGAAACATTGGATGTGTAGATTTTCTTCCTTGTGCGTTCATGTTTCAGATGATTGATGACGATCGTATTCATAGTAAATTGGCGGGAAAATGTTTTGAACTCACTGAATACATCCTAATCACAGAATTAATACTGTGTAAAACGCTTCGTAAATCAAGATGGTTTATTGTATCGCGTACGTGGCTACTTGTGCAAACGATCACCGGTGCTATTCTATGTGAGTTTAACATTCTCCATTGGTCGATTGATTGTCGATAGTGAATTGAGAGTTGATTCGGACAAATAATGGTGCAAATCCTCTATTGCTCAAATTGACCGATTCCAGATTTGTGGGTGCGCTGACATGTTGACAAGAATGATCGAAACAGGATTGTAGACATGCGCACCAATGTAAGAGGTTCTTTGGTCGTATCTGTTAATACCCAATGCTGGCTAGAGTTCTATGCAATGGAAAAAGTAGCCTAAAGTGGATGAGTCTGTCACCCAATGCAGATGTTCAACTTGTCCAACTGATATGTGCATTGACAAATTGCACGTCCGCATATGACCTTCTCCTCTTTTAATCTAGATTTCTCTGAACACGCGAACAGATATGGCCCGAGAAGGCGGGTGCACCGAAAAGCATATTTTGCAAATCATTTATAACACCTGTCACTCACGGATGGATGCTAATTTTGAACACTAGATAAACCGAATCCACAGTAAGGTGAAAATCACAATTTTTCTGATCGTTTGTTCTGGAAAGAACATCTCTAAATGCGATGCATTTGTTTGCCCTTTGCGAGTGGGTGGGGGCGGGGATGGTCGAAGAAAGTCAGTCGTGAGATGTGTCAATGCAGTTCTGCTTCTTTTCCGATCACGAACCTCACACGAAGAAGTTCGTCGGATGAAAGCTGACCAGCGACCGCATTACTGAGTCACATCGTCTCCAGCCATCCGGTAGGCGGATCTCATGGACCCCAAACCGGAAGCCTTATAGTGTCTACTTGATCAGGCCCTCCGGTTAGGGTTTTCATTACTTTTGCGATTTCATGGACTGACCACCTCGACCCATCCTCTAAATAATACCTAGCTCAGAGTGTACAGTCGGCTTTATTTGTGGATATGCCCCGAGGTTGTGAATATGAGAATTGCTGACGAGACGAGACGAGCGAGTCAAGTGAGCAAACAACTAAAGCAAAACGGCTCAGACCATAACACTAACAAGAATTGCAATTTTTTGGTCAATGATCCATAATATAGGGATCCATTTTCGGATGTCCTCTTTGAGGGCGTGATGCACACCTTTTTGTAGTTCTTGTGTCATTTCTGTTCCTTATTGATATTGATGCTTGTTTCTTTGAAGGCATGTGATTCGAATTATGCAATGTATAATGACTTAATTATCTTTACTTCAAGCATTTCTTTTCACTCGTACATCATTTTAGTCAGGGTTGTATTCCTTTTTCCGCTACTATCATGGATTCGTTTCAAGAAGAAAAAAACAGGTAACAGTACCGCCTAATACAGATTTTCCCGTCTCTGCCCAACCTTGACGCATCGTTTCTCCGCCGTGTAGGATGTTTTTCGTCCATCAAGTCCGGTTAGCTTGAAACCCATTGAATTGACTTATCATTATTGATCGTATGAGGGACGTGCATTAGAAAGCCGCAAAAAATGCTCCTTTTTGCATGGTTGCTCCGTCAACAAACGTGACTTTCAATGTGTTTCCTTTGTGAAGTCAATAGTGAGAATCTAATTCAGCACTTTTTATGGCGAAGCTACTATTTTTGTCTGAAAACTACAGGTCTAATCGAAACTCATGCAGAAGGGCGCTTATAAGCACATTTTGTTCTCGTACCTGACAGCATAAATACAGAACTATAAAATTGTATATCTGCAATACTTAGCAAGCAATGACTAGACTCTAGGACAGTAACCTTTGTGGTCTGTTTTAATGTGGCGAGTAGTTATGCTCAAAATTCAGATGAAATCTAGTTTTGCCACCACCAGTCGACCACAACCATGACGGAATATAAGCTTCTGAGCGAAAAAGAAACAAGATTTACTTACATTGAAGTAACTCACAATCTAATAAAAGCAGAGCGTTCATATACAAGAAGATTAATTAGGTTTGCCTTCATTAATCAGGACTTATCACAGTTTTTTCGTCCCAGAGTCCACCAAGTTGGTTATGAAATGATTTTCTACCTCATGCTCCATCGCATATTTCACTTTTAACACCACTGGTCAATGCACCAGTGCGCCCACCAACTTCTCTCTTCAGATGAGGGATCATATTTGCGACTGTGTTTAGTTCTGGGCTACTGGGGAATAATTGTATGAAGTTTTACATACCACCACAAACTTTCATAAGTATAGAAGTGAGTAGTGAGCAGAAAAAATGTCTTTGAAGGACTACATTTACAAATCTGTGGTAGAACTTGACATGAGGCATTATCTTGAACAACTATTGTCTACCAAGATGGTATATTTTCATTGATTTCGGCGAACTTTTCAGTCACAAATTAAAGATTTCCCCGTTATTCGATGTGCCTTTAATTGAAGTCCACCAAAAAACCTAAGCACATTTTATTCCGATCCGAATCAATAGTATTGGTTGGTATGATAACTTGGTATTCGGTAGGATACATTTTCGGATGAATTTCTTACTACAAATGCTTTTTTCTGACCTTTCCACGGCTCGCTAAATAGCGAACAAACATATGAGAAACAAACCAATTACCAAATTGACAAGTCCCACGACTTGAGTCCTCTGATGGGATCAGTATTTTCCCTTCTTTGTTAGACATTTAATGAAGTCTTCGTATCACCGCATTAAAAAATTTACGCCACCTCATGTCCAACTGGGAGTAGGAGAGCCCGGGCACATTCTTATGCTGGATTAAGGATTTCAGGCACTTTCTTTAGAGGGCAGTGCGCACACAGACATCTTACTCGTTCGGTATTCTAGGTGTTCTACCTATAAAATGTGTATTTGTAGGTGTTTTTCTTCGATTCATTTTAAGTGGATCTTCTCAGCGCTATCACAATAACAATATTGTAACGGGCAAGGCGGATCTGGGTGAGTAGGCGAGATGACGATCGGTCTAAAATGAATCCGAGATAGACTCGGTGTTAGTATTTGGTAAATAAACACTGGGCCGACGTCCAACACACCGTTCTCAGGCCGCTCACACGCAGGAAGAACACAGACAACAGCAGAACGCGTATATTAGACAAAAAAGTGTATTAACATCCGGGACGTCGGGAGTCCCAGGGACAGGCGTAACACGAAAGATAAGAAGAGATTCACTGGAGTTCAGTCTCGTTGGAAGGTTCTTGTGGACCGGACTGATTGGCATATAGGCCTGAAAGGTAAGGAAACAGAGACAGCATATGGATCAAACAATGGAAATGATAATGTCATATTCACATATTGGCCCTAAGAGAGCTAATGCCATTACAATATAAGCGTTTAATGGGGCGCGCTCAGATGACCTTGAAGCCAACGCTCACATTGATGCGAATTGGAATTTCCATTTTGTTCGGTATGTTTGATAGTCATCGTTAGGAAGCATTTACAGGCGACATATAACGTGAAATCTTCCCATAACGAAAGAACTTCTTTTCACATTATCCTAAAACTACAATTACCAAAAAAATTCTGGCTGAAAAACCAACTTCTACTGAACTGTTTAAATGAGAAACCTTTCTAAATATAATTCAGGATAATAACTTGGATCCTATTTTCTAATTTGCTCATATTTTCATGCAAAGGTAATTATAAGCTTAGGTTGCTCAGAACATTTTATCTTGACAAACAAGGTCACACGCACTCAACTATCCGTAGCGCCGTACAGAATCAACTCAAATGAGAGCAAAATTTCATTAAATTCATGTCATCCACTGAGGCTGCGATGTGCTTCAGTTAAATCACGAAACTCGAATAGTTTAGTGAGGAAATACTTCAGTGCATCACAGTCTATTATATTTGTACCATACACGGTTGAGAATCGGTGCGACCAGGCTGAGTAGTGACGCTAGGACATTTAGTTCCCTTTGATTATCGTTGCGATATGGTGTGTTTATGAGGGTTTGTTTTGTTAGCTGGCACGAAGACGCTGGTTCTCAGTCCCCAAGAGAGCATTAAATGACCGTTTGCTCATGTCCCTTTAAGAAGTCCAGATGACCTAGTCGAGTGTTTTGGTTCAGGCCTATCGGTCCTTCGTTTCAGCATTTAGAACGATTGAGTTACTTTCCGAAGGTGCTCTGCCACTGATTGGGGAGCTGACATGTTCGCGATTCGAACCTAAAACGTAACAACGGAGAGCTAGTGGATTACGGACGCAATCTGTGCCTAAGGATGATACAAGTGTCCAAACAAAAAATCCCATGGAATTGAAATGACGCCGTAACGTACATTGCATCGTTATCAGTGTACTTATGATCCAGTGTATCTAATTTTGCCTCTTAGAAGGCGAAATAATCTTTAATTAAGGCGTGATTTTTTAAACCCACACCATATTCCATTTGTTACTGTCAACAACATGATGAGAAACAGCTGTTGACGATTTCTCTCGCCGCTTCTACTTTTCACCACCAATCGACCCTCTTCATCCAATTTGAAAAATAAAACGCACACCTGATGAAGTTCGACGATACAATGACAAGAGCAACATGGTGTTCAAAGGCAACAATTACTTCCACAATTTTCCTCAGGATGGAGTAAGCGATTTTATCCGCGTTCATACATGTCAGTAACCAACTGGTAACATGCTGTCATATTTCAATGAACAAGTATATGAAAGTTTATCTGTCGTAACTATTCTGCCTGTCGTCCAGTGATAATACATGATTTACAGTTCAAAGTTTATCAAAACCCTAGCTACTTAACGGTGTATAAGGATTCTTAGAATGTAACGTAATATTTAAGTTCCACCGACGACACTGTACTTGAATTGCAGAGAGCACTTCTTGCTAGGCTGATCACTACGACTGCCCTATTAGAACCACACGTGGTTCTACACTTTCACTCTGAAGGTCAAAGTGACCAGTCGTATCATTTTTAAATGGGCTTTTTTATTGGTTTGAGCGTTAGACAAATAACGCTAAACATATTTGCCAATTCTTGATCCCTGAGCTTATCGTTTAGATTATAAACGTCTCGTAAATGGTCCCGGTGATGCCATCAGTGTGTAGGTGTAGTTCTTCATACCGTTTTGCATTTATGGGAGTCTTATCCTTAGATTTGACCCCGGCCTTTCAGATGACCGTGCAGTTTAGCGGTTACTGTTACGTGCTTAGAAACAGATCACCACGCTCATCTTTATCGGTTTAGGTGTTGATGCTTGCTTATGCACTCACCCAGCTCTGGATCATTGGACTTTCTTTCTGCGTCTCCGCAGATCGCGCACGTGCTGCTACCACAAAAAAACACGGCATCCATCATCATACATAAACGATCGCGGGAATTTAATCTGTTAACCTTTCCGGGTATATTTCTAAATTTCGTAACTGGAGAGTTTGACCTTTTATAATATCTCCTAGATTTAACAAGTTCACCTCGCAGTCTTATTACCGTTACTTCTATCTTTAGGATATTGGGAATTATCAAGGATTTAGTTCATGTGGATATATTCATATGAAGAACTGGGGTTCGGTGTTATACGTTACTAGGAGGAAGGCCCGTTGATTTTTTGCTTTCCTTAATTTAGTCAAACTTCCTGCGCCTCAGACGCCTGTAAATGCAACGAAATTCAATGCGTTTATTGATCGGATTCCTTGAAAAGTGGGATCTCAAGATTGCTTGATCCATAATCAAAACTTCATCCGGATTGAGAATTTCTTCTTTCCTGATCCTCGTGGACAGCTATTAGAGGAAGCCAGTCGTATCTCGTGATTTGTGTTCATGCTGTCGGGCGAAAGGCCGCCCCGCGAATTCATGAACAAGGGTCAAAAGAGGTTCAGTTTTCACAAGTAGTAAAGTGGTACGCCCAGTCAGTGAACTTCCCCCGGGGGGGGGGGGGGGGGGCTGAGGGCCGCGCGTGCCTGATCTGAAATTATAAAAGCACTGAAAAACATCATGAGCCAAGCTCCGCAGTTGTCTCAACGAGTTTCTACACTTACATAAGTCGAACACCAATATGGCGGCTTATAGCTTGACCCTTTCAGTAACCGTCAAATTTCGAGGTCGCTTGAGCAATCGACGTCAAATCTAAGTGCAAAATTCATGTAAACACAAGAGTTTGGGGCCTTTACTGGTGCACTGGAGATATTATCCCAACCGACAATAAAATGTTGTCTACCTAAAGCGGCAAGCTCAGTGATCCGGAACCCATACAAACAATCAACGTGGGCTACAAGCAACACCAAATTTCAAAACCGTTTTAAATGTCAAACAATAATGAAAGCAACTTAACGTGTTGATTTCTCAGTTCACTTACTGCTTGGTAACCGTTGCGAACTGAGTTCAAGTTTTGCGTGGTTTAATCAGTCGTATGATGTCATGAGGCCAATCCATGCGCCGTGGACATCCACACGTGATTCATTCCTGTCCTCTTCGCCGTAAACCCGCACATCCGATGCCGGTCGGTACGGCTTTCTGCGCTGTCCTACTCAACGAATCATACGCGACTAACTTCGTGCAAGAGTGATGTTGACGGACAGCTTATGTTCGCTTTTGGCATTCTCATTATTTTATTGATACTCGTGCTTATCGTTCTTTGATTCAGAATACACATTCCTCATAAATGAGTGTTTTCTATATCATTTTCCGCAATGCTTCGGAATTAGATCAAAATTATTCGGAAGTGTCACCCGATTAGCTGTTTGAGATGTTCTCCTGATCGGTCTGAAAACTAGCGCATCAACCACCCCCACACATTTCGCGTGTAGCCACACCGTGCACTCGTTGTCTGAGCGTCGTGCCATAACGTACGTCCACAATTACGCACGTGGACTGGACCTTGTCGTAACCAGAGCTAAGAGGCTCAGTATTTATCATGTGACCGAACCAGGTGATTGAGAAGCGAACACTACCAAGATCAGTGGACAGAAGCAAGCCTCTCGGTCAACTTTAGGCATTCCGAGTGGGAGAAGTGAACAAGGCAGGTGAAATCACATCGCGTTCACAGACTGACAGGTACAGGACATGACAACAGGGCTCCGGATAGAAAAGCTGACAGTGAAAGTCGTCATATGCAGATCTTTCGAAAGGATATGTTGCAATCGTCGTAGACAATTTGTTTTTTCTATCTCAAATACAAGGATAGGCTTTGTAAACTATTTCTGTTTCAAAACTCCCATTGTACATCAATTTCAATATAAAAACAACACGGTAGCAGAGCAAGGAAAATGTCCACCGATGACAAAATAAAAGGGTAGTTGCAGTCCAAATGCAAACAGACAGATACACCCGATCGTGCGCACCAATGGGTCGCGTGTTGAATCTTGAAGGGTAAACCAGCGTGACTTATTAGGTTTTAGTCAATTTTATGAACAGCCCATGCACACGACTATGCTTCGGACCCGGTTCAACACGGATGGCCGAGGCCGGGAGGGAGTCGTTCACATTAGACTTGGGTGTGGGATAAAGTTAGATTTTTGCAGCGTTCTGACGGGATGAACTCACTAACATGAACACACGTAAACGAATTTCATGTCGTTTCATTTGTATTGCATAATTTTCTTGTGTCGGTTCGCAGCAACATTTCCATTCTGTCTGTAGATGAACCCTTGGTCAATGATGACATTTGCTGGTTGCTTCCGTAACACCATTTGTGAAACCGGCTAAAACTCCGCAATCCAAATAGGGATAACTGACCTTTCGACCCACATGAACGAAATTTCATCAGTTCAGGATTGATATTTTTGCAATACCGTTATAAGCTCATCAACGCGTTGGTATGTGCAATGATAAATTGACACTAAAATACGGCCTTCATACAAGTCAATAATCGGAACTCCTAAGCGAACCTTAAGATTCAAATGCATTTTCAAAAGTGATCTTATCATACCTAGCTTAATTTGGTCAAAATTGTTTTCTTTTAGGTAATTTCAAGTCTTATTCACATGGTCATTTTGATCGCCTATCCTCATTCATGAATTCCCACACAACGGCAATGTGGTGTGAGTTTGATTAATTCCATTGCGGCCCAGATCTACACAGTGTACACGTGTCATCGCGCAGCTGTATCCCGGCGACATACTTGCTGCACTCACGTTAGCCAACCGCATTTCTTGTGTTCAAACTACCGCACGTATGACTTACGTTATGAATTCCACCCCCCCCCCCCCCCATAAAAATGTAACATTTTTAGAGCAAATAATGACTAATGTGTCAGAACCGAGATCGTTTCGGAGTGTATCGAAAAATCGATGCGCCATGTGAAATGTTATGGCAGAATTTTATTGTTTAGTAACACAGCGTAGTCGAAATCGTTGGGAGGTTGTCGACGCTTTGGTCACCACGGGTAACCTTTTTCAAGACTGATTTTACAATCGAATGAAACCAGTCTTGAAAAAGGTCACCCGTGGTGACCGAAACGTCGATAACCTACCAACGATTTCGACAACGTTTTATTAATGAACAATAAAATTCTACCAAATAATGACTAGTTTCCATTATCAGTTCGATTAGATGTTGATTTCATTCCGAGCAAGTCAATTACTGCAACCTTTGGTTGGTCAAGGTCTGGTTGTACAGGACTGTCCTCCCGTAATTGAGTGACTCGCAGATTAACGAAACCCGAGTCCCAAGGCAGAGAACACAAACACGATTTACTACTTGTGTGATGGCATGTATATACTAATTGGTAAGTAGATGGTTGCTGTAAACAAGCAATAACACTAGCGTGCCTCAAACTTTGAGCAGGTCCACCACAGGATCAGAACAGTCAAAGAGTTCAGAACGCCCAGGTAACAAAGGACAGGAAACTCTCGAGACGGCGATGCAAGAGAGAGTCAAGTGGTCTACGAAGAAGGTCCTTATTTATGGGAGGCATTTTGACCAATCATGACTTTATGACAGAACGGGGAGAGAATACCAGTGGGTCAGTGCACATAGATATAAAATGGGAGGAGAAAGTTTACGTAAGAGATACAATCTGTTAGGAATCAGAGTTTGATACAAACAGAGAGGTCCGACAAATGGACCCCATCCAGATACCGGTTAAGGTCAATCAACACTTGTCGTAGAAAAAAGGCTATTGGCCGTGTGAAGCACTGGGATTGCACAGACAATGATCACGCGTTAGTGGAGGCCAATGGTGGTGATCTGCGGAAACAAACGAACTGTTCGGTAATTACAAGATAAAAAATTGTGATGGATAGCATGGGATCTGTTCTAAACCAGTTTAAACGAGTTTCTTGATTCAGCGAGCTTGACTTCCATGTCCAAATTCAATCGATCTTCACACTTGTTCTTGTTTCCAAATCGGAGGGCTACACGAAACAGGGTCAACCAGAAGAATAGGCTATCACACATCTGACTCCACATGGGACTAGGGCTTGGATCTGATCAAGGCAAGTTAAGATGCCTAAACACGCGTGATATCCGCTTCATGTGCAGTTGTTACGGATGTATACTGCACGCCAAAAGTGTAGAAACACCTTATTTCCCCTTAAACTTCCGCTTTCGTAATCTCTAAATGAATCATATTTGGTCACAACGACTGAAGGCGTGGTCGGATGCGACATCCCAAATTTCCGAACGAAGTTCCGTACTGTTTGCTAAGAGTAGAAAACGCGAAAAACGAGGGCGGCAACAGTATAAGATGCCCTCAGTTTCTATGATTACTGCTGAGAATTTTGCAACCATTATTCTACTTCAGGAACTGTATATCTTGGCATACCTCCTACAGGACTTGTGTTTATCCTTTGCTCAGTATCCAGTTATTCCAGCTCAAGGACGGTTCGTAATTCAACTTTTGACTGGAATCCCTGTACACCTGGCGAACAGGTATGTCCCAAATTTTCCCCAGTTGGGTGTAGACCTGGGCTTCAGGTTGGCCACTGCATGACCTTGATCCCACGGAAAAACAACTAACATTTTGTGGTGCATGAATTATGGACAGAAGTGTTATCATGTTAGAATATCTTGTATTCCGCTGGGAAATAGCGGGAGCAAAAACTGTTTCAAGGTATGCATATACGCTACGGAATCCCGTGTGCCCTCAAGCATAACTAGATCACTTTGTTCGTTAAATGAGCAGGCTATTCAATCCACTACCGAGTTCCCGTCGTCGTTTATCTGACTGAAATTTCTTTCTGGCAGCGATGTTGTTTATACAGCGGTCTGAAAATAATATCTTTTCATTATTTTTTATCGCATCCACGGCACAACTTTGAGTGTTCTTTGTAACTTTCGTTTCCAAACACTGACTCCCATCAAAGCTTTCTAATTCGACATGGAGCTTGTGCCACTGAGGGCTAGACGAATGAATTTGCGCTAGTTCGATTTCGTTAGTTATTTTGGTACGACGACCCGAGCGCTTTTTCGGCCCACGTCGCTCGATACATTCCCGATCACGTCGCACAACGTCTCTCAATCTCTCGCACTGTCCGGTGATTTCATGCAAAATGGGTACTATTCAGTAGAACGCACATATTTCGCCCTTTCTCGAAATTTGTCAATTTCATCCTGTCATATTGCGCCGACAAAATTCGGTGTGTAAGTGCAACTAGCTTGAATAAAGGTCACTCCAATTTGTGTCCTGGGTGCGACACAAAATATTGAATATATATATATATATATGGCCGTCACACCACTGCACAACGAACATTGATATCATGAGCTGGAACACATGTAGCATGGGCAAGTGGGAAAGTGTCTACTTTAGTGGCGACCAGTAGCTTGAAATTACTACTGGTGTGATATCAGAAAAAAAGAATTTTCAGTCAAACAAACAACGACGGGAGCTCAGTAATGGAGTGGAGAGTCCTCTCAGAAAACGGGCATGTAAACATACGTGCTGTCCCCGCGAGATAGTTCGAGAACAAACATCCGTCACCTTGTAACTGTGTCCTGATAATGTCGTCGATAGCTGCGTCACAGTTATTCATTTCCCGAGCAGTTGAATTTAATCTAATCTTTCACAACGACTGCATGCCTTCAGATAAACAAAATAATAGTTTTGATGGTTAAAACGTCTAACGATTGCATACCTTCACAAACGAAACCGTTACGTTGTCAGCTCCAGTGCCTCTACTTGCCACCTTAGAGACCACTTTGTTAGACTTATAGTGCTTGATGTGGATTTTCGCACGAATTAGGATTGTTTCACTTTTGGTGGAGCATGCAGTCGTTGTGAGAGATTAGATTAAATTCAACTGCTCGAGAAATGAATAACTGTGATGCGGTTATCGACGACATTATCAGGACACAGTTACAGACTGACGGACATTTCTTCTTGAACCATCTCATGGGGGGACGGCACGAGTGCGCACATGTTGGCACTATTGAGAATTCAATTGAAGAACATTGACCGAAGGAAATTTCATTCCATCATATCACCAAAATCATAGGTAATCTTCAGTAATCAAAGGCCTAAATCACAAAAAACTGGTACAATTGTGATTTATTTTCACTACTATGACTGCAGAGCAGTTACCGTAATCAAGTCCCAATTTACATACCGACCTAAATACGGCACTGAACACTGCTGTCACGAAACCAGTGGCTAAAGTTTTTGCGGACTTGCTGTTGGTGGCACGAATCACGGAGAATCACGTTCATAATTATTGCACCTGTAAGCTCCATACATTCTGAAATCGGAAGTGTCGTCTGGCTGTCACTGAAAGACTGAGTCGAACTGCTGTCTATCATACGTATGACCCCATTATTTTTCATCATCACATGGAAACAGTGAAGACTGATTTAGATTCGGATGCTTTTACACTATTGGGATAGCACTACAGCTTCCGTTTCCCATTGTAACCCTTGAGATCAGTCTGTGACAGTAATGTGATTTTACCTGCTTTGTCCGCTTCGCCCACTTTGAACTTGAAAGCTGACTGAGAGGCCTACCTCTGTCTACCGGTCGATCACCTCTCGAACACCCAGTTCGGTCACGGAAGCTCTTAGCTCTGATCACGACATGTTCGGGTCCACTTGCCTAAATATGGCCGCACATTATGTTCCGACCCGCAGACGGCGAGCGCTGGATGCGCCCACCTACGCAAAATGTGTAAGGATGATTGATGCGCTGGCCTTCAGACCAATCAGGAGGGCATTTCAAATAGTCAGTCGGGTGGAATCTCCGAACAAATTTGACCTAATTCCGGATATTCTTATAATAATTGCGAATCAGCGTGGAAATGATATTAGCTCATCGGGTCGTGTGACCTGAGCAGCAGATGTTCGGTAGTCAGAATTCATTTTAACTTCATTAATGCAAAGAGTTTACACTTTTCCATCACGCGGTGTTTTCGTCTCACCTTGGAGGATAATACGCGTCGATTTGAACTAAGCCTGGTAAACATCTAGAGCTACATGCTTAACGATAGAACATCTCAGAATAATTCGTGTTCTAAAGCTGATCTGTTGGTACAGCAGACCAGATTGGTCAGTCAGATTCAAAAAGCTCTGTTCAGACAGTGACAGCCCGAAGAACAAAATCATACCAGAAAGTGCGAAATCATTTGCGACTGTACTCCTTCAAATACTCAACTCCGTCACATAGCTAGTGACATTTCCCAATTGTTTAAAAAAATTCCTGCTTCGACGCAGTACTTATTAATTAAAAAAACTTTTATCACACATCTGTGTCATCTGAACAATAGTGAGTAGATATTTGTGTTCATAATGGTCATACAGACAAACAATTCAACATAAGGCGGATTTTCCACTCCTGCTGGCATTATCAACCAAATTGACATGCCTCACTGTTTGCTATCTCTCCCCCCCTCTCTCTCTCTTGCACTCCGTCTTTGATTGGAATACGCACGCAGGCCTATTTTGAGATAAACGTTTGTTCGACTGGTGAATGGATGATAGTATCTGGAGTCTTTATTCACACTGCGTTTCAAATTTTCGAAATGAGACATTTCACTCTCGTTTGGCCACAGGTAAGTATACGTGCTTATCCAAACACTAGCATATGACTTTCAAGTAAGTTCCTTTGAATAGAGAGTAACATGACCGGAACTTCAAGGTCATGTGAGCGCAGTTCGTTAAATATTGTGACATACAAGGACCAGTGATCTTCCGCCGGGGGATTGAAGGTGTTCAGTCCTCAAAAGCACAAAGATAAACTCCATGAGCCGAGGCTCAGTTAGTGTATCAACAGGCACCAACACTCAGTAGTCGAACAACAATAGGATGGCTTACAGCCTGGCCTTTACAATATCCACTCTGTTTTCGCTACGTTGATTCAAAATTTACTTGGGGTACTGGGTGGGTCAAGGAAGCTTTAGCGCTTGCACGAAGTGTTTTTGGGCGCATAACGGGGGATTGTAGAGACGAGTGCATACCGCTTCCGCTGTGGCTAGGACACGTCACTTCACCAGTCTTCATTGCCCAGTTCGAACTTTGTAAATTGGCCTGAACGCCTTGGTCACATTCACTGAGTGGTTAGACTAAACAAGGTGTGAACACACAGAGCTTGTAATTATTTTGATTGCTTCAGTGTTCAGCCAAGCTGGGTGGTGCTCACGGACACTTTCGGATGAGTGTCTGGTCGTACGGTCAATGTACTTTGTCTCACACGTACACGTGAAGGAATATACACAGAATAAGGCCATAGAATCTGACACCTTGTCTTTTAATCGTAAATACACACACGGCTTTGATGTGAATGTAATACGGAGCTTTGCCACATAAAATGTTTTATCAACTGCTCCTGATAATCTGAGATGTAGGATATCCGTTAGTATATCACCTTTGAACGGCAAGCGGATGTATGCTGACTATTTTTGGGACAGCTATAGTCTTCGCTCTTTCTTCCACTTGTCGCATTGTCCTGTCAATGAGAAGATCCGGATATCCATTTTGCAGAAACATATTGCGTAGAAAACAAAGTTCATTGTCCAGTGTGTCCTCAGTACAAATTTTTTGCGCTGTATTTAACAGGCTACGAATTAATCATGTAAAAAATACGGTTATAAAAATCTGATGTGCTCGAATGAACATATCCGACTTGGATGATAAAACCAGCTGAGCTGGGATAAAAAAAAATCACCCGAGAGCAGTGCGTATATAATAAAGATGTGAGAAATTCCCGTGTGCCATTAGAAACAGGGGCGGAGAAAAGTTAGTTAATTTAGCTTTCAGCTGACCGAAAGCTATTATTTAATATATGAACAAAAACGTAGCCAAGTGTTTCAACCGGGAACATATTAGAATCGCATTGCCAGTCGCTTTGGCCATCGATTTCGTTTGCACGAACTGTGGTGAGAGTAAGCAAGCCCACAACTACGTCGATCTTACGAAAAAAATTGAGGCGAATCATTTTGGTGACTCTGAGATCGCAAAACTCACCACTCCGGTTTCTATGGTCTGCAATAAATCACGACCAACCTTGTTGATGAAGTGTCATCAAACAGTCTGAACAACGCAGAATTTACCGGGCTCAGAAAATGGAAGTTCCCTGTATGTTACACCAGAAGTACTTCTATGATAACTCTTGCTATAGAATAATGCGCCGGGTAATGCCTGCCCCGAGGCTGTATATCTTTTAGCCATGGACGCATCTATCTATAAGCTATAAGTACTTGCAATAGTGGGGCCAATAGAAACTTCCATGATTGAATGTTTAGAATTTCTTGCTAGCAGTCCCAAATCGAATAAGATCGAGAATTTTCTTATGGGAGCCAGGGTAGAAGTCATCATAAATCCTCAAATTAGCATAACAAATTTTGCCAGGTTACAAGCTTGTAAGTGGAAAATAGATTCATTCGGAAAGCCACAATGTCTAGGGAGTTTTGACATTTTTATGAATATGTTTCATTTAGATAGTCACTGAAGCATCGAAAAGAAGTTTGTGCATATTCAAAGTGTTAGAGTGGTAAAAAATCAAGGTGATGAGACTTTCAAAAATGCAATTGTTACGTCGCGTATTTTACAGACCTATATAGGGACCTGTTTGTCTCCCATTCCTATCTGGAGAATGATGTGAATGATTGTGTTTAGTTCTGGATGGTTTTGTTGTACGCGTCGTTTCATTTCACGTCCAGTTGAGTCATGTTTGCACCCAATTGCCTCGAAAGCCCTTTGAATCATTTAAGATAACCGGCAACTTGATGTTGAGACTTAAGGTGAACAACCACATAAGATCCCACCAAGTCAGGTGTGGACGACAGTGGGGATCACTGTCTGCCACCAGGGTAACCGGTGTCCGTGGCGGGATTCGACTCTTTGGTCTCCGCGATGGTTATGGAACGCTCTAGACCACTCGATCACCACTGGCCGCTGCCTCTGGAGAGTAAAATGAATATAATTCAGGTATAATGGTTATGCAAAAAACGTCTGGAGGTAGACCCAATTGCACGGCTGAGGTTGAGGACCGCTTTCGATAGTGTAACTTTCTTTTCTGGGCAGAAAATGTCACGAACATTCTGCTCGACTTATTCACCTCCACACATGATTGATCCTGTTTGTGGAAGTCTGCGAAATTGGGATGCATCTAACCAACCATATGAGCCGCTCTATGAGAATTCCAATTCACGCTTCTGAAAATTTCTTTCGGAACTTTAAAGACGGCGTTACCAAGACACGAATTAATTTTTTGTCTAACAGTCACTGACAGGCTTTGGTTTTCACCAGGGTATGGACAAGTCGGGAATTGCAATCAACTGCAGACTGTGTGAAACCAACAAATAAACTACGGCGTTTACCACACGAGTCACGAGAGTTATTCGTGTAGAGAGGGGCACTGAACTCCCGAAAACAACTGGCAAACCTGCTTTTAGAAGTGCTCCGTGTGTAATTGTTACAATGTTTGTTCTGCTGACTGCCCTTCGGACTCCACCTTTCCGAAGGACAGTCAGCGAAATAAATATTCATCAATCCCACACACTACTCGCAAGTAATTGTGTGATTATATATGTTACAATGTTGTCTAATTTCTGTCAAAGCTTCAAGGTACATGAATCCCATGTAACCCAGTCACCCACTTAAAAATCCCACATCCTTTCAAGGCTTCTCATAATAGCATCCAGAGTGTGAAGTTACACTTAAGACCTTAGTTCCTTTTTCAGGTTGCACATACGCGTGCAATCGATGCATCAGACATTGTCCCACATTAACCGATCACCATTCAATGAAACAATACGTGTCCACAGACCTTGTTCTCCATTGCTTTCCGTACACTGATACTCCCTGCTATAGGTTGGGGATTAGGGTACGGTTCTTCTCGCTTGCTGTGCTTCTATTTTCGGTGTTGCTTCCTCGTGGTTTTGTAACATTATAACATGGGTAAAATTATAACGGTCACATCACTAACCTTTATAACTATATCACGCCAAGAAAAGTGCACGGCTTCTTGTCTAAGTAGACCGTGTCTCTTGGTTTCGCGCATCTAAAGACAAAACAATACCACCGTCACCAACAAACTTCCCTCTTTATGGACTTCTCTATCCATCCTTCGGAAGTATTGCACCATTTATGCTTGTATAAACAGATACAGTGATAGGCTTGAGGCTCGTTCATGACTCATCCGTTCTTCGTTCTTCTTCTTTCTGTTGGCTTTTTTCTCTCTCTCTCTCTCTCGAGTCCTATGCGTGTCCACTTCACTGGACTAATCTAATGTGATCATTTCACAATGATGTTCACAGCGAGCCTGTTCATTGCTTCTCGACACTCGGATGCATTTATCCTATGCTTGTGTGACTTCGCCAATTGTTTTCTAACTTACATTACAAGCCGGACAGTTATGTGAGTGAGTGGAACAACCGATTCATTAAGTGTTGACGCTGTACGACGAATTATCTATCCCTATTTTTTGAGAGAATAAGAGTATGGAGCAACGACCTTTTGACCTTGAAAACCGCAAACTCCTCGCGATCTGCTTGGTCGGCTGAACTCCAATCTACTCCAGTTAATTCGTCACACAGTTTCAATACCATCACAGACAGATTTATCTGATGGTACCAAAACTCACTATAGAAAAACCACGTAGTCATCGGATTTGTCAAGAATCATCAGCAGTACATATCCGTTATTACTGTCCCAATAATTCGAACTTGCCAGCTACCGAACTAGACTATAGTATTCAATAAAAAATCGGTGACTACTAGTCGACTGGCTTCCTGGTACCTCACCTTTTGTTGTAAAAGAACCAATGACCACCTCTAACAGTCAGAATAACGCATAAAATTATGTAGAGTTATCTTCACAAAACGAGTCGAACCTCGTTTCATAACACTCGAATAAGGGAGTCTGAATATCAGTTCCACCGGTCAACTCTGCTCGTGGTTGTCTTGGACTTCACAATAACCGGGAAAGTTTTCACGGATGACTTGTATGGGCCCAATTTTGTTCATCAATCTGCTTTTCAGGCATAAGGTTCCCGATTCTCCTCTGATAATCGTACAATGACATCTGCTAGTAATCAGACTCACCTCTTCCGCTGCGAAAAGCTCTTGGGATCACCACTGTCGATCAAAATGAAAATCGATTATACCATTTTAAGTTACATTGTCTGGTATGATTTTTCGCTTTAACTGTTTTGGAACATAATTGGTTATGCGCGCGATAGAAGAAGCATACCATATGAACAAAAAGACCAACTGAACTGTCGTTTATACTCGACAATCATGACCGTGAGACTTGAAGTGATGGAGAACCACATAAGGTATCCATAGGTGAGACATGCTAACGGGTGAATCAATGCCTATGACCAATGTGATCGACTGCAGTGGTGGGGTATGATCCTCGTACCTCGTAAGTTACAAACCGATTAATCACCACACGTTCACGGTGGGAGGAATTTCTACCTGTTAGCAACAACGAAAACAGTGCGGTTGGTGGGTGGTTGACAGAAACGTGGGTTTTTTCTATTTTTTATTACGTGCTTGTGTCTGAGTGCAATGAAAGGGATATATCCCAAAGTCATAAAGACGCACTGCACAGTTAGGGATAATCGGCAACCAAATCCTGAGACTTGGAAAAAACCACACGAGGTCCCAGTAGGTCAAGTGTGATAACGAGTCGGACGACAGTGTATTATCGTCTACCACGAAAGTAACCAGTGATGGCGAGGACTCGAACCTCTGATCTCCTAGGTGGTAATTAATCTCTCTAAACCACTCGACCACCACCGGTGAATCTTTGCCAAACTCATATGCAGCACCGTGAATTTAGTTCAAGCTGAAGTTCAGCATGTAATCATTGATGCCACATCACATCTCATACAATCAGGGCCAACGTGCAGGCCCGATTCATTCTAGCACAAAGTGTTATTGTGTTATCCGGCTGCTGATCCTTGGCGGTCGAGCACTCGATCTGGCGCTGTGTCTTCTAACAACACGTGACAAACGTATGACCACTACTCAAAACTCATGCAACCCAACTGCTGTGTCTGTGTCATGCCATATATTCACTGCCTATAGAATGCCGTATCTTGTACAAGAAAAATCCAATGCACTCAGTTGCAAATTCCTGTGTATTCTGGTTTTATTTTGAGCAATTTGGCCACTAGAGAATGTTTTTCAGAATTGAGGAAATCCACTAATATCCATCCCTCTAGTGGATCAGGACATTACAGCATGACCCTCGTTGACAAAAGCATGTGGAAAAATTACATTCGTTCATCTAACGTTATCGGTAATCTGAGACCCAGTGAGGAAGATGTGTTCCAGCCAGCAGTACTTCTCATGTCAAAAATATATTCCACCCGTCACTTTACAAACCTTTTTCTCCCAGGTATATCGGAAGACGAAGAGTGATCCCTACCACTTGTCTGTTCACGACTCATCTCGTGGATTATGCGCTGTGTAAAAGGGCACCGTCTGATTTACAAGAACGTGTTGAAAAATATTGTTCGCCTTGGTCTATGAACGGAAATGAACATACAACTTCCTTCCATTATGGGCAGTTGGTTTCACTATGTTCTGTTTTGATGCGTTTGTTCATGATCGACAAATGCAAATGAAACGCTTTCGTCTCATGACAAGTTTTCTTTCTGCTCAGAGAAGATAGTGAGATAGTTCTGAAGTATTAATTGAAAATTCAGGTTCAATTTAAACCGTTTTATCTCTGCCATGAGCATTACGTGGACCGTACAACCAGAATCAGTTGATTTTCCCTCAAATTGACATAAACTGAAGGACTATGATCACAAAAATCAAACCACTGGCTAGTTATTTAAATTGATTGGCGGGAGACAATGAAGTTCGGAGGATTCCTTTGGTATTGATAGGCAAACTTTTCGAAAGTGTGTTCCGGATTAACGATCAGGCGAGTTCGTACTAGTCCGCAATCACCGGTGATTGGTGGTTCGGCATCATCGTACGGTTGCTCAATTGATTTGATCTTATCTTTGATTTACTGCTTTCTCAGTCTCGTTGTGGCGCTGTTGCCGGAATGATGTGAATTACTTTTGATTCTCAGTAACCACCTGAGATTCTCTGAATCGAATCAGCTTGGATGAATGCGACACTCGGTTTGCGGACAAACAGTTTCACAATAAACACTTGGCGAGTTGTTTGTGTTGTCACAATGAGCGAGAATATTGGGGTCCTGGGTGAATTATTGATCCAGAGTTAGCGAAAACGGCATAGTTTTTGGTAAACTGAAGTTAAATGCTTGATTCTAATTATAAACACAGTTTGCCAGTTGTGAAACTGATTGAATTTTGATGGTTACACTGTAGTGGATGAGGAGATTCCAGATGTTAGATGTGTTCCGTAGCAGTATTCGAAGAGCAAAATTGGGATGGTCTAATCGCAAAATTTACAAAGAGCAGCTGTAGAGAAACAGGGAAGACGTAAATTGTGATTAGCAACATCTCAGCAGTGGGACGTCGACTCAAAGTGTTGCTATTTATTGATGACTGGGGCCTCATGGATTAAAGTGTCCACTTGATTCCACAGAATCACAGTTCCATGAGTTGAGTATATACACGGGTTTCAACCTTTCGTTAGTTTTGCTGCCTCACTACCCTTACTTCAGGGAAATCAGAGTCATCCGTGACACTCTTGGATCATTCTCTACTAGATCTTGCAATACAACAGCGGATCTGGAGAGTTTAGGCACCGAATGATTCAGGGGTTTCAAATGTTCTGGTTCTGTCACTGTCGTTGGTTTTAATCGTTTGATATGCAACTCAGTAACCTGGAAATTCACTCTGCCTTCTGGATCAGTGCAAAATGGGGCATCTGACGGTACCTTTACCGCCTTATAAGGTCCAATTTAATTCTTGTGTAGTTTTGTGGATCTTCTCGTCGGGAGCATGGGAGTACACTTCTGTACCGGGTCCCCGGGTCGTACTTGTTGTGTACGTAATCAATGACGACAGAGCACGTAATTGCTGCACTTCGTTTATTTGTAAGAATATAAATACAGTCAGACAGCAGCTGATGAGTATGCCATGAGCAAACAATTAAGTGAGTGTGCAAGCAAGTGGAAGAGTAGAAATTCTATATGCACTCACGCGCAATCAAGTAAAGTCAGTCGATACTCAGAATGATGGATCAGTCACTACCGTTCCCAATAAAGCATGATCAAGGATCAATACCATGTCCGTGCATGAAAGGGATATTGATTGGTTGTCCGTGTAAAATGCGTGACTTTAACCACACAAGCAGCTCTGATGTGCGCGTTACCCATTTACCGTAAAAAGTATTGACCGTTATCTCTGTCTGGATTATAAGGTGACCAGCATTGGAGACAATATCGCCACATGCTGCGACTAATTTGACAGAGAAGCATCAACTCTACAAGTTGACAACAACAGTTGACCAATTGCAGAAAATTTCATACCTGAAAAATCCCAGCTCGCTTCTGAATGTTATTGCTGGCCATTCAGTCAAACCACGTTGTTGTAACTTTTCGGTACTAGTTAACTCACGATACGCGGGAGTGGAAAAGTTGTCCGCCGAGCCCGAATATGTTCGTTGGCTGGTTCGACCGACATCACCGTATCTCGTGAACTCATACCCATCAGTTCTTGTGGGATCTTTGATGACTAGATAGAATTCACACAATAATTTTCACCGAAATCAAGGTAATAAGGCGATAAGCTGCAGCAGAGAGATCTGTTGCTTTTATGTTTGGTCAGCTAGAGGCATTCTGTCCGGCGGCAATCAAATGGTAGACAATGCGAGTCGAAGATCCGGGGCTCTTTGATTCGTATCTCTGGTGGTAGTCTTCATGAGCTAAGGTGCCGAAGAGAGTATGTATATGTGTGTGAGAAAAGCGACCTATGCTGATTGTTGGATTGCCCTCGGCACGTGTTAGTGCAAATGGCATTTGAAACTCCTTTAGACGTTTTCAGGTCACATTCACCTACTGAAATGTTTTCAGCAGTCAACTGGTTAACGTGTCAACGCTGCTAATCAATTACGTGATGAGGGCCATTCGTGGACACAGGTTGACAGCAGGTGAACAACATGGAAAATCACTGTTCTGTTCAATACCTTCAAACCAAAACACCTCTGAATTTGAATTTTTTGTTTACAAAAAAAGGTTTTTCCCCTATTTTTTGGGTAGCTAATAACTTGGAGAAGTTCTACATTTGTGTTCTCCATGAAGCGGGTACATGAGTAACACTAGAAACTCTTGCTTTCAATAAATGAAAATGGCATTTCCCAGAATAAGACAGCCACGGTAGAAACACATGCTAAATAAAGCCTACATGCACTAGTTCGTCAATCTATTGCATAGATTTATAAAATATTTATAGGTAAATTAATGTTAGTAGTAGGAGATCTATGAATATATTCGCGTAACAAAGCTGTTTTGGTGCTTCAAACAAGCTGTCTTTTCATTTGCTTCTACATTTTTCTGTCTCTTAGTAGCCCATCGTGATCGTTTAGTAGTCTCTGACCATCGTTCAGGAACCACTGTACGTTATTCAGCGAGCACAGCCTAAGGTACAGTAACCAAACCATTCCGACACACTCATAGCGAATAGGGTCAAATCACGTGTGAGTTATCACTCCCAGTTACGGAACTTGGTAGACTTTCATGAGTCACGTGAACAGCTGGCCGCTCGATGCACAGCTGATCACCATCACTTTTCAAGTCACCAGGTGAATGAGCGTTTCAGAATCCGCAGGATTCCCGGTGAAGGGAATTTAGACCGTCGACCTAAGCGAACAGGAAAACGCATATTCGCGCTATAAGCGGAAGACATTTAGTGATCAAAAGCCCAGGAGAATAGTTTAGTTTTCAAGGAAAGGTGAAGATCTTAAACTTCTTTCCTATCATCTTGGAATTGACATAAAAACCTGCAGAGCCATCGCCAAACGAGACATAGAATCTAGCCTTAAAAGAGGATTCGCAAAGTGTAAATTTTCTGGTGAATTCGTAATGGAACTGGGTTCATTGGTAGAGGAGAATCCCACAATCGCTTTAAGTGTGATGAAGAAAAGGATAGAATTCATACACCCAAATCCATCGATCAGATTGCGTTCCACTGATCGTCTTCTCGATGACTATGGTTACAACCACGGAGAAACTGCACATTCAGCTGATCGAACGAAATACGTGCGATGTCAAAGGGAGACGAGCTCAGAGCTCGGTACGGTTACAGGTGTATGGTAACTTCGTCCTACATTTTTAAATGGATGAGATTAATCACAACATATGGTGCTCGAGGACACGGGGGCAATCAATGAAGAGCAAAACGTGCGTCAGAATTTTGCCACAAAACAAGTTTCAAACCTTAATGTTGTTGCTTACTGTTCTGCATGGGTACGCTATGTTTTGAGTACCACTCCCGAATGAGAGCCGAAATTTTTGTCAGCTTTCCAGAAAAGTGTTCTTCGAAAGTAGCGACTGAAAAAGCAAACTCTGATACAGTATTTCTGTTCGACAATGCTCCATTTCACCAAGGGGCGGGTGGAGTTGCGCTGGCAATCGGGCATGCTGTTCGGTATCTCCCTCCAGATAGCTCATTCTTTATTCTGATCGGGGAGGTATTCAGCGTGTTTAAGGAAAGTGTCAATTCGTTTCTATTAGAAAATGGATCCATGATTCGCAGCTTTCTGGAAGGTCAAACCACCAAAGAACATAGGTTCGGGATGTTAGTGCATTTATACAAACAAGCAGTCGATCGGATTTCGTCCGTTTCACGTGCTGTATTTGACAGACACGAATTTACGTTCATTGAACCTTTGAAAAACTATTTCAATTTACAAACCCCAGTTTCTTCGATATGATAACATTCTTATTAGATAAGTCAGACATTTTCCTTTGCAGCATCTGCGTATATAATTTGGTAACTCGTAAAAGTTCCGTAACTAGGAATGATAACTTACACGTGATTAGAACCTATTCGCCATGAGTGTGTCGGAATGGTTTGGTTACTGTACCTTAGGCTGTGCTCGCTGAATAACGTACAGTGGTTCCTGAACGATGGTCAGAGACTATCAAACGATCACCGGTGGTCATACGAGAACCTGTAGCATTTTATCAGGTGACTGGCAATCTAACGGGCCTAGTCAGGTGACCACAAAATTTACTCGCCAGTCTGATGACAACTTTACTGGTCATCCAGGATTTTACCGTGAAGAAATCAGAAAAGTGATGCGACCCGAACAGCAAATATCCGCTAAAAACCTCCGATACCAAGACTAAACCCAACCGAGGCTAAAATTTCATTGCTGAAATAAGACGGTAACGATGAAGTCATTTGAAAATTTCAGACTTTAGCTTTTGGCACCTTCGAAGAATCGTATGTCCGATAGGGTGTTCATGCAAAGATAGCACAGCTGGAGCATACAATAACAAATGATTTCCGAAATACAGAACAAAATGATCAAAACTGACGCTGCCGAACAAACCAAACTTCCGACTAGTCAAATGACGGAAATGGCACATACCATGAGATGTCATAGTCGGGAAGTGGAGTTGTCAAGTCACAAGTGAGGTTAAACAATCATGTCCACTGCTCACAGGTGAAATGGTCGCCAAAGAATTGTGATAAACTGGAAACAATAAGTTTACGGAAGATTGTCACAAGTAGAGGAGACAGGCTGAATATAATCAAAACTATCAGAATTACCAACGTACTTTAACAGACCCAGCTCGACTGTTGAAAATTTCAGTCACAAGTACGATTTCACTCTGACGGACTGACACAGCAGTTTAAAAAAACGATAGTGGTTAAATTTACCACTGATAAGCAGAGTAGAGGCAAAAGCTGGCAAAGTCTGACATCACAATAGTATGTGGGCGCACGGAAAAGCAGGTCAAAATACAAACTATATGAGTGAACAGAAATACCAGCGAATAGGTTTAAAATTTTGAAATGAAATGACGAATTTCTTCCGTTCGGAAGAGTAAATTTTTCAAGAAAACAAAAAATCCATCACGAAGTTATTGACTGAGTACATGCACATGCACTTTCTAGTTGTGGATCCCGTCGGAGAAATTCATTTAATTGTAGAAAATTGGGTGTGACCACGGGACGATCAATCAGTTAAAAACACAACCACCAAACTCATTCAGGTTATGGCTACTCACAACGTGTTAGTAGGACATCGGAGACGAACAATGACAACGATAAGGAAGACTGGATTATTGCATGATAGCAATATGTTTTTAATTTAATTGAAATGGCATATGTTCATGATAAAATTTTTTTTAACTGTTTTGGAACAATTCACCAAATGTGTTAATGTTGGGGGAAATAAGGAGTGAACATTAGAGTACTGTAAATAAAGCAGATTTATTGAAGTGCTTCAGGGAAAAGGTTTACAAGAGAGCTATCCATGTTAATACAGCTAAAAAAGAAAAACTGAGGAAATTCATACATCCCAGTTTCTTCCTCATCGATGGCTTGTCCATTTTTTTCAGACCAAGGACCAAATCATAAGGATGAGATCGGTGGACATCAGTTGTTTACGTGCCCGTTATGGGATGAGCATCTGAATTCAAGATGAATCAACTTACTCTGGTTCCAACGTCATTTTCTTTTTCTGTAAACCCACAAGTTTGTCTCAAGTCACTTCAGTTCAGTTTGAACAGCAATTACCGACATGCTGGGCGTGACGGCCTTGGTTGCTATCTTACAGTGGTGACCTCACGCTGGAATCAAAACAATCAAGAGTGTGAGAAAGAGGGAAGAGAATACGGTATAATAATATCAAATCGACAAAGAAAGTGTGTGAATGCAACGGCGCCACTGATTGTGACACATGACGCTATCCTCTAGTGTACCTAACTTTTGAGTGGGTGTATCTCTTTGAATCCAACCAGGAAACCTACAAAGTCCTATATGGCAAAGTCCACTGGTCAGAATTTTCGTATTTCCTTCCGTATCATTAGCCGTCCACCACTGTTGAACCTTCGACCACCACCTGCCTTGATGAACATTGCGCGCCGAGAAATCTTGTCCAGGGGCATACATAACACATATCCCAACCATCTTAGCATCAGTCTTAAGTACCACAATAATGTACTCTCTCTCTCAGTTCGGTCATGATTGCTTGAAATCCAAATCACACCGAGATCGCATGGTGAGTCCGTCACGGTTTCGTTTTCGACGGGGCATAAATTTCCGCTCAAGGTGGGTGTAGACCGTTTAGTGGTACACAGACAGTCTCAGTACATCAAACTACACAGGATCGATAATGAAACCCTTGGGCGGACACCTGTAGTTAGTAAGAGTTCAAAGTTCAATTTAACAGTACATCAAACGTTCGCGGAAACATTTATGTTGAATACATAAGTCCAGTAAAACAAGGATCTTGAACATATCGATTGGTGCTTTATCGTCGACCTTAGCTATTATAATAGCCTTCACTGAGGCTCACGAACTGCCTAGCAGGAATAAAAATAAAATAAAAACCTGTACGTGTAAAGCAGAACGCTACATATTAGGCTATAAATTTGCCTCTGTTAAAGTGATCCAGACATCAAAGTGATAATCGAGTGGACAATGTAAAAGGACACACCACCACATCAACAAATAATGTGATGTTATTCACAACCTGACTCCATTTATGTGGATTTCATTTTGGTCCGAGGTTAGTCTAGTTTGTGTGACCCACGGCTTATTCAGTCGAAACAAAACAACACAAGCTTTAAAACGTTCTCTTATTTGGTACCCCACATCTGCTTCCGCTACAATCAGATGCCCTGATTCTCGTAAATGGGCGGTAATTTAGCTAGACATAGTACCCCCGCCCCGCGTCGAAGCCCTCTTGGCAAACACTATTTAATACGTTTCGACAACTGGCTTTTCGTTCGATCAGCACGAGCGTAACCACAGAAGCACTTGAACTGACAAGTAATCATTGATGAGGTCAACAAAGGCAGCTTATCTTTGTTCACACATCTGATGACTGAATTAGTCGAGAAATGGCAACTTCAAGTAAACGCGTTAAATGCGGCTTTGACAGCAGCACACTGAACCCTACTAGTCCTCTCGGTTGCGGCATCGCCCTTTAAGGGAGACTAATGAATAGCATTTTCTTAGCTGCCCCTGGTAATTTTTCTGTCGTTCTTTCATGGTCCACATTGCAGTTGATGAGGTTCTCCGGTTAGGCATTCGCTGATAGAAAGTTATTGATTGTCTGTAGCTCTGCACCCAGAGTATTATCAGAGCATATGCGTTTGGCCCTTGATGTCAACAACTTATCGGGTTTCTTTCTTGGCTTATGGGCACAAAACTGTTAAAATTTGCGTATTCCCCATTCCATGTTGCCTTGCTACGTACTTTTCGTTGCATTGAGCCTTCCTGGCTCCTCATTAGATGAACATCCAAAAACAGAAAATGATTGTCCCTTTCTAGATCAGCCGAGAGCCGTATCTCTGGATGTGCAGAGTTGAAAATTTCTACAATTTTAGCCATATCTGCATTTTGTTCGGTCATGCAGAAGATGTTGCCCACATAACGATGATAATGGCCGAGACTTGAGATTGTTATCTTCAGCTCTCTGTCTTCCAACTTAGCTGACGGATGCGCCGACAGACTCTCCTCTTACTCTCTCCTGTTTTTCTCATGACAAATAAATGTGATTGAGAAAGTTATTTCTTCAACGGGCTTGGTTTCGAAAAGGTAAAATTTGAAATTCACTTCACAGGCTCCTGGTTACCAAGTATGAACATTAGGAACCTATGAAAACCGTCAACTTTAGGAGCATTCTCTGGCATGATAACTGAGCACATACGAAGGCAAGCTTTTTGGAACAGCATCAGTAACTGCGTAACAAAGTTTGATACGCGTTTCGCACCTAATGGCTAGCAGATACTACAAGGGACTGGGTTGAGGAACCAACAAACCTTACGCTTTCCGGGGCAAAAAATGATACTTTCTGTTGTCCACGCGGCTGCTTTTCACCCACAGGTCGGATGTCGGAGAAAATATCTTGGGATATACGAAAGATGCGTTTGACTTTTACCAACCTCAGTCATCTGTGGCGTCGTCTTGATATCCGTTTATCTATCAAGGGCTGAGTGTCAGCTGCAGAAGTTGGGTCAGTTCTTTCGTATGTTGCAGAAGTTTGGCTTACGCGAACGAAGGATATACGAAGAATGCCGGTATGCTAACACCGACGTCATCGTACCAGTGCTCTAACTTGATGGGAATAACCTGTCGGCAGAGCAGAGGAAGGATGCAAAGTATTAAGTGGAATTCATCACGTGAACTGCTCATCAAGCGGGGAGGGTTAGATTGTGTTGTGCATGTCCCCAGATAGGATTTCTCATCCTGTGAGCCTGGCTGACATAACTCGTAGTGGGGAAATGAGTGAGGTTTGGCAATCCATGGAACAGAAGGAAAGTACGGAAAGTCTGATCGTAAAAATCTTCTCATCCTTAATTTCTTTCATAAACATTACCTAGTGCTTTGACAAACACAGAGACACCATGCATCAATTTTGGGGCACACCACACATTGAAATATCATTTTCTTAGTATGCAGTACAGGATATCGATACAAAAATGAGAAAATGTCCTCAGTCGTATGACAGAATGTTTTCTTACAGTTGCTTTTCTACTGCAGCATAAACTATTTGAAAAATGGCCCCTTTCCAATGGCAAATAAATTAAAACTTGTCAAAGCCCAGCTGAAATCCAAGTGCGACCCAATAAGCAATGAACAAAACTACTGATTAGTCTTATTGACTATTTTTAACTTAGTCAGTTTCCGGTTTGTTGGGGAACATAGTGTTTGGGGAAAAATTGTTCATCAACTTTATTCAAGCCACTGAATGTGATCGAGAGAGTGGGTATTTTTCACCTCGGACATCCAAGCACAAGCAGTTGTGTCTTTCAGACGGTTTCATCAAATTATGGTTCAAATACAACTGAAGCAAGTTTAAGAAGACAAGAAACTATCGGAACTCATAGAAGAACTCCAGAGACAGATGGGATGAACTGTTAAAGTTAGAGGGCTTGACGAAATACGAACCCGTTAGTCGTCATTTGATTGTGGATGAAATGCTTAGAACATAGACAACAAATACTGGCCGTCGTGTCACGCACCATCCCTGATGTTGCACACGTCGATCCCCGTGACGATAGTACATCTTTTCTCACCGAGCTTTAGCCACGATCCACCATTCTTCAGCCACGACCAGCAGTCCTCTAGCCTCGACGCACAATCTTTAGCCAAGCCGCTTCAAGCCAGTTATATCAAAAGTATCCGAATATTATAACATCACGAGATGTTGGAACAATTTATTTTTCGCCAAAACCAGCAGACTGAACAAATGAGAAAGAGTGACGATCGCCTGCTGTGCGGAAAACCATGATGACGGTATCAAATGCTGCATAGTAAATTCATTGGAGAAGGTTCAAACGATGCGCCTGTATCGTCAAACCATGTGATGCACCCAGCAAGACCGTAACACTTTCAATGAACTAGTTTGTACTTTACCAAAAATTCCAAACGAATTAAAGTCGTGAAAATTCTTACCTGCTTGGGTTTACTGAATGTCTCTTACAGTGGGTTAAAAATGGATCATGCCGTGGGAGAAAAAGTATTTGATGATTGGTATTTAACTGTGCATACATAGCCGTCCGACCAAAGGGCGCGTTGTCAATGATAAATACTGCCGAAACTCCAGGCTGCTCACTTGTAACAGAAGCTGAGCAGTGTTGTGGAAACTCATTAGCTATTTGCTACGTAATTTTTGCATGGTATTCAGAATCCAAAATACCGGCCACTGATGAAGTGGCTAATGTGTTCAAGTCATTGTTTTACTCGAGGATAGACTTCAGATAGGTTCAGTGCCTACTTTGTTATGCAAATAAAGTCCCTGACAAAGATCAAGACTTGATATAATGAAAAAATACAGGATTAGCTCAATATAAGTTTAGATAACTGAATATATTGACAGTCGGAGGCTAATGTACACATTTCTCGTGAGTACACCCCCATCAACGTCTTCAGTTCATATGTTGTATCCTTCGATGCCAAAATGTCAGTGAGAATACAAAAATCATGCTGGGTGCTTCACATTGTTTGACGATACAGGCGCATCGTTTGAACCTTCTCCAATGAATTTACTATGCAGCATTTGATACCGTCATCATGGTTTTCCGCACAGCAGGCGATCGTCACTCTTTCTCATTTGTTCAGTCTGCTGGTTTTGGCGAAAAATAAATTGTTCCAACATCTCGTGATGTTATAATATTCGGATATTTTTGATATAACTGGCTTGAAGCGGCTTGGCTAAGGATTGTGCGTCGAGGCTAGAGGACTGCTGGTCGTGGCTGAAGAATGGTGGGTCGTGGCTAGAGCTTGATAGGATAAGATGAAGAAGACTTTGTTATATTCGCTGTTCCTGGTCTCATTCGATGTCAGTCACGTTCACTGAACTCCAGCCCGAAGAAAGCTGAACAGAACACTAATTGGTTTTATCGTCTTGTGCGTTCGTGGCCTTTAGGGGTTTCCATACCGTTACTTTCAGTCTGCCGACATATTTCAATACATGCTTGCGCATGAGAGCAGTCGAAGCTGTATATACACCATAACCGCGAAGGCCCACGGCACTAACTATTTACTGAGTGATATGCTGTGGATTTGAAGACAGAGGGTCAAAGGTCTGAGCCGACTGAAAAGGTGGGATACATCTTTCAGACAAACAACCAAGCAGACCATCAGGTGAAAATGGGCCATACAATAATGCTGGATAGGCCGTTCAGTGATATTGACCGAATGGATTTCTTCGAACCGCTCTAAGTGAGTCAGAAGGAGAATCCTCTCGACAGCCGAGGTGATTTCACTCAGGTTGGACTAACCTGTCTTACGCTGTCAGAAACAATTTATCAGAATGCCAAAGCTGTCGCGATCAAAGGGTAGTGATATGGCGAATAAAAGAGGACATAGGGTAGAACTAATAAACGACTGAGTTCAAAAGACGAGCACCCTGTCAAAGCTGTCGGAAGCATGCAGACAAGGATCACACCTTGTTTGCACTGAAGACGTATATCTAGCAGAGGAAAAAATAATCGTCAACTTAATGAACCGGGGCTGAGAGAACAAACGTCCTCTTCGACTCTCCTAATAAGACTGCTTAACCTTGTGATGAATTGGCCCGCCAAAGGTCACCGCAAGAGTACTGATACGTACTTTGACGACGAGAAACATGCTCACAAACCCCGTTACATTTGTATGTGTGTATTGTGTCAGCCTGGTGAGAACTATCCGCGAGACCGACTTGTTTACTGGGTTATGGCTCACAAAATGAAACTAAGGAGACACTTTGCGAACTTAGATTTCAGTGATCGCAGATGTAACAGTACAAATAGTTAATTGGGGTTTCACCCGAACAAAAGCATTCTGATATGGGTTCAGAATTTGAGGTTCACAAGTGGAAAACAAAATCATACCAACCGCAGAAAAGCAGCTTGGTTGTGCATACCAGGAAAGTAATCATTAACCTCCGTTATGCATTGGCTATGGAAAGTGCTTATTTTGCGTTTGGCCTTTTACCCGTATCGCGGTTCCATGCATTCTCCAACAAACCAGAAATCTTAGATAGAAGGAGAGATCCTAATTCCGCCTGAAAGGCATTTATTGTCCAAAAAACCTTAGAATATGGTTGTATTTTATATTATGTCATCAGATTTTTAGAAAGCTTTGAAGCTTTTAAATACCAGCAAGTGTACCCTTAAGATGACATATAGTGGTACTCAATTGTAACCAAGTGATAATACTTCTATGCATACTGAGAAAATATGTGAAGCTATCAAGATTCTCGAACACCATTTTCTGCCAAGAACTCCAGTCTTATACTAAACACTTAAGTTAAAAAGTCTCCGGAATTTTGAACTCATTGTCTGTAGTTTGTTTTAATGAACTCGGACCTTAACGGGTACCCAAAGCTCAAGTGCAACTGTGGTGACCAAGGTTATACCTGCATACATCATGATGAATTCATTCCAGACCGGTTTATTCAGATCATTGTGATCAATAATACAGCACTGATTTTCACACGACCAACTCCATCCCACACGCCTGGTTTATCCCATTGCAAACTGTGATACTGATATCTGGTCACTGATTTCTAGTGTCCGAAAGTTCGATCTGATGTTCTATCATCCAACATCATGTGACACATGACTTACAGCTACTCACAGCGTTGAGTTGCTGCTTGTCCGTGTTCTGCCATACATTCACTATCTACATAATGTCGAATCTGGTACATCGGGAACAGAACTGTTCGGGCAAATTCCTATTCGGAAAAAGATATTTTTCACACCTATTCAGACCCACAGGTTCCAACCAGAATATTACCTTTCCATAAAAGGTTTAGTTTTCCAGTAATGTTTTCCACGCTGTTGTACGTTTTTGTGTTATCCTCCGCCTATTGTTTTACCGTTAGTCTTTTGGCTTCGCTGGCTGGTCAATGCACGGTTTTTGCAAGGTCACCCGTACAGACTACATAAACGGTAGAGTTGACTGTTTGATTTGTGTTGATCGTCGCCAATAAACACGTGGTACGCGGTCGTATCTGCTTTCTCACTCCAACTAGCGGGTAGGCTAGTATTATTGAAGTTCGCTCCTCATGTTCGATCTAATGGCCAGTTGAGGGCCATTATGGGTCTACCAGGCCATCATCCTGCGATACAAGAGGGAAACACATTCTGTTGCCCGTTCGCAGAGGTTCTGATTCCACTTCATACAATGTCATCCCAGTGACCATAGAAATCAAATGGTAATCTGCAATTCTGAGCACCGTGTGTCACCGTTGCCGAGGAGCTTTGCACGTTTCCGGAAAAGAAGATGGAGAGCTTCTTTACGGAAACTGCGAACGATGTCCACGAGAGTGAAAAATCACAAAGGGTTTCATTTCTAAATTTGGCGCAGTTTTGTTGATTGTGAAAGAGAAATTTATTTCAGTAACCTGAATAGCAACTGGTCAGATTATAGTAGATGTGCAGGTGAAAAACAACTCCCTGAGGCATTGAACGGGACAAGCCTACAAATAAAGAAGAATGACATAGGGTAATTTACCTCAATTACAGGGGTACTGCCATGCAGAGTGGCAGAATATGCACCAAATATACGTGAGATACTTGAAAAAGTAAGTGTTTCATTTGGAGTGTGCACTGAATTTGACAAACAAAGAAATTACAAGTTCTGATTATTCCGTAAGTCAGCTTGTGAAGATTGTGATGTGACGGTAAATTTGGCAGCTTGATGAAGCATTTAATCAATCCGCTGAACGAATGAGAACTTGCGAGTTGTGCAGAAATGACAGAAAAGCTAACTTCGGTTGGCTGGTTCGCATTTGTCAGCACACGTGATTTGAGTCACTATTCGACCAACCTTAAAGTTATGAATACACTGAGATGATTTTAAGTGTATGTTAAACTGCTCCAAAATAACCTCTTACAAAAGTCCTCTTATCAAGTTTGATAATCTACGTAGCTTTGTTAGGATATAGGTTTTTGTTATTTCACACGGAAGCATGAAAATGGATCTCAAGGCAACTGCCTATCGGTCACAGTTGCTGTATTCAGGATTCAGGGAGCACGCAGTATGTAAGAAATCAACTTATTATCCTCCTATAGGCAAACATGTAAGAAGGTACACAATGAAGCAAGCAAGCACAGTGCGTACATGCAATTGGCACGGCCAAGCAAGAACGCCCAATGCATGATGAAAAGTAATTGAATAAAATGGTCCAGTCACATTTAACGTGCGTGCGTGCGTGCGAGTAACTATTGTGGCCGATAGGCAACGAACAAATCAGACTGGAGTCATTATGTTATTGATCCGAGCTCTGAAATGATCACACAAAGATAGTTATCTTTGTAAATAGCAGATTTTCGAGTCAATCCAATTCTAATGTATTGCGTAACGGTTCAGCTTTGGAAGGATAGCAGACCTGGGCACACAGTTATTTGATTTACATATAATTGGCCCAAAAGTAATCAAATTTAACTCGAAAGCAGAGGTCGTTTAAACTGAGTAATCAATAATGTTACCGGGGAAGTAAATACGAATACCGTCGAAATTCACATGAAATCTTCGGAATTTTTCATCTTACAGATAAAAATGTTGCACCTTGACACAAACATTTTATCAGAATTGCAACCAGCCCTTCGTAATCAGTACAAATAAAGACATTTCGAGTTAATTCCCCCTCTCTGTGAAGAATTTAATTATTAAATTCACGAATTTCATAATTCAGTCTATGATTTTAGGGGGCGATAGCAGCATACGCACCATCTACGTGTCCATGGTTTGGTGGCTGTAAAATCATATAACAAATAAACAGATTTGTCCAAGGCCATAATATGAACATGCTTAAATAAGGCATACCCTGAAACATCACCCAGCACTAAAGTTGTCCTACAAAAAATAGTTCTGATCTGACACACTGGAAATATTAATTTTTGAGCCCGATGACTTGCTCATTGTTCACAGTATCTTCGACGATGCTGCCAAGGTCATCACGATTTAGCGGTACCCGTATTAGCTGACTTGAAAGTTTGTTTGACCTCAGAATCATCGGAATGAATATTCTTGGGAATCTGCTGTCATAGGTAAAGTTTTCTGAGCTCCTAAATCGATAGCCAAAACTATTGGAGATGTAATCTAACTATCATCACCACCGCAGCACGTGACGGCATTTTTTGGGAGAGTATTGACCGACCGAAAGACGAAGCAGTCCAATTGGCCTCACTTTCCATCGCAATGAAATACGGAAATTTAATCGGAAGTCTTCTCTGGATATGTTTACTTCTCTTTGGGTACTCCCTCTCTATCGAAATGTGGAAGGGCTTCATTATTCACAGCACGCGGTGGCTTTCTCCTCAAAGGATCTCGTTTTGACATTATCTTTCGAAAGAATAATGAAAAGAACTTTTATTCAGTTATAAAAAGGTTCCTAGTAATACCATTAACGAACTAAAATACGTGCTAGATTTCTGAATCCTCATATCTCTCTTATTTATTGGGTGAATGAAATTGTATGATTCTGAGAGCAAATTTCTCCACCGTCGCAAAGACGAAAGGGATGCCTAAAGAACAACGCCCACACGACCTTGATTCCTAGGTTACGCATTCCAAAAAAATCGATGGTGTTTTTCCCGTAAGTTTACTGTCAAAAGGAAAGTCACTAATAAACCGGAAAATAATGTAACATTTCCTCAGATTGCTTTTCACTTCTGTCCTTTAGGCACGCGTATGATCGACGTATCAGAGGAACGAACTGCTCCCAATGAGATTAGTGTATAGTCGTCATTGATGGAAACCATTGGTGTTGGATTTTTCTTTTCATTGTCTTAGAATCATTGAAGCTAGGTTTACAGAATTCAGATTTTCATGCCTCATACCAATTTATCATGATAATTAAAGTCCGGCAATTTCATCTGCCCAGATAAAGCTACCTAAATAACGTATACAAAACCCACGAATACACAGTTTGATAGTTCTAACCTTTACCTGGCAAAAGTAGGTGAAACGAAAACTCTTCACGAAGAGAAACTTTTTTATCGGAATTTCGACACCACCTTCAGTGTCTCAATTTTATACTTGGTGCACCAGTATAACAAAGTCACGAGGTCGTGAGTCCATTCGGAAAGACTGAGTAGCAGTTAAAAATATTGATCCCAATTGAGTGACAGCGCCTCAATTGAATCAAATTTTTTGGTTATCATCAACAGTACTAATTTCATAACCTAGCTTTGCGGAGAATCCAAGACAGTTAAGCACCAAAAGCTGACATCTGAATCAATGAAACAACAACAGTTAGCGAGTATTTTTGGTTCTTATGTCTGTTCAACTGATAAACAGTCGTTGCTACAAAAGGAAAAAGTAGGAAGCATATCCCTGCCAAGCCTTTTGTCATGTCCTCAAGTAACATCGTTCCAGTCTTGCTTTTTCATCTGTCCTCCAGTTTCCATCTGTAGCTCCTAAAAGCCGTTTCTCAAAGCCCTGATCCTATTTTGGTAAACCATTTGACGGACAAATCAATCTAGATTGAGGATAGCTGATAATTTTAAATTTTGCCTAGTCAGTGTACGATCCCAGCTCCAGTAGAATTACCTGAAGAGACCAGCATTCTTATTAGAAGACCATTAACAAGGCCTCGGTATACAGACGTTTGCCTGACGATCCAAAGCGATACCGTAATTTAAGACCATTCAAGGACTAGAAGTGTATCCCCGAACAAAATATTCCTATGAGGTTCCGTTGGCCATCCCTATGTTACGGATCGATAAGCCGATTTGTACAATGCCCATAGCATCCATTCTGATCTTTCAGCAGAGATAACGAGCCACAGTCACGGCACAACAAAAAAGACAACCATAACAACAATCGTTCAACATACGTCCTCGTCACCAGCGACTAACGACGCTGACAGAGAGGCTGACAAGATCGTCAGATGTGTGGTGGATGCTACCCTCCGTCATGGGGGTCGTACGTATGCTATCAGTAAAGACAGGAAAAGTGAAAACTGGATGAGCCGAGGTCCAGAGAGTGTAAAAGCAGCGACTCACTTTTACGTTCAAAAACACGGGAAAGGCGGTATTTGCCATAGCATTACAATTCCTTTGCATGCCGGAATAAAATTCGCTAAACCGTTATCCCAATCCACCGAGAAAGACAAGTATGGACCGCCGCTAAGCAGCTGCACTAGGCGGATCGAAAAACGGAACAATAAACATATTAAACAGCTTGAGAAGTGGAGAACGAAAACCACCATGAGGGGCCCCCTTTCAAGCAACTAAATTAGAAATTAATGCCACTTACCATTAAAATGAAACCATGACGAGCTCTTCATGTACCAGTTGCGGTTTCGAGCCTTTCGACCATAGGTCTCTTCCACGCTCAGTAGTCTTTAAATTACCACGATCTTCTTCCAGAAGTGTTGCATCCTTACTAAACGGTGATTAAAAGTAGCGAAAGCTAGTTATTATTATAAGATCAAAACCGATCAGGTGGATATTGTAGCATACGTCGTTTAAATATACAATGTTTCTCTCCACATAGGCACGCTTCGGATCCGGCAGCCGTTCTCATCCCACAAGCAAATTCTTCAACACCTGACCTATTGTAAGAACTATAAGGTTAAAAATAATGCACATGCAAATTGTCTCCCGTTTTGTACACTTTTGTATTTCTGATACGCGGATGGTGAAGACTATCCGGACAAGTTTCTCATGTAAAATCGCTCTTGAAAAAAGCTACTTAGCAGTGTTGGTCATAGTGAGAAAAAGTGAAATGTATGAACCCAGTAGCACTCAAATTGTTCCTTGTGCTGTGAAACGCGAAATTCCCTAACATTACCTCTTCGTACGTAATCCGTTGACAATTTCGATGAATAAACAAATTGATAAATTGATAAATTTGGCTCTTCCAATTCCCTTGATAATAAAGACTTTCTCAAGTGAATCACTCACTGGAGTATGAAAGAAAATAATATGAAAAACGAAACTGTTGCTCCTTCGATGATTGCCGTCCTTACTCAATTTTACCCCGTCCTCCTAAGAACAGGTTTGGGGGATAAGTGAAGCGTTAAACACCATCATCATCGTATGACTGACAGAAATCAGCATTTAGCGATGAAAGAACCAAAAACATGATTGTCCGAGATTTCAGTCAGTAAATTTTCACGTTCATTTTCCGTAAAAATTCATGTAGCAGTGTCTTTCACAATACTCAGAACACAATTATCTTTATTTAAAAGGAATATAACCCTCCAAAAATTACAAATATTTTGTTCTTTTGAGTCATTCTCACAACAACAGACCTCTATTTGGAGAGGCTAAAGAGGTTCACCATTGCTGAGAGGGTAGAGAATTTCATCTTCTCCGTATAGATATATTCATAAAGTTTGTCGTAAAACAGTCTCATAATTTGAGCAAGTGGATATCATCTCACGCAATACAAATTTTCATTCAATAAAGCTTATAAACGTTTTTCCTGTAATGTATATATGTATTTATTTATTATCTAAAAACCATCCATACTCTCATCTGAAACATCAAAACCGATGACAAACCTATTTCTCAGCAACAGATTTTCAAGCAGCCTAACAGTTACCGGGAAGACACGAGACAAAATTACCATGGATAGGCGAGGATAAGTACCAATCACGAGTAGGGGTTTGTCTCAGTCGAACAGTCATGGCCATTTCATTGGTGCATCTGGCCTTGGCCCTCTACGAAGATGATTGAAATTCCCCGGACTTCCGGGTTTTTCGAACTAACCAATCTTCACGGTGCAAGGTTACACCCTCGTGAAACTGTCTAACTTATATGAGAGAAATTTGCGATAATTTCTTTCCTACGCACGAGAAATAAATCGCTGGTCTTATTCAAATAGTGACTCCAGGAAATAAACTGTGAATAATCAATTGCCGAATTTTCTAATGGTGTTTCATCTGCCCTATTTTATAACGAAATGGATTGATTTGTCAATGTCCATAAGATGCACAGCCCCCTGTATGACATGGCTTGACGCATCATTCTACAGCAAGATAGGTTTTCCTTGAATAACTTCCGGTCTAATTGACAAGAAAATTTCGTCTTTTGAGGACGGTGAATTCTACGTTGTTCAGAGTATCATTTATAACAACCCACCAACAAGGCTGATCGTGATATTTTGTGGTCCATACCAACCGGTGTGGTGGGTTTTGCTACCCCAAAGTGAATAAAATGAGTTCATTCGGAAATTTCCTTCTACGACGCACTCATTTATGAGTCACCTGATACTCACCGTGATTCGTTTAAAACAAGTCTATGGTCAGAATGACTTACGATGCGACTCAGATATTTTCTTGGTTGCAACATTCAACCACCTTTGGCGTTCATGTGATAATGATTTTCGATCTACGGAAGACCAATGTGACTAACTTTTCTTCAACCTTATTTGCAAACGGAGCTGAGAAATTTTTGCCAGATCTTCTCCCGGAATAAATGCTCATTTCTCTCTAGCATTTATTTCAAACCCAATGCGGCTAACATCTTCATCCAAGTTAGAAATGTTCGTTTTTCACAAGTCATATCTTGCTCTGACAACACGTTTTACAGGAGAAATGAGAAAACACACTCATTCACGACACGAATAGGCAGTAGGTTTATCACAAGAACAATTGATCGACGGGCTCACACACTGGCATCCACTCCTTGTTAACGAAGGAGTGGACTTATTCGGTTTTCTGCAAATAATTACTCTAAATAGCATAAACAATAAGTGCATTTAACGGACCGCATTCAAACGTCCTTAAAAAGCAGGTTACGCATTCAAAATGAACCAAATGTTTACCTCCGGTGAGGCAACCATTCACCGTTAGTTGACTGTTGAACTGTCGGACAAAGTAGTCTTATTTGTACACGTCCTCTTTGTTTTTGCTTCCTTCAGTCAGAGAGAAATGAGACGAGAAATTTGGAAATAAGAAGAGTATCTAGTCGGGTCATTAGTTACGTCTCAGTGCCATAAACAAAGCATGGTGCATTTTTCCTTCATCCGTTTGAGAATAAGCCATATTAAACGTCTAACTAATTTCGAACTTCCGAACTTCAGGCCAATTTGTCATGGTGACTAAGGTCACGCAGATTCAATCGTCGTACGATCGCAGCCAAACTAAAGCAAATGACATCAATCTGTGAGGAATTTGATACTTCAATCTTGTGTTGTGATGCACTACGAGGTGCTTCGGAAAGAGGAATTAATTCCGAGGAAAAATGTTCCTCCAGCCGATTTCGATAACATCTGTAGCTGACAGAACAATGGATTCATCCAAAATTGGTCAACCCTGAGTCATGGCCATTGCAATGCCTTAATCAAACATTTTTCGGCCCGGATTTCAGTGATCAACTTTCTTAGGTAAAGTGCCATGGATCCTAGGCTAAAATAGTAAACTTGCCCTCTGTATTCACCTCATAGGTAAGCCAGATATTTTGAAATGAACCCCATAGATAAAACAGCATCTAAATTTAACAAAAATAAGTTTTGACATTTGCCGTCAGAAGATTAATGAATTAAACTACCCGAAAATGTTTGAGAACGGATAATAAATCGCTGGCGGGGACAGAATCAATAATTACGCCATTAGTGAAAATCTTCTCAAGAATAAACAATGCTGTTTTCAATTTCCCGATCAGCTTCCTCTAAGGCTAAAGGTGGTCCAGTGACATGGGTTGGAAATAGTTATTTTAAATTTGACCGTACAACATATCATGGAGAAACAGTAGCATTAGGTTTTTCTGAGAACTTTTCCAAGACACGTCATCTAAATTTACTTCTTGGTAGAAAAGTATACTTGTGGTAAGTACTGGTTCTGTCTGTGGCGTATCATACGATAGGTATCCCACTTGGGTGGAAAAATCTCGAAATGGTGCCAAATCATTACCATCAACAAGATCAAGATAATATTTCCATTAATCTTAACAATACTCATCGCCTCCGCCACTGTCACTATAATCATCTTCATGATTACCGGAGGTGACATATCTTACTGTCGAGTTTAGACCACAGGCCACCTACTAATCATACCTCGGCGTGGACGACAACAAGGCAGTACGGCTGACTTGTGCTACGTGAGCTAATTACGAATGCTCACAGTCATTTGATCAAGTGTAGCAGAGCAGATGAACCTGAAAGGCAAGTAGTTGAACAGCTAACGGAAGCATCCCACTATTCGAGAAGTGACGGAGTAAAGCGTTACTCGGCTGTTGTGTCTTGAATGCTGAAATGATGAATGCCACGATATAAAGCTGTTGTCTGTCGGAATTGATAACTTGTTTGCACGGTTAAATGTTGATCGCTTTTGCCTTGTCCATCTGTAGTTTGTTTGGTACTACTAATTCATCTGGCGTGGTGTGTTTTGATTGGATCACTGGTCACGCATGAACGTGTGTGAGCCGCAATTCCGTCACTCTGCTACTACGTGTTGTGCCGTCCGGTTTGAGCGATGCAGTGCATATCTGCCGATAATTTTGCCCTATTACGGCTTTTGATGCGAAGTGGGCATCCCAGTGTTGACTCCTTCAAAGCCGAACTTCGGGAATTTCAGAAAGAAGCATGCTCATCCTTCTACGTGTACAGCTCTGACATCTGTAGCATATGCAGAAAAGAAGAGCAGTCGGTGGACCTGGACGAGGATGTTCAGTGGATTCAGTGCACGACTTGCGGAGAACGGACATTTCCGATGCGCAGAGTTTCACAACGAGGAGAACTAACGTTGTGTTCACTGAGCGGCCCAATAACACCCAAGCCGGAACACGCGAAAACACCCAAAGGCCATTTTCAGGGCCAAGTCATACTGATTGCCATTCCTGTTGTTGTTTTTTACAAGTGCACCAAACAGTTGGCACTCGAGTCTTATTTCGTGCAGGCGTAACTAAGTCACGGGACTAAAGTACTTCCGGTAATTGCTTAAATGGCTCTGCAATTTCTATTGAATTCCGTTGTGTACAGCAGAAAGCTGGTTCGAAGGGTAAAAGCCGCAGTCCGTTTTCATCGTTGAACATCAGTTAGCGAAATCACCGGTTTCGGATTTCATCGCAATTAAAGTGAACTACAATACTAGTGGCCATTTCGGTCACCAAGCCTATTATACAACAAAGTACTGCATGGCATGGGACATTTAAGCACTCCGAAATCCAGTTTGGAACCATTCGGTACAGTAGGTTCAGAGCACACACAGAGTAAGTATATTTCTTTTTCTGAAAGCCAGGAACGGGACATTGTGTCTGACCCTAAAACTGCTTAACATAAGTCGAATGGCTTGCCGTTCAGCTAACTTTTCATGGTGTCACCAGAGGGAAAGGAATACTAAGTTATCGATTCCAACAGTGGACCACCTCGAGTCACGTGCGCTATCAAACAGCGAATGATAGGCTGACTGCATCATTATGCTATCCTCATACCGCTAGCTATTCGGATTTGGCATACATCAAGCTATACTCATGAACAATCAGGGATATGGCGTAAAACGTCTGCATAAAACGTCACAAGTGTGTAAACATTAGTTATCTATTAACCGGAGGACTAATAACAATAAAAATTATCAAATATTTCCTTTTTCAATGAACGACAACATCATTTGGTACATGCTTTCAGTTTCTCCAACTACAGGGCAAAGCAATGCAGGATTTTGTAAACCTTACTTAACTGGCTTTGAAAAACAGAACCAAATGTGAAAAGGAATATCAATAACTGAAGGTCAACTTTTATAGCCAAAATGCCCCAGTTAGATAGTTCCACATTACTGGATTGATTACCCGACCAAAATCAACCGCCGACTGCATGCATAGAAACCGCCTTAGGAACGGAGGTACCTCAAATTTTTCCCCTGGGTTAACTGAACTCAACCCCACTGACAAAAGAAGGAAATATCCAAAAGGAGAAACGCAAGTTCAGTCTGAGAAATGAAAAACAACGAAGGATTGGCTAGCCGAACTTGAGCACGAGCTCAAGTCATCCAGGCTCCCAGAAGAGATCAAACGCGAGTGGAGACAAATCAAAGCTCTAAATATATTCCACTTGCGCCCACGCAATGCTCCCTCTGATACGGAAAACAAAGTTGTAAGGACACTCAAAAAGGACAAAACCATCATCATTCTGCCAGCTGAAAAGAGAAGAACAATGACTATTACTGATAAAATCGACTACAGTGAGAAGGCAACACGCCCAATAAATGACACAACCACCTACAGCCTACTCAATATCGCCTCAACTTCCAGACTGAGAAAGAAAATCAATACAACTCTCAAGATGCTCTAGGACAAGCCATGGGAATTGCCAAAGCAAACAGAATACTCAAGAATCACACAATTCTAACGACTTTAGAAAGTTCATAAGGAGAGAATTCCACTCAGGCCGATCGGTTCCTCACCCAGAACTCAAAAGTACAATTTGATCAAGGAATTATGTAGGCTTCTGATATCATTGACTCGCGGATCGAATCACTCCTTCACCTAAGCCGAACAGTTCCCGGACAAACAAGAAGACATAAAAGCAGGAAAAGATGAAGCAACGATCTTGTTTGATGTCACAACACTCTTCATTTCCGCTAATTTGCTCTTAGCAAAAAAAGTATTGGAGGAAATTTAATGGGAAACAGTTCCTGCCATTCTTTGGAAAATCAAACTGTGTTTGAGATGATGGATTCATGCCTTTACAAATACTTCAAATTTGATGAGGTCTGTGAATAAGTAAAAAGCATTCCGACGAGACCACTGATATCTGAATTCATTGCAGAAATTCTATTGCAAGCTCCTTAGAAAATTAAATCCTCAAGGATTCAACAGAAATACGGGTCTGATGAGTGTACAGTACCGTCGTTCTTACCAAAAGCTTGAGCATTAGGCGGGCTCGTCATCCAATGAAGATAGCTAGGAAAGGAGAGCAACCATTTCTGGAATTATCGGTAGGAAAAAGCCGTACTGAAGTTCAACAGTGATCATCCACAAAACCAACGGAATTTGTGCATCCGAACTCCGTTCAAAAGAGCCCAAACTCTTTGCAGCACAATGAAGCTCAAAATACTGGAAGGTGACTATTTTCAAATATTTTTCAACTGACTGAGAATCCAAGAAAAGAACCAAACTAGAGAAAGCAATCCCACTGAAGGGAAGCACTGCCATGCGTTGAAAACGTACATGAAATATTCGCAAAACTCCACCAATCACAAGGTATTTCAGTAGTTCATAAACCAACTGAGAAAACCTGAGAAGAATCAAAGTGAGGACGGAAGAGCAATTTAAAACGGAAGAAAAAGGGGATTTTATAAACCAGATGAACTGCATGGACTGCGACTAGTAACATGTAGGTTAAACTGTCAGAAAGGTTGCAACGTGAAAGTTTAAACACGAGCGTGCCACAATAAGACATGATCCATTCTTCCTACTGTCTGTCAACGAGGACCGGGGGGAACATATGGCTATTCCGTATGAAGTTCACATTCGGAACCAAGCAACAACGAAGTACTCAAGGGGGCTTACGGAGGCCTAGAGTTCTTCAGCAAATAAAATCAATAAATATATTGAATTCTAGTGCACTTACAATCTTCTGACACGTAATAAATTGGACTAAGTTAGGAAGTGGGAAGCCAATTAACTAGACCCTAATCCTACCAACCTATAGCCGTGAAATCCAATTCTTCTTGTGAACACTAAGCAAACTAACACCCTGAAAATTTGGTGGGTCAAGCCTCTAAACATTTAAGGAATGAGAACTGAAAACGAATAACTAATCAAGGTATTAGCGTATTATTGTTATTCCTGACAAATAAATGACTACGTATCCACCAGTAGATGACGGAAGTCTTATCTGTGATTTTGTGTTAACCAATAGCAACAGTCTGTGGAGCAACCACTGATCACACTTTTAATTTAGCAAATAATCTAACCAGTTCAGCGATACGAGTGCCATAGATTCGGAATATTCCACGCGTGTGGCTTGTCAAAGGATAACACTATCAGTGTTTTTATTATTGAAACGGTATTTTTCGATTAAGGGGAAGGACTTATCAATACGACGAAGAGTAAAGTGGTGCAGGAGGTTTCGACAGTGTAAGCTAGTTAGTTGGTTACAAATGCGTACAATCAGCGCAGGGAATAGTGACCGTTCGCGAAAGACTCTAAATCGATACCTAACAGGATCATTATGTTGTTGGCAATGTGCTTCTGGTACCGTTACCAATGTGGTTTACTCTTAGCTAAATAAGGAACCCAAGTTCGATTTAGGGACGTGTAACGTAATAGCACCGAGTAGAGATTGGTGACTAGTCCTTTGTGAATCACAGACCAGGAAGAAAAAAAAACATTTGCAAGGCAGGATTCCACGAACTAATAAAGACCAAAAGACCACTACTGACTAGAAGGAAGTGCTATCAATGAAAAAAATTGCGTTTTTATTTGAGTGGTGGACATGCTGGTAATTCAGTCAGTTTACACAAAATCAAACGAGAAAAACAAACGAAGTTTATTGGTATCAATACTATAATTACCAAAAATACTACCTAATCCCTTCAGTTTATATAGTAATTTTATCATATTTCAAGAAGAAGGTTGTGGTCATTTTTTAAAATATTTTATTGTCGAAAACAGCGTTGTAGGTAGAAATTTGACTTAGCCGACGTTTCGGTTACCGCGGATAACTTTTTTCAAAACAAATTTTCAACCAAATGATTCTGGGGTAGTCATCACAAGCCAACGGATGATTTAGTCTGCGCGCGTGTGTGTGTGTGCGTGTGTCACTGTGAGCATGTGCATTGTTTAGGTGTGTGGTGGTTGGAGGGATTGGGCGTCAGCTTCACTTATTCCCATTATCAGTGTCGCTTATCGCGGGGTCATTTGAGGTCAGAGTAAAATTCCGATCATCTGGGTGTTTGTTTTCCAACGAGCATAGAGCTGTCCAGATGGTTGATACACTCACTCCGTCGCTCCGGTTAATGCATGTAGGGTGAGGGCTGATTGCCAAGGCTTTGGAGTACAGGCACTCTGTGTACTTTCGAAATCCCAGTTTGAGAACTTAGATATTGTCATGATCGATTTCGTATCCTTCGGCTATAGCATGAAGTACTATCGCTGAGTCTTGCTCTAGTTTTGCTAGGGTCATTTTGTTGGTAGGTCTAGGTTTTTCTTTCCTCATGTGTTCTGTGATTCTGGTTCTCAGCTGTCTGCTAGTTTGCCCAATATATTCAGCGGAGCATTCTTTGCAGCCCATCTATTAAACACAGTTGTTTTGGTCTTGTAGTTGAATTGGATCCTTGGTTTTCTTGAGGTGACGTTTCGAGGTGTTATCAATTAGGAAGAAAGTGCGGATATGATAATCTCGGAGAGCTTTTCTGATCGCCTCAGAAGTCCCAGACCGATACGGGATTCCGATGGAGGCGAACCAGTTTTTCTCTTCTGTCCTTTGCCGTGTTAATTTCTTTTTCGATATTTCACGTCTGATTAGGTGTGGAGGACGGTGTTTGTCTTGGAGGACGCTGTTTAAAAGTTTCACTTCTTCCTCCTGAAAGGTATGGTCATTACAAAGATTTTGGATTCGACTTACTAAAGATGAAACAAGTGCCGTTTTACACATTGAGGATGAGCTGAATCAAGGTGTAAATATCTGCCTGTGTGTGTAAATTTTCGATAAACGCTGGTAATGAATTTCTGACAGTTGGGTACCCTCAGACGACAGTCTAGAAAGTTGATAACTCTGTCACTGTCTTCTGTTTCTATCGTGAATTTGATCGAGTTACGTTGATTGTTCAAACAACAGAAGAAATCATCCTTGTACTGGGATTTGATAATAACCAAAATGTTATCAACGTATCTTACGTATACACGTGGGGGATTGCGGAAGCAGGTTCGTGCTTTGGATTCAAGTGCATGTAGAAAAAGGTTGGCGATAACTGGAGACACGGATGATCCCAGGCCAGCGCCATCGGTTTGTCTGCATAGAATTTGTTTAAATGTGAAGTACGTAGAAGTGAGACAGAGTTCGATACCAGTGATTATTTCGGAGGGAGTCAGTGGACAACTTCCAACTAAGGAAATATCAGAGATAAATAAAGAGCGTAGAAAATCTAAACTGTTTTTTTATTGGAATGCTTGTGTATAGAGAGACAACGTCGAAACTCACGGCAGTTTCATCACTTTCTAGTTCAATATTTTTCAAAATGGTGGTAAAATTCAATGCATCATTGATGTGACTTACCACTAGTTTTTGATGTGGTTTCAATAAAGTACTGAGATATTTTGCCAACCTGTATGTCCCAAAAGGTGTGTAATCCACAGTGAAGCGAATGGGTACGTCCGGTTTGTGAATTTTTGGTAGACCATAAAACCTCCCCGGTTGTGGCCAGTTTAAGGCTGTTGACTGCGAATAGATGGTCGGTTTCGGACAGAATTCGAACCTGTGACAGAAGGGCTTAAAGTTCAGCTTGATAACCGTTTGAACCATGCCAGTAAAGTGAATGGAAAAGTACTTGGGTAAATACCTATAGACAATTTATAGCTGTAGTGTGTTGCAATAAGTAAGAAGGTTAAAGAAAATTAAGTTAATTATGAAACTTTTTGCACATCCTCATTGGTTCAAACCCGAACAAGGTACCGTATGGGAGGTTTATCGTACACGTTTGTTCTAGAGGAAGGGTGGTGGAATGCAGAATGGATGAACAAATGAGAGCGTCAAAAGGACAAGATTGTGTACTACGGCTGACTAGGGTCCGGGAGTATTTTGTGAGCTGCGGGTACACAAGAATCGATATGTTAATCAACGACTTCAGCCAAAAAAATGTGTCAAAGGGGATAGATAAAACGCGACTTATAATTCCCAAGCCGTGGCGCAGAACTTTAAGTTGCTGTTTTAGAAGATCGAAGGAGATTGAAAAGATATAGTAAAGCAAGATAAGTGACCACTGTATCCGACACTGTCTGATTTTCTGCTTCATCAAAAAAGGCGAAAAAAGTCATCTCAGTATAGACAAACTGACGAACGGTGCTTTACGCGGGCCCAGTGTGGGTTTGCACCAATGAATAATAGGTCCTTTGGCATATTTTAGCAGTGTAGCGTTTCTTGTTGAGTAGACAACGCGGAACGCAATGTTTCGGTCAACTTGATGTTTCATCTTCTTGAGATCACAAGCTATGAAAGATGACACAGTGTTTCGGATTCTGAGGTTGGCACAGTGATTTTCATCCAATGCTGATTGTGTCACCATGCGTTGAACACAATTCGGGATATTTATCAGTACTAGTAAAATAAGTTAGGCAATTCGGGAAATTGCACAAAAGGGAAACCAGATGGTAGCCCCGGTTGCTGCGTTCACTAGAGATGCTACTAGACAAAGAGTTCAGAAGGCGAGATTTTACCTGATTCGTTTCTGTGACGAATCTGTGAACAGTGTGTGAATACGTTTACGGACTTAAAAGAAGTACGTAACGATCGCTTGCAGAGATAGGTGCTCACAATCTGTGGAAGGAAAATTGAGGATGACTGATGACTACTCTGTCCAACACAGAAAGTTTTCTCGTGGGACAGTTACTAATTTTTCCATCCGAAGGAAAATAGTTGGTAGGGAGAGCTAATTTCCGATTGTGAGCAAGTGTTTGTGACAACTGTACCACTGAAACGAGCCAATTTCGGATAATTCTGAATGATCAAACAGTGAATACCATTTTAGTATTAACTAAATATAACAGCAGAATTGCCACCAAAAGATCATTTGACGTAGATCACCACCCCGCCTCCATGTTTCACATTCCCCATCAGGAAAATAACTGTTGCATCATTTTTGCAATGACTTCTACTGCACAGAAATAGATCTGAGGCAATAAATTTCGTTTCTTTTTCTATTGTTTATTTATAAACAAACACAAGGTCGAAAGTCAAAATGAATAACCCAGTTTACGGCTCAACTTCAGATGCACCAATGGAAAAGAAAGTGCTTTTGAAACTATTTGCTGAATCCAACTACGGGAACCATGGTTTCGGATAAAAATGAATGACGTGCATGGTTCTTGATGTGCAGAGCTGTCACATCACCATTTGCTTTAAAAAGTATAGGTTACGAACTTCCACAAACTTGAGTCCGTATTTTGAATCTCATTTACTCAGTATTACACAATTTCAGTCATACCTAGTAATGTCACACGTCTGCACATCAGCAGGTGAATTAAAGTTTTTTTGGCAAAACTGCCCCGTTGCTTGGATGTGACGGATACAGCGTAGCAGCAGTGCTGAGGTTAGACGAACAGTGTTAGAAATCAGCAATTGCTCTCTAGACTTCGAGTTCAGTCTAAAGGGTTTGGGGTTGTTTGCAACACGTGTCACGCACTTCCGTAGATACGGTCTCTCGGGGTGGGGGAAGGCTCTGTTCTCCATGGCAGGTATCACTTGAAGAAAGGGTGAAGGAGACCAGTCTATGACATCAGGGAAAGATTTGAAAACCGCAACCAGTGGGCTTGTTTCAGTAAGACGGGTTTGGGTTTCCGTGTGGAAGTCCACCATATCCGCCTACCGGTTGGATGAAGAAAAAAATTAGGTTAGATGGCTAGGTCCCGTGGTGAATGGCGTGGTTGCATTCAAAAATATCTTTTGCTCTATGGGATTTTCACATTTTTCTTCCTTTTTTTGTTTATTTGCCTTAGGTTGCAATCGACGGCCGAAATGAATTGGTGAAGCCGTTGTTTATCAGTTTAGCAAAATTGAATTTGGATCGGGAACAACGAAAACAATAACACAATGATCAATTTATTGAATAAAAAGAAACTGATTGATTTCAGGTATGAATTTCACAAATGATCTGGATATAAATATTTGGTAGCTATATGTGAAAGAAGATTTTGTCGGAATATTCTGGTATGCTGTCATGTCTCTCTCTTGTACTCGGAAACAATTTAAGCCGTATTGTCTCCTAAATGTGTGAACTCGTTTTTGACACTGATTCATCAATACTTTAATTCGAATATCTCGGTCAGCAGTATTTCAAAATAAGTTGTGACTCCAACTTTTTCAGATCATACTGAGGCATGAGTGTGGCAGAAAAATATTGTAATTGTGAGCTATAAAACGTCAAATTGATTTGTGGTCGTTGTGCTTGCGGGAACCAAGGTGACACACAGACGGAGCCTCAGCTTATTCAGATTTTCCCGTTTCTACGAGTCTGAAATTTGGACACAAGCTATCCCGATGGAAGAAAACACTGTTTCTCAGTAGCAAAGTAAATTCGAAGATTTCAAAGATCCATTGCACTACCACAGACAGCTGACGACTATGACCGTGAGAGGGATTGGGAGTGACGATCCACATAAGTTCCAAGCAGGTCACGCTAGACAACCAGCAGGGCGATGGCGGAATATCGTCTTTTGTAAATTTGATTTTGCCATCGAAGGTTGTTATTTTCATAGGATCTGTGAATCTAATAAACAGTAAAATAGTTTAAACAAACCGTATTGTTCTAGTTAACAGTTAATCTGTCAGCTGAACCCTGCCTTTTCACTAAAGGATTCGAAAGTTTCACAAGGGGATCATATTAGTCCTTCGTGCAACCTAGTGGATAAGCCAGTAACGAATAGATTGCACATAACTGTCGATTCGAATTCCACCGGAATAAGAGGCTTCTAACATTTGAATCCATCGGATATTTATCATAAGAAAATAAGTTAAGTCCTTGCATTCCGGTAGTGGACATCAGCTGAAAAGTGGAGAAGTCCTGACAAAGGCTGTCGGCCTGCAAGAATAGGGTACACTTTACTATGTGCTTATGGAATTTCAAAGGAAACGAGTGGGACTCAGCTGGTGTCCGAAGTGCTGGTCGTATCTTGGTGGTTCGACTGGTGCTTTCCCCAGCATTTAACGACGATATTGTGCATGGAAGAATGTAAAGCATAAACCAAGCTACCGAATCAAAGCAACGGCGAGAATAGTAAAGCCAGTATTTTCTGATTATAGAACTGGCTGGGGAAACCAGTTACTCCGTATTAAAAATTTATATATCCGCAATACTCTTTTTGTATCTTAGCAGGCGAATATTGTAGTCTATTTTTGAAGAAATAATACAATAAAGTTTTATCAAGGCAAGCTTTAGCAACAAATGAATTCTTCTACTTGCAAAACTCAGTATTCCGTCGTTCGACTATAACCACCTCTGAAAACACTAGAAAAGCTGTGGTTTGTTTAGGGAAGACGTTTCTGAACATCGTGGCCAAAGTTGCTCGATTTTCCGTGTCCAATTAGTGAAAGATGAGAGACGAAACGGATCTCCTACTTTCAGCTCGTCTTTGTTCCTCACCTTTAAACCGTGGTTTTTTTTATATATGTTGCTGACCTATGATTCGGAAATCTGTCGTTCAAAAGGTATTCAGAAACCTGATATCGCAAATGATAATACCAAAAGTGAGCATAATTGATCGGAATCAGTTTGCCTACTGCCGTTCACGCGTAAACGGTAAGCTAACTAACGTTTTAGTAAAATGGCGGAACTTTGGTCAGACCATATAAGATTAGCATATATATATATATATATATATATATATATATATATATATATATATATATATATATAATACCCATTGCAAAACGAAGGGAATAACTACAGAATGTAAGATTTTGTTGGCAGAATGAGAATGTATGGCGTAAGTCGGCGACGTATTCTGACACGGCTTGGCCACTTTCCACAGTCTTGTGAAAAGTTAGGAAGCTTGCCGCTTAAAAGTTATATATCTTCAAACGTTCTCTATAGCACTGTTTAAGTGAACTTTTTGTATACGCTTTTATTCTGTCACACTGGCATTATGGTACCTCGTTATTTTTCCTGGTGTACGCGTAAAGGACTCTGAATTTATCTCCGGGTCCCCCAACCATATTTCCTGATGCAATAGCATACCGGGAGTGTATCCTAATCAGAAATGGGAGCCCCCAACATTCTAACGTTTGCAGAAGCTGTCTCAAAAAATATTAACCAACACAACACATCCGCTTCACTGCGATCTTGTCAAATGCATTTTCAGTTCTTCGACTTGTTCTAATAACAAATACTCATTTGCTCACGAAGAATGTGCAATAGTTCCGTTGTAGTTTAACTGGCGAGATTCATCGACAACCAACCTGGTACAACTGTTTCCGAGCTCAAACCATGTCTCCTTATTTCTTTTAAGGTGATTTTATTCGGCAAATGCTAGGTGTTCACCCCTCCGTGAGCAAAAATCATTTATTCGACCTCAACTGAATTGTATTTCATGTTAAATGACCAGGCTTATGTTATTTTGCTTGGCTCTGATATCGCGGAATGTCGAGGTTCAAAGAACCCGCCCAAACTTGCAGCCAGTAATGTAGAGCAGATTTCTCGAAAACACAGCGAGACGATTTCACACGTCACTCGTTCACAGCCACATTAGTTTTTTTCTCTGTTCAAAAGTATACCGTCGGGATAATCTGAGTGTTAATTTGTTTGGTGCTTTTGGAGGAAGAAATGAACGTTCGGATCAAACGGCGACTGATGTCAAAGCGAAATATTCTTACTCCAGTGCTTACCAACTCTGGTTCTGTAAAAAGGTTCCGGCTTGTTTCCGTTTAGATGAATTTTTGGATCGATGAACGGTCACGCGATTTTTCCAGCCGTCACTGCACACGTGAAACATCGCTGATCTGAGGCGCTACGCAAAGTGGTTAGAATTAAAACAGCGAGGGATTTCAAGTGATTGGTGCGGGTGTGCCATTCGTGTGGTGAACCCAAAAGAGAATCGTGCGTGTGTCTGTGTTTGTGCACGCTTTTGTGAACCAACATAACTAAAATGCATGTGTTCACAATCAAGATTGGGATTTTTTCTTCTTTACGGATGGTTGCTGTCATTTTTGATGGTACTTATAACTCCATCATTTTTTTCCGGGAACTTAATTAGCTTTGGAAACGTTACAAGTTGTTTTTCGAACTGAGAGAAGAACAGGAACAAATCTCGCAAAACTGCTATCTTGGTAACTGATCTACCAGATTGCGTGTATTCCGTTTATCGCTTACGTGTGTGGCCGCACTGTTGTGTATTTACCCGTAGCTGAGAGAAAAATTACCAATGCAGGCCACCAAACTGTTTTAAAAGACGTGATGATTTCATGCACTGTGAGGCAATTAGTACGAGCATCAGGATCTCTAGTGTACAAGGACAAAAATGTATTTTTGCTTCCTTTATGCAAACAAACTAAAATATTTTTGGAACGGAATGGACTCCCTCTGAGAACTGTTGCACGGAGAACAGTCTGGTGATTGCAAGGTTCATGTTCGGGACCTCGAAGTTTCAAGTTCATCACGATGATGAATTGTCCACAGCTGACTGACCGATTATATACAGTGGTTGGTCTGACTAACATGATTGGTAAACATCTATTGATATTCAGAGGATGTATTGTTAGCACGAGGAGCCTGAATCGTATGTTTTTGGAAAATCCACTTGCATTCTTCACATCGAAAGGTCGGACGCCGCATGCCGGAATCGAACCGGCGACCCTCCGCCTACCGGGCAGATGCTCTACCAGCTGAGCTATCGCGGTCCGAACAGTCCAGTGTGAATAACGCTAGTGAATAATCGAGGGTGCGCGAACCACTATTCCAATGATACACAGTATCTATCCTGGTTTTAATCATTGGGCTAGCCTCGTCGGTCGCTTCCCAATGGGATGAACAGCACACAGGTGCACGTGATCCATCGGACAGTGAAATATATTCAGAGGATGTATTGTTGACACGAGAAGCCTAAATCGTATGTTTTTGGAAAATCCACTCGCATTCTTCGCATCTGTTGATATCTTAAATAAAAAATAAACCCCCGAGCTTGACTCCCCGATGATCAGAGTGCGAGGGGTAAGCGGAGCTCACCGATTCGTCCCATTGTAAGGAAGAAGGCCAGAGGTGTGATCAACACCTGTATTTAGGCAGCCAATTAAGTCCTGTTTGGTGGAACACGTACAGCCGTTTATCTAGTCTTTTTTTCAGACTGCGCTGTAGCAACGCTGATCCTTCGTCTGCCCGAGTATTTCGACTGCTTTCTGGCCAGTTGCCTGCCCCCGTTAGCTCGATTCTTTGACGCCGTAATTCCTTTCGGCCGTTTCGATTGTTCCGGTTGACGGACTGATAGGTAGTCCCTCACATAAGCTACCTTGTTCGTTGTCTAAGGTCCCTATGCGTTCCATCTGCTAGTCTGTGTGCCTCTTTTTGTCTGCTGCAAAATTCCTTCGAAATATTCCCCGTTTTTTCGTTGGTCTGTGGTTCTCGATTGGCAAGCCCGATCGGTTCGATACTCTTATCGTTCTGTGGCTACCTTATTCCCCGCTACAATATGTAGGCATGTATATCCAACAAATTCTCACCGGCCAAGATTGCACTCAAGCAAATATCTTAGGATGGATCAGAAACTAACATATTTTATACTTTGTCATGCATCGAATACTTCAAGAAACTTGATATTATTGCCTTTCACCTTGTGAGATATTCACGGTACCACTAATCTGAATAATTGTTTCTATCATCCCTTCAACAAACAGAGTCATATTTTGCTTGACTGACTATCCTTTGCAGTTCACGTTCCACTGACAAACCTCAGATCATCTGGTCAACCCCGCATTCGAACCCGAGATCTGTGAGTGAAATCTGGAATCCAAAGTACAGTCAGCAAAGCGTCGTATCAATAATTCCGCACACTACTCACAAGTAATTTTGAGACTCCTATAGAATCACTTTTGTTATGTAACCCAAACCCACTCCCACTACTCTATATTGGGCCAAGTATATTCAGGCTATGGGAGTCAATTTCGTCTTCATTTGGTTTACCATGTATGCAGCGACAAAAAGGAAAGCACTTTTCAGTTTATGAAAAAAAACAATGAACAGACTGACAGTCGGATGATCGTTTGGATCATCATGACAAAGATTGTGTTTCCCCCCGTGTTACATTTATTCAGACATTGGTTCGAAGAACTCGAGTTCGATATAATGCAGAAGTTGGAATTACCAGTGGTGGACTGGACAATCTGAAATCAAGACAAAATGGGAAATTTCTTTGGCAAAGTTAGATGGACAAAGTAGTGTATCTTAGTTCACGGTAACATGGAATTTAATACACCAACAAACATATCATTTCTATTTTTCCATATTAGATTCGAAGAATAGCTCCTCTGAAGAGCCACGCAGTAACATTGGAAGCGAGTGATTTTGTACTAACACGGACCCAGTTCCCTAAATTATCCCAATTTATTGTGACGTAAAAACGATATGATTAGGAATTGCTGAAAGCGAACAATGTGCTCCAACTGGTATTATCTAAACGCTATCTAAGTGTCTTTAAATGCCAGTGCAATATCGTGGGGCAAAGCACTAACCGTGTGATCAGTCTTTATTTCGGAGATTATCACTCCGATTATATCACAGTAGTTTACGCCACCTTCTGCCTCCAGTTTTGCCAACGCGTTTGCTCAACGTACTTTGGATGATTGTCAGTCAGATAAAGGCTACGAACACATCGATTACTTTTCTCACTCCGTATAATCCTCTTTGTTTGCCTACCTGTCAGGTTATAGGACTCGCATCTTCAAACCTGTTACTTCCAAACAAGGCGTGTGGAGAATTCTTTGTTCAATAAATCTCTTCCTATGGTAATTTCTACTTTCACTATATATATATATATATATATATATATATATATGATTAGCAAAAGTATATCCAGCATTCAGCTCAGTTCAGTTCAGTTCAGTTCAGTTCATTCAACAGTCAAGGCAGCTCTTCTAAGCTCTGATTTCGGTTGTTTCTTCGTAGCATTGTCCAGTCGAGGGCAGAATGAATAGGAGCACAAAGTGAAATAGGGCCGATAACAGGGCGGAATTCACGAGGACAAAGAAAGAGTTCGAATACAACTACGATACTGACGCAACATCCAACCATATCATCATACCTCCAACCATCTGGAAGGCGAGTCTCGTAGACCCCAACCCGGAAGTCTAACACCTTCCTTTTGGTCAAGTCCACTGGTCAAGGTTTCCATACCTTTTTGTGCCATTTCATGGGCTGACCACCTCGACTTGCCTTCAAACCACTACCTACTTCAAAAAACTGCTTTCGCCGAGGATGACTTTTGGTGGGTATGCGTAACACATGTCCCAGCCACCTTAGGCCGTTTGGATTCAGTGCTTGTTCCAACGAATGACCACTGGTTCTCAAATCCCTACGCCTGACCTCGGCTCGAATGATACGGTTTTCCCACCATATTCAAGCAAAGCTAAAGAGACATCGACGTTCGGACAAGGACAGTCTTCTCCTATCATCTACCCTAATCGATCATGTTTCTGAGCGGTTCAAAATAATGGACCTAACCGTCGCACTGCATACTCAACCGGATATTCCACAGGTGCCACGCATGAATGCTGTTCACGAAAACCAGACGCGTCTTCCATACAGGCCACGGCATCTCATCCGATATCTGTCCACATGACGAGAAGTAACTGTCCAGGTAACAAAACTTATTTACTTTACCTAGAGATTCTCTTATCAAAAAAAAAAAGATTTACTGTGGTACCAATCCAGTCTTTCAGCAGCATTTTACACTTTAAAGGTGTAAAATGCCTCCAAAACATCTCTACACTGTTGTTCAGCCTACTTAGAAAAACTTGCAACCCACCCGGATCTCCACTCAGAAGGACAAAATCGTCTGCGTATTCCAAGTCAGACAGTTTACTCTCTGAACAAGGAATTATGCGGGTAATCTCACACGAGGTTAATGCTATCTCAAGAATCCCTTCAATCACGAAATCGAACAGCAAGAGTGAAAGGAGGAAACCCGGGATGATCATCGCTTTCCGTGGTTAATCCGGACGAAAGATTGCCGTAAGCACCAACTCCACTTCCTCTGTTTGCATACAGTCAGCGGAAAAGGGAAATAAATTCTTCTCACACACTCTTCAATGAAGAAGCGCTAGAGAACTGTGAGGTCAACGGAGTCGAACGTTGCTTTTAGATGAGAAAAGGATGAAATAGTGGGCCCACTGATGAGGTAAATTTGTCAATACAAACCAGACCAGGGCTGAAGTTGACTTTATTCTCAACCGTATACCTTTCACAGGTATTAGATATTCGGTGAAGATAAGTCCCGGTGAGCAGTTTGCATGTGATACTTGGAAAGTTAATTCTTCCATGGTTTTCAAAAGAGGACCTGTCACCTTCCTTGTGAATAGGTACAGTCTTCGAATCCAACCGTCTCCCGAGGATCTCCTCACCATCCCTAACCCCCCCGCGGAGTCTTCACAACAGCGGAACGGAAGCTTCGCGTCCACTCTTGAAAAAGAATGGAGCCAACATATCCGGTCTGGTGGCTTTGTACCTTTTCAGATAACCGAAGTCCCGGTGGATGGATGAGTAATGCTTGACAGGAAAAGTGAGCGTCTGAACTGTTCCTTAGAGTGCGCCATCCTACGGTCCAGATGATACCCTTGAGAGTGAATCCGTGAGCTGTCGGATTCCTCGGTTAACTCACTTACAACTATCTTCCGCTGATCGGTGCTTCTAATCAAAAGGTAGAGGTCGCGACCGTTGCCAGTGGCATGCCTTCACCTTTTCTATACATTTTACAATCCACCACCGCTCACTGTCCCCTGGCGCCTCACAGACTTGTCCACTTCATTGAAATAAGGTATCCGAAGGGGCGCACCTGGGAGCATCTAACAGAGCATCTGATGTCATAACTGTCCATGGCTTGTGAGACCAACATGAACGGGAGTCTACGGCAGTGCTAGAAGCGATGTGCAAAGCTTTCTTGAGATGTTTTAGCGTTCATTTATGTCTCGGTCAGCCAGCTGCATGGGTAGTTGTGCAGAAAGCTACACCTGGAAAGCAGATCGCAGTTTATCGTCTAGAAGCAGCTGTGCGGAACGGGTCGCTTAGGTGTTGGTGCAACTATGGATGAGAAATGACCAGAAGAGAGCACGTACCAAGGCGCATTCCAAGTCCACAGCAGTAGACCAAAACGAACGACCATGTTCAAATAATCCATGCCAGCGAGAACAAACAACAATAAGGTCAATTTAATTCGAAAGCTGTGAAAACGTAGGAGCACACCATGTCAGTCCATGCCACTTCTTATGGCGCAAATTTGTACTTGACGAAAAAGATCTGTGGTCAGATCACAGCCGGATGAGTTAATCGGCTTTGTCAGTGTGATCGGCTGGGATAGGAAAAGGGCCTCTATGTGTGCCTTTTGGAATTTCCCAAAGGGCCTCTTTGGGAGTAGAAATCCCCAGCAATCACTACTACGTTTGTTGAATGCAAGCTTCGAAGCTTCTGAGACGAATCCTGATAGAATTTGTCAGTGGGTGCATACATAGACATGATAAACAAGCGTCTGAGTTTTTGTTTGTTATTGTTTACGTGCACAGAACCATCCAGCCAAACCGCACACAAATGACTGCTGACGGAAATCCAGTCTAAAGGTACACTTTCAGCTGTCTTGATTAAAATTATCCCCGTGCAAGCCTGAACACGAGCACTAGACACCGGATCATCCTACACGCAAAGAGTGAAGCGAGAGACTGGGATTGCTTTTGGGGTTCAAAGATTATTCACAGAAATGTGGTCTTGTACGCATGTTTCGGAGACATGGCATACATCCATTTTAAAAGTTTCAAGAGTTTTAGCGAGATGACTCTGTTGCCCTATCTGACATAAAGTACGAAAGCTGAATGCAGCCAAGTGAACATGTAGGGTTAGGAAGTGTATTTGGTTCATATCCTACTCTTGAACTAATGCATTCTTCAAGGCAGCAATAACCCATAACGTGTTGCATCAATCTCAAATTAAAGGAGAGAACGAAGATGGTAAGGTCTCTTGAAGGAACGGCTTTTCTGGGCGAGTCATACTACGCGGCTGTCCATATCACAGAACGGTGTCTCTTTGGGACTTCTAACCGGAGCCCTTGACTAAAAAGTCTGACCCACAAGGCAGTGGGACTTTAACTCAGAACGGGAAAGTGACCGAAGAATCCGTGAAGGAACTTCTTCCGGTTTCTCCCGTGAGACCTGTTTTTTGATCCTTTCTTGAGTTGCCTTGGTTGGCGTCTTGTTATCGATCCACTTCTCGGATTCGGTCTCTAGCCCCGCGCACCCAGCGGGGCAAGCGGAAAGTGGACGGGGCAGCATCCTTTGGGCTGGGGGCTGCCCGGCTCAGGAGGTCGTTAGCTGCCCAATGATGTGCGCTCAATTCTTCCACCGTCGACAGAAACTCCAAGTGCGCCGCTCCTAATTTCATCTACTGGAGGTTTTTGACCGGTAAACGTTTTCTCCCCACATCTATTTGCTGAGTTGTTCTCTTCAATGGCACTGCGGCATGAACTAGGTGTTTTCCAAAATGTGGTTTAAAGAGACTAGACTTCGTCTGGCTTCTGAACATTGACAGATCAGGCATGGTTGCATCTTCGACCTAAGGAAACCATCCTACGTAAATCTTGGGGTGGCAGAGAAAAGCAAGCCATTGCACCACGCCGAGGTGCGGTCTTGTGAAGAAAAATGTATTCCCGCACCGGGAATCAAATCCGGACCGCCCAATCAAAAGCCAGTAATTTGTTTTTTACGGTTTTCAAAACCTGGATAGAGCAGAGGCTAAGTTTAGTTAAAAAACTTTGCAGCTAAAAATCGATTAAACTAATCGACGTACATTTTTATCAATAAGTTTAAACTAAGCAATTAATCCAGTGAGAAGGCAAATGACAGGCAGTATTTTAATCTAACCCTTGAATATATATATATCTGTTATATTATGCGTACAATATATTCCAGAAGACGAGTTTAGGCACTGGAATTGTGCTGACTCAGCTCTATCTGGTTGATAATCAATATTTACAGGGTAAGTTAGTCTGGCTCAGAGGGCATTCTGTTTGATAAAACCTGCTTCTTACGTAAAGTTTACATTTGCATTGATTAAATATGAAACAATAAACGATATGTGATGTTGGAATCGTTTATTATCCAACTACTTGCAAAATAAAGATGGAAAATTTCAGCGGACTGGAATTTGGAGCATTTTGACATAGCCCTCATATTATCCACGTGGTATTATTTCACAGTACCTAACCAGTGGTGTGGCAAAACTCTCAGTTGGACGTTGCGCTGATCAACAGAATTCTCCATAATAAAATAAGATGTGTTTCGTTCACTGAACGAAAATTCGAGCTAACCCCCGAGGCCAAAGATTCAATAAACACGGAAATTGGGAAGCGAAACAAAACAATGGGGCGTGAGTGACAAACAAATCAAATCGATCCACCCGGCTATACACTTCCATTGTAACAAAGGTCAAGCTGGCTTTACGGTATGTTCAACACGATACAAAAAACAAAAACCCGATTTTTGTTCCCAGTACCTATCTGTATAGGGAAAAAATCTTTTACATTGCACATTAAGTGTACAAAATTCAACCTTGCTTCTCAGTGGATTACAGTTGACCAATGGCAGCGAAATTCGAGGTCGTTTATAATCTAAGCAATCAAGTCGAAGAAAACAATTGCTAGCTTGCGAGATTATGGATTGCGGGTTTGGGTAAACAAAGCTCTAGTTAGCGTCCAAGAGAAGCCAGTGTCCAACTTATAGTTGAATAACAATAGGTTTCATGCAAACCCCTAATGAGAAATACAAACTGGAAGTAAGGGTTGCTGATGTCGTGTCTGTGCCCAAACCTCTGGATTATTCTCCGCGGCTGATTCCTCGATGGTGCGATCCCAACAGAAAAGTAGCTACAAAAAAGTGCGGAAACTGTATTCAAGTGTAACCAAAAATGAACACCTAATGTAGCATAAGGCAGGGAAGGCTTGGACACAAATGGCATTGTTACCGATTGTACCGCGTGGTGTGCAGACATGACTGGATAAGTCGGATCGCAGTTTTTCGTATTTTTGATGGGTTGGTGGGTGAGTGAGAAGGATGGGCAGTGGGTTGTCTGTCAGTTGTCGAAGTGAATAATGACGCGTAATAGACTGACTGGTTCATGGGTACATTCGTGATGACTGCTCTGCTAAGTGGGATATGACAAGCCTGTCATTAGTTGATGTTGACAAAACACCCTGTCCATAGGACGGAAGAATTTGGACAGTAACCTTGCTGCTGACGTGTTTTCAGGGAGATTTCCGATTCCTTGACAGTTGGTCACTCGGTTCCTTCACTATCGATTCACCGATCATTAGTCATTCGCTGTAATGCCGGACAACCGCACATTGTAAATCCTGTGATCTTGACCTTCAACTGTTGTCACGTCTTAATCAGACCATGACACCGATGACTTTGTCTCTCACTGACTGTAACTTGTCTGTACCGACCTCATTCAGATGCGTTCACAATGCAGACTGACACTTACGATACCGTCGTCCTACACGTATGCTTACTTATGCATTGAATTACGAACACTACAGCGATGAGTGTCGGTCCAGTCTTGAGTAAGAGTCCGGAGTCCAACAGTTCTGTCCTTTACACAGATAGTAACTTGAACAATCTAGAAGCAATTGGCTAACACTGGTAAGGTTTAAAAATTATTATAGTATAATCGGAATGTGCTCACCGACGCCGGTTTCTCAATCACGAAACGTTCCGTAGTTTGCGAACATTTCTAGATCAAACTGTTGATGAAAAAATCAAAGCTTTTGACTGATAATTTATAAACCATGGTTGTAGTGATAAAACTACCATGAATTCACTTTACCCGAGGGTGAACTGAGCAACTCATCCGATGGTTAAAGAACAACTCCAACTCATCTCAGAACAGCATTTGCTGAAAGACTCCGCGTAAACAAAACACTGATTGGTCCTCACATCACCCCTGATTTAATGGTTTTGATTTTCCGTGTCACAAAGGTGATGGCAGTCGTGCGTCACAAACGTCGAACCACAATTTGCCGTGTGATGTGAATCCACACTTGGAAGATTCCATGGTGTCTAGGCAGTCGAATTTCTTTCACACATTGACCACAGATTCTACGCTTAGAATTTCTCCTACACATATTTCTCTAGTGAAATGATCCTTGATCCATTCTGGCAGTACATAAGCTGTCATCAAACGCTCATCTTTTGCTCATTCAGGAAAAGTTCACATTCAGCTCTCTGACTGCAGCCCTTATGCTCATCTTGTGTATCCCGCCTTTGATTTCCGCAGTTATCAACTGAGGTGAGTTGATCAATTACGTAGTCTATCCCCTGACAATGTCTACGGACAGAGGGAAAACGTTGACCCAGCAAGTAGCCTTTCAAGAATATCAGGAACGTTTTTAGTTGTTAAAACTTCACCTGAAGTCGTCACGTCTCGGCGAAAGTCAATCCCCTTGTCGAGACCAATTTGAGTGTGTATTGTCAGAAAATGTGCGGCATTAACCCTTTTTAAAATGTATCCATTCACGAATTATACCGATGGGCTTCGAAACCTCAAAAACAGAATTCACATTATTTCGAGGGCAATATCGTGGAATAGTGAACTCAAAGGTGATTCATACACTGCTGGTTAGCAAGGTTCTGAAGCGCCAACAGAGAACATACGCTGATCTATGATCAGTGCTCTTTTCTCTTCTCATTTCCTAATCTCTGGGATGACCAAGGGATCACAAAATCTTTCAGGGACAAATGTTTTCGGTGTAACAACAAAAGTACCCGTAGTCGCGTGATGGGTCCATTGTCCACTTATTCTGAACCTATAACCTCAATGACTCAAACACTAACTAATTTTTCAAGAACTTCCACATTTACCTTCAACAGAGCAAGAGTTTGAAAAGACAGACAACTTTTGCACATGAATTCATTCATACGATGACAGAGGATCATCAGGATATAGGGTGAATATCACTGAAGCAAAAAGGAATGCGGTGAACTAAAATTAAGTGGTCAGATTCATATATCCCAATTTATTTAGACACGTTTATTTGTTCTAAAATAGATTTACAAATGCATCAGGAAAGATAAGGTTGCCATAGACTGGAAATTGTGGATGAAGAAAGTTAACCGACTGCACGAACGATATTTGAATTCAGAATAGACTAATCATTAATCCGCTGCGTTGACGAGCATTGATTGTTTGTCATCAAAACCCTTTTTGGACAGAAGTTCCTATAATTTGCTCACTATTTGGCTGAGTAACCGATGTTAATTGCGTTGCGAAAAAGCTTTTCTCCATTTATCTCACGTATAGACCAGAGTGGCGAATGTAATTTCAATCACCAGACAACGTAAACTGCTTGGCTTTTTAAAGATCCACAAATGAATTCGCTTAAGCAGACCTAACAAATTGTTTAAAAAATACGCCAGAAAAATCATCGTCATCATCATTGTTAGGGCTAGCACACTGTCATTAGACGACTTAGTTCAGTGGCAGTTAGCACGACGTCGCCCGTCCTGAATAGAGGGAAGATCAGAACATAACAAAGAGGACGTTATGCTTTGTTCTGAATCAAAAGCTATTGTAGAGACAGTCAAACAAATCACTAAGCCAATAGGCAGCCAACGATCAGCTCAACCGACCGGAGCCGTATCAAACGATCCGCGGGCAACCAGTCGAACAAGCCATCTGAATCGTTTAGGAACATCAGTGAACTACTAAGCTTCCATGCAACGAATAGCTAATAATCACCACACACGAAATAAAAGATCTGATTTTTACCAGTAAACGGAGGTCGTTAGAAGCAAGATCAATCCTTGCAATATAGCTAGTGAGCCGGATCTAAAAAACCATTACCACCATCAGCATTATCATTATCATGGAGACCATCAACATCTTCATCATCAAAACGTCATCCACGTTATCATCATGATCATGATCATCATCGGATTCATCAACACTATCCTCATCATCTCGACCTCTGTTTGTCCATCTGTTTGAACAGGCCGCCGGACGTGCATAGAAAAGTAATCCATAACAGAAGCCAGCTCGGGGTATACTAAATTGCACTTTGTCGTGCTCCGCCGAGCGTTTAAGACGCCGCTGCTGATTGTAAATTGGCAAAATATCAACTCCACATTGTTTTATTTCCACCCTTTGCTTCTTCCTGGTGACATGGAAAAGATGGAACAGAAGCTGGGAGTGGTTTGTGACGGGTTACATGTTACCTCCAGGATAAACCCTGCGACCATCTGATTTCGCCGGCCCTACTTACGGTGAGGTCGCGTTTCAAGGTGAGGCGTGTTTTGTTAAGCTCGCTGTGATGGACCGATGTGCTTTTTGAAGAAGTAGGGAGTCACAAGAAATCCAGTGTCCCACGGTAAGACCTGACAGACTTAACTTGCAAAGCATAAGGACTATAGAGCATTTAAATGAACGACCAATGCTCATCAGGGTCACGGGCTTTTAACTAATGATGTCGAATAACTCTAGTTTACTCAGTATGGTACTCCGAAGTTAAGGGACACAACGCATTCTGAGGATACAAAGATTTAGCGGTTGGTAACGTAATATTCAGATTAGTTCTGGCAAAAGCTTCGTATATTTATAGCACAAGTTAACCTTGTTACCTGACCGTCAGTTTTTATGTAGTTTTAGCGTTTTTAGCTATATACAACCATATTGGAGTTCGACTAATTTAAACATGATCCTGTTGATGCACTCACGAAGCCTGTGTTGTTGGAATTTTCGTCTTTTTGTTTTTGCTGATCAACCAGCAAGCAATCCCCACGGAGGAGCACTAATCCTTGCATGTGACATAACCATTCATATAAGAAGAAAACCCGGTTGAATCTGTCGCTTTACTTGAACAAGAAAGCGGTTCCAGTCAGCTGAATGCAGTCTCGGAACAGGGTGATTGTGCAGAGTTTTGGCATAGGCCTACACTTTTTCCTATTGAGACGGGGCAAAATGGGTTTGAACCAATCCAATAAATTTTTGACAAACGCGTTGAAAGCTTATGGATTATTTTATCATGTGTAAAAAGTACCCAGGGTGTTTATCGGGAACCATACAAATTTTCCTACGGCAAATAAAACTTTGACCAAGCAATATGAAAATTTTGGAAGCAAAGTTGATTTCCTACCGCTCAAATGAACTAGGCAATGTTCACCCATTTTTCAACTTCGTGTTTAGGTACATCGTGTGTTCACCCACGATAGGAAAGAATTTCTCGCCAGAGAAAACAAATAGAGAAATTCAGTGCGAGGAAACAAGAAATCAGGAGGAAATCCCTGATGAACACAATCTGTTGTTGTGTGAAAAAATTGCGCCGATTGAAAAAGAAGATAGCCATTCATTTCGTTTTCCAACTAACAATTTCGGATGAAAACAACAAATAAGCCAATTAAACACATCCGAACGACCTGGTATTTATTTATCGATCTTTCCATATTTTTAATTTGCTTCCAAAAGAGATAAGAAAACGGAGCAGGACCAAAAAATTAGCACAAAACCAGTAAATGATGAGTACTGTGAAAAAACTTTTTTTGATCTAGCTTTTGTGTTTAGTTCTCCTAACGCGTTATTGCAATAACAGCCGGTAGACGACGTCTAAGTTGCTTCAAGTAAACGAGAACACTTTCGATGAAAAGAATTTCTAGATGGTTACCCGTGCAACCGTCATGCAATGTGGTTACAGCCTAACGGTCTGTTTTAAGTGGCTCCCAAATGTGTGATAAAATGATGAAATCTATACAGGGTGCAGATCGTTACATTCTCTATGACACCAGAGCATGATGGCATATCACAAACACCGTCACTGATGGATCGCCAGATGTTAGCATGAAAAGGAATTTGCTGTTTATCCCTTGCTAAAAGTTGATAAATCTGAGGGGTAGTAAGTACTGAAATTAGATATTTAAATATATATATATATATATATATATATATATATATATATTTACAGGTATCGTAGAAATTCCAACTAAAAGGTGGTTTTTCGAAACTAGTCGATCACGTTTGGGGAAGGGAGAACCTGGTTTACAAATTGGAATTAGAAGAAATTAAATTCATTTTCTTTCTCAAACATTCGGAATGGATTCTCAATCATATTCGTATTAGCACATTTTGAAGCTGTTGAAAAATATAACATTTGAAGTGATTGTGGTTTTGTATACAGAAAAGCCTAAACAAATATAAACAGATATGCCCTCGGTTGTTAGCTTTCCATTACTTGGGACATTTCTTGCAGCCGGATAATTGTACCGATGAAAAGCAATCTCATTTGACGGAATGAGAATTTGTCTCGTTACGAAACATTATGTTATGCTCAGCGTGCTGTTGTCGATAACACTTCCAGGACAATTTGGAGCGTGATCTGATGCAGACTACAATAACGGAAGTAATCAGTTCTGCAACCCCGAGGTTATTGGAATCACACGAATTGTGAGCAGCCTCGTTTGCGGTATCATCATCCTCCTGGTTAGTACGGTTGTATTTACAGGTCATAAATGCATAGATTGCAAAACAATATCTGCGTGTCAAGATATGATGCAACAGGAACAACATTTAACGACGAAAGAGGCCGTGGAGATCGGATAACGTAATAAGTCACTTTGTTCCCAAAAAGGGATTCACACTGCCATTCCAACGTCCATCAACAAGATTTTAAACCGGTCTCGGAACTCAATATGACCAAAACGCGAATTCTTGGATGGGGATGCTTCTCAAAGCCTATGTCCATTGTTTCTCTAATCCCTTCCAAACCGTGTAAAACAATAATTACCTCCCCGACTATGTACTGATAACTGCAGAACACCAAATTCCAAGACTATCCAATCAAGTTGACAGAAATACTATTTATTAATTAAGCTATTCGACCCTACGAATGTAACTGAATTGGAGAACTTGGTATACTGGGGCTGTCCATATTGGTTTCAAGTAACTTACCTATCTTCATCTCTTACAAGATATACATCTAGAAGGTGAGAACTGTTCTCTTCTTTTAATTCAGATGTGAAATTAACCGCTACATGAGTCTGATTTAACTCCTCAGCTATTGATTCCAACTGGAAAGTGAATAAAACTTGTTCACTCCCTCGCCACAAGCCCGCGATTAATCTGCTGGACTGAGACGGAAAGTGCAGAATTGGACATTTTGAAGGAATTGCTTCTAAATAACGAATACCCCAAACGTTTTACTCGAAAGACCACAGCGGAAGGAGCAACCAAACAGAGATTTGTGATCGTTAAGAAAAAAGAACTGTGCACTCAGGACCCTGTCAAAGGAGATGACGAGTGCAGCTTACCAGTAAGGCCCCTAGTAAATTTAATCACCCGCAACTTTCCTGCTGACACAATACTCACGCGCTCACGAACCGATCGGTGAACTTAATGGACCTTAAAGATAAATCGCGTGTACCTACCGCTTTCACTCTAACCCCATTCCTTTGTTTGTTCATGTCCGACAGGCTGTAGAGTTGGAAAGACACGGTAACTGTCACCGAGGATTAAAGAGCGCAAATCAGCTAGGACGACGACCGGAAACAGAAAAGTCATTACCAGTTCAATTATGGTTCACCTCACAAACACAGGACATTACGCAAGCAACGACGCATTCTAAATGGTCTACAGAGTCCCTACAAACGGAAAAAAACAACAGTGATAAGACTGACCAATCCAACGTTTTACAGTTACAATCTCATTTGAATCGAATGAAGCATGTATGGACGGCGAGTCCATCACCGTGTGATTCTAAAAATGGACTCGCCTTTCAAGCATGTTCCATGCAACTCAAATGAGATTGCAAATGTAAACCAAATGTGGGTTGCTCAGTTATAGGGATGACTGGGCAGAAGAGTAACGGATACGCATACCTGATAAGTGGCAAAACCCGCGAAACCCGTCATGCGCCTCCGGGGAAATTTTGTCCTACGATCCGGATACAATGCCATACTCCAACTGCCCTGGCCATGACCTGAGAATGGCCTCCATACTCAATGTGACCCAGACCAGAAATGGGTTACCCCCGAAACCTAAGTCCATTGTTTTACTACTCGCCCCCAACCATAAAACAATAACAATTCCCCTTCCCCAAAATTCTTCTAACTACTGAACATCGATATTCATGTTTACCCAATCAGATTTCAGGGCGCAGCTATTGTTTGTGAAAAAATGCTTTTCTAATCTATGAATATTTAACATATGTAAATGACTACCGTCACTTGTGAGACCTGCATGAACTTGAACGCGTTGATGGTAGCGTACAAAGCTTCCCTGACTTGTTTCACCTTGATTATGTGGATCTGAATACGTCAATAGCTGCGTGGGAAGCTCTAACTGTCAAAAAGATGGCGGCTATCAACTAAATGCAACGGAATGGGCCGAGTGGTTCCACTGTTGGTGCAACCACGGACGAGTCGCAAACAGAAACCACCTTTCAACTAGGCGTGATCCGAGTCGTAGGTGTGGATCAGAATGAACTTTCTTTTTTGACTGCTTCAAGCCAGCGAGGATCAATAACGGTGTGATCAATCTGAATCCAAAGCTCGGAAGGGACAGAAGGACGTTACGTGAGTCTATTCCCGCAACTTATGAAAGAAGTTCGTGTTCATCAGAAACAATCGGTAGCCAGAACACAGCTAAAAGAGACGTTCATCGTTGTCAGTGAAAACGGCTGGGAAGACAAACGGACTTTTCGCACGCTTTTCGAAATCCCTCAGACAGTCGTAAAGGCCTCCACTGAACGCAAACTTTGAAGCGTCTGAGATAACCCTAATAAGAACCATCCTAGGCCTCAGAAGAACTGTAGTCAGTGAATGTATACACAAGTGCGATTATTTTCCTTTCAAGACACGATGAGAACTGCACAACCATCTTCAAGATGGTTTGAATCCCGCCTCCGTCGACCTGCTATCGTCCTAGGTAGCATTCCGTTTACGTCCCGATTCTCGGTATTGTGTCTGATCCTAGGGGAGAGGGTGTTATGTAGTTCTTCACTCAACTGCACAGTCAAAGTCATGTTTACCGTTTTAATCCGGATAGCAGGGGTTAGCACTCATCCCTTTCAATGTACTCATGGATAGATGTGGAATAAACATAGCTTGATTTTGTGTCGTAAGTATTTCTCACTTGATTCTGCGGTCTGCTATTAGAAAAGCAGCATACTCCGAATAACCACTACGGATTGCTAGTCACAAATATTTCACAAACCTTTCAAAAAAGAATCCGATGATTTCGGAAGTGGTTAGTATAACATTATGGGAACAGAACGGGCCAATGAACCGATATCGGATTTTAACAAATCCCATTTCCGTATTTTGTATCCAGGATGGAAATGGGCACATTTTTGTTTGGAGTGAAAATGAATGAGGATAGAAATGCGTAAGAGAAATGACACAAAAAGGAACGGGAGGTTAAAAAAAGCTGTGAATGATATAAAACCAACGATTGATCTATACTGAAATGAATCCTTAATAAAAAAACGTATCCCCGTACTTGTGCTCGCATGTGTTCCCTCTCTCCTGTGTACTCGTGTGTGTGTGTGTGTGTGTGTGTGTGTGTGTGTGTGTCACGTGGACGCTAGTGCTTGAGGATTAACCGCTGAGTCGATCGTATCTGTTTACGGTCCGGATAGCGTACTTTGCTGTTCACGTTAGGTCAGTACAAAAAAGCAATGTTACTGGTAAAAATAATAGAGAGAACATCACAAAATCCAAGCGTGTTCAAAATTTGTGAATTTCGGGTGCTTAAATGGGGCTCATATATGAAACACAAAGATAAGAAAGAATCGGAGTGAAAAATACTTAAGTTGGACAGGTCTGCATACCCAGTGGGTTTTTTCCATGTACCTCTCCTCGCTAAAAGCACAGCGTCATCTTCAGTCCCTCGAGGCTAGCACATTTTTGTTTTATTTGTCAGTGACACTTCTCTTGGCGTACTCAGTATTTTTCGAAAGCCAACAGCACATCCGAACAACTAATTTTTGAGTTATTTTCGAAACGAAATCTTTGGTAGGGTTTGATTTTCGGTAAGGAACAGTTCGATAAAGTCATTAGTTCTTTCATTTAAAAAATTTAAACCAATGAAGAAACGATTGAATGCTGATTGAGCGACTAAACATCTTTCTCTATTGGTCAGTTTAAGGTTAGGAAAATTGGACGCGGGGATTCTAAGGTTGATAGTCAAAAACAAGTGTTTTATTCACACGGCAGTTTGTAATTAGTTTAATGAAAAAGCTTTGAAAAATTACCAGAACTATTCTGTGTTTTCACATCGATCACAAATTACCAAATTAGTGAGCCCGTAAAACACCGACAAGAATGTATTTTTAACGTGTAATTTGCTAACCGAAAATAGCCCACTTGAAAAATACACTTACCATTGTCATGTCACGTTCGTTTTCGTTTCAACAGAAATCACCGAATCATCTAATGGATTCGTTTTTACCTGTAAATCTTAAAAAGATTCATATCCAATCAGGAATTGTGGATATTTGACCGCAGTGACACAAACAGATTGTAGCGATAAAGAACAAGGGTCACGACACAATGGTATCTACCACAACGATGGTGGTTCGACCCCTGTCCACGTAACCGGCGGCTGACGAAACGGACAGAGTGGCTGGCGGGGTCATCATGTGTGGGCTGGGTGCCGCGTTCTTCCTCGGGGATTTCACGCGTGCGATCTGCAAAGGCGTCGAACGAAAGGGAGCTCGGTGAGCCGGAGTTAAGTAAGCAGGCCCTAACTCTTACGCCAAGGAAGATGGGAGTAGTGGCCTATGCCACAGTGTTACAAAACTACCCCAGATTAAGCCACCATGCACGTCGAGCACAAATAAGATATTTTCGTGAATGGCGTTGTTCAGTTCACCATGTGAACTCGGCCCACTCATTTCACTGTGATTTCCCGCCAGTTCCTCTACGGTACCGGTCTGACCCAAACGATCACCGTCTTAGTGTGCATGAACAGATCGCACAATTCCTAGGGATCACGTTACGTGCACTGTAAAAAGTTATAACCTTACAGTAGCATGATCCATCACCAGCCAACATGGTAAAGCATACACATAAAGACTTTTTCACACACGTTGAAACCCCGAATCCAACGGCTTATGGGTAGGGCTGCAGGCCTTCTTGACCAGAAAAAAAACTTTTTTCTTAACAAGTTATTCAGCCGAGTTTTCCATCGAATGCAACGTGAGTTGTATATTGTTATTGCTTAGGAACACTCAGCTAACTGAGCGTCTTCCGTTGGATTTCAAAGTGGGTAGATGACGTTGTGTGTGTGCACGTGTTTGTGTTTTGCGCATAACGTGATATGAAAAAGAGCGGTAACATTTGTTGTGTGAATGAAGAAAGAAATAACAGTGTTATTCCTTGTGTATTTTACTGCTGCAAAAACCCAAACATTAAAAGTCGTTTATCCCGGTGGGACTGGAACCCACGCGAGTACTCCACCGAAGTTTTTGTATGGCTTGTGCTGTACGAGCTGTGCTGTGCTAGGAAGCCACGACGAGGAGGGCTTCGAACTATTCACAATCGGATCATACAGTTTACCCGGCCAAATTACATTCTCACAGGGCATCCACACGAGTGAACTAATTTGTAATCTGAATACCTACAACAGGTTTTCACCATGGATCAACTGGTGTCCGCCAGCTGAACACAAGGGCACATTTGGTCATTGAACGTTGTTATTTGTTTATGTAACAAGACGAACAAGCAATTTGCACTCTAGAGACCGACAATTTGGGGGCAGCGGAACGATTAGATCCGTAGTTTGCTCTAGATGAGTGAATGGATTATTGTTTAATTGGCAGATGGTGGGATAGAAGGATGGGGGATGGATTGATGGATGGAATGATGGACTGACTGATTATGTTAGTTTTTGCTCGACGGGATAACAGAGCGGCAGCTTGAATGACAATCCTTAGGCTAGATGAGACCGGACAATGACTTTAGGTTTGAATGTGTGGCGTTGACGGGACAGGTGAAAATCATTCGCTCTGCTGGTCTTCTGACAAAGGCGTGTACACTTATTCCTGTGTGACACGCACAGACATGCATTCAGGGTGTCTGTTCTGTACTAAATGCACTGGGGCCATTAGCATACGTGTACAGTTCTGCAATTAAAACGATTTCACTGATGAACTCATTGAATAACGTATATGAGAAACTAACTAATTGAAACGTATGAAGAGTGACACAAGATGAAACTTAACCATGGGATAAAAAGCTTCAAAGGTAACAGGAAATAACTAGAGTGAAATGTTTTTTTCCGTTCAATCAGTGATAGACAAGCTATTTGGATGTTATTTAAAGACCGGTGTGTGAGGCGCATAAGCTGATGAATGAGCTTGCACACACACACACACACGCACATAAAAAAATAAAAGCCCGACTGGTCCAGAAACGTAGAAACTTAGGTTCTCACCCCCCGTATATGTCCATATTTCTGCACTTTTTCAAAGATTTTTAATTCAAGACCACCGGCGTGTACACGGAAAGGCCGCATGACAACCGTGCAGTCACCTTCGATTCTTGTCCGAGTTTTTTCCTGTGATCTAGTAACGATAATTTCCAATCGAAAAGCAGGTGTGCAAAACCGAGGCCATAGCCGATAACACATTCATCATACCCTAATATCAAGTCACAGTCATACCGGGGACTGTTCGGAAGCACAAATAAAGCACTTAAGGGTAGACGGTTGTCAGTCTTATGTAAAAAATGTCCGAGGTATCGAAGGCGATGTAGAGTGATTAACCATGGATTTGACAGATCCACTCGTTTCACTTCATGCTTTGAAAAGAAACGTAATTGTGTTGTGCTTAATTCTGCTTCCTTGCAATCTCACAGGTCAAGCAGATGGACAGTCAAGGAGGACTTCAGCCACAACTGACAATGCTCATTTTGCTTTCGAGGCTGAATTCGTCGGTCGTGGTACACAAGAGCAAACAAAAATCTACGACTGTTGCTACTAATTAAACCTGCTGGATGAAATAGTGCTTACCTTGCTATTGTTAGTCAACTTTGGTAATGGGGGAACGCGGCTTTACATTCGATACCTAACTGTTTAATGTTTTTGCTCAAGTTTATCACTCTAAGGTTATTCTGAGTTCGTCTACATATTGCAGTCCGTCTTAGAATCTCAAATCCTTTAAACTGACCTGTGGTTTTTCTGTTGATATTTTCAGAGCCACAGAAGCTTTACGTGCATCCGGAATCTGATTGAACTATAATGTCGGTTACCTTTTGCAATGATAATCAAAAAATTCGAAGGTGAGCCCCACCTGAAAGGAATATATGGTCTCAGTATACAGCATTGAAAGCATGTTCAATATCGAACTATGGATGATTTCCAAGGTCCCTTACATCACTCAAGTCCGTCGTGTTTTTCTATAGTGACCGTCGGTGGTCATGTGATTTACACGTTTATCACCTCAGTTATGTAGGTATGAAATACGGAAGGGAATGCATTCACACACAAATATGGATCCATCAGTAATGCGATTGGATGGGCAAACACTTGCCAGGCACTGTCACGTGATATGAAATTAGATCGTGCGTGCGAGATATGTGCACTGCGATAATCATTGAACATGGTTGGGCTGAGATGAGTCACACACGCATGGCGCATTTGTTTGTGTGCAGAACTGCACGGATGCTGGTTGGAATCTTTATCGAACGAATGAACACTGACTGGTCCAAATTGGTTTTCTCGAACAGCATGTGAATAGGATAGAATCATCACAGGGTTTTTCACTCATTTTTCCTTGTAAACCACACGGCGGATTCAGTTAAATAGCCTACGGGGAAAAGTCTACAATTCCACGATCAATCACTTTCTGTATCATGTGCTTGCACAAGAGTGCAATGAAAGGAGAATACCCACTTTTCTATTAGTGGTAGCCGGTAACCTGACCCAAAAACGTGGACTGGAGGACCACGTGACGTCTAACAATCGACGTATGTGGCATCTCAGGCTTTGGATTTCCCAAGTAATTTATTAATATGGAGATAAACTTAAACCATCCCAGGTATTCACACCAAAAACCACGATTTTCTTCACCGACTAGTTTCTCTGTGAGGAATCAAATCCTAGGTTAAACAAATTACATTTTTACATTCCGAGGAAAAGAGAAACCAGGAGTTAGGATGCGTACAACGTGCATAGGTACCTGATTTCATGTGAGGTAAAATTCACTGTTGTTAACTTTCCTTATCCTGCAACAGGCACTCGCAGGAAACGCAGACTCGCGGTATTCTTAGCGAAAAACTCAGTTGAATTAGCATCAGTGAAAAATGTGGAAGCACTGTACTGCTGTCTGTTCTGGCTTGTTTTGGAATTATCAGCTGAGCATCAACGGTTATTCGATCCCGAAGTGTATAATTGAGAGTTCAGCAGTGATACTGCACGCTGGACCATTAGATGACCAATTAAAATCTCCTACTACTCACACCCATCGCGTAACAGAGCTCTGTGGGCAATGCCTTCATCTAACTTAGACCACCTACGAATAAGTGGTTCATTTCCGGACTTTATCGCTAGGCACGTGACGCTATATCACAAAGAATAGATGCGAAACACACCTCCAAGGGTCAGTTCGGATACTCCAGTAGCAAAGTCTTTGACTCATATTCATGCATTCGGGGTTCGAGACCACTTTTGGACTCACTGGATATAAATCGCAGGTGATCAATCCTGGGAAGAATAAACCGCTTGCTGACTAAAGGCTGAAACAACGGGATATTTCGCTAACTCCGTCATGTTTGACGGAGTTAGAAGCAACCAGTTCCGTTCATGTCACAAAAAACAGACGGATTTTGTTGAATTAGACTGTGAGGAGAACCGAACCGGGAAACATCGGACTTGATGTGACTCTTTTCCTAGTGACTAGGCAGGAAATTTCGTTTCCAATTATTTCCAATCATTTCTGTTTACATTGCGAACGTCCAAATTCCCAGATACGGACTTAGGTCAACTCTGTTTCTGTTGTTCAAAAACTGAGATTCTTCTTTCTTTCTCTTTTTAGTTCAGTTCAGTTCATACAATCCTTTAACCTCACACTTTTGTGCTCTGAATTCGGTTGTCACTTTCCGGGATCGTCGAGTCAAGGGCAAAAGAACAGAAGCATAAAGTGGAAAGAGTCCAAAAATCAAAGCTTTGGGCGGAAATCACGAAAACAAAGAAAAAGTCCGAATGCAATTGCGCCAACGACCGCGACCTTTTGGTAGACGAGTCGTGTGGATCCCAACCCTAAAGTCTAACACACCCTACTAGGGCAAATCCACTGGTCGAGGTATTCAGACCATTTTGCGATGTGGTGGACTGACTATCAAGCTCGCACTTCTATGCTCTGGTTTACGCGGCTACTCACAGCATGTTCCAACTGTCAGAAGAAACAAGTAGAAGCACAAAGAGCTAACGGAGAGAAAAGAATTTCGTAAGTGGAGATTATGAAGACAAGGAAAAGGCTGAAATGCAAGTAAATTACTGAAGGTGGCACTCTGTCGTATCCTCTTATGTCTTCAACCGTCTGGTGCACGGATCTCTTGGACCCCAGCCCGAATTCTAACAAGTCTGACACTGGCCACTGTCTTCCAACCTCCATCAACCTCGGAGAGCAGTGTTTGCCAAGGAAGTCTATCTCGGGGTTTGCGGAATACATGTCCCAACTATCTCGCCATTTTAAATTTATCGTTTGTTCTAGTAGATGACAACTAGTTTCCAAAAGTCTACGCCTAACCTTAGCATGGTTGATACTGCGTCCCCACTAAATTCGATCAATACTACGAAGATATCAATGTTCACCACCGACAGTCACAGTGTATCTTCTGCCTATAATAAACGTGTTTCTGAGCCATTTCGAAGGAGGGGTCTGACTACTACAGAATATACTCGACTGTTGGTGGCAAAATCGGATTTAACACTGGAGCCACTGATGGCTGAGGTTAACAAAAGTCTAACACGCCTTCTTTATAACTCAGTTAAACTCAGCAACTGGAAACTGACTCAAAATGATGTACGCAGATTTATACTTATTTAATCAGTCAATAAATTTGCAGCAACTATTTTGAGGCATAACACAGCCCGAGTTATTGGCATTCAGTTTTGTCAGGGGGTTGGAAATCTCCTTGAAAACACAGAATCAACAAGGCTGCAGTCAGCTTCCTTTCAGCTCACGGACAGGGTGCTTAGTAAGCACGAAGGCCGTGAACCAATCAGTCTATCCCACGTCACCGTTCACATCGACCACTGACAAGCAACCTACTGCCCACCCTTCCCACCAACCCGCCAGCCAATCAGACTTCTGACGTATTGTAAACCAAATTAACCAATCACATCTGCGTACCACGCAGGGCAATCGGTAACAACGCCATAAGTGTCCATGCATTCCTCGCCTTATGCTATATAAAGTATTCGTTCTGGGTACAACTAAATGCAGTTTCCTCATTTCTTTTGGTGGTTAAATTTACTTTGGAACGGCACAATAGAAGAATTACTGACCCGGGATAATCCAGAAGTTTGAGAGTTGACACAACGGGTTCCGTTTCTATCCCCATCCTTTACTCTCAGTCAGGAAAGTTTTGCTCTCAAATCACGTGACCTGATTATTCGACTTGTTTTGACCTTATCAGCGAGAAAGTATGGATAATTGTAAGCAACCAATGTTGAATGATGAATTTTATCGAACCAAAGATGAGAAAGATCCGGGTAGATGTGTGCACTGCGAACATTTGATTTTATATCACTTGATAACCAGCCTGAATGACATATCATGATGGCATTCAGATAAAACTAGGTTTTTCGAACCAACTACCAACGGTCATGTCGACAGTTCAATTATATAAACAAATTGAGCATATTTCTGCCATCGATAAGCGCGTGATGGAATCAGATTTCTTATAAAAGGACTACGGACAAAAAGCAAACAGGATTAAGCAAGTTTTGACACATTTGGAATGGATCCAATGGGTTACTGCCTCGGTGGGTCTCGAACCTAGAACATAAATTGCCGAGTCAGATTTCATAATCAGTTATGCCCATATATTCGGTTGACGGGAGCACTAGTTGATATACTTGGAAACGCTGTTGTATGCAATAAGACTGCACATTCACTTTAGTGAATGCCATGTGACCATATTATTTGTGTGGGTTGATCCATGTGGGGAGTATTACAAATCCTTGATATGACCTCGTAGACCAGCTGAGAGCGTACGTAATACTCACGTGTGAATGGGGTTGTTCATACGCAGGACTAAATCCAGCACCGAGGTCGACGACTTCTAACATTCAGATCCATGTGACTGCAAAAGTGTTTACCAGAAAAGTGAATGTCCAAACAAGTACACGAATGGACCATAGACGTATGTGTGCGCGTCTGTACGGTCAACTGGCTACATATCCATACGTGTATGAAGCGAACATGCGTGGTTCACGCAGCAAAGAGAAATGATATAATTTCCGGATTGAGGCGGTCCTGTTTGGGGTAAAAATCATCAAACGTCCCACACATTCTTTCAAAATATAAAAACGTATACTGAGATGTAAATATATTACTGTGTAATTCTGCACTACATTACGGATCGAAGCAATAGCTTACTTCAAGTCATTTTGTAGGTTTCGAGTGATCAAAGCTAGAGAATCACTTAATCACGTGGGCCAAAGCAGAGAACTTCAATTAAAAATATATTGGTATTTTGGAAAGAGCTTCCTAAAGTGAAACCAGGTAAAGCTACGCAAACTATAAACACTGACCTTTGTACAAAAACTGAATCTTTCCTCCTCATACAAAAAATACGGATGTAATTAATTTGTAATAGTTTTCAGGTAACTGTTTAGTTCTTGACAGGCATCCCTATGAAGGTTTTTTCCTTAGGCATCATTTGGTTTGCTTTATCTAAAAAGACGGAATAAGAATGTTAGGAAGAAACCAAACGTGATTTCCACAACCTCAATTTAACTGCGATAACTTTCCTGCTCTGTTAGTCAATACCAGCCGTGTTTTTGTCATACAAAGATGCTTACAGGCACTTGGTTCCTACTGAAGATTCTCCCTTGTGACTCTGAGAACGTGGAAGTCCTGGATAAAAATGTGTTCGGCAATATGGTCGTAGTAACCATTGCGTACGTACATCCATAAGCACCATATATATATATATATATATATATATATATATATATACTTACATTATCCAGAAGATGGAATGGCCAAAACCACGCTTGTTTGCTGTTATCTTATTGTCACTTACGATTGTGATTTTTAACCAGCCCATTCAGTTCCATTCATTATTCTCATCGGCTTACTGCTCATAACTGATCAATTTTACTCAGCTTCGAGTATGTCATATTTTACGTCACACCGCAACTTCTAAGCCAGTTGTATTTCGAACTACATAAAATCAATAAATTACCACTGACATTTATAGGATCTGAACGACTCTTCGTCCTCTATCCTGGCCGATGATTATTTCTGGTCTCATTGAATGTGGATTTTGTAAGGAAGCCAAAATTCCACATCCTCTCAGTGTATGTGCAATTTTTTCTCATCCTTGTGTAGGGGCATCAACTTACGGTTATGCTTTATGCAATAAATATCATTCGAATGTTCACATAAATATTACGGGGAAATTGCTTGCTTCGTCCTTCTTTGCTTTCTGATGTAGACTAAAAGCCACTTGGAAAATCACAAGCTTTTTGAGTCACGTGATAGTTTTGAATAGTTAAGTCGTTTGACTGTTCCAGACAGATAGTATACAGGGCTATAATTACTTGACTGAGCATTGTATTACGACAGAATCAGTTGACAAACAAACAAAAAGACCAATTAACAAATCAGGAGGCAGTGAAATTTCCTACACCGAACACGACTTTCACTTAAGCTTGCTTCAAATATTTTTTCTGTTTTATATTGCAAAATTATTACTGAAAGCTCCACTTTTGGGTTGTCCGTAAACGAAGCCCAGTGGCCTGTAGAATATTCAACATAGATGGGTAGGATTGTATGCCGTTTTGCCGTAAAACTAGCTTTGTTTACAGAGTCGGAAATTTCACGCGAGATTCCCATGTACCATGATGCACCCTCTAGGTCAATTACAGTTCGTAGAACCCGATTTGGTAGAGGTGTATCAAATAGTGCACGGATATTGGTGAAGTTTGAGATATTCCAAACGGAGGTCAAAGATTTTGGAATGCAGCTTATTACAGACCTTCATGTTTGTTCTGAAAGGTCTGAAATTCAGAGTATGTCCCCACATCCTGGGGGAGTTGATTATTATTCCCGTCTTCAAGAATGGCTCGAGTAGTGATTGCGATGTCCATAGGGGTATACGCCTAATCCCAATAGCATCGAAACTGCTAGTGTAACGGAGAATGGTGGAGCTAGGGGACGGTGTGAATATCAAGGCGAACGGACGAACCAAACGAGCGCCACAGACAAAAGAACAGACGGCGAATATGTCGGAGGCTTCCCGAAGTAGGCAAAAGGAGGCAGACCGACTACCACAGAGGAAACAGAGGGATCTCTGGCAACCAGAAAGATAGCCCAGGTGAGGAGCTGCCGATTGAGCCGTCAACTGAGACAATCGGACCAACCGAAGGGAAATGACGCCCAAGAGAATCAAGTCATCGGTCACGAGCAACTGGCCAGAATGCAACCGAAGTGCTCAAGCAGCGGCAATAAAAATCTTGGTGCCGAGCAGTCTGGAAAAGGGCCTATATAAACAACGGTATGTGTTTCATGACTTGACTTGTTTGACCGGTGAAACACAAGTATCCTGTCGTGTGATGTCATCCTTGTTAAACTAGCCTCTGTCATACTTCGCAGGTTGTATCTAAAGCGTGACAGCATACTCAAGAGGAGTAGGCTGGGTTTTGTACCGGTGAAGGTGTATTGATCAAATCTTCCCCTCCAAATTTTGCCCCTTTTTCGTCATCTCCAGGGAAGTATGTCATGGTTGCCCTATATCCAAGTTCCCCTTCGACTTTGTCGTAGAGAATGTTCCACGGAATGTCCTGTCTGGTTTTTCAAATGGTGGAGATGAACTCCCTCCAGAGAACAGAGATTCTTAATTAGAATACACCGATGACGTTGCCTTGCCCAGTAATAACATACAACCAGTATGATACACTCCTAACCGCCTGGTGATTGAGATGTCTGGATATCCGAGACCGACTCTGGAACTCAGCTTGACCCAAAAGCTGCCTCTCTGGTTGAAACGGGAAGTAGACAATCCCCCAAATTCATGTTAGTTTTTTCACAACTTCTCCCCCTATCTTTCCTAACTACTCGAAATCAGTTTTGATGACTACCCAATCACACTTCAACACACGGACGTTGTTCATAATTTATGCATTTTGAACCCATAAAAATAATCGTACTAGCCACGAGGATGTTACCGAAAATAAGCTCGCTCGCTATTTGTGCTTTCTGTGCATGGTGTCTAGATACGTATTCACTTTTACAAGACTGGCAGGAGCCTGTGATTGCACTCACTTTTTGTGGTGTTCAGCTAGAGCTAATCGATAACTCCTATTTGCTCGGCAGCATGAATACAGCTAGAGGTGGCTATGGACAACTCTCACTAAAAGAGACAGCTAGAACAGCTTCTGCCAAACTGTGACGCCTGTGACGCCTCAGTGACGTCCGGGTCCCCCTTAAGAAATGGGTATATAAAGCGACTGTTTGTAGTACTCTAGTTTGTGACTACGTGACCTGGCCACTTCTTGTTTGACCTCCGATATCTCCGATGCACTGCTTGGGTCTGCGGGAACATCGAGTGAGTAATGACAAGGTTCGTTGTCGTGCATAAGTTACGGATAGTGACTATCTGTTGTTTGGCCGCTCACTGGTTCTAGGGAGGAGACGTTTCTGTCTTCGCATCACCTTTGGTTAACAGAAAACAGACAGTTTATATAGGATGCAATAGTCACTGGCACCAATCATCGCACCACAAATTAGTTGATCCAAACTGGTGTCAGATAAAGTCTCTCCTGATTGGTTCATAGCTGATACGGTCAGCCGCTAATTGACAGGAATCCTTCCTCGTCAAGTCAATCCGTTGTCCTGTAGTTCATGATTCCGTTCGCGTAAACCTTCACCTGCCTTATACACAGCCGATTATTGGCTGACTGCTAACATGACTTGTCTCTCTATCGACGGTCAGTCAACCCCTATCCTTACTCCCTCTGACTGAAGTGATCTCTCTACACCGCCTCCAATGGTCTGAGCAACTTTTGCGTTTTCCTTCCCACTGTCTTCCTTTTAGGGCTCTATTTTGATTTTGCTGGGCAAGGCTTAAAGGAGCAACGCGGCAGCCAGCCTACGACTTGGAGTAAAAGTATGAAGAATCTATGTCATCATTGGCTTCGGCTGGTGCTCCTCACCTTCTTGGTTGGGACCAAAGAGATGAGGATTGCCGTTAGTTAGAGATGTTTTAGTGGCGTTGGCCAGAATAGGAGTCAGCTGCGGTAATGCTGCTCAGTCCGTCTGGTACAGTTCCGTTTCTCGTAAACACCGAAAACCGAATCACAAGAAAAAATCAAAACGTGTGGGGTGAAACCAAAAAAATAATCTGAATTCTTTATTTATCAGTAGTTCTCTACCATCGTGTTGTACCTCATCCCTTCCATTTTTGCTGTGTCTGCTCACTTTGTTGTGTTGGCATCAGTCTTCATTTCAAGCCGGTGATCTTATATACACATAAAGATATATATATATATATATATATATATATATATATATATATATATATATATATATATTCCTGAGATTGAACCTATCCCCAACCATAATGCTGTTGTGACGAGGAGACGAGGAACGACACATACAGGACGATATGAAAAGTGAAATACAACTGAAAATGAACAAATACGTACCATCGTTTTATTGGTTTGTTTTGGTCCTCTTTTTTAGCCAACCTCGATTTTCCCGAAAAGCGCACATTCCATCCCATGATCTTTACTATTTGGATGTGAGATTTGTGTTTGCTCTTCTGTTATACTGGCCCAACTGCCCCACTCGCCGTCTCGATACGAAGCTGAACCATCATTTCGGCTTACAAGATGTTCTAGCGGGTCTCACTAGCTCTAGAGAGCAAACTCTTCCGCTTTCGAACCACCTCGTCTTTGAAGTATCAAGAGGACAATTTATGTAAGATGCTTGATGGTCACAGCCAAATCCTGGTTCTCTTGTAGTTTACAAGCAGCTCTTCTATGCAGTTAGTATGATTACAAAACTTATTGGGTGATTCTGTTTGGATAACATTTGGAACTTGATTAATCCCTCAGTCTGCTTCCTTGGCCCCATTCTTGTCCTCAAATCACGATGGAGATAGAGGTGCTAACTACTCGTCAAACCACCTTGTTGTCCGCTAAAAGAACCAGGTCGTCGTTATCGTGCCGGCCCACGCTCTCGCGTCCCCTTCGTTGTTTGATAAAGATGGACCGTTCTCGTTCTTCCACGTTCATGGAAACTTGCGTCTTCTGTTTCTTCGAATAATTGCCTTTCGAAACTTGCACTACCGGTTTCCCCAAAACCGTGTGGCTCCCGGTCCTTTCAGTTGATGAAGTCTTTCCGAAACATCCTGCACCCAAGCCGTATTTTGGCAGTCTGCTAGCCCATATCTTCATACAGGGTGTTTCCGTTGTGATCAAACTTTTCCTCAGTAGAATCTGCTTTCTATGTTGTTGACCAATATGGAAATAGTCTCAACGTCTTCGTTTGACGAAGGCATTTGTTGGTTGGTGTGATCGATTGCAAAGTCGCTCCACCACAATATTTCTCTTAGTTTAACGGCCAAACGCGGTTGTCCGATAAACTTACACAGCAGTTTTAGAGCCTATAGAACAGGGACAAACTGGATATCGGGTACCATATCATACGTTGTGTGTTTCTGAAGCAATATTATCGTGAATGCACGAGAGTGTGTGATAAAGCATTACTAGTTTTACCTTCATGCTCAACCGACGTGTTCCGCACCTTCAGAAAGCTGTGTGATTTCATGAATTGCCCGGTGAATTTTGATTTTGCTAGTGACTCAGTAAGTATTGCAAACTCCTGTTCCTAATTGGTGAGCCTGAAGAATCAATCGCATACACATCTGGACTTTATGATTCACGCTGTCAACTGTCTCTGATCGTTAGGCACGAGGAACGGTATAAGGTATTTTGCTCTTGTCTGGATTGTAACCAACCCCGTATGAAATGGGATATTATGTGGTTCTCTAGCGTGAAAAACTCCAGATTTACGGTTGCTGGTTCCTCCGGACGGTAGAGTGGACCCTTTTAGAGCCATCATTGGTGTGAACGTGGGAAGAATAGTGATGCGTACCACGTTTTCAACTTACCATGGGTACTTTTAGCTGCGGCTAGTGACATACGCGCTGAAATGATGGATTCGTCAGTGATTAATTCTATTGAACTTTACGTTGACGATCCCATACTACTGACTATTCCTTAAAAACGATAAATATTTTAATGTTCATCTAATTTCCATTGGGTGAGAAGAAATGCACTTGTCACACAGACGGTCTTGGCAAATAAGACGAACAAAAAAATGAGCTTGGGTGCAGTTCTGCAAGCTTGCCTTCGGGTAATATTTTGATTTTACAGGGAAGTACATCAAAACTAAGCAAGCTTTACAGTTCACTTTTCCTCACAATTCTACGCCCAGGGCATACTGTGGCATAGTGTATTGAATGAGAATAGGAGGTTTGTTAAAGCGAAAGAGAGCTAGGTGGAAGCATTGATAGGCATTCAAAGAATCAAACAAAATTGCAGACTGGATAGCCAGTTTGATTAGGTGACCGGATTTGAACAGCATCCTGGTTCTGCGGACCAGTTACACTGCAAAGGCAGAGCCGAAAAAAACAGTTGATGATATAAAATCGGACTTTATGGAAAGCGACTTTTTCGTCGAAAGACGAAACTTTAGGTTTTGGTGTAAGTTTGAACAGGAAAAAGAATCCGCGGCTATTGGGAGTGGATGAAGATAATGCCGCAGGTATCAACTTCTTAAAGATAGACCCGAACAGTTGGAGGTCGTCCTAAGAGACCGATTGGATTGAATTCGTGACACTGAGTGTTTACATTTATTGCAAAATATCTATTCGACCACTACCTGTGGGCACTCGTTTCAGTCATCCCCTATTTACAGTTATTTGTCCAATGAATGCCCCGGGAAATGAAAGTTGAACAAATAAAATCAGACTCTAATACTACAAAGGACCCCCAGTACACACAAAAAATCACGTATGTGCGGAGACAGGCCAATCCGTTTTCGATTGCTACTATTATTTTGGGCTCAATACATGTGATTCAACCCTTTTCAAGCCAATTTTTCTAATATATTGGTTCTAAAAACCAAACTATGAATTTAGGTATTTCACAAATCAGATAACTAGTTCATTGACATCTCTGACGTTAACTGCTTTCTACCCGAATATTTTACGTGAACTCTGTCAATAATACAAAGGAGTCAGCAAGAAGCACACCTCTAAGAGTTGTCGTTGATAAACTGCGGACGGAGTAATGTCCAGTCACAGGCTAGCTCCTCAATTCTTCTGGTCCGAGATGCCCCTTGACAAGTTCTACTTAGCCCCTTCATTCGCCTTAAATATTTTAATTTAAAAACTTGAAAATCCTAACAGTGAATAGATAAAATGTCCATACTAGCATATGTTCCAACTACTTTGTTTCATTCACAATCAAACAGTCAAAACTATTAGTTATGCAGTAGCCTAATAAGGGATATGAGATCATTACTTTGGTACACTTGATGTGGGCTTATCTAAGAACAGTTTACAAAGTTTAATTTGTCGCAAGTGATGTATCAAACCTATTATTATATAGGTGTTATTCAATCGAATATTTCCTTGCCGTTTTTGTTTGCCAAGATTTAGTCTAAGGGCACTTAAGTTCATTCCATTTGAGATCTTTTGGGATACGGTAAGGCTCCTCATTTCAGATCTCAGGGTTATTGTGGCCGCTTCTTCATAAAGAGGCTGTGAAATACTGTTACCATAGCGAGATACTCCCTTGGGCTACAACAATGAGTGGACGTGGAATCTATATAAAAATATAATATGAACAACGAATTATAAACCTATGAAAAACTACTTCAAACTGTTTCACCTGGTAGTGAATAGCATCCTGTAATCCATACAGATAGTTGATCAGTTTTTCTCGAGATAGATGCCTACAGAACAAAAGTAAACCGATCTTTACAGATACGAATTTGTCAGGCTTTGCATTTCTCGACAGAACAAACATTTCATCACACACTTATTGTTTGGTCTGCTGCAGTTTCTCTGCCAGCGTGAATGCGACCAACGCTGACTGATTGGCTTAAATTTGTGCTTTCAGAAAGCATGGATTGAAGCGGCAGGTAAAATTATCTTGAGAAAAGATTACCTGAGGCAATGGAAAAGTCGACAAATTTTAATTGTCCATGGACAACGTCTTGTTGGTGACATTACGTTTTTCTCGTCTAACATTACATGACGCATTGTTTTCTCGACACACTCGGGATATCGTTCGATTCTGACCGGAAGAATAACATGTGTTCAAATTTTAAAGCTTTCTAGACAAATAAAGGTAGACACATTGGGAATTTGATTTGGTCCACAAATCGCTGAAGTTTCACATTCCAAGTTTCTGTGCTCCTCTCGCTTTTGAAAAGCAACTGTCAAAGTAGAACTAATTTAAATTCATAGAATGTATTACCGACACGAGGAGCCTGAATCGTATACGATGGGAAATTCACTTTGCATTTTTCACTTCCAAAGGTTTAATGCTCAGAAATTATGCGAAAACAGTCAGAACTGTTTACTCGCATCGTTTCGATCAATTCGGTCAGTTGAGCATGAAGACAGAAATTTTGGTTTTCTCACGCAAATTTGGTCACGATACGCTCTCAAGCGAGCAGTGCGCGTCTGATTTGTTTACGCCGGGCGGGGTATAGGGTGGGGGAGACGGATGAGTAAGTCGTGATATTTTTTTCAAATGAGCACCAATCACGCTAGCCAATCATTGACCACGCTCCAACTACCTCCCTGCTCCAGTCCAGCTATGGCCACAATCGACCGTGGATCGTTCGTTCTCGATCAGACAGAATGTAAAGTACGAGGCGATCTCAAGGAACTCTATCGCTTCCGGCAAACTGACCAGATAACTAGAGAATTTCAAATTAATTCCAAAACAAATTAATTATAATGCGTTGTTCAATGAAAAAACAACAACAACAACAGCAGCAGAAGCCGCAACAACAACAACAACAACAACAACAATAAAAGGAAACGGCATGTTCTGTCCCCTGCGTGTACGAACTACACCCACATTTTCGAACGTATCTACTACGCGTTCAAATCTTTCTAAACAACCAAACCTTCCTGAAAACAGTTCATCGACTAGGGGATTTTCTTGGTATTACACAACCAAATGCAAGCAATAAGTAGGAAATTTCAATTTGCTTAAGACTGCTTAATTTGGTTTTCATTATGCAATTCGTTTATGATTTATGCTTGCAGGTATTGGTGAAATTTGGATGAAATTGTACCGCACAGAATTCACCTATACCTGCATGAAACGCCCCGCCCAGACACAAACGTGTTAGATCACGTGCAATTACCACTTGGTGACTGATACACACAAAAACATTCAGGATTATCTTTCCTTTCCGTGATAAAACAGAGCACGATCAATTTGACGGACTTTCCATAGTGTACATGCCGTCGATCCACCAACGTGTATGAATCTGAACCACAAAAGGAAAAATAAGAGGTGGTAAATTACACACAAAATTCTACCCCAATGCTTGATGGGCATTTAATTGATTTTCTTTCTATCACCAGCCAATTATTTCAGCTGTATACGCATATGGTTCACCTACGGCACCACGACACCGCTAGTCATCTTGTGCTACTTCACGTGTAAAATTTTCGCCTCCGTGGGTTCAATGTGGGGAAAGTGCTTCAACTTAGTTCTCCATATACTGGAAAAAATCTCTATCATAATCAAATCAGGGTTGCTAAGGCGCAGTTGAGAGAATTAACCCCCTAAAATGTCCCGCATTTTACTAATGTAAATGTACTTTTAAAAAAGAACATGTACGTTCACGGCTATGAAAGGAACACCGTAAGGTGAGGCATAGCCTGAAGCATTAGCCGGCAACAAGGCGAACTTGAAGATCTTACTGACTGGGAACATTTTCTTTTAGAGCTCGATGAATTATAAGTTATTCATAAAGTTGATCGTGAATAAATGCAGCCTAGATCAACCGACGTAAAATAATTTACAAGCTCAAAGTCATTGGAATAATTTCCCTAGTAATTTCCCATCATGGATAACGGTTATGTGAGCGCGGAAAGTAGGTCGATAGCCAAACAAAATGAAAATGAAATCTATATTTTATCTGCGATTTCAATGAGTGGACACCTTTGTCTGGTGTAGTAAATATAGAAGTTAAGAAGGAAGAAAACGTTTCTCATTCGAATTCCAATATATATACTTATGTATAAATGTGGTTCGTCATGTAGCATGAACGTCCAAACCATTGAAAACCATGAAAGCCCTCTATAGATGCATCGCTTTTTGTTAGTAATCATCAGCAGCGCACATCCACCGAGGCCCACGGGGACTCGAACCCGGGCTGAAGGATTGTGATTTGGACACCTCAACCACAAAGTTATCCGGTCTAGTTCTCAGTGGTTTAAATAAATCGGTACGGAATGCCTTCATTGTACTTAGGCTCTTTTGCACGGAAGTTGTTCGTCATAGCGGTCGCTCGCTGTGCTGGGAAAGCTCCTCTGACATTCAGAGCCAGTGTCAGAAGGAAACCTTAACATGCAGTGTATAAGTCAAACAACTGCTGATTATTCTTAACAAGGAAGAGACAACAGTGAAAAGCTTCTATTGTTTCTAGTGGTTTAAATGTTTACGCTGCATGAAGAATTATATCATGTATAACTCTGATCTCCTACTACCCATATATATATATATATATATATATATATATATATATATATATATATATATATATATATATATATATAGTGTATGACGTATCGGGGTATCCATTTGACTTTTCCAGAGGTTTCAATTAGCCTCTATCTCTCCTGATCCGACCGTGCCACTACCGACTTCCTTGAAAATCGAAAGTTTGATCGTTGACCCTAACAAAATCTAGTATTTTTCTGCTTCTATTCACTCAAATTGGGTTTTACCTGCATATATATTCCCGCACAGGATCGACGTTCTCCGTTTTATCACCTCCGCGTAAGTTTCCCAAGAGATTTCCAGTTTTGTCATTATTTTTTCGCGATTTAATGAGATTCTCAACAGTCAACTCATCCCGGAACTATAATATCCGAACAGCACAACATGTATTTCACGTTTTAGGCAAAGCAACTGAAGCACTCACGACATCTCATCTATTCAAATCAGAAAATGAGTTTCTATATCTTCTACTAGGTCCTGAACCAAAACATGTTTGCCAATATAAACGGTCACAAATCTTCTACAAATCCCCATTTTGCAAAATTCCTTACTAACCCTAAGAACTGTTGCCAACAAGCTAGAATACAGAATGTGCTGAAAACCAGCTTCATTCATAAAGGTCATTTCCTTTGGCAGGGCTTTTATTAGAATGATTATATGGTAGGTGAGAAGCGATTCACGGGTACACAACGCATTCACTTAATTTGACTGGAAGAATTACTTTCTGGCGACTCTCAGTCGTCATAGCAACCAAGAATTGCTACTAGACCCTAAAAACGTCAAGCATTACTTCAGTGTGAGGAGAATTTGTGTTGCCGCTCATCCAGAGAAAAATCGTTTCTCTAATTGCAACCACCAGGTCATAGTGATTACAAAATAAAAGCACAAATTTTTCGTGGGTGCCCTTCTGCAAATGTCTTTAAAATGGTGGGAATAAGAGATACATTTCTATTCTGACCTGTTCAAAGTGACACTGCCCTTCGCTATCGCCTTGGCGTAGTTTATGTGACAACAGTTCAGTCAGCTTTTGTGTTGCAATTTATTTTTGTTTCGCTTTTGTTTTATGCAAATAATAGATGGGAGACATATCACAAGATGTTGGCTGGCCACAGAGCGTTAAGAGCCAACCCCCCCCCCCCCCACCTTCCTTCCGCGCAGAGCCTCGTGGTAAGTCGTGTGTCTCAATCCCCAAAGAGGCTCAGTGGATACGCACTGGCTGTTTCTACTGCTGGCTAACCATCGTTTGACTGGCGGTGGTCAAACCGTTATCACCGTGGGCTTTGGGCAATAACAACCTGGGTTCGATCCCGGTCACCACCGGCCACTTTCCCCTTTTGGCAAGCTTTCATTGGCCGCGGTCCTCCTCCAGAATTGCTGTACGTCGCCGTGTAGTAAATATAAAAATGGAATTAGAATGAGGACTTTTTATTTGACTGTGCGGTGGTGTTTCCATGGTTCATGATCAGGAGTTGAGAGCTGATAGGCCATGATCAACCATTTCCCGAATGATATTCATATTCTTCATTCTAAGCAAATAACTAGCTGTCCTCTCTTTTTGACTCCATCTAACGTGCAAAACGACGAATGACAAAATAAATGGGAATCTTTCAGCTCACCATTTTTCTCCTTTCATCACATCCCATTAGTATTATTCGGTACAGATCGAATCCTGTCTTATCGTTTCGTGGTTTTATGTGAGTACAGAGAGAGAGAAGCGAAAGGAAATCGATTGAATTTTGTGGTTTCAACAGCCAAAAATTTCCAGCATCGTGATAAGGAAGAGAGAGAGAAAGTGAAACAGAATTGTTTATTTCATCTGCGGATTTTTCCGATTTAGCGGATAACGCCTAACCCGTTCGACGTAATCCACTTGAGCTTATTCGGCTATTGTGTCGAGCAGCTTGCCTGCCTTTTGGTCGACTATCCTTTTTATGGGCAGAGAATCTCCGCAGGTCAAGTGAACAGCGTCAATTCCGTTTGGTTTGTTTCGTAAATGCGGCGGGTAGATTTGGAAACTGGCTCGGTTCATTAGAATCACAAAACACAAACACGTGACTACCGAATTTTGCTTCTTTCCACTGGCTGACATTTTCAAGCTCGGGAAGTGCGTGCCAGAATTTTCTCAATCTTCCTTTCCGAATGGCTCCACGTATTCCTTGAGTGTGTGAGAGAGCCCCCAAAATCCACCGGAAAGCGCTATTCAAGCATTGCATTCACAGTTCTATTCTACTGACAGAAAATCAGTGATCCGTGATAGCAAATGGACCATTGTGCCGGTGTTTTGTGTCTTACTTCAACAATGTGTAAATTGTACACACGAATTCAGAGAGATAGCTGACAGCCAAATTTCTCCGAGAAATAAAACAGAACATCAGGCTTCCTAACGTGATTGACGTGGTGATTACGGATCAACTGATTTCAGTGAAATGAAAGTAGAGTCGCCGGTCAGTCTTTGAGAATGTCTACTTCTCTATGCTGCATTCAATCTTGAAAATTTGGACAAACATTGGAAATAAGAAATTCACCAACCAATCACAGTAAAGTCAACGCGCAAGTACATCACTACTGACATTCAAACTGAACTTTAAAGATAAACTCGAAAGACTAAAGCCATATCCTCCTAAGAGAAGCTGCTTCTTCACCTGGAAAAATAGTGAAATTTATTTTCCTTGGTAATTTGTTCAACGAACAAAATGCGATATTTCTGGAAGGAGTTTGTAGATTGCACTTGTGTAATCTGTATTCTGATGGCATTTCTACCCGGTACACTCATGAGCATTGTGTACATGTACGGCGGATCTCTGGCATTCGTAACGATTGCCCCGTTGCAAAAACATTCTGTGTTCACCACATAATATGAATCACCATGCAGAGTAAAAGTTCAAACCGTTGAAAACCATGGAAGCCCAGCACACCAGTTTCATCCTTGTTAGGGATTATCAGCAGTCCACGTCCACTAAGCCCCCACGGGGACTCGAACCCGGTGTGGACGATTATAAGTAGAACACCTTATTAACAAAGCCATCCGAACTAGTTCTCAATGTTTTTTTTAGCTCAAACACGGTAGCAAAGCACGGTTCATGGTTCCTAACAAGGATCAAACAGCTGTATATTGCTTCCGTGATTTCGGACCCACTCAGACTGCATGAGGAATCGTGCTAGGTAAGAACCAAAACTCCAACAACCCACACTCATTGTTCTTCTAGAGTTGTGCATTTCCGTTTAAGGAAAATTTTCCCAAAGTTTTCACCATGCACAGGAACTTCCCTCCGGAGGCTGGAATTCCTGAACCCAGCACCACCTCCAGTGTACCACACCTCTAAATAGCTGTTTTCCAGCCCAAATACCAATGGCATATGGCATCGCCATACTTTACTGACGTGCAGAATTTTCCTTGGAATCAACCAGGATCCGTTAGCTGAATCCACGGACGTGGCTAGTTGTGAAGTGAGATATGGCAGGTTGGACAAAGTGGTGGCTTTGTCTCAGGGCTTTAGGTTTCGTGTACCGAATAAGAAGCCAAACAGATCTGAATTAGATGCTCAGTTTGGGGTTCTTAATGACAAACTTAAAGATGTGACTCCTTTTACACCCGCAGCTGAATGTTGGCTCAAAGCCAGAATGGAGGATCAAGCTCACTATTTCCGAGTTACCAATTGTTCTCAGCGTGGTTTATAGACATTTGACCACAATTGTGATCTTAATGAACTTAAAAGAAACAAATCCACTGTCATGGTGCAACCCGACAAAGGTTCCGTGGTGATTAAACTTAATATGGAATGCATCACACAATTGCTTGCGAGTAGTGTGTAGGATTAGTGAATATTTGTTTAGCTGAAGGTCCTTTGGACTCCACTTTTCACGCACAAACCTCAGGTCATCTGACCAACCTGCGCTCGGAAGCGAAACTCGAGTCTGGTGCTTCAGAGAGCAGGTTGGTCAGATGACCTGAGGTTTGTGCATGAAAGGTGGAGTCCAGAGGACAGTCAGCTAAGCAAATAATACGGAATATTATATTCAGAAAATAAAAATTATACCGAGCGATCGTACCCGGTTTCAGATAGATTCCAAAAGAAAAGATATAATTAAAAACCTGGGAAAGATTATCAGTTTCCACTTGAAAAGAATATAGAAGAAAGGTTCCATCAATACACGTACTGTTGCCGATCTGAGAGTTCGAGGTTCACGCATTGTAACAGGGCACGGATATTTGAAATCGCACGAAATAAATCTTCTTTTACAACTAATTTTATCAACGGTGAACCCATCTCAACATAAGCAGGTTCAGTGATTTCGCAAACTCATTAACTCTGTTCTTGGAAAGTTGTTATAATTCACAGTAAAAGTCATTTCAGCTGAAATCGGCTTTGCCCGACATGGACTACCGCCACTGTTTCCTCATCTCGTATGATGTCACATTTCGGTCCGCAATTGTCTCAGTCGAGAAAGCCGCTGATGATTTTTGGTCTCCTATGGATGAACTAAAGACCCAGGTGAACTTGTGCTTCGTGATGTCCAGTTCGCCTTCACTGGAAAGTTGTACAAACAAAATAGACGGAGTAGCGATGGACACCACATTTGAACCGACATTTGCTGATGTATTATTGTCAACCCTAGAGAATAAGCTGCCGGCTGAGTTGATTTCTGTCCTGCTACATCACTGGTACGTTGACAACACCCTGGTAATTCCAAGGGACAAAGCCGATACCGACATATTACCAAGTAAGTTGAATTCACTGCACTTCAGTATTGGATTCACCGTGTAATGTAAAAAACCAATGCCTAATAACCGTCCCTAGAACTACTCCTCAGCCGGTTATCAGATGGTGCCGGTGAACATCTATGCATCATAATCCTACTTGGATAAGACAGCATTTACATTATCGAAACTTCTGCCTTGAGGGTTACAAACGGATTCCATTGGGAGTATTATTTCACCGACAAAGACAGCTGTGCAGCTCTGAAAAGGTGTCAATCGAAACGGAAAGACTAACAAATACCCTGGCTGGAAATGGTTATCCACTGACGCCTATCCGAGAGTACTGCCTTTCTGGGTCCAGAACCAAAATATCTATGAGAGAGGAAAAATGAAGCTTTCATCCATCCACCTTGCAAAAGCTATACTGCACTAAGTAGAATAATGTCACCGACCTGCTATTGTGGTTGAGAGCACTTTCAGCCCAAGCAATCTGAATACAGTGTACGAAACTCATCGTTGTCTCAGTCGCACCAGATAAAATAGACCGCAGGTTCGTGCCACCTTTATTTGTTCATACCAACTGCATCATACCTGTGACACAAGGTGTGTTGGAAAGAAGTGTGAACACATCCTGAACAGTTTGAATCTTCATGGGGGAAAATTACCATCTAATGCAGTGACCACTCTTTTGTTGAATTCATGTCACCGTGCTGACGCGACTAGTACATTCCGGATCATCATGAAGTCTAGAAATTGAAACTTGCTGAAGTTGACGGAAGCAGTAATCATTCTCCGAATAAATTCTAAACTTTGGATCCAAAAGACATTTGTTACGCAACTTGTGTGTGCTGTGGTAGTTAATGACTTGTGACCCCGTTTTGCTTTATCTTTCACCAACCCTATTTTGTCTACATTATGTCGCACGTTTTAGCTTCAATGACTCATTCTGTTCACTTGTACGCGTGCAAAGGCCTATCGGTTGAAATTAATGTAATCATTATATATATATATATATATATATATATATATATATATATAATGTGCCTTAGCAGCTCGTTGAAAGCACGCAAAAGCGATCACGAATATCAGCTGTGCCCACATTGTTCCTCTTGCTCTGCTGAAACGGGTTAGGGGAAACAGATGTTTCACAAATGGGGAATTGATTCAGCTGGTAAAAGCCATTGACGCCGGCACGTTTCGAGCTCACCCGTGGACGCGACCCACGCTTCGGTACAGCAAGTGCTCTAACGTTTGCGAAAAGTACCAAGCCCCTTTTCGTGGTCTCACCACTAAGCTGATAGAATACAGGCAGTACTGAAGCTTGAGGGGAGTCCATGAGTGAGTATGAATTCCGCCAATCTCAGCAATTTTTTAAATTTGATAAATGCAACGTTTGTGGGATCTACTAAAGGGTGCGTCATAAAAAGCTTCACAGTAAACTTGTAATAGTTTGATACTTGTTTGACTGATCTCGAACTTTCGTGCGAAATATGCGCACACTATTTTCATTCGGGACAGCAGTATGCTTTCATCGGCGGTTTTTGGCATGCTCATTGTTACTGAATCATCACAAATCAGCTGAAAATGTTTTTCACGCGTAAAATGTCTTCGATTTCGTGCTAAACCGAAAATTTTATCACCAGTAGTTGATATTTGACGTTTCCACCCAATATTCACTAGTTTATTTTACTGACAGAAATAATTTGACCCTGACTGATTCAGTCAACAGCTCGCTCCAGAACAAACCAGAAAGTAACAAACTATCGGTTTTATACTAAGAGGTAATTTGGTTTGTCTCCCGTGTTGGAGTCTACACCACTCCTTGTTTAAAAAGAAATTCCTTTTTTGAAGAGAGAATTCCACCTTTTCTGGTGTCCTAAACACGTGTCAGACAGTAATGTGTACTGATTTATTCACTGTTCTTCTATCTCACCTTCTGTGTCTGCAACTATGCATTTCATTCAACTGGAAAATCGCGCTCATCAATTTGATCACAAACTGCGCGAATGCTAACTTTTAGTCTGGGCGACGTTTTCCACTGTTTTGACTCTCACTCATCACACTCACACCAGGGAGGGACGGTGGGAAGTAACGAACGCTTGATAGATTGGAGTGTCAGTGATCCCTATATGCCTGAAGTGAGCAAGCCCACAACGGGCCCATTGGACGTAATGTTCTAACAGTGCACTAGTAGAAAGAATTCCATGAAGCATACCGACGGTTCGACTCGCCTGTATGTCACTCAAATGGAAGACAGATGCAAGTGGATGCGATTTGGTGCAGGAAGTATATGCTCTTTGAGGAAAATTAGACGAAATAGTGAAATTTGCGATCAGAAATGAACTTTTTACCAAGCCCAGTTTATAGCTTTTTGAACTTATTTTCTCATGAGGAAGGGTTGGTGAAACGAGTATGATGTTAAAATAATCCCGAGGAATTTGGCCACACCGGATACATCACCAAGGAAACAAGTGAGTATGACATATCCTAACCAATAGCCCAAGGAGCGAAAACTGGGGCGAAATGAATGTCATTTGTCCCAATTGTAAAACAAAAATGTGCCAACTGAGAATGCCACCACATCGTCATGGAGATGAAGTCGCGCGCTTTCTAAGTAGACGTGCTGATTGGTAATGAACTATGAACTCGTTCTCTTTTATTGCATTTCACTTTGTGCAGAATAGTTCTGTGCTAACTTGCATGGTTCTGCCCATTCCGCTATTCGCAGCTCTGTGTTGGAGGAATCCTGTCCGAATTTCTGTCGTTACGAATGACTGGTACCGTTGCGCAATATCACGACAAAATTACTCTTAGTGCCAGAAAAAAATTTGAAGCATTCTGACTTTGCACTGTATGAGAAGGATGGAAGTTGTTTGAGGCAGTCAGATACAAGATTTGGGCAATGCCAGTTTTTGTCTATGGAGTGGTAACTAAGAACCAATCAGTAAGTGATCATTTCTTCATATCCAAGACCGTTTGTAAATTGTTTACAACTCTGAATGAAAGCCCGATCCGGGAGGGAATCACGACCGACGTTCAGAATAACCCCATCGTTGAAATGTCACTACAAAGTGGGCCGTTGATTTGAAAACTTTCACTGATCTATGTGTATGAGTAAAAAGAAGTCGAAAAATCAGCTTTCCTCGGACAAAGTAATCACTGATGATAGATTTCATTGTAGTAACAAAGGGAGTCCACTTTGCGTACAATTTACACAGCTCCGTACGCAACGGGAAGCAAAATGATTTTTCAGATCAGGACTGAAAGTGTATGAAATGCCGCAAGAAGAAGAAGAGCTAGTGTTTTCGAGTCGGCACAAATTCAGTAATTTAGTTAATGGCAAATCCACTTGCGTTCTATGCATCCACAAGTTCAGCGCCGCGAGTCAAAATCGAACCGGTGACCATCCGCTAACCGATCAGTTTTTCTACTATTCGAGAGCGAATAAAGTGATCGAATATCCAGTGATGTGTTTAGTCAAATAATTCCAATGAAGTCGAATATTACTCTGTGGGTGACACACCATCTTCGGTCACCCGTGAGATATAGTTAAACCAACAGTATTCATTCTGTATTACTGGTTACCGCTAAGAGGACACGACACATTTTCAACGGATAAACCTTACCACAGCAAATGTGCAACCCGAAAAATGCTACTCACAAACCGTATTCTAATACGATCTCGGAAAGTTCGCGTATGTGTAATGGTTCTTCGTTTTTATCGCTAGGATCCTCTGTGGCACACGTTGGGCTTCCAGAGGTTGGCACAGTGCATTGTTTTGGACTTTGTCACAGTGCCTGAAGATTTGGCACCCATTTCTGAAACCAAGTAAGGTCAACAAGTTTATTTTTTGTGTACTTCAAAAATGATCGCCTCTCAGAAGACTTTCGTATGCTAAACTCATCAAACAAAATGTATGGTGACTTTTTTCAGCCGGAGTTTGAATATGGACACCATTTTGGTACAGACTGAAACAAAACCCTATTTGAAATGTCCTGTTTGATTTGTGCTACAGGTTGTTTGCAAAACGTATCTGCGTATTCAAGGAATGCAGGACTGCAAAATCTCATGAATCAAAGGAATGGGTAGTTCGGTTGGCAACCCAGAAGTTGAGTCACCTGATTAAATGCATTATTGCATAGGAAATAACACATTGCTCTAATCGAACGACACCACCTCTAGTTTAGCGAAAAAGAAATAAATACTTTGCAAAAGTGGACATCATAACCGTATTTTGGCACATCTTGTTGGCAACTGAGACAAGCTTCCTCCCAAGGTTCGTAAAATTATTCCTGTTTGGTTTCAGATTATCCAGTAACATTTTCGCGAGCTACATTTTTGATGTGTTTGTCTTTCAGTAACATGCGTTGTGTTTGCTGGTCCACGATGACAGTTCAAATTACCATGATCAGAATAGGAACCATTTATCTTACAACGTTTAACATCTAGGGATAGTCGACTGGAACGTGGGTGGACAGAACTAAGTAAGGTCTCAGGTCACAAGAAATCACGCCTGGTACCGAGAGGAACAGATTTATTCCCGAAGAATGCGAAAGCTTGGAGTTGATTCAGCAAACGGCGAATAGCCCCGCTGGGATTTCTGCCTCGACCATCTGGAATCACGGAACCAATCAGACTTATCGTACGCGATGACGAAAACGAACAAATGGAACATTCAAATTCAATTTGTGGTAATCATTCAGTTGACTAAGAATACATATGGAAAGTTTCACTTACTATGTATGATTTGTTAACAGACGGACAGGCAGCAGTGTTCGTGCAGATTAGTTCAGATCAATTCAGTTCAGACAACCACTAACCATGTACCGGGTGCTGCGGCTTTGGTTGCTATCTCCTAGCGGCAATCTCAAAAGGAAATAATAAGGAAGAAAAGAGTATGAAAAGAGTAAGAGAAAAAATACATCATTGAGATAAATCGATGAAGAAAGTTTGTGGATGCAAGAACACCACCGATCGCGGCATCTAGCCATATCACCCAACTTATCCAACCATTGAGTGGAAGGGTCTCTTGGACCCCACCCAAGGAATCTAACATGCCCTACATAGCCAAGTCCTCTCGTAAGGCTTTTCATACCTTTCTTCCATGTAATGAACTGACCACCCTCACTCATCTTCCAACCGGTACCCGTCTCAGCAAACATAGCACGCCGAGGGATCCTGTCAGGGGACATGCGTAAAACATGTCCCAAACATCTTAGCCCTGTGAGCTTAAGTGTTTCAGCTAATGATTTGATCCTTGAACCTAAGACTTTCCGCCGAACCACAGCATTGCTCACACGGTGTTCCCACCAGATTCGAGCAACAGATACTACGAAGATATCGGTGTTCAAATATCGACAATCTTCGTATGTCCTCCACCCTTAGTGGTCATGTCTCCGAATCATACAGAAGCACGGGCCTCACTGGTGTATCGTACACTCGATCATTGATAGGTAAACGGATGCCATGTCGACGCCACAGATGACTCAGGTTGGCAAATGCCAAACGAGTCTTTTGTATACGCAGAGACACTTCATCCTATATCCGACCTCCGAGCTCCGGGTGAAAAGCAGCTCCCCAAATAACGGAACTTGTCTAACACGTTTATAGTCTCCACAGACACTGAAAGGTTTGGCTTTGGGCCAACCCAGTCCTGCAATAGCATCTTACACGTTGAGGGTGCTAAACGCATACCGAACATTGCTGCGCAATCCGTCGAGCTGTCTAGAAAAGCTTGCAACTAACCTGGATCTTCACGTAGAAGAACTATTTCGTCCGCAAACTCAAGGTGTGATACCTTTCCACCCGGGGAAAAGTCCAATGCCGCTATCCTTACCTGACAAAGGTGCTGTTTCTGGGACCGTTTCAATCATAAAGTTAAAGAGAAAAAGAGAGGGAATGCAACCCTGAAGTACACCGCTCCGCGTGGTGAACTCGGGTGAAAGATCACCGTAAGTCCGAACTCGGCTTCGGCTAATATTATAAAAGTATGTTACGATGGAAATGAATTTATCTGGTACACCCTTCAGCAAGAGGCTGAGCCAGAGAACTATGCGGTCGACTGAGTAGAAGGCCGCTTTAAGATCAAGAAAAACGAGGATAGTGGGCCTACGGAGGGTGTGCCTATGTTCTAAAATTTGTCGAAGAGTGAAAACGCAATCAATACAACCTCGACCAGGTCTAAACCCAACTTAGTTCTCGCACCAGCACTGTTCGCGAAAGTCAGTTAAGCTGTGGAGAATAATACCAGCAAGCAGTTTGGATGCGGAGCTAACCAGACTTATACCCCTGTGGTTTTCACAGGATGACCTGTCGCCTTTCCTATAAATCGGTACGATCACTGATTTACACCATCTCCTTGGAACTTGTTCCTTCTCCCATATCTAGGCGAGAAGTTTCGTCAGCTCTAGTAAATGTGCTGAGCCACCGTCTTTGAAAATAGACGGAGGTAACCCATCCGGTCCGACAGCCTCATGTCGTTTAAGATAGGTTATCTCTCGAAGAACTTCCGTTTCTGACGGAGAACTGGAATCTACAACAAGAGCGGTATCCATTACGCTAGTGAGCGAACCTGGAGAGGATAAAGGCCAATTATAGTGCTTCTCGAAATGCTCCACCCAGCGAACTAGACGACGCTCCTGATTTTGAATCAGTGAGCCGTTCGCTTCTTTGATCAATTCGCTAAAGCCCGGTTTACGTGAACCAGTTTGTCTAATCAGATGGGAAAGGTTGTGGCTGTTGCCAATAGCCGCAGCTTTTTCCGTCTCCCTACTTTCCGCAATCCACCACTGCTCACGGTCATTTCTCAGGCTCCAAATCAGTTGGCTTTTAGGGCATCTCCGTGCCTCATCGTACATGGAATCTGGAGGAATGGTTCTGCGCACATCTAACAGTGCAACTTAGGGGGCAGATATCCATCGTTTCTGTGAGTGTCTAGTTGTTGGACCTTGGGCAGCATCAGCAGCCGCACGTAGAGCCTGTTTGATCTCTGTCCATCACTCTTCTGGATCCTGGGCATTTGGTTGTATCGATAACCTGGTGGATAATTCTGTTTTGAAAGCAGATGGTTGGTTATCGTCCAGTAGCAGCTGCGGGGGACGGTTCCCTTTGGAGCTGTTTCGGCTGCCACCGAGGCGCAAGCTGTGGTGTGCACGAACAAGAGTGTGATCAGTGTCTACAGAGATGGACCAAAATGATCGACAGAGGTAACCGACAGAACTATGCTCGATCAGGGCCCAACAAAGTGAAGGAGCAGCAGGACGCCAGGTTAGCCGGTGTCGCTTTTGTGAGAGACATTTTTCTCGGTAGGAATAGTCCACGGTCGGAACATCGTTGAACGAGTCAATCACCATTATCTGTTCGATCGGCTGGGACGCGCTATCGGCCTCCCATATTCCACTCCGTCTCGTCAAGGCTTCCGACTTGAGCATTGAAGTCACCAACAATAACCATGATGTCCGGGGAGCGCACGCTACGGAGCAGTTGAGACAAATCCTGGTAGAATTCGTCTGTAGCCTTAGGAGAGTTACAGTCAGTTGGGGCGTACACGGAAACGACAAACAGGCATCGGCCTCCAGTCTAGTGTTGGTGACATGCACAGAACCATTCAACTGAACTGCACACAGACGGCTGCTGACTTGGATCCAGTCGAGCAGTGCACGCTCAGCCTTCACGTTCAGAGCGATGCCAACCCCAGTGTGACCACGAGCAGTAGACACCGAATCACCCGACACAAGAAGAGTGAAACAAGTAGCCGAGCTTGTATCTGGGGGGCGAAGTGTCAACACTGAAGTTGGGTCTTGTATGCGTGTGTCGGAGATAAAACACACGTCCATGTTGGGGAACTCGAGTCCTAGCTAGGACAAAAAGTTGCCCGGTTTGACAAAGTAGGCGGGCTTTGAAAACAGCAAAGTAGAAAGAATGTTTAGGTCGGAAAATAGGTTCACTTTTTCCCCCTGTCCTTGATTTCTATCCTTTTTAAGAGCTACAAGTTCACAGTCACTGCTCATTGCGGCTACTTGTACGCATTTAGACTGAAACGTAAAGGATGAAGAGCATAAAGATAAGGAGTGTTTCCCAACTGACCGCTGGAGATTTCTGGGCACGTCATACTTCACGGCTGCCCACACCGCAGAAGGGGTTTTCTTTTGGGAACCCCAGCCGGAGCCTTTGACTTAAAAGTCTCACCTACAAGGCAGTGGGACGTTAACCCAGCACGGGAAAGTGACCGAAGCACCCGTAAAGGAACTTCTTCTGGTCTGTCACGTGAGCCCTGATTACTGCATGCGTTTTGTATTGTCTTTGCTGGTGCTTTGTTATCGATCCACTTTTCGGATTCAGCCCTTAGCCCCATGCACCCAATGGAGCAAGCGAAACGTGGATGGGGCAGCACCCTCTGGGCCGGGGGCTGCCCAGCTCAGGCGGGCGATAGCCGCCCAATGAAGTGCGATGACTTCTCCTTGCGGCGAGAGAAGCCCCAGCTACTCCAATCCTACGTCCATTTAGTGGAGCTTTTTTGACCTGTAAGCTGTTTCTCTCCGTGTTTATTTACTAGAGTGTCCTCTCCAGGGGCATAGTGGCTAGAACCAGATTTTGCCCATTAACTGGTTCAGAGACTGGACTTCGTCGGGTCTATGCCCATCGACTTGTCAGGCATGACTGCGTCTCCGGCTTGGGGAAGCTATCCTGCATGTCTCTTTGGATCATGGAGGCACGCAAGCCACCACACTACGACAAGGCGCAGTCTCGTCCTGATTAGGAAAACTCTGGATTGCATTAGCCAAACACTAACGGTTACTGAACAAAAAGACACAGAAAGTGAAATAAGTTCAGTTTTGATTATTTGTGGAGTATAATGGGATGAAGTATCAGGCAAACTCTTTTAAGGAAAAAGAGTCAAATCATGAACTCTCATGGTAAACAAACATCTGCTTCTGGTACCACAAAGTCTACGGAGGATGCACCTTTGTCCTGAGAATTAAAGTGTCAACATCGTTAGCTGACCAGATAAACCAACGTTTATCAGTGAAGTCCTTAGCAATGCCGTGGGAAAACTGATAGAGAGGAAAGAGAACAAAATATGGTAAATTTCGTGCACTACCTAAATGGTTCCCTGAACCCAGATGCTCATAGATTCAACGTCAAACTGAGAGGGCATTGTTTGTCAGGCACTTCATGACGCACATCATCAATGTTTGCCCCATAACATGATGCTGGTACTTCAATTTCCACCACGAATGCATAATCTCGTGGAGTGAGATTCGAATGAGGTAAACTCCTTATTTCAAATTTCAGTTCAGTGCAAAGTTCTGGGAGAAATTCACCATGGACATCCTATTGCAAACAGTTGCTTGGACAAAAAGAAAGACTTGATATTCTAGCCACATTCGTGGCCACTTTCCAATTGCCATGCGTCTAGTTCACTCTACTCTCCTTAGCCCAGAGACAGCATCGATGTTGGTCCAAGAGTTGCTGGAAAAACGGTGACGGAAGGTTACAACTGACTTAGTTGTACATAGCAGATGGCTGAAATATGAGATTTTGTAGAACTTGATGTCAGTCATGTTAGTTCTGCTCTGATCGGCTGACCATTCAAAAGGCCATAAACTAGTCCACAGTTTGGAACTTCGAAAGTGGTTCAATGTTCAAGTTGACCTAGTGTTTAACCGACGGAGGTAAGCTTCCTTATCATTGTCTCTTTGCCACTAAAAAGTCAAATTCTGATCATGCTAGAAAAGTTTCTCTCCTCCGAATTGTCTGCCTTGCTTCGGTCAAAAGGAAAGTATCAACAGTGAAGTGAACATATATATATATATATATATATATATATATATATATATATATATATATACATGGAGAATACTATGTTATCTAGCCTACCAGCCAATTATCCATAAATGGTACCCATAGTGGGGGAAAACTTCCAGTTCAGTTCTAATGTGTGACAAGGATTTCAAGGTGGTATGATCGCGGCCCGTTAAATACTTCTTTTCTTTTTGCTACACTGAATAAACATCTACAGGAAATCGGAAAATTCCGTTACTCAATTAAGGCTGATGGGATGCCAATGTGTTAGCCCGTCGACCAATTGTTCCTGAGATAAATGTAATTCCTATTCGTGTTTTGAATGGCAGTGTGTTTTCTCATTTCTCCTGTAAAAAGTGTTGTCAGAGCAAGATGTGGCTTGCAAAAAACGAACCTTTTTGGCTTGGATAATGATACTAGCCGCGTTGAGTTGAAAATAAAAACTAGAGAGAAATGAGCATTTATTCCGGGAGAAGATCCGGCACAAAATTCTCAGCTCCTTTTGCAAATAAGGTTGAAGAAAAGTTAGTCGCATTGGTCTTCCGTAGATCGAAAATCATTATCACATGAACACCAAAGGTGGTTGAATGTTGCAACCAAGAAAATATCTGAGTCGCATCGTAAGTCATTCTGACCATAGACTTGTTTTGAACGAATCACGGTGAGTATCAGGTGACTCATAAATGAGTGCGTCGTGGAAGGAAATTTCCAAATGAACTCTTTTTATTGACTTTGGGGTAGCAAAACCCACCAAACCGGTTGGTATGGGCTACAAAATATCACGATCAGCCTTGTTGGTGGGTTGTTATAAATGATACTCTGAATAACGTAGAATTCACCGTCCTCAAAAGACGAAGTTTTCTTGTCAATTAGAACGGAAGTTATTCTAGGAAAACCAATTTTACTGTAAAATGATGCTTCAGGCCGTGTTATACACGAGACAGTGTGTGTTGTGTTGTCGTAGGCAAATCCATCCATTTGTTAGAAAGCTTTGCGGTTGAAAACCACTGAAAACTTCTAGCAGTTATTTCTCATGAATTCTCGCTAAAAGTCACGATTTCACTAAGATTAGGAATTTATTACAAGTTTGTAAGGAAAATTCTGTTGTAAGATTTTCAAGCAACTTCGATAAACCTGATGTCTAAGGAATTTCGACGGTGCCAAAATTCTTTCCTTGGGTTATTCCACTGATTATTTTAAAATCGATCTGCTGACGAGCAAAGCTTTACAAGCAATCATCAGCTTGTTCTGGAGTGAATTCACAAGGCATGAAACCCTTGAGTCCTGTTGGCAGGACTTTTGAAATTGGCCATTCTGTGCCGTTGAAAAATCAAATTACCCCGTTTCCTGTGAAATTTTATATCAGTACACGTTATCGTATTGATTTGAAGGTCAACAAGACTGTCGTGCACCTGCGAGTTTATGGGTTCTTTAGGTGTGTTTTCGTGCGTGCTGAATATTTTGTTAATTTGGGCGACAAAGCTTGAGATAATTTCACTCGGATTGTCAAAAAACGAGATGGGAGATTGAAGAAACACCGTGCAGGCCGGCAAATTGGTCTGCGACAATTCAGTGCTGGAAAAACCCAGACTCCCGTGATCTTAGCAACCAGGATCCGTTCTTCATTGAGAAAAATAGAACAACAGTTAGAAATCATACAGAAGAAAGAGTACCAAAATGGAGACATTATAATGTAACAAGAATCCTGTTTGCAAAAGATATTTCCGAAGGCAATTTTTTGATTGCAAAATTGCCCTGAGGAAGGTTATCCACAGCAACCGAAACGTTGACGAATTCGGACATACACCAGCAAAGCTGTTATTTACATTACAATTCTAACAGTTAGATAGCTTTCATTTTTCTCTCCGTCTAAGATTACTTTCGGTCTTTTACCAGTTAATTCTTTAATTTGCCACTGCATACGCTCTTCCTTACTGGTTTCACTTCTCTTTATATATTTTCCCTGGTTTATTGAAGAAAGACTTTAACCTGATAATAAGATTCACAGAGCACATCTCTAAATGCAGCGGTATAACCGAAGATACATTTGTTAGTATTTGCACTGATTAGCAGTTCAAAGTTTGTGGTCAATTTGCTTTCAAAATTGTTTCAGACATACACCATCCTCTACACAACGAACTTTGAAAAGCTGCGCCTACATCATTTACGCGATCAAAGTTCGAATTTCTATTTGCTCACACTTCTGTATATCAAAATTCTGTTTGTCGTATTGTGCTCGCCTGCTTTTTGACCCAATGGAAGTCACTGCAAACTTACAGAACTGTTCTCTTGGATTAAGATTATCACAATTTGTATGTATTTCCCGATTCCTTGTTTTATATTCACAGATATGATGTGAATGCTGAAAATGTACCCAATCGGGTGCATTAAGATAACACCGACTTGACTTGATTTGGCACACACCGTTCGGGGACACTGGACAAATCAAGCACTGGTTTACACGTTCGCATTACATTCGGATGAGCAAAGAAACAGAATTTGCTGTAAAAGAAATCGAGAACCCGTGTGCCAAAATGGTAAAGGTGGACAAGGCATTGATTTATTTGCTATTCACGGAACGCTGTTTACAGCTACAGCTGCTTCATCACGGAACGTGATCGATATCACCTTAAACGGCGACCTTGTTCGAACCTTTATTTTCATTTGATTCTGTGCTATGGACTCGTGGACGACGATGCACAAACTTTAGGTACTTTTTATTCAGCTAGCTGGGAGAAGTTAACTGTCCTTTTACTCACCTGCATAATACAATCTGGCATTCACACAACATTCCTTTGGCAATCGCAATTAACGGGTAAAAATCTATAATAAACAAACACAGAATTGACTCATTTTATCCCTCGAGGGTTTTTTTTATCGTAGTACAAGGGTGTTGGTATTCAGCGAAATTGCGCTAATCGGGTTACGCAATGCCGTTCTTTCAGCCCAGAAACCACTAACGCAGTCAATCCACTTGCCACGTGAAAATAAATACCATTCTTTATGGTAATGTTTTATGTCCGTCTCTTCATTGCAACTACAAACACAATGTTCTGTTGGATGTCATATAGTTCCATCTAGGGGACTGGAAAGAGTGAACAAAAAATGGTTTAACTCTCACAGTACTGGTTGGCTCTTTATACTGACCGATGCTTAAGCGAACGAACGGTACGGTGGATGAGATAGTACAGTTTCAACCTATGCGAGGAATCTATGGTAGACGGAGAGAGAAGTATGTGTAAACACGTGTGTAAAAAGAAGAGCTTATGAGATCATGTCGGCGACAGTTTTTTTTCTTCGAAACTGAATTCATATAGGAAAGTCTCTAAAAAACAAAGGCCGACAGGAAAGGTTTTGACAAAGCCCAGATACGCTAATGAAAATAGAGCCTTCATTCTTGTTAACTGCGGTGGATGTTTTCCTGAGATATACTCTGTGAATACAGTTGGTAAGTGAATAGTCACATTAAATATTACAAATTGCAATTTTCATACGTTGAGTGGTGAACAGTGTGTTAGCCAATCACAATGATATCTGGTCCTTTTACCGGCCATGTTTTACACATAGTATTCACATCAATAACCCAATATTTTGGGTGGGGAGATTACAGCTAGACAACTCTTCGGTAACCGTGGGTAAGGTGTTTCACCAAGCAGATTTGCAACTAAATGATTCTAAGGAATTGGTTGCACTTCAAAGAATACTCAGTTTTGTAAGAGTATATGTGTATGTACGTAAACGTGGTAAGCAGGTACTCCCGTAATGTTTCTCTAAATAAGCAATTCAGAAAGGGTTTGCTTTAGTATACTGTCGTCGGTTGCGTACGCATGACGTCACCCTTAACCTTCCATTGTTTCAGCCAGTCACACGCAATCAAACACACAACCTTGAGTCCCACAAAGTTGTTCCCATTATTCACTCCGTTCCATATTGTATTTATTCTTGTGCTTTGTGTCACTTGTACGTGACCTATGACAGCATACGAAAGGAATTCCTTTCTCACTGTTTGTCTCCTGAACCGCTGACTCAAGCTTATCATTGTACATGAATGCAACTGTGCTTATTTATTCTAAGTTGATTACATGAATCTACAGCGTAGCTGGTTATCATGCACTAGGTTGTTTGAATCAGCGTTGATTCAAGCGTTACTACTCACGTAAACCTCTGAACCGAAACAGTCGGGTTTGACCGTGGCATGAAGGGGGGAGGGGGGGCACCAAGTGATAGAGAACTAGGCCGAGCGCTTTTTCACCGACAGCACGTCGTAGGCTTACTAGGGTTTGACCTTGACTGTATTTGCTCAAAATGACTTGAGAGCCCATCTACCTAAATATATCCAATGATAAGTTGATTTATCCGGTGATAATTGCAGGTGCTTGTTTAAGTTCACTGTTCCGGAGCAACATCACTCACCGAATACAGAATACTTTCTGTACATTCAATACTCACTTGATCTGAGCATTGTTCTCGGTGATGGTATTATACATTGCGCTCCGATGTCATGTCAGTAGTTAGTCAAGAAAATCCACTAGAAACATTACGTTAAACACCTTTTACGTGTGAATAGTTCCTCAGCGTTTGTTATAAACCATGAATTTTCTCATCAGTTCCCGATAGATAACCTGAGCACCAAGGTAGCAAGTACTCCATCACCAGTCGAGATGAATCCATCAGTACCCAAGTCCCCGTACTCACCTGCTTAGACTGATAGGCATTTTTATCTTCAGCTTAGGCTTTGGCCACTCAGATCACCTTGACAAAACACGGTTAACGATCAGGGAATAAGAACCCTTTGGCCTTCCATTCATATTTTTGAGTTCGAAAGAAGTACCTATGAAAAGATCATTTACTTGCACTTTCATAATCGGCTACTCTTTTTCAGAGACTTGTGAGAAGTCGAGATCTAACTTAAAGACAGAATCAATAAGCAACGAAGAGAGTGAAGCTGCCCTCCCCTGTGCACAGATGATGTCGCTTCAATCAAGAGTGAAGTATTTGCAACTATGGTGCCTTCATAAGGAGTTCAAAAGCACCAACTATGGTCAGTAAACATCCATAGCCAAATAATACTTGGGAAACACAGGCCAAGTTATCGGTTGAGACACACCTATCACCAGTCGAAAGACCCCAAAATCCAGCTATGTTCGAAAGTGGCTGTAAAATAAGTGAGCACAAATATTGCATAGAATAGGACGAATCTCAAGATCGAGCACTGCGGGGGTTGGAATCGATCCTAAAGAATCAAGTCTCACACTTGATCTCAAATCAAAAAATCAACTTCTGCAGACGTCAGCATCAAAGATGTTAAGGGCCATGAAAGCTAAACAAACCAATCAAACGTCCACCGGTCTACGTCTACTGCGTGGTTCGATCAGATGATGAAAGTACCCTGAAATAACTTGGTAATGAGGGAACAGAAGGTGAGGAGAGAAGATAATACGGGTTTTCTTAACATAATTTCCAATCCAGTAGATCTATCAATTACAACTTGCTCTAAAGAAACGGTGAATTTTGACTTCAACCTCAATGACCGCGTCAGTTGTGCCATACATGTCAAGCATGTAAAAGTGTTTATAGTTCCTCCTCAATACCAGCGGTTTTTCTCCATATCATCTTATAACACATCGGCTTCATTTAGTAACAAATCCCAGTGACATTTTTACTAATATAACTATTTCTGGGACAGTTTATCAAGCAGTATCAACAACAAAATCATCCCTGAAACCCATGGAAGTACTGCACATCTAAGAGATCAAAATAAGTAAGCATCATAAGTGTCCCTGTCTCAAGTCGATCTCGAGACTTGGGTGCACTCTAGCTCTGAGCTTTTGAAACTAGATCGCATTGGTTTATTGCGCTGCAACACCAATTGCATGCAATGCTCCCAATTTGTGACTTGAGTTCAACAAACGTTTTCTTCCCTTGGGGAGCTAAGTGAAATCAAAGACTTGCAACAAAGCTGACAGAGGCCGACTACTTGGTCCGTAGGAATAGTAGACGATTTCAGCTGTTCATTATGACCATTAACAGTTGATATTTATTCAAAATTTCTTTATTATTGCTGATACTGCATGTTGACTGATTGAATTTGCCTGAAACTAAGCAACGGAGCCATTGATTTTTAGTCGATGGTCTCAAATTTCTGATCAGAATTGGGTTCAGACTGATTGGATAGATGTCCCATAGATGAAGACCTTACTCACGGTTAGGTTCAATGCTTTTCTTATTGGCTGCATACGTTAGACAGAAATGATAATTGAGTATAGTAGTCTCCGAAGAATAATGATAGTACGAAACAAAAATCATCGAAGAATTCCCAAGATCCAAAGTCTCATCTACCGTATACGTTCGTGGAAGGAGGGTATAATTAGCACTGAGGATCGTATCCAAGGCTTTTCTAAAAAAAACTAGTCTCTAGTCCATATAAGGTCAAACCCTGGCCTCCAAAGTCAGGTGGGAAGAAGTTGCATTTAGTTCCCTATCCAACTCTGAACACGAATTTTTCATCAAATTTAAATCGAGGTTGCTATGGGGCAAAGGTATAAACAGGACCTTCAAATTATCCAAGTTTCCACGATTGTAAAGGATTAAGACATGAACAGATATGACCTTCACCAGAGGTTTTCCAGTTTTGATGCATATGATAGAGTGCATTAGAAGGCAGTAAAGCTGTCTTTTCTGAATAACTTCTGGTCTGTCAGACTGAAAGCAATTACTTGATAAGTCCGATGAACTACACATTGTTCAGAATGCCATTGATAACGCTCCCAAGGCAAGGATAATCTTGATTCAACTCAATCCTACATGAATAGGCATAAGGTGTGTGATGCGATTTCGAATCCACTGAAATAAGTTTCTCTGGGAACTTTTATCATAAGTCACAGTTTTTTTCTTTAGAATCCTCTTATTCTCACCAAAAGTTGTGGCACCGTTCGACCCCCACCCTTAGACGCATTATGTTAGCATCAGATTGACCGAAAATTGACGCACGTTACATAGTGTCAATCTCTTTTGTAACTACCCATAGAAATTTACTGGGAAATCGTCTTGTATACAGTTATTTCTCTTCAAAAGTTACTTCTTATGGCAATGTGAATGAAATAGTTTTTAGACACTGATGTGTTGTCTTGTGTTTTTGCCCAGCGCTTGTTGTGGTACCATCAAGGTTCATATGCATAATGAGACAAGACGTGTTGTCTATCACCGAAGGAATTCGAGCAAAATCTATCAAAGAAACTCGTGCCCGGTGGGTGTAGTGCTAACACTCTCCCCTTCATCAAAGTGATGTAATGTTCTGGTTTCCGGTAAATCTCTATCCAGCAGAGTGAAAGTGATATGGATGCATAGGACACCTCGCCTACGTGACGTTGATGCTCAAGTCAGGCATTCTGATGAAACCAAACATTTTCGGTATAGGCGAGTGAATCCGATTTTGATCGAGCTCTGTTACTCATAATGATAGCTGGAAGTTCCTGTAATCAACACTGCATCGGTGAGCCTAAGACTGGAAAGTGGGTAAAGCGCATATGCGAATGCCACAAACAGATGAGTTTTGGCAAAATTTCACTCTCAGTGTTCAACAATTGAAGTTTCGGCACACAAAAATTTGGAATAAATAATTTGGGAACACAGCCAGCAACGCTACTTGATCTGTTTAGTCTACTTTTTGCGGATATGTCCCAGGTAAATGATTTTGTCACCAGGTAACCGCCTTGTGGAATGGTCTGCCCGGTATATGGTTCCAGTGGACCGAGTAATCCTGGTGCATGTGATGAAGCAGTATATAAAAATGCGGACAATGTTCTCTCACGGGGGGAAACCGTTCAATGATTATGCTGTAGGCAGCCATACTGGTTCCCAATAATGCATGTGAGAGGTCCGTTGAGATAATTACTGAGCTTTGGGGTTTTTAGGATTTCTGTCCACAACAACCTAATTTTGTGCATCAGGGTTGTGGGTGGATTCTTCACTAACAAGAATCCGTTAAGGTATCACAAAGGTGATTTGCTAATAGTTCTATGTGTGTTAGTTGCAATCAATCTCGAGAACAAAGACACTGCAGTCGCGAGTTTGTATTGCTGATCTGAGTATTACCTACTGACGAGGAGAAGAAATTTCTCGGAAGCTCACGACCGGTTTCGCAATTATTACCGCTCATCAGGTATGCTTGTCAGGTACCGCTCTATCCATCCATTTATTCTGATACTTGTACATTTCGTCAGTTCCTGTTCATAACAATCTAATTTGTGCATCAGGAGTGTGAGTGGATACTTCTCTAGGAGTATTTTGTGTTTTACAGATCAAACACCCCCAACCTTCCCGCAGAAGATCATTGGTCCTTGCATACTACCAGAGTACAGAAGTGCGAGGTTGATGGCTGAAGTGAAGTGAACTGGACTGAACTGAAATGATATGACCTACGCGCTCGAGGGTGGATAACCAGCTGCTGCATAATAACTTCCAGTTACAGAATAAGAAGTGAGTCATGAAGTCAACTCAGAATTGAGTTTAGTTCCGCTTCAAGGTTGGTAAGGAAAAGGGCTTGGTACGGTACTGTAGATGACTTAAAGGCTTTGGTCTGGAAAAAATGTTTATTCCGGAATCATATGGATGAAGTAGAAATACATTTATTGAGGTCGAAGGAAGATGGGATGCAATTCGTCACCCAGTGTACTTCGGTTGAAATTCAAATATAAATAGTGGTGTCGGAACATTACAAAGTGGGCGAAATGATTTCAAGTTATTTCGCTACCTCTCGATAAGAGCTTCCAAGCAATCTGGCGCAGTGTTACACAGAAGGCGTACAGCAAGCGAAGTAGGACGCAGACGTGAACAAAGTTTCAGATGAGATGAAATAGAGTACCAAGGGGTTTAAGTCCTTAAACGTAAAACGTAAGCCTTCTTAAATTCAGAAGAACAGCCGAGATGTGTTCAGACCAAGCAAGGTCACGGCTAACGATAACACCGAGGTACTTCACTGATGAATTGTTTCCAATACACATACCATTCATTTACAGGGGCATTGTACGTCAAAAGAGAAAACAAAACATCGGAAGACTTTTAGGCAATCCTTCGCAGGTTGTTGATAGATCAATCAGCAAGCTCGGTTACGTCGTTCCGTAGAATAAACAGAGTAAAATGATTAGGATAGGTCTTGGGAAGAATCATTTCATCTACATATTTATTAAGCATACATTCATCGAGCAAATGCACACGAAGTATACATGTAAATATAAAAACGGATATAGGATAACCCCTTATAAAACGTCTTGTGTGGATGGATGCATGGACAGGGTTCTACTTCGAAATCGTGTAAATTGTTGCCGATTGGAAAAGTAATTGAACAATAAATGGTCTAATTTCTCTATCAGTCAGACTATGTAATAGTTTGATTTTTTTTCATGCAGTTAAATGTCGCTCCATAATCGAAGACACAAACCCCTACTGGTCTACATTTCCGATCGAATAGCAACGGGATGGGATGTGTGCCGAAAGCGAGGGCGTTAAGAGTTGAGCGTGAACGAGGGTAGGCAAGCTGGTTGGGGTCGCACACATTAGGTTTTGGTCGGCGTGACATCCAATAATAATCAGTAACGAGTGCAGCATTAAATACCGCGTGCCAAGTAGGACCAGAATATCTCGTACACCTGTACTAACTGCGGTTCCGTCTAGATTTAAATCCGTTAGTCAAGAGTGGTATATTTCTCTATATTACTATGAGTGACATGGAAAAGCGCATCCCGTTTTGGGAGTGGTCTGTTTTCCGAACGGAGAAGTAGATGTCAATTAAGTTTCTATTCCTTGTTTGATTTCAATGTTAACCACGTTTTTTGCGTGAAACTACACGTGTGTGTATACCTAGTCACCAAATGATCAACGAAGCACTCTCTTCTAAATTAGTTTACCTTTCCTAAACGCGCTACATTATAACATGAAATGTGTTGGAAAGATAAAATTATATTAACTTAATTTTGGCAATTTCAGTCCCGAGGGACTCTGAAGCCAGCTCGAATTCAGTGACCCCGGTTACCGTGATGAAATTGCCCGAAGCGAATTGGTCGAAAATTAGTAAAATTTCGAATGCGACTAATTATTCCCACCAAGGAGATCAAATTCACAGCATGTGGTTTTAACCACTGATGAACTTATTCTAGTGTTGCCAGGAGCAATTCTTTTTGCTGAAGAGCTGACCATGTGTGCACTTTGTAGAAAAGGACCAAAGCTGCGCGAATACATCTGGAAAATGCTAAATCATCTCACGGGTTAATAGAAAGCTCGCAGTTGACGAAAGATTCATCGGAGAAAACAAGTCGGTTTGCTTCAAACGCATGACCTTCATATCAAGATCATAGGAATAGGGCTGTTTAAATGTTCGTTTTCTTGTAGTGACCGATAAATTACACTATTGTAATACGCACAAAGATGACATTCTGCGATCCACTTAGGCTGGTGGTCTGTGACAGACCTTGATCAAGATCGCTCTGAAGAGGAACATTATTCATGTAGAACACGGTGTCAGAAAAACACGTGGTCGAGGAAGACCAAAACACCTACCTGCATAACGGTTTTATCCGCCAGGCCATAGGAAAAGGAGGCAGAAAGAGTAATACAACTACTCAATGAACAGAATTTTCATTACAATTTGCCTCAGCATATTGCGAAACAGTGTGAAGCAAATAAAGCTGCATCAGCTTTTGACCGATCTCAAACTGGCATTCCGCAACCACCGTATGTCGCAGTTGTGAAGATGTTTAAATCACATCCCAAACTGTTTTGGCTATCGATGTACCTCCTGCACTCCATGTTCAGCATTTTATGGTTCATAAAAATGTTTTCCGTGAAAAGAAATCCCTCTGAAACTTCATTCTACTGGCAACAATGTCTCAGCAATCCTTGCGTTTGACTATATGGGCTGTAATGAAATATGATCAGCATTATCTGTGTAAAACTATTAGCTGTTGTTATGGGTTTCAAGCTATACTGGTCAACCTGGTCGGGGGCGTATTATCAACGAGGTCCGGATAAGGGCAAGTCACCGAATTTAGAGTAAATGTTTCTAGATTCTTGGACCGGAACCACTTCAAGGAGAATCATGTTACTGCAGAGTAAAGCACCAAATTGGACATCCCATATTGTTGAACACATCTACTCATTTGTTTTGATTTATTAGACTGGTGAAACCACAAACAATTCAGAGGTGCATATTTTTCAATGATCCCGTAAAAGCCTCAATCAGAACATGATTAAAGATTAGTTTTCAATGTAAGTGCTTCACGTAATGAAAGTAAAATGACGCACGCAGTGGAAAGCACAGGCTAACTAGTGTTCTCATAACTAGGCGAGTACTACGCCTGAAACGCTGAAATAACACCATAATAACTGGGGTAGTTAGGCAAAATTGTCGGAAAAAATGGTGCTAACTTCGAACAATGACGTGCAAGTTCACATGCAAAAAAGTACTTCCATTTTCTTGTTTCACATTTGTTCACATTTGCCATTTAGTTGTGTCAGCGAAGTTACGAACTTAATAAGTTATATTATTATTATACTTATAGGTAGGACAAAAGCTATCACATTTACTAGTGATAAAGTTATAGACACGGTCAACAGAAAAAAATGGTAGCAGGGCCCTATGTTGAATAAGGACGAAATTCAAAAACCCCGATTTTACCTAATTTCAACAAAACCGGTCGATATGTGTGTTTGTGATGAGATTGTGTGTGTGTATTGTATGTCTGAACGGTCATGTGACTGTTTTTCTGCATGAGCACGAGCATGTAGGTGGGTTCTCGTCTGTGGTTGTGTGTGTCCGTATGTTTTTATCCACATATGTACAGCTTCCAAGTTAGCTCACCTTAGTATCATCAAAACGAAATTGGCTGTCCCACGTATAAACTAGTGCAATTCAAACTTTCTTCTCGCGGCACCTGATGAGGCACAAATGCGCAGCCTTGAAACAGGCTGTCTTCGATCATCCTGTCTCTACTTTTCCCATCAGTTAAACTGATCTTGGGGAGGAGGGGCCAAAAATTAATTAGCACTGGTCTGTGCGGACAGAATTCGAGGCTGTGGCAGAGTGTTAGTGTAATGATAACTGAGGGTGGGTGTTATGGTTCGAACTGAAAAAGTGACGATGGTAAAGAACCGGAGTGTTAGCTCCGTTTATTTCCGACATACCTGAGGTTGCGCAATGAGGCTTAGGTAAATTTTTCATTTATCAACTCGGAAGAAACATCAACTTCATTTTGTAACTAATTCTTCATTACTCCGTTTATCATACTTTGTATCACAGAACTAAAGTTTAAAAATAACTGGTATAACTTTTCTCCTGCTCTATATGCGGATTATAATCTAACCTGTGGTCAGTCACAAGTGCCTTAGACAAGTAAGCAAGAGAAAATGTATGTTAGTACCGAAAACTGCTTCATGGGAAGATCATTTTGGGAGCTGTGAGGATCCTCGTAAAGATGAAACCACACTGATCCCACAAGTGTTTAAGGTGTGACATACGTTGCAGACACGTTCCCACATTCATAGGTTTACAAGTTCGCGTGACTCAACACCAAAACACCGTTGATCGGGATTCCAGGACGGTCTAGGATCCATGATGCATAGTGCTGGCATTGTCGACATTCGAATAAAAGTGAAATTTTTTTAAATCGTTATATAATCGACAAAATGTTTATTTTCAGCCTGAAGAACGTATATCAACTCATTCCACCAACATTTAAAGAAAACCCACCATTGTAATCAAACCGGGGATTATATGGGGCGTTTGTTGTGTCTGAACCTATGAAAATCTTCAAGATTTAGCTTCCTCAAAAGCATATAATAAATGAATGGATGTTTTCACGACAATAAGGTTGGCATTTTCATGAGAAGTATAACATGATCCACAATACAGAAACAAAACGAAGAAGAAATTCCAACCTAACAGACGGGAAAAACGTATTGCTTCATCATGTTGTAGTCTTTATGGTTCAAAGTGTCGTAGATAATACTACCCCAACATGGTTGTTCCTTATTTATTCTATCTCATACCAACAGCAGCAATGAGTTTCACAATTAAAAGTCACTTGAGTGAGTTCGTTTCCCAATTTTGTATCATGGGCAGCATTTTTGTGAGACTCGAATAGCACACTAGAGCACGGAAGGTACATCGAAAGCCAGAACCAATCACGATGAAATTAAGCTATCTTGGCAGAACTAGCTTTTTATTAGTCAGAAAAATAAGCAGCTTACTTCGTCTCATAATTCTTCATAACGTATGGAATAATCTACTGAGAAATATGTAAAAGATGTATTTTTTGAGTTTTGATCATTGTTTCTAATGAAAACTCAAAAACACCTTTACCCTAGATGATTGTGTTGTCTTTTGCCCATTGCTTTTTGTTGCAACATCACTTTTACATGAACAATGCGAAAAAATGTCTGGTAGTTTCGGGGGAAGGTTTTGAGCTAATCTTTACACATAAGGAACCAAAGTAAGGAGCTGACATGAATTTTTTGGTCTTCTATTCACTAGTGAGGTTTAAATTTCCTGTCATGACTGTTCATTTCTTTAACATCTCAAAAACAAACTGTACCTTCAACCGACTATGCTAATGACCTTGATTTCAAGGTCATGCATTTAAAAATGTTACCTTTTTTCTCCTTGCGAGAGTACCGTCAACAACAGTTTTTCGGAATATATTGGTACTGTCTTAACTTGCTTCTGCTAAACAGAAATATAAGCGACTTTCCCACAAATCGTACTGTTCCTGGCAGGATCAGTAATTATGCCTCCTTGCCAAAAAACACATAAATTGAATTCTACTTTCACGAGCTTACAAACTGTTCGTATTCCAACGTTCACCAAATTTCGTCATTCAAACATGAGGTCAATTAGTCACGTTAACCGAGGTCACGCATTGTCGATTTCAGCCGAGTATTTCAGGGCTAACTTGGGCAATATTCGGTTATCGAAAGTTTTGCTTTTTCAACCTTTGTTTAGTATTACCTTGGAAAATTACGGACATAAATCTCATTAGGAGGAAACATTTTCCCTTTCGAGCTTAGACAGCAACTATGCTGTATTATCCGTAGTTTAATAGGACAAAAATGTGCAGATTAGGAGTCTTGTTTCTTTGTCTGAAATTCATGTCTGGCTCCTAAACTGGAGATGTGAGTCTCCTGAACCGGGAGCAAATTATATCATGAATTACACTGACCTGCATCAGTACAGAAAGGAGATCGACTTGGCGAGATGTTTAGATTTCATTCCCCCTGTCTTCACTCTCCTAAATGAAAAGTGATAACTCGTAACGGAATTATCTCAAGAAGAAAAGTCTATGGATATCCAAATGAACAGTCTGATTTCCAGAAATTCCCCCGTCGCCAGGGAAATTTAAACAGCTCCATGATAAATGGATTGGTCGATTTTGTATTCTGTGTGAATTTCTCCAGTGAAATCTAGATTACTTCTTGTGAACAGAGATGATATTTGCACTCAGACCACGGCCAACAATTGTGGAGCAAATAATACACCCTCAACTAATAGAATTTTATTTCAGGTGACCAAATGTTTGCGTCACTATTTCGCAGAGTTCCGAATTTACTGGTGCGACACTTCATAGAACCTTCAGCCGTAAAAGAGTGGCTATTGTTCCCGGCTGCAGACAACGGAAGTCACTTTCTGGATCAGAAACTGACTGGCTGGTTGAATTTGTTGGAGAGAAGTCGACAAGTTCCGTTATCTGGGGAGCTGCTCTTCACCCGGAGCTCGGAGGTCGGATATAGGATGAAGTGTCTCTGCGTATACAAAAGACTCGTTTGGCATTTGCCAACCTGAGTCATCTGTGGTGTCGACATGACATCCGTTTACCTATCAATGATCGAGTGTACGCTACACCAGTGAGGCCCGTTCTTCTGTATGATTCAGAGACATGACCACTAAGGGTGGAGGACATACGAAGATTGTCGATATTTGAGCACCGATATCTTCGTAGTATTTGTTGCTCAAATCTGGTGGGAACACCGTGTGAACAATGCTGAGGTTCGGCTGAAAGTCTTAGGTTCAATGATCAAATCATTAGATGAAATTCTTAAGCATACCAGGCTTGGATGTTTTGGACATGTTTTACGCATGTCCCCTGACAGGATCCCTCGGCGTGCTATGTTTGCTGAGACGGGTACCGGTTGGAAGATGAGTGAGGGTGGTCAGTTCATGACATGGAAGAAAGGTATGAAAGGCCTTACTAGAAGACTTGGCTATGTAGAGCATGTTAGATTCCTTGGGTGGGGTCCAAGAGACCCTTACACTCAATGGTTGGATAAGTTGGGTGATATGGCTAGATGCCGCGATCGGTGGTGTTCTTGCATCCACAAACTTTCTTCATCGATTTATCTCCATAATGTATTTTTCCTCTTACTTTTTTCACACTCTTTTCTTCTTCATTATTTCCTTTTGAGATTGCGGCTTGGAGATAGCAACCAAAGCCGCAGCACCTGGTACATGGTTAGTGGTTGTCTGAACTGAACTACAAAACTACCAGTTGTTGAGTAACTGTAAACCTTTGACTCATCCATATCATCCTCAGTTGAATGAAGTAGTTAAAAACTTTATTCGTTTATTGAACAGTTTCTAGGAAAATCAATGATACAGCAACATTCAGCCAGCTCGACAGACCTGTGGACAACTTCATGATCCAGTATCTTCATACTGCCGAATAGTAGTTCGGGGATTTCGTTCGAGGACCGAACAATTCGGAACAACCCACTCATGCCAAATTCATCTAAACATTTTAACCACAGGAGAAATTATTTTAGACTTACGACGTGTATTGTACTCAGGCAAATAAGGAGTATATTTTGTCAAATTATTGGGTCTACTGATGGCTCACTATTACAAGGACTAGCAGGTCACACGGATTAAAATCTTGCGCCTGGTCATCATCTAGCAGATATTTCCGGATCATTTCCAAACGAAAGTGAGTCCCCTACAAACGTTAAGTCAAACGGAAACGATCCGAAAGTTTGCATGACAAAAAAATCCACCACTGCCAAAAATCGGGACGTCATTCAAGCTGCGGTTGGTGTATTGACATTTTGATGACAATACCCATGGTGGCCTGTACGTAATGGTTGCGCAGATTGCGATAGGGTCACAACCTGATTATCCTTCTTCTCCCGTGTGCTTAGTTTTGGTCTGGAGTATTTTATCGTGCAGTAAGAGTACTTCTAGCCTTGAAAGTCTTCTTAAGCGGAAGTCAAGTCAGGTAGCTGAGTTAGAAAGCATAATCCAAAGAAATCGGCCTGGTAAGATTTTAGTCAGTGACAGAAAATTTGGGAATGCATAGACCGATCCTGTCCGCGATTCATTGCAGTCAATGAAATTGAGCGAATTCGTGCTGAGATCTGATACTTTCACAAAAGAACTTCATTTGTCAAAAGTGTGCCCTTCAATGTATCCAGAGATCTTCAGTTGTTCCGTAAACCTTATGCATTTACTGTGTTATTTGCTATGCTTCCTGTGTGCAGAGTCCCGAAACGCTCCGGTTTCCCATTGGAATGCTGTGGTAAAACCGTACCAAAGAAAGCAGAACAGCTGAGGTAAGCCAGTATTTTTCCAGCTAGACAAATCCAGTCGGTAAAACATCTATAGCCGTTTAGATATTTCATATAGACGGCGATGTAGCAATATCTATCCTCCGGATGCCTGAGTATTTCGGCTTTGTCTTTTCCAGGTGTTCATCTTCATCAGGTGGGTCCTTTTGCCCTACATTTCCGTTCTGTCGATTGGATTGATCTGGTTGGCAGATTGATCACTAGCCCCTCACACAGGCTACGCTGCCGGTTGCCTGAGTTCTCGCTGAGTTCCATCTACAAGTCAGGAAGTCGCTTTCTATCTGTTACGAGATGCTTCCGACATATTCACCGTCTCTTCTTTGGACTTTGATTCTCAGTTGATTTGTCATGTCGGTTCGATACTCACCTCGTTTGGTGGCTACTGCAATCCCGGCTACAATATAAGTAGCGGAGTGAAGGTTGTCTGCGAGAAAACTAGTGGAAAACGGTTAATGGAACAACAAAGGGCGCAACTAGACCTATGAATATATGTTCAGAAAACTGCTTCAATTCCTTTTATCAATTTCAGGAAGGGGGCCGAGGCGGATGAAGTACTGTCAAATGGCGAAGGGAAGGGAGGTATTAGGAACCTAGTCCGGGTTGTTATTGTCCAAAGTCCACGATCATAACGGCTTGGCTACCCGCCTGTCAGAGCACACCCGTGTTTTGACTGTATTTCAGTTGAATTATCCACCTCTTCCGTTCATCTTTTCCATGTAATAGACGTGACTGGTTGTTCGTTAACATCTAGAAAATCCTGACTGTAAGCTTACCTCCCATGGCTGATGAAATCGCTAGGCACATAACAGGAAAAAGGATCGGTCGCTTTCTCCAGTTGGAGCATCTAATTGCCTGATATACGCTTCTTGAAATACTGTACTATTATCATATAATTAGAGGAAAGTAACCAATAAAAGAAGAAGGATACACATCTATTTTCGTTTGTTCAGCTATTAGTAGAACAGATTTTACAATCTATTATCAGTTTACGCACAACAGACGGAAAACCAAACGCTGACATAGTACACGCTGTAGTAGAGATCTGCTATTTTATTGTTTTAACCGAACGTTAGTAAAAATCTAAAACTGATCCTTACCGGTCGAGTAAAACGAATTTCAGTAAATTAGTTTTTGTGGGATTGTTGCAAATAATTGTCACTTGCTGAGAGACTTCCGCCGTCAACCAGTGATCTGATTGGTTGTAGTACTTCAAAAATTCATTTGAGCAAAACAAGCCAGATCCCAATCAGCGTATGGTGATTGGTCTCACCAAGGTCATGATCCAAGGTCACATGGGCGGCCGAGCAGAGATAAAGTCGGATCAGATATATTGTCGGATAGTTTTTTTGCGTTCGCCGCATAGCAATTGTTCACAATTCGACCAAGGATTAACGATCTGTACTATTCTGTCAGATGAAAGTCGCAGAAACTAGTTGACATTCTTCGTAGTGTCCTTAGTCAGACCATGAATAAAGCTACTGTTATAGGATTTTTATTGCCAAGTTACTCGTGAACGATAAGAGGGACACATACAGAATTCCTTCTCAGTTTCGTGATCATAGATTAGGCGCTGATAAATTTATTACAAAATAAGAAATTAAAGAGGCAGAGTGGTAGTATGTTATTAGACTGATTTTGATAATCGGCTATTTAGTCCAAAGATCATTCTGTACACTATACAATCATTCCAGTTAGCGTAGACAGTCATAGTGATACTGTCCGTTCCCTCATCAGCTGACATTGCCATTTTGGTACGACTACTAAGTGGTTTGTGTTCAATGTATTGTCGTTTGGATTCCAACGAGATGCCGAAAACCAGAATATGTTTGTTTTATACTGAGCCTTTCTGACTTTTTCAACAGTTATTCACCGGTGGCGGCATATTGCAGGTAGGGTAAGCTGTTGATCAGAAGCTGCTGACGTGAGAAGAAGGTTAGGATTTCCAACCTTTGTAATGGTTCCCCAGCTTCCAATCTGTTACTGACTTACGGGCACATTCTATTTGGACGTCTATTCATAGAGCCATCCACTTTTCATAATATTCATATTCTGTACTAAACAACTTGCATTCGGAATAGGTGATTTTTGTTAAAGTTTCAAAAAATATTTGACTGTATTTGCATTCTTATGAAGGACTAACAGGCACTTTAGGAAATTCGATGCTGTACAATCATCGTTTGCGGACAGGTTAACTCGCTGCCATTCTCCTGGATTTGAAGCACCAAGGTCATTCACGGGAGCGACAACATTCACATTCACTTGAATGTGACATAACGATAGTTTGTGACACCTAACGAGTCCTTTTTATCGGAGTTTTTTTTTGTTCGGTGATTTACTCTGATTGCCTACGTACAAATTTAGGATCTAATAGGCTTTCGCGGTTGTCCTGCGTGATTTGACTCCGTGATTGACAGTAATGCAATCTTTTACTGAGTCGGAATCTGGATGTCCTTTACTCGAAAAGTGCGAACGCGAAGGGAATCGGCGAAAAGTATTCACACCTCGGTACTCGAGCAGTGAATTTCATTTAAGTTAGTTTTCTAATCCGCGCTCAGGTAGAAATGAAGTTGAAGGTGCATAATCCATGGCCCCAATGGCTCATAGCTCTATCAATGATAACCATAAGTCGCAGATCTAGAGTGAAGAATCGCAATAGCTGATAACCAGCCTGGAGACGGTGAATGGCAGTCTATCGCTAAGGCAGTCCTCGGTGGCAGATCTAAAGCTCGTATCTTTGACTTGATAAACACTTAAACCAACCGAACTCCACGGGTGTGGAATGTTAAAACAAAACAGATTCGGCCTATCTGTTAGACCAATTACTTTTAGTTATGTTGATCTAACTTGGATGGAATGGTTTTGTTAATTTCACTTCTTGGTCACTTGAATTCACGTACCAAATGCTAAATAAGAGTTGTAGAATAAAAGTCGGAAGGCCAAATGAGAGAAGACGTATGACACCTTCTAAGGAAGTTAATCTACCTTGGTATTTACCTGAAAGATCTTCCCCTCGACCTACTCCATTGTGATTTAAACTACCATGCAAAGGTTTGGGGGGAGGGGTATAGTAAATACATAGAAATCGCATTCACCGTCGCGTTCTCAACGGATCAACACGTGGTACGCAATCAAGATACACGAAATACGGAACTGATGTATGCGTACGTGCATGCGGGGCGTGTACGTACGAGTATCTTACGGTCTGCTCACACGGAACAAGTCCTGTTTGAACTATCCCTGAGTCACACGAGCATGAATTTGTACGGGCACACTGAGGCACAAAATTGCCCGCAGTGTAAACCGCACTGTTCAGCGGCAGGAATGTGGAAGGAACTCTCCGTTTCCCTCCTGTTCTCTCCCTCCCTGCTTTTCCACGAGAGCTCACTTCTGAGAGCTCACGCATACACTCGGCTTCCCAAAGTGAGCACGTTACTCCTATTTAGTTATTCACTCTTTTACACAAACTCTCTCACACACGAGCGAGCGAGCGAGCGTGCGTGCTCTTTGGTTTCCCACGTCAACGGGGTTTGGTAAAAGAGGGCAGTCTGAAGCCAAAAGTGAACATCATCTTGTCGGAGAACGAATTGCTTCGATCGATCCTGAACCATCACTCCACCCTCAGCCAAAAAATTGAACTTTTCGCCAAAATTTGTATCCGTGGAGGAGTGGAAAACCGAGTGTGGTTGTGAACACCATAGAAATCTGGTTGGTTTTTGGCGCTGTGTTGAAAAAACTTGGTGACGGTGACACTGGTGCTGGAAGAAGGAGGTGTGATGGAAGAGAATCGTTCGGATGAGATTAAAACTGAATAGACTGAGTAATGGTGAATGCATAAATTCGCTTTAAGTCGTTAAACTTTCCCCACGATCTATCGGTGCAGTTCAATTACGGTAAACGGTTGCCCTTTGGCGCCTAGAAGAAGGCATCGAAATTTAATTCTGGGAGCTGACTGGATTTTCTCACCCATCTGTCCCTAATCTTGTGATAATGATCTTCAAATATCACCAAACACATGATTTTTGAACTGGATTCAGACATACATGATTAACAGTGACATGGGCAAAGTTAAACAAACATTCATTAAGCCAGTTAAAATGAATTCGGCCCAAAAGAAGACTTATTCTAGGAACAAGTGTGCTGTGGGCTTTCAACATCTCTTTTGACATTCCAGTAGTCCGTTCCATACAGTACGGTCCGGGTTTTCTAAGTTTTCCGTGTGAATGACGGACTGATCGATTGTTAGATCTAGCCACCTAGTAGTTCCTTGTGGGGGGTTGCGGAGCACGGTCAAACGCACGTTCGTCAGATGTTTTAGGACACCAGTTCGGAGACAAACCATTTTTTCAATGGTCCTTGCTCTAGCCTGTATAATCCATATTGGAAAGGAGTGTTTTGAAGTGGATCAATGGTCACTTGAACGTAGCCCATGGTTCTGGTGTGCATGTTTGTTCTTGAATCAATAATTGTGTTTGCAGTACTGAGTCGCGGTAATCACACAGTTCGTATCTGAGTCACTGAGATGGGAGTGGTTGACTTGTTGCCAGGGTAACTGCAGAGCTTGGAAAAATGTTATTTTTTCTGTATGACTTTCAAGACCCAATCTTGAAGGTGCATTCAGATGACGCACATTTCGGTATCCAATATGATTTAGACAAGCTAGAAGATGAACCATTTAAAACAACTGTTTGCCTCCGAATAATTGCTCTCATGTCCCAGTATATTTAAGTGGGAACGAATGCGTCTCAATTAAATCTTCCCGGTCTGTTGCTTCTTTTAGTGACGGTCAATAAAAACCTTCAAATCTCAATGTCCTTCAGTTCACAATAGCAACACTCGGTTCCGGCATACTTGGTTACTACTTCTCACCAGAAACCTTACTCGAAAATCTAAGCAATCGAGGATTGAACAGTGTATGTGGAGAACTACAAATAATGGCTTGAGTAGACCAAGAATGTTGCAACGTTTGTCCCCACTCGTGGTTAAACAACTCCATCTGATGGCACCACGCATCGTGTTCCCATTCGTCCAGTCAAGATTCCATGTTGATCACGGAGAATTTTTTATCCACCAATACGGCCCGACACCGCTTTGATTCCTCTGTGCCATTCAGGGTAAACATAATCGTTACATTTTCGAGTTTTGTTTTTCTGCCGTGTAAAGTGTGTCTACTTGCCGAACTCTTTCGTGTTCATCCTAACTGACCCACACGAATAAATAGAACATTCTCTCTAGTCGCTAAGTACACGCACAGACCAGTCCTTAGTGGCCTTTGTCAGCTACCCCTAACCTTGATCTGTCTGTCTGACATGCACTTCTGCCTACAGGTGTTTCGAACCGATAATGAAAAGCTATTCCACATACTTTGTCTTGGTGACGTATATAAGGTGTTCCCAACTTGATGCTGAATATTGCTCTTGTTGCAGTCTTCCATGAGACCTCTGAGCTAGTTGGATAACAAGCGAATATCTGGTTGTCATTGCTGTGGCCGGAATGCACACACATCGAAGGTTTTTCAATATACTACTTTCTTACCTATCTTAACAATATACGCTGTTTGGAGAACTAGTGCTTCCTGACTTCGTACTCGGGGCTCGCATTTCCACAAGTCAATCAATGTTTTAAAGACGGTCCGATACACAGAAAGTGTGTGGATATAATTGCGCCGTCGGTAGCAGCATCTAGCGCGTTCCACATTGTATCTAATCACTGATGAGATACATCTCTTTTTCACCACCCAGGAAGCCTGGTAAACTTTTCATGGCCAGATTCAGTTGCTGTGTTTTCCATAACTTTCTTACATTTGTCATGAACTGGCTACCCTTGTACAACTTCCAACTGATACTCGCTTCGACCAACAGAACAAACCAAGGACATACCAGGGGCATTCGCCACACACATACACCAATGGCTGTCCTTAGTCAGAGTGAACACATAGCCAATTGTGATTCAGTACAATTGGCATCAGTCAACCTCTGATATATTCACGAAGGACTAGGTTCAATCGAAAACGACAGCATTCACTGAAAACGTGTTCAGGTATTGAAGAAAAAAGCAAACAATCGTTGTTTCATCAATGTGACCAAAAACGGGTACACGCAGGCTCTGTTATTCCACGACTGTGCAAGAATGCACCGGGCAGATGGACACAGTAAGCGAGGAGAATAGAGAACAACATAATGCTGGAACAGGTTCGGCGTTCTACCGAACCGGGCCGCTCCCGTCTGCAATTCTACACCATCAACGCTGCAAATTTGTGTTAAAGCCGGCTTGTGACGACGAAGTTTGTTAAAGAAGGAAACAAAAATGGGGTTAGATAATCGGGTAAAAACCACGTGGATGAAATGCCTGGGTGTCTGTTTTCTTTCACATGAGTCAGTATTTTAGATGACGAAAAGCTCCCTCACATTTTTGTGTCCAATTATACACGCCGGATTTAGCAATATCACGATATGAATATTGGTCTCTGTGTGTTTGCCTTTCGAAGAAACGCGCTCACAGATTGTTACACAGAATTCCTTTTTTCGGAAATGTTGGAATGCAAACTGGGACGTGTTTTATATCATGCACTGTCTAAATTGCCATGTATCGCTCGTTAATGTAATTGGCATAATTACTACAGCCCAAGACCACGGAAAAACGTTTTATCACACAAAACCCGGATAACTTTGAATAATGTCGATTTAAGATTCAGGCTTCTCGTGGTAATAATACATTACGGGAATTATTGGTATTATCCATACGTGCTTTGATCTATAGGCAACCAGTTCTGCACATGTTAAAGCAACCGGTCACAAGTAGCTACAGAATCTGATCCAACCGTGGGATGTGAAAGAACAAACCAACAGATGAGTTGCTTTTCTCCGTCAAGCAAAATGGTCAGAGCTCCGTGACAGGGCAATGTTTTCGTCACGTAAGCCTTATTCCACATTCATCTTTCCGGTCTGTAGACAGTCACGTTGACCGTGTCAATATGCCTCTGTCTCATGACAGTGAACAGATACGGGGCGATCAGAGGGTACTTTTGATTAAACAAGATCACGATATAATTCAAACGCAAAGATTTGTTTCTCTGCTCCTATTATCTCATTGTTTAAGAGTGTACAACAAAACACTCGGGTGGGATTTAACGCTAGGGAAAGCTGATTGTTGCACCACTTCTTCAATCACATGTCTCCCATCAACTCCTTTCGTTGGATCCGATCGATGACCAGAGTGGAAGTCTTTCAATCGATGGACCTAACGGTTTTAAGTGACCCAAATTTTCCTTGGTGGTGAAATTCAAATGTTTGATTAGACTTACAATTATCGTATCCTCCAATACTGAATACGTTAGTAGCTCTGATTTTGAGTGAATCAGGTTGAACACATTTTGAATTGATCCACATCTAGAAACTCTTCGGGCTATGCGGAATTTGAAAACATACACGAGATACAGTCGCATTTTGGTGTCGAAAGCAAACAAACTACAAAATCACACGTATTCTGGGGACAGCAAATTGAAATCTTTTAGTCATGAGGGTTAGTTGAACATCGAGAATCGCGTTTTCGTTACTCAAAATCTAATGATTGTTCACGTATACAGTCCGCAGAAACCTCGAACGGATCTAGCCCTGCTTAATATTTCGTAGTTTTCATGAAGAACACTATGCAAACATCAAAACTGACAAAATCGCAGTAATTCAGGCATCGGAAAAAGATAGATAACCAGCTCGCAAGTTGTTAGTTGTCTTTGAATATTTCAGCTATCAATTTATCCATTCAGCATGAAGATATAAACTTCGTTCACAACTTCGCTATCCTTCTGAACTATCAATGAGCAGCACAGTACATCTACTCTCCATAAACTTCATCGCATTCCCCGGAATGACGATCGACATCGACCTTCCTTATCCCTTCCGTAATGTCCTGTGTAGGTAGATCACGGAGGCTGTCTTTGAAAATCCATAAACTTGGACGGTTTCAGTCTAGACAAATTGTTGTTACTTTTATTTTTTTTCATCCGTTGTATTCTCCCGTACCGTTTTTCGACAGTTTTCCTGGTTTTCTGGAAAAAAATCCAACCTATTTTGCAGTGATGCTCTGATAACCAGTCACCTTTGTTTAGAGAACATGTGATGATGCGGAGTAACCGGTTCCCCCCAATGATAAATATCAATGCGCAACTTACCGGTTAACATTCTCCCCTCTCCGCGCTGGATCATTTTCATGCAGTGAGAAAATATTGGAAATTGGGGAAAAATTCAATAATAAAATTACTGGACGCGTGGATACAGACTAGATGGGTTTCGTCGGCAATTCCCGGGTACTTTGTGACTAAAGTGGCCATATTCTTACTAAAATCAAATGACGAAATGGAATATGTGTGTGGGTGTGTATGTGCAAGAGAGACAGAGAGCGAGAAAAACGTGAGAGATACTGAGAAATAATTCTATCACATCAGTCGAAACTGCCTCATTCAAAAGCACTCATAATGACATACAAGCGTTTCATACCGAAGTGAACTCATACATCTTGTTGTAGCAGCTTTAGTAGTAGTAGTAGTAGTAGTAGTAGTAGTAGTAGTACTGGTAGTAATGGTAGTAGAAGTGGTGGTAATAGTAGTAGTAGTAGTAATATTAGTAGTAGTGGTAGTAGTAGTAGCCGTAGTAGTCGTAGTAAATCTTCCAATATTTCTATATTGAGTCACCATGCAAATTCACAAATTTGCCCAATAATGATATAATGCGAAGTAATTACTATAGATCTGGTTGTTTCATCCAGCTTTCTACTAATTGTTGTCAGAGCATAGAAAACGACATTCATATCACTCCTGAAGGCATCAACCGATATGTGTGCGTGTTCGATGGGGCCTCATCCGGACGGAATCTTTGAAGCATGGACCTAATATCATTTTTGTGCTGCATGGAGGTAAATCTAAGAGAGGCTGGTTCAGATAAGGCGGCCCAATCTGTGTCTGGTTTACACAAGCACTGGTAATGTCCACACATTTCAACGAATCTCAGCTACCAATGGAACGCTGTTACTCTTCGCTAATTCGGCGTTCCGACAAGAGTTCAACTCCATTTTTGTTGTTACCGAACTGACTGGTTTTACTCAACCTAATCTCAACTTGTAGTTGTTCTGGTTCCAGCTTGGACAAATTTATCCATGTAGGAGTATTACGGCTACATTCCTTCCCAACTCATTCCTCAATGAGGTGAGCGGTTAAGCAGTTCAGTCGAAAACAAGTTCTTATACTGGATAGGTGGTTGAATTCATCATCCATCTAGCATATTACCAGACAGCCTATTTCAGTTTCGGCCAGGTCACCTCATTCTACTCTTGGTACGTTCGTCAATACAAACGTAAACTGTACAGGTCGGCCAGATCATTAGCAGGGAACAAATGCTCCGGTGTCCTCAATGCGCACAAGCTGGTGTTCGCGCATGCGTCTGCCTAGAACAACAAACAAACAATGTGTTTCTTTTCCCTTTTGATCCCATCAAGGTCACAGGGCATGTGTGCCCCTGTATACAGAAAAATGTCTATGTGCACACGGACAGGTCTTTTGGCTGCCTTGATCTGATACTTCTCTGAGTCAGTACAAAGGTCTTAAGTAAATATGACAGTTTTCTTAACCTCTTTCATCTGTACATCAGTACACATATAGACATAAACAAACAAAAAACATCGTACACAGAGACGGGTACGCACACTTGACCTCACTGGGAACAAAACACTGTGGCGGAATCGCCGGTTAAGTTCAGTACAAATCCTAGTTTTCATCCTCTTATCTGCTAAGCTCATCGCTGAACTTGCACCCTTCTACCGAGACAGTTTGATCTTGTCGTGCAAACTGGATACACGTTCGAGCACAGGCCTCAAGTGTCACTGACAAGAAGAAACAGTGAGGAAGTAGAAGCCACTCGAAGGTCGAAGTTGAGGGGAAAACTAATAAGCTTGAATCGATCAGTCTATGAGAAGTTTAGGGTCCTAGGACCAGTACAGAGCAGACCGAAACCAGGCTCGATGTTTTAGGGAGCGGCGGTTTTAAGGAACAAAAAACCACTATCATGATCTTTCATTGGAGTAGAATGCCCGACAGTTGACACCATACTCCTGAAAGAGAAAAACAAACACAGACTAATGCAGAGACGTCTTATCGATTGTTTTGATTAGTGAATGAGAAAGTTAACTCGAAAAATAGCACGAAAAAATCCTTCAATTAATCCGGTATCTTTTCTAGGTGGAGTTTATCTCAGTGTCAGAGACAGTAGGAGGAAAGGGGTAATCAGCAGCAGTCAGCAATAACCATGCAGAGTTGCGGGGAAACATCAGTAAGGTATACTATGATTGCTCATACGGTATCAACGTTGAACTCACCATTCAAAAACCATGTACGCACTGTGCAGCTGCTTCACCCGTTAAGAGCCTGTCCGGATAGTCTGGTGGTTAGCTGTTCGACTCACAGTCGTCCACTCCGGAATCGAGCCCTGGTGAAGACTCAGTGGATGTGCACTACAGATTATTCCTAACAAGGATTGAACAGCTGTATAGCTCTTCCTTGGTTTTCAATGGTGAGATGAACATTGTTATTTCAAGATGAACCATATAATACAAACAGAATCTCCTACTATTTATTTATAGCCACTAGTATGTCCAGTGAGGTGAAGAGCTACCAAAACGAGGCTCAGCTATCATCTCCTCTACTGCTCATTTCCTGGTCTTCAGATGCATTCAATTTGGAATTTCCGGCAATAATTGCAGCTCAGATGTGGAAGAAACAGCCACTCAGTGCGGTGTAGAGTTTTCACTAGTTTTATCATCAAATTAACAGCTATTTTGGGGATTCAGTCTGGTGGATGTAGTGTGTTGGGGAGCGAGGTCGGGGGAGAAGAAATTAGGAAATGAAAGATACGTACGAATAATGCTTTTATTAGCCTTAGTCGATTTCTGTCGAGTTGATTTAACAAGACCAAGTGGCGAACGAGGGTCGAGGTCGGTCTACCTGTCAGGTGAGTGACCTCCTGCCCTACTTCATCATGACAACTCGTATCTCGGTTAGCCCGTAGTGACTCATACTTTTTCCATTTTCAAGCGAAAAGCTATCTACATCCAAGGATGCAACTGTTTTTAATGAAACTGAGCTCCTATGTGATCCGGATGCGGGAGTGATATTCGACTTACCTAATAGAAGGATGTTCCTCGTGTTGAATCGACCAATACCGATGTGAATGTTGGATACTGAAAAGTGCAGGCTTTACATCCCCATCGTCTTGACAGCGTTTCCGTGATTTATCCCATATCGAAACCTCACGACGAACTCTCGGATACTTTTGTTGGAAAGTCATCCTTGTTCGACACTCATTTTTTGTGTACAAAATTAGTAAGGGATAATACAGATGATCTTATAACGTGAACTATCAAAGTCAGTCGTGAATGTAACAAATTACGGCAAAGTGTATGAAAACATAACAGATTAAATACCTCACTTGTGTTCATTTAATCCAGTCACACAAGGAAGCCGAAGTGAGAATTCGTCTGCTATCTGAAGCTGAATGAGATTTCGGAACAGATCTACAGACATTGATTACTGACTTACAGCTGCCAAAGAATCCGCGGTACGTGTCTGATATTGTAAGAAGACCAAGATATGCTTTTATCTCAATATACATTCTTTCAATTGCAACTCCTGTTCACATTATTCATCATCTAGCAGACCACGAACCAAATGTTGACAGCACAATGATCGATATTTCCTGTAACTATGCCCTTCCAAGAAATATATCCGAAGATTACCGGGTTGTTTCCATCGGCATATCGGAGAGTCCCGGGGGGACTTGGTCTTCACCATGAGTAGCATCCGAGGTGATTTTAGGCCAGAAGTAAGTGTAGAGCTCCCTCTTCGTGAATACGTGGGGACACCCGCTAACTCTGAAGAAGCAACATTCGGTGGGCCTACCTCTGGTGTGCCGTCCATCTCAGAGGGTGACCAAACTATGAAACTCGCTGCCAGCTGAAATGGTGGAACAGTCTAATGATATGTTGTTCAAGCGACTTCTGGATGTATTTCTGAAAAGGTGATGGATTGTGACTCAAGCTACATTCTACGTCCCTGAGCTGTGGTGATGGGGATTACACGGGAGAGATACCCTTTGCCTCCATTGTGAAGAATGAAGAATGAAATATCATAAGAAAGAACACAGATTATTGTAAATCCGAACAATATTTTTACGCCTTCAAAATTCACAGGAAGCCAAACTGTCCCAGACGTCCGTCGGACACTGTCTTTCAAAAGTTCCATACCTTCATGGCCAGACTCAATAACAGTTTTAAAGTTGGGAGAAGATCACCACCAATGCTAAGCCATAGACCATGGGTTTATCAAAGCGTGTATTGCATGCTTTTGAAAGGCCCCAAGTAATAAAACCAGACCAATTTGTACAGAAATTAAATGGAGGACCTTTCCCGTTCACGAGTGAAGTCAACAACAAAATACGGTTACTAAAACAGTAGGTAGAGTCTGAGCCTACCTGAACTTGAATAAAACGAGTCCATAAGTCTTCTCAATAGGCTAGTAGAACAAGAGTTCAATCCAGAGCCGTTAAAAATAAGCAGCGCTTATTACATCAGTTGGCGGAAAAGATGAGGTGACTTGTTAAAGCAATTCACGGCACTCCTTCAGGATGAAATAGGTCACATCATAAAAATGACAGCTACTTTTTCGTCTGGCTTCCAGGGCCAAGTCGAAATTCCTACCAAACCAACTATAAACTTAGGCTGTGTCCGCTTAGGTAAGTAAACATCTGTAACCCCTTGACAGAGGCATGGATTGCCAGCCGATGGGTTGCTCCACATGGGCTGAACAAAATGTAGTGGGTAAACAAGCGGATGACAGATTTTTTTAGTGCTGATTTTCCATTGATTGTGATGCGGCTTTAGACGTGGATCAGCATCCACAGCCAGTAAATAAAGATATATACGAGAAAATAATCTGTTTTACATGTTTCACTTAGCCGGTTTGTTTGTTGATTATCTCTCAACCGGACTTTGGAATGATACAAGGGAAATTCTGACAATTGATATTCAATGCTGCTTGTTAAATTACAAACACTTACCTTTCGGTGTTGGGAAGGTATTAGCATTACTCGAAAAATCACGGATATACCGGGACTGGCTAAATTTGACCCGCTTGACTTATAGAGGTTTCGAGCATAATGTTCTTTCTCGAAGTTCAGGTTCACAACGTTCGAGTTGATTTGCTCGCTGGACTGAGTAATTGGATTTCACATGCTCCACTACCATCTGAGATAGCATCATCAGTGCAGTTGTGGTATGATGAGTGCTTGCATCCACACATCTCTAGAATAGCTTATCTGTCGTCCGTACAACAAGCCAACAACAAGCAATAACAAATGAGGCAAAGAGCGGGCACTGTTGTTAATTTATCTGTCATTGGATGCGAACAAGAGGCGATTAATGGACTACCGTGTCCACAAGTTACCACTTGGCTATCAGGGATGACCTTCGAGGGTTTCTTTCACGTCAACCGTACATGAAGTAGCACCCTTCCGTTATTTGCTATTGTACACGATAAAAACCCGTTATCCGCACACTGATCGACTTCAGTGATAGAAGTCTTCTCCGCTAGTGCCCGAGCGAAACAAAGGTGTTCCCAACAGAGATCGGCTTGTATGAGTGGTGGAAGGGCGCAATACCAGGTAATTTACAAGCAAAACAAACCACTGGAAGCATGATTGGATATCGTAGTACTAAGGGGCTTGTGCACAACTCACAGTCATGCACTCCGGTTTCGAGTCCCAGTTTGAGCGCTAGGTGGTGGATGTGCACTTCAGAAGATTCGCAACTAGGCAACTGAAAAAAGTGCAATGGTACTTCTCCTAGTGTTCAATTTTGAGGTTAGAGCCAGTACGGTATGTTGAATCACTTCATAAGCAATAAAAATTTGCTATCACCCAAACATTCTGTGTTACTTATACTCATAAATGTGGATTGAAAATGAAAATGGAACCGAAAGGATTCCAAGCACTAAACATCTTTGAGGTATTTTTATCATGAATCAATAAGTGGACGCCTAAAGCTCGCATTGTCTGCCAAACCGGTTGCGGAGGAATACTTTACATTCTGCGTAACAAACTGAATAGATTGAGCCGGTGGAAACCGTGGTCCGAAAGGGGAGATCTTCTTGCTACTGGGCATATCCGTAGGTCTTGGATAGAGGAACGGCTGCTTCCGCGAATAATCGTGAACAAGGTGGAATCACCAAAATAAGCTGCTGTGGTGATCAGTTACAGTGCTCCAGGGTGTGGTGGGTTTTTCACTTTGGTAGCGTATTCTGTTCCGAAAAGCCTGTGTGCAGCATTGTGACGAGGCGAATGTGATCTACCACTAAATATAATCACATCCTCATGTCGTGCTCCATTCCTCCAATAAGGTTTCCAAGAAGAGGCGGCTCATCTGCACCAAAGCTGCTGCATTGCAGGACGAGCTTGCCTTCTCAGAGGTTAGAGTTCAATTCGCGAATAAAAAAGCCTACTTTGAACCGGCCGACCGAGTATAACAACAGTCCGCAACTCAACCGGAAATTTAATTTTTCAAAGGCTGATCGACCTCTCACATACATGAGACGAATCTTACAAGCTAGAATGCACTCGTACATCGTACCCAAAAACGTGATTACCCGAATTCTCGCTTTCTGGCCCTTCTTCTCTTATTTCCTCACTGCCAACGGAACTTCGATCAACCGCACTAGTCTTAGTATCTCCAGTGGAAATTCAGGCCAAGTAGCGCCAAACCCGCCACCACCGAATTTAGCCTTCCTTCGTCTTTGATACTCATTCCAGCTAGCCGCGATGGACGTGGTACATGTCCCGGGGTCTGTTTTGACAGATCCACCTACTGAGATGAAGATCCACAAGGAAATCGAAGCCTAATGAAGTCACGAAGAGCTGGACTCTGAGGACCTTCAACCAGCCGTGTTTAAAGATGGTGGGGTACAGCTTGTTAGATAACTTCATGTTTTGTTCTCAAACGTCTGGAATTCAGAGTTGGATCCAATAGCTTCGGAGCATAACATTTTTTGATATCAACCACTATTTACTTACTCGGTAGTTTGGTTTCTCGTGTTTTTTTTTATCACAAAAGCAAAACACAGAAACACAAATTTTTCAAACTGAACACAGAATGACTTATTCCGTCCTTCAGCACCACGTCTTACGCTTTGTGCTATCCCCCAGTATGCGTGAATAAAGCTGGTCCCATCCTTGTCCTGATTCCGTTTGCGGGAGTGAGAGGTGACAAGTTGACCGCGCTGTCGACTGATAACGCAGCCTAAGAGGCTATAGTGAGGTGATCAGCTGAGGCTGGAAGGGCGAATCGGTCGGGACATAAAGTTTACTAAGCTAATGTATTCAACCATCAACCAGATCCCATCGCACAAAGAAACTGAAAGGAAGCACGCACGAGATAATTTTATACACAATCACCATTCACATCATTATCAAGAGCTTCATCTAATATTCATCTTCCATACCCAGTAAAAACAATTGACGAAAAACCAAGAGAAGTGAAAGAGAATTGGAAGGGCAAGGAATAATGGAGGTGATTGGGTGGGAAATCAAATCTACAGGGCGCTAAACAATGCAGAAAGAAAAAGAAGATAGTTTCTGTATAGGAGGACCAATTAATCCGACAGATTGGTAGGTAGACAGCAGGGATGTGGATTGGGAATAATCTTCTCTTCGCCCAGACCCAGTTACATCATCATTACGAATGGTTTTCTCTCCCTTTCTCTCTCTCCTTCTCTCTCTGAATGAATGTAAGCGTGGCGGCTGTTAGAAATCAGAATGAGCCAATCAGAAGGGAAGATAGAGTGTATACTGCTATTGCTCAGTGAATGATTTTTTGACAGACAGAACGTTTCATCACAACAACTTGCATGCGCATGAGTGTAATTATGTGCCCAAAAATTCCCACTCTGCTGAGCTGTAGAAGATCCGTAGTATGAAAGCTTTCCAGATGGGCAATCGAGTCGGTTTGCTTGCAGTAGGCGGTTTGAGGTTACGAGTGGGTTTGAATTAACAGTGTCTGTCACGGAAAATATGGTAATCATAAATTCCATTTGTGGAGATGTGTGTTTTTAAAATTGACTGGAAATCGACTCCACTCATTTATAAGACACCGAAAAGAACTCAACTTATAGACTCGCATTATCTTATTTGTACAAAAAATAGCTATTGGCTAGTAGGATCGAATGGAGGAGGAAGTTGAGTGGACTAGGATGGGATCAACAGGAGAGCTAAATGTCAACACACACAAATCCACCGGCACTGGTGTTCATTTGGTTAAATTACATGACCGTGGTTGTGGGGTTAATCGTGGTAAAAGAGAGCGAAACTCGGATGCCGACAGACAGAGAGAGAGGCGAGGTTCATGATGATGGTTATTCTAGTGATGGATTGGGCGTATTATTGCTCAATAAAGTGGGATTATCACAATTATGAGAAGAATCATCGAGTCCTTGAAACGAGTTGAAGTGAATCAAACATATTTGTAAATGTTTTGAGATGCAGAATGAGAAAGTCGATTCTGATTGCATGGTTGCTGAGAGCATATATGGAAGGAATCGTATGCCATCAGTCACATTGGTTGAGTACGCTTTGTTTACCGGTTTGTGCGCGCACGTCTGTGTATGCGTCGAATTCGTTCGCATTCCAACACGCGAATTTGTCCGAAACCATCAGTTGTCGTTTGAGTACGAGTACGTGTACCAACAGTGGTATGTGGACAAAGGCCCATGGGAAGAAGCAACCGCTGATGATCATTCCTGCTTCTGACCATTTCACTCGATTCATCGCCAATCTTTGTATGGAGATACGCCGTCATGAGCATGCCAACAACGGGATCAGCGAGGGAGTTTACTGACTGATTGGTTGGCACAGTAGTTCAAGCGATCCGTCTATTATGTACACAAATGTTCGTCCACGAACCCACTCATCCCCACCCCCTTCACACACACATACACACACACACACACCATCAGCACGAACACAAACAGGAACGAGCAAACGGGTCCTGTACTGTCTCTCTCTCTCTCTCTATCGCTCGCTCTCGATTTTCTGGTTTTCTCTATGTTCGTAATAATTTACATAGCCCAGGTGGAAGAGAGAAGAAGGTCAATCAATACCTATCAATATTTGGGGAAAAGGAGGAGGGAGTGGTCAATGATGGGAATTAGTTGGTAAGATTGTTTATTTGTGCACGGACGTGACGGGACGGGACGAAACAATCTGAAGGACGAATCGATGGGATGGAAATGCATGACACAGATAAACTCACAGCACACAAATAAAAAAGCGCACGGACACACGTCGCCTGGATCTGAGCGCAAATTGCAGTGATCTGATGCTTCACTGTGATGGGAAGAACTGAGATGTTACAGTGATTTGGTATTGAACATAAATACGATTTGAACTAAACCCACTGTCATTTATCTAACGCTAATTCGCATAATGTTGTGGCACTGGCAAAAACTGACAGGGACTTATTAGTTAGTGAAAAATGAATGGATGTAGTTTGCGATAGAAAAAAAAAAAGAAAAATCAGCGAAAGTCAAATTAAATGAAGAGAAAAGAGATGCGCGAGTGAAAGTTGGAGAATACTAAGCAAAACACGTCTTGTCATTGGATATATGAAAAGGAGTGAGTGGAAAACTGTGATGGTTATTTCATAGAATATGCCCAGGGATGAGGCCTTGGCCCATGTCAGACAAAACTTAAAAAATAGTTTGACTCGCAGTGATGCTCCACAAGAGTCTTTGTTTGTGGATTCATGTTCATCTGCACAAGCCGGGCACGGAGTGCGAAAAAACGGCGTCTGACTGGAAAGACGAATTAAAGTTTGGTTAGGAAGCGTGAAAAGTCGAAAACAGGTGACCATGAGAGCTAAGTTACTAATTCTGGATCCGTCTTTTCCGTTTCAGGGTAATGGTATGGGTACTAGAGAAAGATGGGGTTAGGCAAATCTGGTAATGTTCAAATTACAAGAAAGAGGGGAGAATGTATGAGGTAAACGGAATAGATAGTATGTAAATGAGAGGTGGGAAGGTTTGAAAGAGATCGTCGTCTGGTGTATAGGCAGACTATCGGAGCAGAGTAAGGTATCACAGTTCCCAGCTGGTTACGAGCAGTGAAGGATTCTGGAATAACGCGGTCACTGTTAAAACGCAGTTCAGATTTAACAAAACGAATTTTGATTGGACAGCCGCTACTGATATTCATGGTGAGTAGACTCGAGAATGCAAAACACCCAGCGAGGGATGCACATTTGTGGGTACTATAGTGTGTCGGACTGGAAGCCGGAAGACACTTGTTGGTTGTTTCATGTATATATGTGTGTTTGTGCGTGTGTACCTATGAATACATGTACGTCTGTATGCGCGTAGTTATGTTTGTTCATTTTATCGTGTCAGATGCACTGGTACGTGAGTGCGTTTGAGTATGTGAGTGAGTGAGTTTCTTTCACTCCGGTTGGGGATTTCAGCAATTGATGGGAGAACATTACCGAGTAATGCAATACAACAAACTGTACAAATATCTCGAACCATGTAATCACGGGTGTGTAGGTATGAGTGGAATTCGCTGGTTTGCAGTCCGTAACTCAGGAGGTCACTCGAGTATTTTGTGTACACATTATGCGCGCAATGTTCCTGATTTAATATTGCGGTCAGATTTGCTCAAGTGTGTGTGCGAATAAACCGACTGAATGGAATAACATATTGGGTACATGAAGAGCCACATGAAGTATCGGAAGATCAAGGAGTAAAAGCAAGTATAGCCACAAAAAGAATGATAGCATAAAACGGACAATAGGCACACCCCAAGAATTCGAATCGATGGACATCGTGTGCAATGCACGGACGACGATGCCGATGGTCGATTGACTATGGACGCCACTGATTCACTTTTCTTTGACGTAACTGATGGATTCAGTTGTTGCAGCAGTGATGGCAACTGTTCCCGACCCGGGTTTCTCAAAGTTTCAGGGGGATTGGCGAACTCGGGACTTAGAACTGGATGGGTGGCCGCTGAGTAGCCGTGATGTTTACAGCGCAGCTCGAGTGGTTCGCATACATCAAGTGGCACTGTCCAGGAGGGGCCTTGGCTCGGATCAGACTCACTACCGGCCTTTGTAGTCGGTTGTTTTGTGGAATCAACGGATTCAGGCGACGAATCACTTGCAACCGGGACAGATACATGCGACAGAGACTCCATATCCGCACGAGAATAGCAACATTCGGCCTCACACAGCTGATCTGACCGATATATGACTTGGTATCGTGAACTATGATGATAGTGCCCCTCTGCCGTTAGAAAAATGGGATTGGGATGGAAACCAAGGGAATAGCGATCAGTTTGACCTGGGATGAATTTGCATTGTCATGGAATCGGTTGTATACCATTAATATTCCATTTAGAAGCACTGCATTATCACTGAACCTTACTTATGTACAAAGCCCTTACTTAAGTTCGAAATAGGACTTGAAAGAATCCTCATACTTGAACACTGTACTATTTATGCGATATAACGGTTGTCCAAAGGATTAGATTGGTCTGCGCATTTGCACAAACGAGGCTTACATTGGGAGATACATCCCCATATTCTCATAGATTCTTGCATACAGTTCCATGGTAGTGATAAAAACGCTTCAGTGATGTGTGAATGATCTGCTGAACGAGTAACTGGATGAAAACTGCACAAGTGATTGCTCTGGTGACCATTCACAAAGGAACATTGGTTGTTTGTAATATTGTCTTCCTTGGATAGAATGCGAAGGGAACAGTCTGATATAGCAACTTGGTTTACGGGTTAGGAAACTATTTTTTAAATGTTGGTAGAAAGTACGATTTAGAATACACACAGTAAGAAACCTTGAAGAAATCCGTCGGGCTTCCGTGACGCCAATTGCTCAAATATATTGTCAATTCCAACCATGGTTTCGGACACAGATTAGAATCGTTTTAGGAAAAAAAGATGGATCACAGTGTTAAGTGGTCAAATGACCATCAATTTCATGTGCTAGAAACAAGGATCAAATGGTAGGTGGATTGAGATCACTTAATATTTATCAAACGACCTGAGTTTGGCAAGCAGACTCGCTGCTCCATCGAAACTACTCTGCACGGTCCAATCAACAATAAAGCAATGTGTGTTCGTTAATCATTTCCGTTATATGTGTTCACGATCTCGTCTAAGAATGCATTTCCACACCCGGGTGTGAAAAATTTCAGTTTGGTCACTGTCAGTTTAACTGGTATATTAGTCCAAAGTCAATGACTGATGGTTAACCACTTCGTTTGGTGATAGTATGGACGTGAAATACGCTGCTACGAGCGAGGCCAGCTAGTCTAAGGATAGGTTGCAGGACTCATAAAACTCTAGACCGGGAACAGGTTCAATGAAAGATCCTATGATAAGGAGAGAACCACATTGTAGGTAGCGGAGAGGATAAGAGAACAATGGTAGATATAAATTATTAAAATTGATAGCCACTCTATGAAGCCATTTCGATCAACCATGCTTAATTCCTCTAATATATACAATATTCTACAAAGCTCACGCATTTTTCTAATCCTTTCTTATTTAGACTGCTAAGGCCGACAGACGAAAATAAAAGCAAAAAATGCGTGGATCAGCATGTGCGTGCACACACACACACACACACACACACACACACACACACACACAAAGTGCAGAAGAGATTAGTGTTTGTATAAAATATGGTTAATTTTCTGTGTATGTGTGGGTGGTCATAGTGCCTCACTTCAACGCTTTATTATGCAGTGTCCACCGGCGATTGGCTTATAAGATCCAGTTCGTATAACCTGGTGGACGAGCATGTCTATCGCGCCATGCGTTTTTCCTGCGCAGTGGCTTTTGATCCGATCTTTGATTAGTAGATGAAGCGCTACCTCCAAGATAGAACAAACTGATTCCCTTTTTTATTTTTTTAAAATGGCATGATGACTATTTTAGAAGCAATTCAGCTTTGCCGTAACAAAGAACACATTGAAATAATTTTGTACTACATAACCCCACAACTGAATGCATATTCTGCTAGGACATTCCGCTCAAAAGCTTAACGTTGAACGGGAACACATCTCCGCTGGTGAACCACAAAGTTGATCAGGAAGGAAAGTGGTTGCCCACTATAATCTTGAAACAAATAACCTCCATGTTTGCAAACAAAGTAATCACCATGACTGTAAACCTGGTTTTGGACTCGGTGTCATGTAGACAAGAAGGGTCTTGTTGGTTCAGTCCTATACTTCTACTTTTGTGTGTGTGTGTCTGTGATGAAACAGCGGTTGATAACAGTGAAGATCAAATAGAGGATGTGTGTTCGTTTACCGAAAGGACACGGGAAAGTATCAACGTACTTTCATTAACTAAGATGAATCACAACGTTAGTCACAGTTTTCGGACAGGTGGGGAGGAAAATCAGGAGGAAAAAAAAGTTGTTCTTCTTGTTAAATTTGCGTGCAGCTGAATAGGTGACATCGGTTCTACTCTCTTTCAAACTGTAGCCAAAGACGCGTGGAATCGAGCGCACGTAAGCCAGATGCATAAAAAAATTCACTAATCGTACTTCGGGAGGATGGGTTCTTGTGTGTGTCTGTCTAGTCGGATAAATGTGAACATGCGTGTGAACGCGTGCTAATAGCTTGCAGAATCACATGAGCACCCAGCGGAGTGTCGCTTACTGTACGCACTATGTGCACATTCTCGTACCCGAGATGAACGTTTCTTTAAACATGTTGAAAATCTGCGGTGGGTAGAAAAAGGTGAATGTGATGGTTGTTTTAGCCGAGTGATCGAATACTACGAATTATAAGAAGCAGTGTGGTAACTCATTCTAGCCAGTCTGACTAATGGCCGTAGACCGATTTTATATGTATGCCTATGCATACCATCATACCAACAGACAAATACGGATTCATACACACATAGGACTATGCACGCACACACATCTGTCGATTCATACATAAGTGCACATACACGCATACGCAAATACACCCGGACGCACTTACGCCCATTTGTACACACGAACATACATGCATACAAATGTACGTGAACGCACATGGACATACATACACACGCATACCAAGTCACAGATGCACTCTTACATATCTACATGCATATACACACGCATGTGCGTATACATGCATACATACATATGTAGGCTGTCAAACCGATTCATGCGCGTATGCACACATACCTATGCGTTAGTATATGCACGGAGGTGCTCCGAATGAAATGAACGCTGGAAAAATTGAGCTCTTCTTACCCTATTTACCACACATCGGTTTAATCTGCATTGACCGTATTCCACCCACCAAGCGTTGATCTTAGAGAGAACCCGATCAACTTCCGTTGGCTATCTATCGTTTCTTGCAACTGTTTGAGATTGCGTGCTCGGTCAGAACCAGTACTGAACCGTTTGCATCTCTTTCCGTAGCTTCGCATTGCTCTCTGCCTACGTGACTATAAGCCTGCTTCAACTCAGATGCATCCTGCGCCTGTGCATGCATTGGTTTACGCATACGTGCGTGGATATACATATAAATACACATGCGAATCGAGGGAGAAAAGACGGCAGATTCTGCTGGTGGGGGTGCGCAACTAGCCGAGCTCAATTTAATTGGAAGACCGAATCGATACGTTCAATTAGGTAGTTGCTGTGACTGGCGGTTCGACTGACAGGCGGTGCTAGCTGGTCGTTCGATAGATGGAAATGGAAGTAATACACACACGCACGCACACACGCACAAACACCAGCACACACACATACGTACACATACACAGTGACCAATGAGCGGATCAACACGATTTAAGAAAAATGAGCCAACACAAATGAAAAAAGACAGAAATGAGAGACGAAATCTAGTCCTTCTGTCTAATCAACTGACTGAATATCATAATGTTCCAACCAATTTTATTGTTATAATTATTATTACTACTAAAATTCGTTATTACTAGCACTAAGAATAACAATATTAATAATAAACATCGAGGCTTGTGAATCATAAGCAGTTTAACGAGCCTATAGAGTGCCAAGTGCCGTCCGAGGGGCGGCCAATCAGTTGCGCAACAGAAGTCAACTGTCCTACTGCTTTGAAATGGTTAGTGATAATTTAGAAAATTCTGGATAGAAGTTCACTGCGCTCGAATACATTTGAAACCGTTGGCGAGGAGTTCACTTGGGAACATTCTGTTTTTGAACCCGAAGTCTCAGGAGGTGCTTGAATACATACAGGTAGATTTGAAAAACTAAGCTCCCTTTTTCTTCGGTGAATTAAAATTTACTTACACAAACCGGTAACTTACGGCCCGCTTCCGCCCTATGATGAGGTAAACAAAACTGATAGGATTGTTAACAATAACAAGTAAAACATCATATGTCAATTTTTGAGTTACTAGAACAAAAACAACACAGCTGATCAGTTTTATGCATCTTTAATGGATCTCCAAAATCCGCCGTTTGATTTACGTGCATAACTATGCTACCTGTATTCGGAAAAAGAATGAAAGTTCTCTGATCTTGTGATGATTCGATGTGCGTTGAAACCTAACTGAGGATTCCCCACAGTATCTCATCAACTCACGATGATTTCGTGATGCTGACTAACGGTACTTCACAGAAATAATCACAGATATCAGAGGGAATCGGTAATCTAGACCCTGAAATTGGGGGCTATGAGTGTCATTCAGTACACAAACAAATCAAACATCCGGACTATTCGGGTGGTGAATTTTTGCTTATCATCAAGGTTGAACGTCAGAGGTGATGGAGTTTAAACTTCTCCCCTCAGACTCGATGGTCAGAAACCACTGGACAACCACTCAGTCAGAATGTACCGTAAGAAATCATAAAAATGAGCAAAGAAATAACGCTGAAAGTGGGGACAATAAATGCGGTATGGAATGGGAGTGAAACAACAACAAAAAACCCGGTCTCAAATGTAGCACGGCTTTATTAGCAAGATCCACTGAGAAGCTGCTGTAGGAGGCGAAGATCAGTGAGTGAAATGATCGATCCACTCTCTCGGAAACCATTCGTAAGGCTAAACTATGCACTCCAGCACCGTTGGGTTGGCTGTCTACTTCCCGTCCGTGGACAGATCATTCGTTTGTGGCTTACGTGTTAGGCTTGTGCGTGGGAAGTTTTGATGAATAATGGTTTTGCGCTGTTGTTCGCCATGAGAGTCACTGGCCAAAGCGCAGTCGGGCATGAAGAAGTCATTGTTGACATCCCGGTCCTTTTCAAACGTCAACGCAATTTGACTGATACATACTTTCAGTTCTGGGTGCTCTTCTCAAGAGTGAATAAGCAAGCTGTACACACCCATCAACCTGTTTCAGCCAACTGTGAGGTTATTTTCTAATTTGAATGTTTATCTCCATCACGGGTTGCAATCTTCGGCGAGTCCTGGATGGAGTTATATGAAAAAATGCACCAATCAGTCACGTCGACTTTTGCGAATGACAGTTTCAACATCTTTTGTTTACCGCATAGAGAAGTTTCGGACACAAGGCTGTTATACCAAACCGTTAAATTTGAAGATGTGACCACTATCGCCGAATGATTAATTTTGTTCGAAACACAAATTACTGAGAGACAGGGAGAAGCCCGTTACTTTTATATCGACTGTTCATTGACCTTTTTATCGGTCATTTGATACGACCCGTTGAATGTACAGATGGTTTGCTCATAATCGAGAATGGTAAATGGAATCCCTAACATTTACGTACACAATGATGAAGTATTTAAACCAATATAAGTTGTACGCCGTCTCATTTTCGTTCAAAGGGACAGTTGGGACATGAAGCACCTTCGTTTACCTCAACAACTAAGACATTCCCGATAGGTTCATGGAGCACAATTTTCCCGTTTGAGTTCAAGCGATGCTTTGGGAAATTGCCTCAATTTAATATGGAATATCTCGTTTCCATTCTATCGCGAACAGTTCCATTGGCTTGGACATACCGGTCGTACGTGAGTAGAAATATATATTCGGTCACTAGAATTCGGTCTGATCTTCAGTAATCACATACTGAACATGCCAATCGCTTTTCGAATCACCCATCTGATTAACATTTGTCTCATTTGCTAACCAGATACGCTAGATGCACTAGTGCATCTTAGTGCTCTAGTCAAACCATGACACCTTGATCCCCTCATCTCTGCAACATTGATTGGAATATTGCCTACTGAAAAAAATGTCAAAATGGTCTATATAGTTTTGTGTTTCCGTCTGAGACTTCAGTGAAGTTTTCTTGCCAATGATAAGGGAACGTACAAGGCACGTCAAGATAGTTCTGAAAGTCTTCTCACGAACAAAGCAGTAAACAAAACCAAGTGAATCGTTAACATCTTGGTCGATAAGGGGGATCTTCATTTTGGTTATGGTCCTGCGAGAAAGCACTCCGCTCCCAGTGGAGGTGACGGTGGCATTTGTTGCTGTTGTTCCAGTTCGGACTCAACCATGTGTGGTACAAATGTGGATGTTTGTTTTCTGTGAGAAATCAAATTCATACATTTGTATGAAACAGCAAGACAACGCACCGCATTGCACTGCACCGTACTTCACCGTAGTGCACCGTGTTGATTGAATCCCACGCATTTTTCTTTCGCCAGCTGTGAAAATGTCTATACTCGTATTTGAAAACCATCAGCGCCTTTGGTCATCGATTAGCTATCATGATACCACATCCGATTCTGTTTCTCATTCGCATCTTCGCTAATCTTTTCGCTGGGTATGTGAATGTGGGCCTAGTGGCCGCTACGGCCTCGGACAGCGTAGTAGTCTGCACTTGGTACAAACGGGTGGGAGTGGGCAACCGGTCGAGAGTAGTGGCAGCACCTGCCAAAAGATATTTGCTCGCGTGGGCATGCTTGGGCCAGTGCACGCACGGACGCACAGGGACGCACATGCTACCCAGACTCGCGCACATACACACACAAGCATGAGCAAGTCAACGAGCGAGCAACGGGTGAGCAAGTAGGGGAACGACAGAGCAACCAAACGAATGGTAACAGTCTTTTCTCCAGCTTATTGACCGGGGTGTAGCTGAGAGACCGACCGACATAGCGAGACAGAGGACAGGAGAAGAGAAAATGAAACAACAACAAAAAACAACAATAGTATCGTTTGTAAAAATTCCAAAGAGGAAGCACTTCCGCCATCCGGAACCAGAGAATACAAAGACCGAATTTACGAGGAGTACGTTCCATAAACAGCAGATCTTATTCACGTGTTCCGGAGTAACCCGCAAATAGTGTCCGAAGAAAGAGCTCCTGTTAACGGTAGCATTGCCGCTTTCGTTGTTCGTGAGGGTTCCGTTTTCCGTTCACCTCATCCTGGTACATGCATGAAACGCCTAAGTGGCATAGAGATAACTCTTAAGGGATTGGATCTGAATTGTTCTCTTCCTCTGAATTTCTGTTGTAGTGAATTACATCGTCTGGTCGTGTTTTACATAACCAGTGATCACGTTCACCTTCGAGGTTCAAACGATGGTGTCACAATTTTTCAAAAAGATACAGTTGTGTGGTCATAACTGAAAGCATATGGTAGAAGTTCGGTAGGGTAGATTTATCAACGACCAACGAGTCGACAGAGGTCACATTCGATTTTTTGACAAAATTGATGTCCCCTGTAACTCCATCACCGTTATAACGTATTATATATTCGGTGATATGAATGAAATGATAATTCTATTCTACATGATAGAAAGGAATATCTCCTTGACAAATATAGTTATTGGATAGGGTCACGAAAATTCTAAATGAATGGTTGTTTTATCTCATTGTAATGTATTGGAATGCATTGCAATATATTATTCTGCTTCACACTTCAGTTTAACTGACACTCTTCATAGAAATAAACAACCACAAAAACAGAAAACGAATAAAAACAACTACTTCATGTCATGAACACCTCGGTCACAACTCTTTTGTTACGTAAATGACTGAAAATGAACGTTGATTTTGGGGGACCAAAGGAATCTCGGTGAATCAAGCGCTGCTTTTAAGCAGCGTATTCACGCTGGTAGAGACCCGTGTGCTACTCGTATCAACAAACAGACGTCCTGGAAATAAATTGTTTGCTGGGGGGGGAGGAGGAGGAGGAGGTGATGTTCGGATGGTGAATTTCAATTTAACGGAGGTCGATGACTGGAAACACACTTGAATCCAGTTCAAAAACATAATGACGATGACAATATTTTCCAACCAACATTAGTGCTCAAGATGGATACTATTTATTTATCATCATCATCATCATTATCATCATCATCATCATCATCCGGTCGGCATCACTTTCTTATTTGAGCAAACCCACTCGCTCGCTCGCTAGCTTTCAGATGTTCTCATCAACTCCATAATTTGTAAGAAAGTGCACCAAAAGACGGCTAGTATTTCACTGTCTCTCTGTCTCACACACGCAAAAAACACTCGTTTCTTTTCACCGAGACTCCTCACCCCATTTCGCAGTAGACTGATCCCGTTGGCAACAGGTGGTGTTGCTCCCATTAAGCCTGTGATTCTATGATCAAAAATACAACGGTGGACTGTGCTTGTAAACTCGGATGTACGTGTATCCATGTCGCAGTAAAAGCAAACTGACAAAGAATTCGTGTAAACCCGTTTAAGTGTGTGTATGTACGCATGTCTGTGTTCATGTGTGTGTGCGGGTGCAAATTTTTTAGCGGTCTCAAGCAATGTGGATCAGCGTTGGCCACATCCGTCTTCAATTCACCGAGGTGATTAAAAAGCAAAACGAAAGCGGGAATGACGCGTTACTTGGCTGAAAATGAGATAATGGGTCACAAGAGAGCTGGGCTATTTTACACTTTCACCTTTCATCCATTGCTGATCGGGAAAACCTGTGCTCCAGAAAAGTGATGTCAATTTCCAGATTAGGAAGAACCGTGGAAGCATATGCGTTCTCATTCTCGTCCTCAGCAGTATTGGTGACAAATGTCGTGCTTTTTGACCAAATAATACTGCCTTTTACATTATGACTATATGCTATTGGATTTCAGATTTTTCAGTTTCATTTTTGTTTTTTGTCTAATTATTGGAAATTCCGACGTTGTTCAACATAAAGCGCTCAGCAGATGTTCGCAATGCAAATGAGCAAACAATAGTAAAAGGAAACCATTCTTTGCACAAATGGGCTTAAATAACAACAATCGCCGATGCTAAACAAGATAATTAGGTCAATGCGAACGTTTAAACTTTCGTCGAAAAGTCAGTGTGTTTGGACCGAACGAGATTCGGAGTGTATCGAAGAATCAATGCGCTATATGGTGTATTACACAAGAAAATTGTCGAAAAGTATTCAAAACATTGACTTGAACAATCATGTGCACCTATATATGACGATCAATTGATTTCCTTTTGTCGGATCAGGAAGCTTCAAACTCCCTTTGACGTACTTGTGTTGGGTCACTGTGCAGTGGTCAGGCTGCAGGCAAATATATGGGTATTCAATTAATGTAGATGAAATCCCGATGGGACCTTTCCTCCGCTGGGCCCAAGAATTTTTCTATTTGTAAACATTTACTAAGACTAGACAAGAGAACTTCAACTCACCATATTCAGGAAAGCCTTTACACTGATCCATCCCGGATCCTATTCTGCTCAAAAGAATGTTCTATCTTGCACTTACCAACCGCCTTCTTTCTTCCTCATGCGCTTAGACCTCTAGCCTCCGCGTAGACCTCCACACCCACCTCCGTCTCCGCGTGATAATCGATTGTCCTCTCCTACTGAGTCGTGATTTGTTTAGTCTTGTTCTTATGATAGAGTTTACTGAAGTTAGTTTTTGTCTTTAGCTCATGTCTGTGCTCAGTTCATTTTTTGGCCCTACATGCTTGTACCGCTTATCAATGAAATCTGGTTCCTAGCAGATATTATTGTTTACATAAGTCTTTCATGTTGTGTCCATCCGTGCACTGGTTCACTGGTTGCCACGACGACTCCGTCGGTGTTGTTCCCGCAACCTCCGCTCCATTCACGTGTTGGTTCCAACCCGACCCAATCTTTTATTTCCTCATCATTGTCTGGGTTACTGGACTAGGCCCCACCACTTGGGTGTGCGTATCTGTGCTCTGTCTGTGAGAATGATTGACCTTTGACCTTCCCGTTTTGATCACGCCGTTTTGTTGGAGCCTCGCTATCGTGTTTGTTCCTCACTATGATTGTGAGTGTTCCCTAAGGATAATATTCCTCTTCTGACTGTTGATTCGTCAAAAGCTTCTCTTAAATAACGACTCCCTTTGTGAACCACCTGACTTGATTCTGTATCGCCGTTTCGTGATTCTGTTGTCCATTGTGGCCTGGGTACTTTGAAGCCTTTTTTGCCGGTCTTGATTCTGTGATAGGTTTGCCTACAATCTGAGGTACGTCATTGTCAGCGTTTGATAACTTTGCCCTACAGTGCACGTAGTAAAGCGTGCTTTTGCCCTCTGACGTCAGACTAGGAGTTAGATTATTTGCGGACCACTCAATAACGGGACGACAGTCATGTACAGTACTCAAATTCGCGGCAGTACTCAAACTGGCTATACTCAATGTGATGAGTATCCGAATGGCAATTCTCCGTGCCTGGAGTGAACACAGCTTGGCAATACTCATTGCTGAGCATTCAGCTGGAAAATCTCCAAGCCTGAAGTTGACGATGTCCATGAGTTCTCGAATCCAATAGACCGACAATGAGGAGTCAAACTGCCGGTCAGACTTCAAACGAAATGCATTGGCAAGTCACTTCAAATACTGTTTCATACCATGGTTCTGGCAGTAATGTAGGAAGTAGGCATAGCATTGCTCGTATCCTATTTCTAGACCCTCAGATAAAGGGAAGATAGCTTACAGTGCAATTTGAGTCAGAAGAGCAACTAACACGCAAGAAACCTGCATTGCCGAAGGTACAACACCAAAGAGAAATGGCTTGTTTTCACACCTCACAGGAACAGAAGAAAACAGAGTTGAGAGAAAGGTCTTCCCAGATAAATGACAAAAATTTGTTAACCCACTCAGGCTTACTTCCGAAGCTTTCCGCCCACAAGGGTAACCCTCCTCCTCGCTACAACGATTCCGCTCCTGAGTCTTGCGGCTTGCCCCCACACCACACATTACCGACTCAGCTTGCAATGGACTTCCGGTTTAGGTTCGGCTCTCTAGTGCCATCCATTTTCAGAGCTGGTTGGTTCGGTACTCGGGGACCTTGTAGCAGACAATGACTGCCTGACGAATGAACACTGCCTTCAGGTCGCCCGTTATACAAAACTCACAAACCCAGAGTCCAAAAAGCGGAAGTACATAATTAATGGAAGGCAGTTTGCAAAATTTGTGGTTTCACCTGCAGACATTGAGGACTGAATATTTGCTGAGGTAGAACGAACCAAATGTCAAATTAATTTTCCCTCCCCTCAAATTCGATCTGAGTGTAACAGTTATGCAGGTAGAAGATAAGCCTGATGTGAAGTACAGCAGTGTCGGGGGTTGAGACGAGCCAACTGAATGACCCCTGGAGATAACTGAAATGCTGTTTTGTATCCGAAACATTTCATCAACCTTGGAACTGAGTCACCGAAAGGTATGCTCCTGTTCGGTCTTCCGAACAGTGGCAAGAAGCTCTGTGCGAGAGCTGCGGTGAACACAACTGAAGCTTGCTTCATTCATATCCTCACTTCTGAGATGGTGTAAAAATACGTTGGCGAAGGGATTCGTGTGTTTCAAAAGGGGTTTGAGTTGGGTCGTAGCAAAAGGGCGTGCATAATAGTTGTTGAAAGAGACGTCAGTGAAGTTGCACATTTCGATGACGGAGCTGGTAGTAACAATGCCCAGCGTATTATGCTAGAGTTCATTAAACAGTTGGATGGATTTAAACCGCGAAGAAACATAAAAGTTCTCTTGGCCAGTAACAGCCCGGATACCTTGGACATTGTTTTAGTTCATCCCGTTTGTGTAGATAGAAAGGTAGAATTCAGTCTCCCGAATCTGGAAGGTGGAACACAGATATATAAGATTAAAGCCTATTTGACTGTCTTGATTCTATAGTGGGTTGGTCACAAACTGAGGTACGTCACTGTCGTTGTTTGGTAACTCTGTCCACCTGTGCACTTTGTAAAGCGAGCTTACGTTCTCTGTTTTGGGACTCAAGGTTAGTTTATTTGCGGGTCACTCAATAACGGAACGATAATCCCGTACACCGCGCTTGTGAATTCAGATCGAACAGAAACAACCCCCGTGGGAGATCACTGGTCCTCTCATACTACGTCTGTAGTATGATTTACACTATTAGCATACGGCAAGTCATTCAGGCAGCTCTACACTTTATATATATATATATATATATATATATATATATATATATATAAAGTCATCGACTTGAAATCAGGTTTGATGCCAACACAACAACGTTAGCAGAAACACAACGGGAAACTGAAAGGATGAGATACAAGGGCTGGGGGAGAACGGTTAAAAATACTTGCTCAAACGCTCATTTGTGTTTTCACCGTACCCGTTTTGATGTTTTTGTTGGTTGCTGTTGTTTTCTGGGTTTACGGGGAACGGAAGTGTAACAGGCAGGCCGTAAAGCATTCACGATACCGATTTCTGTTTTGAGTGGTGTCCTTCAACATCTCTATCCAACGACAATCCTCGTCCTCTGGGCACCGGACGGAAATGCGGGAAGCACCGATTGGAACCAATGCTAATTCTGGATTATTATTTACCGCACGACAAGGTATGGCCTGCAGCCGCGTCGCTTCTTCCAGCTTTGCCCAGCACGAGCGAATAGAACACGAAAAAGCAAACGATCGGCAGGCATTCACGAAATACCGACGGCGGTGTAGACTGATCAAATCAGTTTAGGGTGGCACTTAACATATGACGACGAGCCTCGCCCTCGCTCACTCGACGTTTCCACCAGACACGCGCAATGCACCGGAGACATCGGTGGCCAAACACAGAAAGAAGCCGAGCATACTCAACACGAAGTGGCCGGGTCTCACAACCGTAAAGCAAATCACTTTGAACTGCGGCGTTATACATCCTAACTTTAAGAGAGCCTGGATGTCACGGCAGCATCACGTGTGCTGCAGGTTGGCGGAAGCTGACCTAGCTCTCATTATTAGTGATGTGATCGTCTTTCAAACATCACTTCCAGCTGTAATCAAGCTCCCGGGGTATTTGAACTTTCGACTACCTCCAGCTGATTACCACTGCTGGTGAGCGTAGAAAAAGGCTCCTGCCAATCCTGCAAAAGCATTTTGCACTTGGAAGGCAAAAAGCCCACGCTCCTCAACTGCCAAGAGGTCCACAACGTGTTGCGCAGCTGTACATTGCTGGTCAGAAAGGTGATTTCACCAGAGTATTCTAGATCAGAAACTGTGTTTCCTGGAAGGAGTTCAATTTCACCATTTGGAAAACCAGACAGGACATTCTGTAGAACATCTGTGGCAAAATTGAAGAGAAATGGGGTTATAAGGCAACCGTGACGCACTCTACTGAAACGACAAGAAGGGGTTAAAGCTGGCTGTGAGCCCTAACTGGATCTGAGGTACGGCGGTGCAACTCTTTAAGAAGCAACTCTAACCTCTTATGTACTCCATTCCTCAACAAACAAATCCACAGTGTAGTCATATCGTCAGGGTAGAAGGCCACGCGAATGTCCAGGAACACGAGGATCGTTGGTCCGTGGAAAGTGTGACGATGTTCTAGCAGCTGTCGCAGGTTGAAGAATTGATCGACGCATCCACAATCGGTACAAAATCCGTGAGTATGCTTTCCATGCGTTTGATACAACCTGCGAAGTATGACAGAGGTTATCAGCTTCGATGCTATTGGGATCAGGCTTACTCCCCTATAAACAGCGCAATCACTACGCGAACCATTCTTGAAGATGGGAGTCAGAATCAACCCCCTTCAGGATGTGGGACATACTCTGAATTTCAGACCTTTGAGAACAAACAGAGTTCTCTAACAAGCTGTACTTCACAATCTCTGAACAGGGGTGGGAGGAAACCATTGGAGCCCGGCACTTTGTGGCACTTTAAGGCTTGAATTTCCTAGCAGATCTTCACATCAGAAAACGGATTTGTCAAAACAGGTCGTGGGGGGTGTGCCAGAACAGCTGTATGCGAAGTTGACACAGGAGGCCAGCTAAACTGTATCTAAGAATGCTCCACACAGCGTTCGAGATGCCACTGGTGATTGTGAATTGGTGAACCAGCAGCTTCGCAGATCGTTTCATTCACACCTAACGATTTTCTACTAGTGACTGCATCAACCGGATAATCCGGAGTGAGATGGGGCAGGAACTGCAAGCAGAATTTCTTTTTTGGGACCACAAACGCACGACGTGGCATTCTTTGACACTAAAGAAGCTGCAGTCGACAGGCCGACCTTTGGTCTTCCGTTTATCCAGAAGGGCGACTAACTTGTAGAACTCCTTGCAAATTGAAGTGGCGGAACCGCAACACCAAAGAGGCTTCAAGTTAAAGCTGCGTGATGACCTCAACGAGAAGTGGTTTGGAACCCTCCCCTTAGGTCTACAGTCCGGAGCAGTCGGAGACGAGGCTCATATGGGAGGTGTCCCACTTGTTCTAATTCTGAAGACTGAGGGATCGAATGAGGCAGAACAGCTTGCAGGAGTATCCCGTTGCTGCAGCATGTTCCATCTCTAATGCACGTTGCAACCACCGGATTTCGCAATCTCTGCTTAGACCAGCCTTAAGTTCCCATCTCACTATGAACCGTGTTTTCTTAAACCAAATTTCAGCCAGGATCGAATGTGGTGCATCGAGATGACTCGAAGATTTTACTGAAATTCAGGGTGTTACGGCGCGATGCGACAGGCCACAGCTCACTAGACCAGTGGAATGCAAAGCATTCCTGATAAGCGACCAGTGCTGATTAGTGTTATCAGGTGGGATTAAATCTACTTTTCTGGCTAGCACGTTTTGGAACACCGATAGTCAAGCTGGTTGGAACAGGTAATCGCAGTCTAACTGTCGTTGCAGCGTGCGCTTAGCGCGTCCACCGAAGCACATGGACAGCTTCGTATTAACCAGGGCTTGATCGGAGCAGGGGGAAGTGTTCCAGTAAGATCGACAGTCTTGTATACAATCCCATCATTTGGAGCTCACAGTGCTGTGATCAATCCGGGTCAATTGCTGACTTGAAGAAAGAGGACACCAAGTGGCGCATAGGCAATCTGAGCACCTGAAGTTCGTACTGGCGAGGAATAGACGCTGGCCAGAACCATGGAGCCAAAAACCGTTCTCTTTTTCCAAACAACAAGAATCTAGCCCAGAAGGGCCGCCTAAATGCGCCTAGTTTGATGACAGCCTATCGTGAATCTTTTCGTCGAAACAATCTTTGATTGTATCTGGTCTGTAATTGGTGGGTGCGTGCACCGAAACGACAAGCAGGTTGCGTCCACCAGGATAGTGACTGCTCGCCTCGCGCGAACCTCCAAGTCTCACTGCGCAAAACCGACTGTCTACAGAGATCCAGTCTAACCGTGCTGGTTCAGTCTTCTCTCTACGAACTACGCCAACGCCAGCAGGACCGGACACTGCATCTTCAAGGTCCATAGTGTTACCGAGGCTGACCCTCCATCGGTCTTTAAAGTTTATAATTTGGATTATTTCCTGATACAGATGTGCATGAATGGTATTTTTGTTTTCCTCTCCCTGTCTCATCTTTATTTACCGGTACCAATTCACCAGTAACTCTTCGAAAAGATTTCCGTTCCCTCTTTTGGTTATACTCGGTTTAGCTCCTACCTTCTTTGTGGTTGCTCGGCTTATCGTCTGCCCAGGAAGGATCACGGCCATTATACGACTGCGCCGTTTGCAGCATTATTCGTTAGATTATCGTACATTTTCTGATACCGTATAATACACGATTCCAAATTCAACTTGTGTTCAAGTGTTTCTATTGTGGACTTACTTTCGGGAATCGTTAGTTAAACAATACCAAGAACTCGTAGAAATTGGACCATGAATTGGTTCGATTGAACTATGCACGCCGAGACAGTATCATTAGGGAGGCCGTAACACTTAAAAAGGCTTAATTAAAACTTAACAGAAGGGTTAGATGGGACGTCAATCGAATGATCGAACTGGAATCTCGAATGAGTGTCTCTTGAATGCAACACGTCACTGGCAAGGGTTTGAAGTGTACGAACTACGGCTGTCATCTTGTGCATGGGCGGGACTCGGAAGCTAGTCAAAGGACGGCGGCTTTCAAGTGGTCATCATCAACCGTTCTGTCCGGGGGTTCAAATCCTGCTTCCGCCGCCAGTCACTCCTCCACTGGCAGCCTCTAGTTGGGTACAACTTGCTTCCCGAAAATATTGTACCGTTACTACATAATAAGAGGAAGTAAAGTAAATATCAAGACGGCTCAGCCATGATTTCATCCAAATGCATTACAGCTAGTACGGTCGACCGAACTTCCCGTTGGAAGGGATAAAATGCTGGAAGGATGAGGGTTGGGGATAAACGTTGTGTACTGTATGAGAGTGCTGTCTACCATGTGAGAATCGTCCGTGAGCATAAAAGAACGGCCAGTTATGGCAAAAGTTGTCATTGTTGGCTGCGTTGGGATTTGTTATGATGGAGAGGTAGGTCGAACTGGTCAATTCACGACATGGCAGAAATGTATGAAAACCTTGACCAGTGGGCTTGGCCAAGTAGGACGTGTTAGACTTCCGGGTTGGGATTCAAGGGACCCAGCTACCAGGTGGCTGGAGACAGTAGATTATATGGCTAGATGTCGCGTCCAGTGGCATAGTTGCATCTGAACTCTTTCCTTATCTACGCGGTCTCCTTTTATTACTTTATTTTCGGTTCTTTTTCACTTTCTGCTTTTACTCTTTTTTTTCCTTCACTCAACGATGTTGCGAAGCAGCGACCAAAATTGGAGAACAGAAGCGCGAGGTCAATAGTTGAGGGAACTGAACTGAACTGTTATACTACCCGGTTGCCCGGCCCAGAGCAAGGCCGTTTATTTGAGAATGCACCTCTGACCTTTGTACAGCCAAGCGCGTCTTGCAAGGCAGTAGCGTTGATTCAGGTGAGTTGATGGTCACTGTATGATCCTTTCGTCTCTTCTGAGAAACCTTGTCGGATAAGTGGAACACGGCAAGCAGTTATGGCTTTATTTATTGGTGGGCCACATTTGCAACGTCGCGGTGTCGTCAGCAGATCTGTGGTGTTTTGGAGCGAAGACACATCGTCAAACAGAAAACCTGCCACATCCTCAAGCATTGCCGCTGATCGTCCACAAGAGTTTGTTTGATGAAACGGTTAACCACTGTAGTTGCTGCCCTGCTTTACGTGATCTGAAGACGGTCCCGGGAGCAAACTTCTCCGCTCCCCCCAACCGATACCTCGGATACTATCTATCAGAAGCAATATTCCACGACTGGATTCATGCCTTCCTGATAAGGATTTTTTATACTAGTGAGTAGGTTTTATTGAGCACTTATCTAGACTTAACTCGTCACCTACTTCAAACTGTCTACACTTGGTTTCAGTCGCAAAGATACAACCATAGAAAGTGCATGACACTACAAACCAGAACAACCAAACTAATAAACTGAGGAGAAGGAGAAGGTTACAGAAAAATACCGCGGAACGTCCGTGATCTTGTACGTGTCAATACTTTACGAATCAGTGAGACACTGGTGTAAAAACTAGGGTGACAAATTCCAGTGCGTAATGCTGCGTATAAATATAGCACTTGGAGTATAAATATCAATGTATACATCTCAATATGTCAGTCGATGTGACTCAGGCAAGTAGACCAATAAGCGACCTCACTGTGTAGATTCAGAAACCGATCAACGCCAAAGCTTTTAGCATTTGGATCGCCCTAAAAGTTCTCAAACCTATGGAACCCAAACTTCGACAGTCGCTGATCAACGATGAGGTGAGGATGGTACTGGTCTTTGATGCTCTTGCACGGTTTCGGCTGACTATCACTACTGATCACTGTGGCCACTTTGGTCCTAAGATAGCAGCAACCCGCATCACGAAAGTGACAAAGTGAGACAAGCCGCAGAACAGAGCGAGTTCAGCAACCTTTAGTGCTGCGTACTTCGTTGGTTGATGGGCTGAGTGAGCCTCTTGAGTCACAGTGTAACATTTGGCCACATACTATGAAGACGAAAAAAATCGAAAAGAAGTGAGTTTCTTGCGAAGTTTTTGACGTCAATCTCTACTGATGCAACGGTAGTGACCGCTTGTGTGCACTGTGCACTGTGTGATCCGACCTTACGCGGCCTGTCACTAAGACTTAGTTTTATCACTTTTGCTCAGCGTTCCGCTTGTTGCCCAACACTTTATGGAACCGCCTCAACTGAATGAAACTGAAATTTTTCCCCATTAGAATATGAAAGTTTGAAAATGCAGAGAGAAAAAACTGGGACATGCCGTGCAAACTAATTGCGTTGTTTTGTTATTCAAACTTTGCGAATAGCCATCTTGTTTTGGTATAAATTCAAAGAAAAAACATTTGCACGATTTGGCCCAGGTAGCGCACACAGTTTAGCACAACATCATTGCCCCACTTTCCACTTAGCTGTGGAAGGGAACAGAGTTCAGGATCAGCAATGTCTGGTTTAGTTGTGAGAAAAATTGGCATCCGGTTTTCGTGAACGCATCAAAGAGATGTAATACGAATTTCGAGTGATTTCTAGATGTACTCCTTTATGAAAGACGGCATTTGGCTGTGAAATCGCCATCACTGAAAATACATGGCGGTGCACGAGCAGCGTGTCCATCAACTCATTGACCAAGGTTGTACAAAAAACAGTGTTCCCGCGTCTGTGTTACAGCGAAAACCACTTCAATTGCTTATTTATGCGACTCTAGCCCATTTACACAACTAGACACAAGTGAAGTCCATCAGTCGGTTACACTGGCTTGAGGACAAACTACGAGTGCCCGCGAGGTTGTGACTGTGCACAAAAGTGAATCAGAAACCAAATGCTGGACGAAGTGAACTGTTTCGATTGTTCGTGCCGAGGACGAAGCAAATTAGAGTCGAGCTAATCTTGACCAATGTGACGCCGTGTGTGTGTATTGCCAGTTAATCCAGTATGTACCTACCGGACCTAGTGGTTAAGCAGGAAGCTAAGGAGGATCTTCGAGTTGACCCATTGTAATGCGGGCGTGCATGTTGGCCACTCGTTGTCACTCTCTCTAATACAACCACACATAAATTTACAGAAGCTGTTTAACATTGAGTGGTTCACGAGCATTATTTTTCTCAATCTGTCACGCTTCATGCGTGCATGTGCTGCTGCTGCTACTGTTGTTGTTGTTGCTGCTGCTGCTGCTGCTGTTGTTGTTGTTGTTGTTGTTGTTGTCGTCGTCGTCGTCGTCGTCGTCGTTGGGTCCAATTGTAGTAGCGTGAGTAAGACTAAAATGACGTATGCTGAGAGATAACTGTTTATCATCAATGATAATGATAACATCTTGAGTACCATCTGCATTTCGGTTCCGAAATCTGTGGGTAAGAAATCAGAATATCTGTACCAATACATGAGGGCACTATCAGTTCCAATGTCAGTGGATCTAGCTATGCTAATCTTCCTGCTGAAAGACATATGCGCGAATTCTCTTCAGATCACATTAGAACATAATATGGAAACTGACCAAACCAAGAAACGGCACATCCAAATTCGACTCATAAGCTTACGATGTGAACCACATCTCTGATTCCGTCAAGCATACTCATCACTTGTGTGGACGATAAAAAAAACAAGGACATGATTTGTCGGGTCAGAGTGAGCGCCTAGTTAGAAAGAACAAAACTGAACAGTTTGAGAAGAAAACTTAACAGCGCCAAAATAAACTTTGTGAATGTGTTTGTGTGTGTGTGTGTCTGTCTGAGTAAGGGACTGTGTGTGTGTGTGTGTGCACAATCGTCAGACAACGAGCACACACCAAGTATGGATAGTCGCCACGCTTTTGTTCTGAATCGTTTGTGGATCTTGTTCAAACAACCTTATCAATCTCACGAGCACTCCGTCACTCGCTCACACGCTCGATCATCCCTGCCCCACGAAACTCGCAAATGCACACAATGCGGTGGGAACAACGGAAACAACATAACTATCAATAGCTAACCAGATCAAGATAAACAGAACGAACGTTTTAATTGTTGGAACAAATGTTTCAACTAGTCCGGATGGTCAGTGGTTGAAAGGCAACAGGGAATTTCGTATGGAAGCAAATGTTAGGGACAGAATAATCGGGGGAATTAGAAGAAATATAGCATCTTGGCAAATAAAAAAGTGAGGACAACCGGTAGCCAACAAGCTGGTCATTCGGGGCTTAATAACTAGCTACATGTAGCGTTTTATAGGAAGTGGAGTTGGAATGATCGAAAAACAAACAGAAAGATAAATAACCGTGATGACAGCAAGTGACAATTACGTGTCAACTTTGTAATGGTTTCTTCGTTGCCAGGAAAGATGACGTGCATTGATAACCATCATATCAGTCGCGTGTGCGCTAATAGTCAGGAGAGGACTTCAAAGTCTCTTATGTTGTTTTTGGCTGCACAGAGGAGGATTGTACAGACTAATCGCGATCGCCCATGCAGAGGCTGAGATTCATTACTTATAATATATATATATATATATATATATATATATATATATATATATATATATGCGTGTTTAGACTTGTTGGTGTATTTTAGTTACAGACTCTTAGAATGTTGAAGAGATCTTCACCTTCATGACTGAAAAGGTCCCCGAATTCAATGAGAAGTCAATTGGTTTTCATGCTGTTTCACGAATGGTTCGCAAATAAAGTCATGCAAGATTATTTGTCTGTTCATTATTTCACTGTAAAACTTGTGAAAGCATGCTCGTATTCAAGGTCCATTCCACACAATTATCCTCTAATAAAACAGAGTTAAATTTACTCGTAAAAACCTCTATGTTCTGTAGAGATTATTCCAAGGTCTATCTGCACGTTGACCATTGGAATCAAGAGTTAGGTACAATGGCGCACAAGATAGAAAATTATCTCATCACCTACATCGTGGACTGTATGTCCATGAGACTGTGAAAAATCATGATACATGGAGGCAGATCAAATGCTTAGTACCGGGTAATAAAATGCTGTTCTTAGTAATGTCTGAGTTATATTAATATCACGCCATTACATCACATTTTATATGAACAGTGTTAGGTGAACAAAACGGAAATCAAAATAAGGCGATAAGTCAAAATTAAGTGGGGGAGAGGGGATCAGATATCACATGCGTGACCTCGATCCGCCCTGCGGGATTATTCGGACAATTATTTCAATATAAAAATCTAGTTCCATTTACTTTTAGAAGTTCACATTCCGTCGCAGTTGCGGCCCAGTAGTAACGGCGAAGATATGATTTCGTCTGCATTTTGAGCAAAGGTACTTGTCACATACAAGCAGAACACAAGGGTTATTGTCCCGAACCCTCGCCACTACTGAGTAGTTCATTGAGGAACGGCGATGTAGGGTGTACCATTGTCGTTCGGATAGTTTTACGATACCAATGCGGCATTTTTTCCGAGGCCCACATTATGCCTTTCCTACTTCACTTCACTCCATTTCAGTTCAAACAACCCTCAGTCGTGCACTGGGTGCCTTTGCCGCGGATTTTATCTTTCAGAAATAATGAAAAAGCTGAGGCAATAAGAGAGTAGGGAGAGGACTGCGATTCGGCAAGGAAATTTTGTCAGTACAGGGACGCCAGTGACTGTGACATCGAGCCATATCCTCCAATGTATTTAACCACTGATTGGGATGGGGGGATCTTTTGCATACCACCAAGGAAGCTTAGCACGCCCTACGTGCCCGAGTTAACTGTCTGGGGTTTTCATACATTCTTTCTATGTTATGGACTGACCAATCTTACCCATCTCCCAACCATTACCGGCATAGCGAATATTGCACGCCGAGGAATCCTATCCGGAGGCGTGCACAGAACGTTCCAACCACCTTAGCTTGATAACCTTTAGTATTTAATCTAATGGTTTAGTCTGTGAGCATTGCTTATACAGTGTTCCCACCAGATTCGAACAATGCTACGAAGACATCGGTGTTCGAATACCGACAATCTTCGTGTAGCCACCATGGGCAGTGGCCATGTTTCCGAACCATAAAGAAAAATTGGCCTAAAATTGCGGCATACAATTAAACATACGAACAATCAAACAAATCCATACATCCCATTATCCATTCACATTTAAGCCTCTCTAGCTCTTTATCCATCTATCCATGCCCGTCTGTCAGGCTCTCTACCTTCGGTAGTTTTCTCTATCATTTCTGTTCATTATTCTTTTATTTGCTTCCCTTTCATTATATATCGATGCTATGGCTTTTAAGAGAAGGGGTCACGGCTATTTGGAGGCTGTGAACTGCAGCATTGACCGGCGGTGACTCGAGGATTTGAATCCCCGGAGCCAAAAGTGTCTAAAGTCTATCGGTGATGACCGTTTGACCACCACCAGTTAAATGATAATAAATAATAAATATTGGGCTAAAGGTAGGCCGAGAGACTGGTGCTTAATTAGCATGAGCGGGTGTTCGCACTTAGGACTGAACTCGCAAACAGGAAACTCTGACCTTAGTTCGGGGCCCAATTCTTCGCGAATAATGCAGACAATATAGATGAGGTCACCTTATACATTTTGGCACGCCTCCAAGAAAAAGTCGACCTTCGTAGCTGATCCCATCTAGTCCAACCACGAAATGTGTGTGCATCATTTGTTTGGTGGTGATACATTTCTTCTCGAATAATGAGCCGGGACCGAAAATTGCAGTTAGTTCGCCAGTTCGGTCTTCAAAAAGAAAGTTTTATTTTGAATGGCAGCAGTCGACGTACTTTATTTACGGTTAGATTCACTATGTTGCATTACCACTTGTCATTATTAAAATCTCTTGGATACACTACTGGAGGTTCATTCCACCTTTAATGAGTCATACACCGCTCATTATTCCCAAAAAACCAAGATAAAACATTTGATGCTTAGTGATTCCATGATTTTTACCGATAGAAGGCAGTGTTGATGCTCCACGGTGGATCATTTCGTGAAGCTTGAACATGTTATATTAGAAGCACACCTTCTTCGCCGCGGTAGGCATCGGTCAACAGATAGTTAAGGAAGGGAGAGGGGTAAAAGAGTCACGAATGAACAGAAAGTTACCAAAATATCTTGCTGTTCTAGTTGGTGTGCACAACCAGGTCTGCTTTCAGTGAGCCAAACCCGTTTTGTGCCTTTAAATATTAGGGGGGGGGGGGCATGCTTTTTGTTTTGGTTTCGTACTGTTCATGGATCTTATCTGAACACTTCGCTTCTGATTCTCTGTTTTATTTTCCACACCCCAATCATTGATCGGATACGGTGGTTTTGCTTACAGAGTACTCATAAAAGTCTGGTCCATCTAATGAGCGGGTCTTCTTTTTTTTAAGGTTCTATCAAATTGAAGCCGAATTCGAAAAGGACTAGTTTGTGGATAAAGTTATTGTGAAGCTACTACAGAGGCATACTCAGAACCAGTTATCAAACATTGCTTTCGTATAACCCTGTTTGTCATGACCCCGTTATTCAGTTGATACTTAGTCGATAAATCAATATCGCCCAGTTCGTCGTGTATTGAATGACTCTTAATTTGTCAATCACGTTATTTCATGTATTGTACTGAGATACTGTGGGTTAGTCGGCACGTTCTTCAATTTCCGATAAACCGTTGCTCGGCACAAGTGTTGTTTTGACTTGCAAATTAGTGGCTTTAGCAGAAACCTACTCACCGGTATATTCTGCCCTACCCAATGTTCCATTTCGCATGTGATTTTAATTTAATGTATCAAGGCTGCTAACTAATTGTGGATTAGTTCCGTGAGAAATTTTTCAGGCAAATAGTTAAGAAATCAAGAGTCACTGAAGCAAATTTCTAGTGCAGGTCTGTTTACTCGGAATAGATGCCGTGATTTATTGATGTTTTATGGCTGATGGCTATTTTCATGTGTTCATTCGTTACCCGATCCAACGTCTTAGCACCGTGTGTGAAATTGGTGGTATAGCGCCGTGTTCTGCCTGCTGAAAGCGGGAGACATCTGGGATTGTCGGACATGTGGTTTCAAGGTTTCTGGGGGATAAATCGAAACACCCATTATATTTTTTTGCACGCCAAAACGCCTGGTAAGCGCCACTCAGGGTAAGAGATTCACTGCAGTCGTGGGAATTGTGCAGCCGTACTACGTATTTCCCCGACAAAAAGAGTGGGAGGGGAGTTACTAGACTACCTTTAGAGATTTACGTTCGACTGACCAGCTGTTTGTAACAGCGGCCTACCAAATCAACCTACATGCACGGCATACATATTCGTGAAATATAAGATACACAGTAATTGAATGTGAGTCGTGGGAACGTGTTTGGCTAAAGGATAAGAAGTCAAAGCAGAGCCGGACCAGCGAGCTTGGTGAATTATTATTTTGCAATAATACCCAGGGAGTTGCTTGTTTCACCGAATCAGAATGAGATAGTGAAGTGTTTACAAAGGTCGTAAAATAAGTGTGATTTCACCGACTCAGGGGCATTATGTGCGGCATAGAAAGCAAATGGAGATCAAAAAATATGCTGAGACATTTTAATAATCTAACACCAAACGCTCCTCAACAAATTTGTGAGAGGAAAAGTAAACAGCATTAAGCCACATAACTTTGGAACACCCCGCCAACTTATGTTTTTCTACTATCCAGTAAGCTTTAACTCTTCAAAGTAAACTGTTCTTTCTATGAAAGCTCCTTTTACTTTTGAAAACTGATGTGGATTGTAGCTCAGGTTGGTGTTGTTCAGCGGCTTCTGATCGCTGAGCCTAGCATTTAGATCGCAAACGTTTCATCACGACATCATCAGTGAGCACTGACGATGTCATCTCGGCTGATGATGAAACGTTTGCGATCTAAATGCCAGGCTCAGCGATCAGAAGCCGTTGAGCTTCACTTGCTCTCGTGGCACTTGAATTCCGCTGCAATTCTTTTTATTGCATTGAATGCTTGGTTACGTGCCAGAAGAAAATACCGACCGTTACTTGAATGTTCTCATATTCACAATGGCCGGTGACATATTCCATTACCAATCAGTGCTACTCGTGTGGCATTGACTGGCGAGAAAATTGAAATACACAAAAACAAAGAGAAGTAAGAGCATTGGGAAAAACTGGAGACAATTACACTGGAAAGTGGAAGCTAAGTGAATGAGATGTTATGTTCTTTACGCATGGAAGAAGCTGAGCACGGATCCCCCACCTGGAGCGTCTTCTTACGAATTTATTCACTTTGGACTCATTTCTTTACAAATTCACACTGATGATGATATCAACTAGACTAAGGATAACACGTTTGCAACCTAGGCTCCAGAGTTAGCAGCTTACAAAAATTATCACGCAACACCAATAATTTAAACTATTAAGACGGCCATACTCTTAAAACGGAGTTCGTAAGGACAGAAACTTCGCTTAAAATTACCTGATCTTATTCGATACATCTCAAGGCATCTGACTTACTAAACGCTTCCTTTGTGGTTTATTGTTTTGTACTTTTTGACCTCGTAGACCCACTCAACAGTAAATGATAAAATCAATGAGTGAGATAGTACATATATGGAGGTTTCCGAGAGATGCACAAAATGCAAATACCAAGAGAGAGAGAGAGGCTGAGAGGATGGAGAAGAGCCAGTTAAGGCATGGAGGTACATCAAAACAAATCTGTGCAGATCGAACTTTCGGGTACAAATAGAATGGAAGTATGCGTGCTTTTGTATGTGTTTATGACGAGAAGGAAAGGTCTGTTTAATTGCAAGAGCAGTTTGATCGAAAGAGTGAGTGCAGAAAGGATACCTTTGGAATCTCTAATCAAAGCGATGACTTAGCAAGGGACACTCAATGGCATTATATTCATAAATGTTAATGGGCGTAACAAGGTTGTACCCCCCCCCCCCCCCCCTTATAATTACGTCTTTACAGGCTCTAGTTGAATGTGTTGGACATTACAAATTAATGAACGCTGTCTCTCTCACTACCACCTCTTTGCCGCGCTACCAACACACGTGTGAATGAGTGCGTATGGGGTTGAGCGCGTTTGTTTGCGCAGCATGATGTTCGTCTCTTTAAGGACTTTAGTCGTTTGCGCTAGCATAGACGATGTACACATTAATTTTGTTTATCTATACAGAATGCAACAATAATGTGAACTACACAGTGTAATTTAAAGAAAGAAGCGAGCATAGTCAACAGATAGATGGGGGGGGGTTCATACGTAGGCAGATAAACATAAACGCATACACTTGCGCATATATAATATTTTTTGCTAACGGAGACAGTTACCGCTTCGTTCTGCTACGCTTGATTGTGTGCGTGCATGTAATTGCACAGTATACGTATCTCAACCAGTTGTCCAGCCACACTCTGCATGGATGGTAATTTCAAAGTAAAAGGTGATTTCGTAGTTAAGAAACAAAAGGATGAATCCGACAAAGAAAAGCGATATGTGAAATACTGAACAATAACAAAGAAAATAATCAATAAAGTGGCAGCTAATCGCCTCTTGACGAACAAAAGCCAAAAGCATCACCTGATCAGGCGGATCCTGAACAATACGACATAATTATTTTAGTAATTAGAGTAGATTCGAAATCTACTATTTGGAACCTAGTGAATGCTTACATATATTTTTAGTGCTTAGCTGAATGGTTTTGCTGCACCATGGATCGTTTCGCAGTGAGGTAAATGAGATCGATAACATTTTCTAATGACTGAAAGGAAAGGAAGAATAGTTAACCTTCATTGTTCCTTTTCATTCACGATGACTTACCGTCACAGAGAAATGCCGGTTCACCTCCGTTCGCCGTGGGATCTGCAGGGTTGAAATATGGGCACAGTGTTTCGACTCGCGTACACCAGGAAACACACGGTTCCACATCCACCAGTCGGTACCTTTGCGCGGAGGTGTAGCTATTGCCGACACTTTGCTGCCTTAGTCCCCGGGAATGACCGATCCACGGGTCCCGGGATTCGGTCGATTTGGACTGCCGGTTCGCGCTCCAGGCGGACTGAACCAGGTCCGGTGAGTTTGAGGAAGACAAATTAGTTCGTTCCCTACGTGTATCACGCGGCACGGGGAATTTGGCAGACGGTAAAGGATCTGCGAGATAGGACACGTCAGTGATTGACTTTTGCAATTCTTCTAACGGCCACACTCGCAAAGGAAACACAGGCTGAATAACGGTTGTGCATAACCAGCTTCGATAAGCATCCTGAAGCAAATAGAAATAGCCAGGAAAAATGAGACTTCAGAATGATCGTGTCTAAAGATCTAGGCAATTTGTATTGGAGACATGGCTTTCATTAAGAAATTGAATATACCAACAGCAGCTACTGAAAAACTGTTATTCAAAAGTACATATTGCGCGCAGATCATCCACCGATACACCATTGTTACAGTAAATGCGCAAATCAGCAGATTTTCGTGATTAATAATTGAACATATTTACCAAACGATGCAATATAGATCTGCCCAGAATAACGATGGAATATTTGAATTTGAAACAAGCGGTTAAAACGAATATACGACTGCCGTTGGAAACAGTTCATCTGAAGTATATGGACTTAAGCAATCGGCATGAGGTGGTAGTTTCTTCAAACTGAACGAATGGGTAAAGGGGTAAGATGAAAAGTTGTGAGCCCTTGCTGAGTACAAAGGAAATTACTCCAACATTCGCCATCAAATGATCGGATCATCATGGGACCAACAAACTCTTCTCCATTTCTTTTAGCCATTACATCAATTGACCACTCCTCTGCTCATCGAAGATTATATATATATATATATATATATATATATATATATATATATAATTGAACTAATTCTAACAAAACGCCCCGCAACGAGGAGCAGGCGAGATGAGGATACTGTCCGTATCTGATGGCCTAAGTGACCATCTTATTCTTCACCTCTGTTGGTACATTCTGAGGAAAAATCGGAAATTATTATGCTCTAGAAACCTGTTAAACATATTCGATGAGTTGATCTTAAACCATAAAACCAAGTTTCTGCCTCCGACGTTATCCAAAACAGATAAAAGTACAAAAACCAGTATAGCTCGACGACACCTACCGAGAACATCACACATTTGTGCTCTGGTTTCCATCACTATCTTATTCATATCCTTTTTGCTCCCTTTATTTATTACACGACAATGGCCAACATTTCAGAAAGGAGACCGCGTCCAATGAAAGGCTCCCATTTGGGGCAGGTAACAGGAGGTGAGGGGGAACTGAACCCGGATCGTTATTGTCCAAAGTCTTTCAGAATAAAGGCTCGCCCACCGCCGCAGCATTAGCCAATCGGAAGTGAATTAAACAAAAGCATAAACATCAACTGAGCGGAAAGGAACGGTAGAAGTCAAATCTATGTAGATGGGAAAAGAGTTCGAATGCCAACACGTTACTGACCGTGGTATCCAGCTGTGTCGCCTAACGCCTCCAACAATCAGCTAGGTGGACCTAATGGACCTTAACGCGGGAAAAAACACGTCCTACTTGATCAAGTCTACTGGTAAGATAACCATACCTTTTTGCCATGTTGTTGATTGATCACTGACTCATGGTTTAACCACTACCTACCTCGGAGAAGGTGCAACATGGGAGTACATACATAGGTACACGTAGCATATGCCCCAACCACCGTAGCCTGTTTAGATGGAGCGCTGAGTCTAAAGAGATTGATACCTGATTACCAATACAATACGCCTAACCACATCATTGTTGACACAAGGTTTCCACCATACTGAAGAGATAATGGGAAGACATCAATGCGCAATAGCCTTGTTTCTGAACCGAGCAGATGAACTGGCCTAAGTGCTCCAGCATACATTCGACCGTTCTTGGACAAACGGATGACAGATATATTGACGCCAAAAGGGCTCACATTGGCAAAGGTCAAACGAGCCTTCTATACACAAGGTAAGACTTCATATGGCATCCGAAATCAAGGTGAACTGTAACTGACCAAGAAGCAAAACTTATCCGCTTAGGCTAATGCTTTCGCTTCAAAGATAAGGCTTCGTGCAGGCCGAACCTAGTCATAAAGCAGTATTTGGTCCCTTCCGGGTAGTAAAATCCTCTCCGAATAGAAAGTTGTGCTCATAGGAGCTTTTGTTATTATTTACGAATGTGATGCCTTAAACAGGCCCACCGACATCTGGTACACAAGGATTTCCAAGAAGACAGATTCAATGTCTTTTGTTGCTGGTTTATAGAAGAAATAAACATCTTGGGATGTAGGAACGATAAAATTCGAACAGAGAAACGGCGTGAGTACATCAGTATCGGTAGCTGCGTTTTACGACCGTGTCTTAGGACTTCATGATTATAATCCAGATACAAATGTTCTGCTCGCAGTGAGTGTACAATCATTTTATGGCCTGCCTAAGGCATATTTTACCATAAGTATTAAAACGTAGCATATATATATATATATATATATATATATATATATATATATATATATAGAGGGAGAGAGAGAGAGAGAGAATGTAAGCAACAAATAGAGGTACAACTCGTACAGTGTAGAACTGACACTAATCGTTGCGAAGACTGAGGATTTCGATAAGCTGATCTTTCACTTCAAATGTCGATAGCAAACCCTTCGGAAATACAATTGCACGAAAGAGTTCCACAAAGGAAACACGATCTTTGTTTACGTATGCGTAGGTTATCACGTGGACCATAGCGCATGGCGCCGTGGATGTACAATTCAACTGCCCCAGAAACCGCAATCTGGCATTACAAGCCTGACATAAGTTCGCTTGTAGATAAGTTCAAATGAACGGGTACAAAAGCAATGCAGCAAAAGAAGAAGCGAAGCGCTCCTCCTTTGAGCAGTAACATTACCAAAGCACTAGTAAACGCTCACTTTCTCTGTTGTGCAAAAGATGTTTCCAACTGACTAACTAATCGATGGTAATTCCCGATAAATGGACCTTTTGATTACACTGAACAGACTAATTTTTCATACCAATTGCCTAGTGTGTACACAGTTTTCAACCAGCAAAATGAAATCAAGTCCGGCTATCCTGATTACAGCAAACTGAGTTTTAGTACGAACCAGTAATCGCCTGTTTACTTGCCCAGGAGAAAGAGGTGTGGATGTATTTGAGAGTTCATTTGAAAGGGCAGTGCAAAATAGTTCGAATCTTTAGAGACGCTTTTCTGCGACGCCATAAGTTCAATGGACCGTGCCAAACTGTGGCAGGAATGTTGCTGTTGGTGAGAAAAATATGAACTGAGGAGGAAAATCAAAATAAATATGGTTCCAACTCGATTTTCGTAATAAAAGCAAACTGAGAAATGTATCTGTATTTTCTTCAACAAGTGTGCATTTCATTGTTTTTAATCGTTTGCGACTATCTAAGCACAATAAATCGTATAGTTTTGTAACTTATTTTCTCCGGGCTCCAAATACGCAATTCGGAGAGTAAAAAAACACCAAGCCAGTGTGGACACCAGTTTCATCGTAGCTTTTCTTCAAGTCATTGATCGGTCACCATGACACAGCTTCCAGTGGTGCCCCAAAAAAGCAGATGGTACACGATAGGACAAATCATGTATAGGCTTCCTTGAAGCATGCCCCAGCCCCCGAAGTGATGCAAAGTGGATGCCTCACTAAGAAGGTAGCTATCTTCACCTAATACACGATGACGAACCACGTCTTTATTTCCGTGACTTGTGCTACACTTTCTCTAGTCAGATAGATTGTGTTGAACAACAAACTGAGCAGTAGGTTTGTGGGAAATTACTTAGTTTTTAACTGAAAACAGGAAAATACACAGTTTAAAAATAAAAGAATGCTAAAAAAGAATATTGCTCGAAAGTAAATCAATAAAATATTTCTGGCAAACTGTGGGAAACGATGTCTTTTTGAGCTGACAAGATATAATATGCTGAAATTCTGTATTTACTAAAGTCACACGAAAATTACGTTTGATTTTAGCAGATCGGGACAACCCTCGGCTGAGAACACCAGGCTATTAAACTAAACTCAAAGAAATAATATGAATTATCAGAGATTTTGTATGCTTTGGTGTATCAGGCAGACAGGGTTTTTGCTATTGTTTGAACAAGGGAAAATCATCTGACTGATAAAATCAGACCAGCTTTGGCAGTCTTTGCAAAATGCCACATTTTATAAATAGCGGAAGGCCCAGACAAATGCTGACTGTAAAAATTAAAACGTGTAATTGTTTTTCTCTGTGAAACTACTCTATTTTATGATATATATATATATATATATATATATATATATATATATATATATCATAAATTATCACTCAAACAGTCATTCCGGTCCAGGAGTGGAGATTTCTAAAAAGGTTAACTCACTGTGATAGGTGATTCGGACAAAATATCCGGGCCGAATTTCAGTTTCAGTACAAGAATCCGTTCTCTATTAAATTTTTCATCCAATTACTCCATGTGACCTACTTGGAACTAGTAGAAGTCAACGAACCCTACAAATTACATGAATCAAAATACGCCTCACCAACCTAGCTATTATTACTATCTGGATGTGTAAATTCTGACTTAGTAACCTCAAGTTGAACTCAGTTTTAGATGTGCTCTAGTAATCCATTAGGTAACTGCCGTCCTTGTAGATCTCGTACTATTGCATAACACTGGTGGAAAATGGTTATCCCGTCAGATTTTATTGAAATGAACAAAAAGCCAAAACCTAAGAAACCCGTTGTTGCATCAGAATCTAGAATGGAAGTTACAGTTTGCCTCCTATTCAAAGACGATGGCACAAGCAACCTTTTAGAAAGACGATTAAAATCCATCGTTTCTCGCACTCCACAGGGTTACCAAAATTCTTGTATTGGATCCGAAGGCTTCTCAGCCACCCCCTCCTCCCTCCCCGCCTCATTTAAAGAATGTCTACCCGTGCATGCCAATTATAATGTTTGCCGACTTTAGTGTAGGTGCAGAGCCACCTACGTTGGCCGAAGGCAGAGGAACTTTCGTGATTGAGTATCTATCAGGGTTCAGCGTAAGGTTACCAAGTGAGGTCTACAGCGTCGGTTACCAACCGCACTCGGTCGTCCAAGATGCCTACATCCTATTTTTCAAATGGAGCTAATAGTCAAAAGTAAACGGAATGAACCACATAATCATCCTGGAAAACAATGCCTATTTTTCTGATAATCGGTTCACTTTCAGTTACTAGAAAATATTAAATCTTCACCTTGAAATAGTAGTATGAGAACCATGCACTAGCTAGGACGACTCCAAAATGGTCTTTCAGAGCAGTTAGGCCAACCGAGAAAGTTTTTTTAAACACTAATAAAAATGTGCCCTAGTCCTTGGCATGGACGAAAATACTGATTCTTCGGTCCCAATAATGGATTTTCTTTGTTGAACCGATCGACCCATTTGTTCACTGTCGGTCTTGAAAAACCAAGATACTTGGTAATCTGGTGAAGTAACTACCCTGATCCCCACCTTCTGATGGCGTATACCAGATGACCTTCACCTGTGGGAGCATCACGTGATCTCAGAAGAACGGATAAACGCGTGGGCTGTCAGACTGGAAAATGCATGTCTGATGAAACGAATGCAACGGCATGGCTTAAAATTACAACCGTGTTGAGCTAGTTTGAATTGACGGTAGTATGGAGACTATAGTTTATTTGGCAGGGGCGTTCTTCCGGCTAATAGTGTAAAACACGTCCAAATGAACGCTCGGTTTATTATAGGCGTTCCAAAAGGAAGGGTGGAAGGGGGGGGGGAATAACTCAAGACGCCACACTGACTGTTTGACTACCACCTACCTACTATTAGTTAATTAGTTAATTTACAGCTAATGTATAATCGAAACGCCTTGTAAAAGTGTCTTATTTATGTCAACATACGCATATCTTGGTCGCAAGTACCAGAATCAAATAAGAGTGACTTAGTCAAACAACTAGCACATGACGAAAACTCAACAGTGAAAACCGTAGATATTACTGAGTGCAGAATTTGACTCGATAATATATATATATATATATATATATATATATATATATATATATCACAGAGAGAGGAAGGGGAAAATCTGCCTTGCCCAGTTTTTATCACTTCTGTATCGCTCGATAAGTACTAGCGTAAGAGAATACTTGTAGTAGTAACAAGGAATCTCCCCATCCGACATCCGTTTGTCTAAGGACACGGTAGGGTCACACATGGATTTGAGACGACCGTTAGTGAGTTCGCTATGGAACCATTTTGACCAAACTTATTCCAGCTCTCCCTTTATCTCTGTCTTACTGGTCAGCTGTCATACGCGGAAAGACTGGGAACGCAACCAAATGCATCACCATCACCACTGTCGGACAGAAGATATCTGCAATCTTTGTCTAACTTGTGAGGACTGGGAACTGCTCCTGCACCGATAGAGATTAACTCGAGAGAATGAAATGCACCATTTCGTCGTTGGTACGAGCAAATCTTGTATGCGCGTATTTTGTTCATTCAGATGACCTGGTCTACAAGAGCGACAAACTCAGACACGGCCCTTGCACGTAACACAATCTTTCATTCTATCAGTTCGGTAGCAGATTCGCTCTTTAAGCATGATTCATGGGTCATCACTATAAACGAATCAAATGAATTCTAAACTTGCACCTGGAGCATCATTTGCTCAGAAAACAAGACGAATAGTTGTCGACCTCGGATTGTTTTCTGTGTGATCTCGAAATGGTTCACCAACGGAATCCCGTCAGCCGATATGGACTTGTTTTTTTCTGTTTATCGCAGTACTATCGATGATACCGATAAGTTTAATAAACTAAGGTAAACCACAACAAAGTTCACTAATAAGATGCCAGCGCGAGATGACAATCACAAGTGTGCATGACCGTAAAAGACGAAAGACTTCGTGGGCCACCAATCAAATAAAACGGATGCAGACAAATATTCACAAAATCAAGCGTATTGGAGAAGATATCACAAACTATATTCAGTATATGTCCGATTTCTCTGAACAATCGATACCACCATAAATAAGATTTTTCGACTGTTTCTGTCAACGATGAGTGAACTGTGGAAAGAGTGAGCAATATTCATTGAAGGCGGAGTAGATACAGTCATTTTGAGTAAACTAAACAATACAAAACTATTCATCAGTCGCCTTTGATCATTCTGTGAAAAGGGCGACAGTAAAACTACTTTAGTGGCGCTCAAAGAGAAATTTCTGGTCAGAAGTGAAAATTGCACATACGATCAAATGTTGCAAACATTCGACCACAGTAAGTTTCAGCATTATCGTTGATAATCTATCCACAGAGTGCAACTGAGGTGGCTTAATCAGTCAGGTGCATGTCTACATTCGTGTGCTTTGGTCTCTGCTGGATATTAACGACGCTCCCGGTTGACCAGTTCTCGCTCGTCTGCTTCCCGTTAACAGCGCATAGGTGAAGTAGCAAAAGAAAGATACGTTTCTTTTTCTAATTGCCACCTAATATTGACAATATTATGGGAAGTGGGTTAACGAGAAACACTTCAGCCGGATCCCAACTGGAAGAATTTAGAATCACCTTAAAAGTATTCACAATCGACATTTGATTGACTGGCTGGTTCATCGTTCTGACTGATATGGGATCCAGTGCGTCGACCAATCCCACAAACATTTTGTTGCCAGCAACTACACTGCGCGCTGATCGTCTGCGCGACCTACACTAAGCACAAATACAACCTTTTGGTTGTCGTAAATACCATTGAATTGCATTTTATTGTGTAAGTCCGGTGTTATACGTTGACTCCAGATAGCTATCTTCGAAGCATGTTCCTGTAATACCTCATGACGCAAAACCCGCTAACGAAACTGTGGTGAAATATTTTGTAGGCAGGTGCCTAATCACTAAATTTCAGAAGAAAAGCGCGGCTACTTACCGGATTCGCATATATTTTTTCCTTCTTTTGACCTTGGAATACTCCACATTTCAAAAGAACAAACAGACAAATAAGGGCTGAGTAAAAAAAACGAGTCGACTCCGAGACAATTTTTCCCCACGAAAATAGTTTTCAGTTTCCAGCCATAGGGAACATTGTGACTTATTGGTGCAGTTCCATTCTACTGATCTCATTTATCCAACGCTTGACTAAATCCCTACTACAATGGCAGAGATTTCCTATTCTGTAAACTGGGCTAGCCAGTTGTATATCAGATTTTAGACGGATGTAAAAAATATAATTTTGGCACCAGCTGTGATGATTACACACGCTGCATGACGGTTGGTGATGAAGCTATAAAGCCAAATCCCGGTTCAAATACGAGTATACTTGCACTGGTTGGCTTGCATTGCAACCTCCTTCTAAGTCATCTGGTGACCGCAACACGATTTTGTCTGATTATCCTGCTTCAACAGCTAGGAACCTAGAGCCGATTGAGAGAACTTCCTCCGCCCTCTGGTCGGACCATTGATTGCTACGTAATTGATTAGTGCCGTCACAGATAGTACAGGGGCTCGTGGTCACGGCCAGGAGGAGATCGGAACCTCAAACGTCACTGTTTCCGAGCGCGCATGTACATGCAACGAATTTTATCATAGAAAATTGTGAATTCCTCACAAGCTCATAGTAGAAATTTCCCTAGTGGTATTTAAGTTAAATGGGCCATGTTATTCATTACTCTTGGTTCAGAGTTACCTGGGGCGTATATCTTTTGGGACCGTAATTTCTCTAAAGTAGTAAACAGATCGTTTATTCCCTATGTAATTTGGATCGGAGCTTTAAAACCATCACACCTTTTATTTGGTGGCACCAAAATGAAGCTAAGTTCTGTAATTCTCTAATCAGTCTATATATATATATATATATATATATATATATATATATATATATTACCAATTTAGAAAAGCCATGCCTACTGAAAATTGATGAAGCGAACATACTCACCGAAACTATGGAATGAACAAATCCTTTTCGACATCACAGGATCGACAGTGTTCATGATTAGTACAATTCCTGCGAATAATCAACTGTCACTTGGACATAGTGAGTATAGCAAGACAAAATAAGAGGTACATATCCATGGGTATCTTCGCACTACTCTCATGGGATGAAAGTTTGCTTGCACCATGGAGATAGTTAGTCAGCTGCACCAGAAGGTTTCGGTCGCAGAATTTTTTAATTACCGTAAGAATTTACACTGAAAATCAGACACAAAACTAGAACAATCTGAGAGTGTAGCTGCGGTGTGTGTTGCGAAGTATAACAAACTCAGTAGACGGACTGAGAGAGAGAGTAAAGGCATAGTATTCCGAAAAAAAGATAAGGAATCGAGTCTAGTTCTCATGAGCAATCAGGAATAACTGCTGGTATGGTGGAGAATCCATGTGCTACTCAGAAGTAGTATATGTTATTGACCTCAATTTCGGTCACTTAGGAAATGAAACGTCACTCGGACAGAGTATAATGAGCAAAGAACGAGGTGCAGACACACGAGACATATGACAGTACTCTCATCGGCCGAACAAATATCGGGTTGGTTTTATTTTCTTGACGCAAATGAGATCATTAGTTCAGTTGCAATCAATTGAGACTTGCCAAGCAGCTTGGTTGAGGTAACCTAATACACTGTCTAGCGCAACTTAGGAGTTATTATGCTAGAGTGGAAGACGACATGCTCAACGTACGACAAACGTTTCCACGGCCATCCCGCTTAATCTTCATCACTGGGATATGTCTGTTACGAGTGTTCTATTTCGTTCTAGATACTAAGGGGTCCCAATCTTACCAAGGATATCAAGCATCGGTCAGAAATCTCGAAATCGAGAAAAATTATCGGGAAAAGGGAAGATTAACTGCGATAAAAGCGTCAGACCAACAAACACATGGCTTAACCAAGTCTCCTTCGAATCGCGTGTTACAACCAATCTCGATTTTAACGGCTGAGGCATTTCTCAGGCTTACGCCGTTGTTCGCCAGAATTTTTAGTTTATTCACTTGAACAGTTACCTTGTTTTTGATAGTGTAAAACGTGTGCAAAAACCATTTTTAGCGAATTTTATGGGTCAAAATGTCCGGAACGACGGTGTCCAGTAAGGCTGGTAAAAATAATCCCATGCAAGACAGAAAAGTTCATCCAACTAATCTCATCAAAAAAGTGACCTTCTGGGCGTGCACACATCTATCCGGCTGAATGGATCCGTCCGGGCTACTGGGAAGTCGGTCAGTTGGTGTACTTATTGTGGTAAAATAGTGAAAAAATTACAAACACTCAACTGGGATGTAAGCAGTGTGAGCATGCACATGCAGAACTCCTCCCCCTGATCCTCGGGGGAATTCTTGAAGAGTTCATAATCAAGAGACTCCATGAACCGGCGAACTAAGCTCCGTCACTTTTAAAAGGTGAGTGCAAATCAGAAATTTGTCGGCCCGTGGCAATAAAAGTAGGTTATGTATTGGTAACGAACATCTAGATTAGCAGAGAAATTCTCGACGATCAACAGCTGAGTGGCAAAACTTCACAATCTGAGCTCCAGGGTAGAATGTCAAACCAGGATCAACTTGCCAGGTGGACGACTGTAGTGTTACGTGTGCAAACTGATTGCTCAACTACAATTTCGGTGACAGTAATGGTGTCAAATGTTGCAGCGTAAATAAAATGATGACATTATTGGGGATGTACTTACGATAACTGTGTGCATTGCTCTCGGAATTTCAATGTATCCACTCATCTAAGCGTTTAATCTGTTTACATTTTTTTAGTGCATTAAGAACTGTTTCACTGAAAATACTACAGTAGTAAGGGCTGTGCCACATGGTTCGACGATGCGAGCACATCGTTTAAACCTTCTCCAATCAATTTGCCCTACAGCATTTGATATCATTACCACGGTCAAATGCGCAGCAAATGATCGTCACACTTTCGCATTTGTTCAGCAAGCTTTGCAACACCAATCTTTGTAAAGAAAAAGATTGTTCCAATAGCTCCTGAAGTCATTCCGATACTTTTGACCTGACTGACTTGCTGCGGCATGGTTAAAGGTTGTGCTTCAGGGCTAAAGAATGATGGGTCGTGGATAAAAAATTGCGGGTTTTGCCTAAAGCTTGATGGGAAAAGGTATATACGCACTAGACAAGAGAGACAGAGCATACTGTGATGATACCAATCAAGAAATTCCGCGCTTGTTTCAGATATTTATTTCCATTCGAATAAAAGTGCAACAAAAGGACTGGGCGGGGGCTTCAGAAGACGTTAGCTTTAGCTTATTTCCACTTCTTAGACAGTCCTGTAGAAGCGTGTAGAACCAAGATAATCCATTTGAGTGTAGCACTAGTTATCGGTCATACAGGCAGATTCGTTTCCTTGATTCGCATAGTGCTGAGAAAATGCAAAATAGTAGTAAAGGAGAAGTTCTGATAGGCGATTGACAATTGTATGGAAGGTATTGTAACAACCCCAACCCCCGGTTATCTCAATACGTATTGCCTACGGTGGTTTAAAGTTTTCTCTGAGGCTCAGTTACATCCGATCGGATCTCCACTTCATACAAATTTGACTTCACTGGTTAGTATATTTTTAGAAACAGAATGATTGAAAGGCCAATAGTTCAAGCTTTCAATAGGGAAAAACATATCCAACGCATCCTTCCTGTCTTGAAAAGCTTATTCTACTTGAATACCGGTCAGTAACTTTGGCCACTCGGTGTCCTAGACGATGAATGTTACTCCAGCCGACCATTCTGTAGTGATATCTGCTTCAGTCGCTCAATCATTCTTTTCAATTTTTGTCTCTGCGCCTCCGCTGTCTCCTCCAGTTTCTCCGTCTTCTTCATTATTACTTTCTGACTTTCTCAAATGAACTTTATTTGTTCTTATCCGAGGATCCCCAGAGTGTATCAGATGGGATTTCTTACTTGCTCGCGATAGCACCTCTGCTTTCGTCCAGGATTTTTCAGTCGATCATCGATTAAATTTCGACTATATCTGGTATAAGTGGACGCAGTGGTTCGCTGCCCTAGTCTGGGTTCAATAACCCAGCACATGCTGGTTGGGTCGCAGGCGTCCGTCTTCCAGATAGGCATTTCGTTAGGCTTGGTCCCACAAATGGAGAACACATATCTCGAATCTCATTGAGACCGATAAACGGATCACTGCCCTCGGCCTTCAACAACTTGAGTCTCTTCTTTACTTGATTGGCCGCGCTCTTCGCTTTACCGTTAGATTCACTGGGGCGAGGACTGGTGATATGGTGGCCGAATTGCCCCATTTCTGAGAACCGCCAGAATTCCGTGCTGTAAGATTGAGGACCCTCATCGGAATTGACTGGAATCGAGATTCCCTCTCGTGGAAATCTAGCTCGCAGTTTGGTGATAATGTATACAAGTGTTTCTGTCCTAACGAGGCCGACTTTGAAGAAGTCACTGTATTAGTCAACGGTCACTAAGTAACCGCCCTTCCCGTGGTAACAAGATACCCCGCGCCACAATTTACCAAGGCCGGTTCAATATTAGACGTACTTCCGTCGGTTTTCTAGTTGGTCGGTTATAAAATTTCTTGCATGATTCACTTTCGCCCACCACCCGCTTAACCTGTTGTGCCATATTCAAACTGTAGCACATCTCTTCTGCCCGGTGAATACATCCACTGGTACCTACATTTGAACGATGTACGAGACGCAGAGCGTTTTTTCTAGTGGCTTATGGAACCACCAAACGTTCATCCCACAAGGCCAGTTCGTCCCTTGTTGTTAGTTCATCATGGAACTTGAAATAAGGTAATACTGCTATCAACAGAGTTATTTTATCTTCCGGTCAAACCTGGATGATAATTTCCTTCAGGGGTTGTAGATGCGGATCTGCCATTGTGGTATTCCGGATTCGGGACAACTCGGATTTCATAACCGGCAATTCAGTATTCAACGTTTCTTTTCTCCAGTAGTCCTCTGTATTCGGTAGCAAGGCTTGTGAGAATACGTCGGCTACAAACATTTTTTACCTTGTTGACAATGTAGTAGTTCGTAGTTATACCTTTGGAGACGTATCAGCATCGACTGCGGTCTTCTTGGTGCTCGACACAGCGGCTTATCCACGACCATGATCGATGGCTTGTGATCTGAGTACATGTGCGCAAGCCGGCTGAGGGTGTAGTTATTGAATTTCTCCGGAGAGCTCACAACTGTCAGTAGTTCGTTCTCGATGTGTGCATATTTCTGCCCAGAAACTGTCAAAGTCCTTCTGCGATAATCAAGGAAAGCCCATTTTGTATATAACAGCTCCTAAATCATGGTGACTACTAGCAATCTGCATGCACAGAAATAAACTAGGATCACTATACACTAGGACCGAAGTCTTCACGATAAGCTGGTTTATGCGCCTAAATGCTAATTCCTATTCCTCTGCCCAAAATCCACGTTTATCCTCTACCTGTTAATCAGCAAATCGGTCTCGTCAATTTCGCTAACTCTGGCAAGAATGCACTCAGATAGTTGATCATTACATTACAACGTGGGACATCTTTCCTGTCGATTGGCGCAGGCATGTCCACAATTGCGCTCGCCCCTTCCGGATCCGATTTATTACGTACACTGGTGATAATGTGACTGCCGCTTGACAAAATTTTAACCTAAACCAATTCACTTTAATTGTTTCTCGGATTCAACGTTGCAGGAAAGAATAGAACCTTCTGTTGTCTTGTTTGATATTTTGCCAAAAATAAAAGATCAACTGCTACACAGAGTGCTCCAGTTAAGTCGTCCGTCCGATAGTTGAATGACACCAAACCCAAGTTTTCGATAGGTTCACATCCCAGTATAGGAACATAACCCTGGTCGATCACAGCAAAATGTATGATTGATGAGTGCCCATCTTTGATGTTGACAACTTTTAGCACTATGTAGTCCGTTGAATGAACCTTGACATCGTTCCACATAATCAGTCTCTACTGTGTTGGTGTCGACGCAGTACAAGGCATAGAATCCATAGACACGATGTTCACCCGTGTCTAGCTGAAATCCCACTTATTCTCCGTTCACTAACATTTTATCTTACTGACGTCTGCACTCCATTCAGTCGTTGTGTATTGTGAGAATTTTGTTCCCTACCCACTACTTTCTCGGTGAAATAATTTGGCGCGAAATGATAGCGCTTCTCGTAGTCAATAAAACTTCTTCCCCAGGCCGGAGATCAAAGAGCAGTTTGTTTTGTGTAGTTCCCGGATGTTATTTTGTGTATTCCACTAGGTTCTGACGCTTTCAACGTTTCCATGGATTTTTACGGCCATCTTCCCACCTCAGCGGATATCGACGCACAACACGAGCGCTAACTTCGGAATTTTCAACAGCCTTTTAATCACAGCGGAGCCGTATAACTATCACTATTCGGTTCTGTACGAGGCTCTCTTTTAGGGAGCTTCAAAAATAGCATGGTCCCATTAGTGTTTTCAAAGACAACACAAAGGAGTCAGTCGAATCACCCAGCTTTCATGTCCGCTGTTAAAACAAATGGCTCGTACGTTTTTTTCATTCACGGAGATAATATCGTTCGATTTTGAACATAGACATCGTCTAATCACTGCTGCCTTCACCTGAATCATAATAAAATTCATTGATGACAAGAAGCCCCATCGGCTCAACGGTGTGACGAGACAGGATGAGCTGGCCTTTAATTTGTGTTCCTTTTACTAAATTCTTCATACTGTGTTCGCCACAGCCTTTAGTTTTCAGCCAGTCGAACCTTGTCGTCCATCACCATGCACGTCAGTGGGTGGATCTGTAGACGATTGTGCGGGAGCCCCTTTAGTATTGAAATTTTCACATCAGTTTCCGCTAACCCCATGTCAAAAAGTCAGTTCTTTAGGAAAATCAACCAGTTTGCAGTTATAGCGTACAACCCGGAAATCCTAATCGTGGCTGACTCTCCGATGGTTCATAAAACCTTCCGCACCAGTATGATTGCTCGACTTGGGAGATGCTAAACAAAAGCCTCTTGCTGGCCAATCAAAAAGCGCGTTGATGCGATAAAACAAAGACATCCAACACAATGGCTTGCTTCACTTTGCCGAAATATCAACTAATTGATTTTTCTTGAACCCAGGTGTGCGTGTGTGTGTGACCTCACTGATGCCGGGTAAGAATAGAAAGGTATGATGTCACGGTAGTTGAAAACTGTGTGTTGTCGTGTGCGTGGCTATCCGTGCAACCGATCTGCAGCCCTAGACTTTTCCCCCACAAAAACAACATTTGTCAGTATGCTACGCAGTATCATACACCTGTGTACATAATTTGTAGTTAATTCAGTCTAGTATCTATTTATGACAGAGCTGACGGGAGTAAATGATCTTGATACTACAAAGTTGTTTACCAGGGCTACATTATTATAGAACAGTTCTGAGTAATTTTCTCTCAAAGTGACACTCGCTGGTATGTACCATGTAAAAGAACATACTTGAATTTGAAGCTATACTATTTGTTCCAATGATTTTGATAACTTTCAACTTTTAATATGAACGGACATGAAACACATATTGGCCACGATGATTCGGGTCACCAATTAAAAAACTGTGCATGTAGAAATACACGATAACTTATCAGTGCACTGCTGGCCTCAGTGGTCATTGGTGATGTGCAGATTTACCACCACCTGATTCGCTTTTATCTTGGTGAATAACTTTCAGTTCCTTTGATCGATCGCATCAAAATAAACGTGTTTTTTTTATTCTACTGTGTATTCCTCTCGTGCAAACCAAAAGGGACGGTTTTTGAGCTATCTTTTTAGACTTTATGAGGTTCACAGCCGCTTCAAGGCTGAGCACATAGTAACTGGTTTCCTTCATCCATGCTCTCGGTATGCAATTATATAAACGGTTGGTCCTGTCCTAGAGGTCGATTTAATCAACCGGTTCAATTCTGAGACCACACCGGAAGAAAACAACAAGACACTATAATGCAGCATTCGCGTTCGTTATATCATTTCATTTTGGATAGCTATGTGAACACTGATAGACTTGACCTTAAAGATTGTACAGACAATCTGAAGTGGTGACAAGAAGATGCTATGAATGATAACATTTTATAGCAGCTCCAGCAAATTCCCCCTGGTTATCGGCGATATTTGACCAAAAATGTGGCTATCTATGGTGTATATAATTTGACTATGATGTATTTTTCATCATTTTTGAAATGCCTACTGACAAATCTCACTTTCTGGGCCTTTATCGTGGATTTTTTACACACTTGCAAGAACCACTCAGTCATTCATTTCCCACTTCTAATTTATCGTGATGCTTCTTCGTGGTGCCCTCAATAATCTAACAGTGTTTACCAGGAGGAGTGATTGTCAGACGAGATTGGAAGTTTTTGGAGATGCCACAGACAGAATCCGATCAAATAACCGGGCAACTGGACTATGTTCGCCATCCAAGAACAACCAATGCTCTGTGCAACTTAATGTTTATTCTGAGTTATATAAGCTAAGATTACCTAGATCTCACAGTCAGACAACGAGAGGTGACGCAATGCGGCACTACACATTGACAATGCACACCCCTTTCAGGTGCAGCACACCTTAAATAATCACCAAGCTCATGCTTGGCTGCTTTTGTTTTCACATCATGTGATGGCTTATTACTTTCAAGGTGACAATTTTAACGTGAGAAAAATCTCCATTTCTCAACCCATGGTTAATCACGGGAAATACACAAATGTTAGTTAACTTTTGAACTCGGTCTGATTAGCAGATAATCATACACGAACAACGATTCCTAAGGTGGTTCTCATGTTTACAGTGTCGTATTAATTATAAATAAATAATCAGTCTAATCATATGTATACGATTGCACTCACAATTCAGAGAGTGAAACGAATATGTTAGATAGATTGCACGCAGCAGTTTAACAAGGGGATCAAAGAATATTTTAATAATCAGATTTGTTCCACTGGGTCTGACGGAAAGATAATCCTGGTTTTTGTTCGAATCAGCTTCTGGAGGATAAAATACGAACTGATGGAAAGAGTAGTTGCTCGATGACCTTTGAAATATTCTCAAGGGAAGGCAAACTGATTTGTACGTGCTTGTCTGCGTGTGTGCGCGCGAATGCACGCTTGGTACATGGGTGATTACGAGGCAACGGTTAAATTTCCCCATTGATCAAATAAGTCGCGCCGCATTAAAATGTGTGAACAGTATAGTACCGAACAAGCGAGTGGGCGGTTGGTCACGATAGTTGGGCAGACAGACAGATCACGACCGACCAGCGAACCACCCCACTAACGACGAAAATATAAAAGCGCGTGAAGAAGCTCGGTCAGATGAGGTCATGGCAAATGGACACGTGTGATAAAAGAGGTGAGACCAGAGCCACATATTCATAGCTTTGCCCATAATTTCCTACACAATTCCCCACCCTGTTCGCGTCTACCTCTCTTGACTAGGTAAATGGAGGTTGAACAGAATTATTCAGTAGCTTCGGGTTTACCCCTGTCGTAATGTCTTCAGTCCGGATGGACGGGAGTTCAGAATAATAAATCGTAGACGAGTCGCAGAAATAAGTTAACAATGGATGAAACGCTTTTCCAGCTATAAGGACATAACAGACCATCGGTACACCGGCTCATCCGTAGAAACGAATGTTAGATTGTCGGAACTGATGCATACGGGTGTCCGATAAGCACATTTTGTGCTCGTGCACGACAGCATTAAAGCAGAATTATATAACTTTTACATACCGTAACTAGTAAGTAGTAGTAAGGTTTTAGGACAACAACCCTTATGGTCTGATTGTATGTGGTAAATAACTATGCTCAAAATGCTGACGAAACCATATTTTTGCCAATATCAGTCGGCCGCTGTTATGACGGAAAACGAGCCTCTGACGGAAAATCAAACGAGACTATTTTATATTGAAATAACCCAAACATCTTTTAAGAACACGATCTTGATACACAGTATTGAACATTTAGTCTGGCTTTATTCTCCAGGATTTTTCAGTCTCATCAGCATACAGTCCACCATGTAGGTGAGAAAATAATTTTTGCACTCTATCATGTTACACTTTTGACTCCAGGGGTCAGTATGTAGATAGCGCTTTGATTACTCTCTTCAGAACACGAAATTTTTTATGATTACGTTTAAATCTGCGCTGTTAGGGGGTGATTGCATGAACTCAACCTTGAAGTTGCGCATACATTCACACATCTTACAGTGAACAATAAACAGACAAATCGTTCTGCATGACCCCATATACATACCTCTCAGGAAACAAAGCATGAAGCGTTATCCTGAAAAATGATTACCTACCCAGGTAACTTCTTTTCTTTGAATTCGGGGACCTTTCGATCATTACGGTGGAGATTTCCCCAACATTCTGGGCGTCCCTAATTGAAGTCTACCAGTAAAGCTAAACGTGTTTCGTTTCGATCCAAATCAATAATGTTGGTTGTTATGATATATCGGAATTCAACGGAGTAATTTTTTGGAGAGAAATACTACAGCAAATTACATTTTTCTAAGCCTTCTATGGATCATCATATTACAGACAAACTCATCGTCAAGATGACATGCCTCATGATTTGGATCCCCTGAAGAAACTGTAGTGCTACCAATAAAGCACTCGATGACGAAGACTCTCAAATTTGTTTATTTGAACAATGACCGTTTTTGGTGGCGCCACTTGCTCCGCCTGTGTACGTCGTCTGCACGCCGTTGCGCTCCTCCAATACACACGTTGTCCCGCTCCAGCGTTTTTGAGTTCTGCTTTGCGCGCTGCCGAATATATCCACTATCGTGTCACATACCGAGGACCACGGGCTATAGACTCTATACGGGAGCAGGTCCTGACTTAACTGACATAAATCCTAAAACTGGTGAGCCCGAAGAACAAATTAATTCTCGAAGTACATTCGTAAGTCCCTCAATCACATTTATTCGTTTACATATACACTTTTCCGATATATAAACGGTAAATTCCGGATATCAGTTACCATATCCCTTATATATATTTTCTCATATCCATATTATAAGTGTTTCACTTTTGCTGCACTGACCTCTTTATATCATTTTACATTTGATATACCATTGCAACTATGGCTAGCAACGACCGTAAACCTGACCCGGAACCGTCCGTTTCGACAGTCTCCCTAGCCGTCCCTCAGTTTTTTATTGATGACCCTCAGCTCTGGTTTCATATGTTGGAGGCAGAGTTCGAATCACATAGAATTACAAGCGAACGAATCCGTTACTTGTGGACTATCGGTCGCCTTCCCCGTGACGTTGCTACTCAGATACGCGACGTAATATTTAATAACAGTTCTTACACAGCCGTGAAAGACGCGGTAATCTCTTGTCTTTTGCCGTCAGAATCGTCCAGACTAAAACGGCTGACCCAAGGGACAGAGTTAGGTAGCAAGAAGCCCTCTGCATTACTGAGAGAAATGCAGCAGCTGGCAGGGCAACTTTTAGAGGAAAACGTCCTCAAAGAGTTGTGGGTACAGCGACTACCACCCAACATTCAAGCACTGCTCGAGGTTTCCAGCCACCTTAAGCTCACAGAAGCGGCTAAACTAGCGGACGGTATTATGGACCGGTACCATCCACAAATTACCGCCGTAACAAACTCGAGCAGCCCCCAGACCACAGCTCCCACCGTAGAAACACACCCCGAGGATACTCTGATAGCTGCTTTCGAGCGGGCTTTCAGACGTTTTTCCTCTCCTGGTTGTTCTCACTGTAGAAACCATATATCTTATCACAACTCTGACCGACGTGAACGTCTCAGAAGCCCTTCCCCTAACCGCCTGGGTAACCCATCTCGATCAACGTATTGTCGATACCACAAACGGTTTGGGGAGAAGGCTCGGCGCTGCGAAGCCGGTTGCACCTTCCCAGGTGCCAAACAGGGAAACTAATATCCCGACGCGTTCCGGCGACTAACGCGGTCGGCAGCCATAATAGCAGTCGTCTGTTGCATGTCCGAGATTTAGTTTCCAATAGCCTGTTCCTAATTGACACCGGTGCAGCAGTAAGTGTCATTCCAAAGGAGGCAGGTGATGCAACGAACCCGTCAGTCCAACAACTCCGTGCTGCCAATGGCACTCCCATTGCTACTTACGGCCGTAAGTCACTCACACTCAACTTAGGACTACGCCGCACCTTCCGCTGGGTGTTCATAGTAGCGGACGTCCCTTATCCCATACTAGGCATCGATTTCCTAGACCATTTCGACCTCCTGATCGATGCACGAGGCCGGAGAGTTGTCGACCGGCAGACTTCTCTTTCCGTAACCGGGTCGTATTCCTCCGTGAATCACATCACGCCCCTATACATCGAACCGCAGGCCGAACACCCGTACGCAGACCTACTTTCAGCTTACCCGGCAATGCTAAGACAATCTGGCCCCCTTCCCGCGGTGACCACTAACGTTACCCACCATATTGTCACTAAAGGACCCCCAGCATTTAGCCGACCACGTCGCTTGACCTTAGACAAGCTACGCGTAGCACAGGCTGAGTTTGAATACATGCTAGAACTAGGCATAATACGCCCGTCCAGTAGCCCTTGGGCCTCGCCCCTTCACATGGTTCCTAAACCTAATGGCGATTGGCGCCCCTGCGGTGACTACAGGGCCCTCAACCAGGCTACTGTCCCGGACAGATACCCCATTCCACATATTCAAGATCTTACTTCTACCCTGTCTGGTTGTTCTGTTTTCAGCAGAATCGACCTCGTCAGAGCATACCACCAAATCCCAGTAGCAGAGGCTGACATCCCTAAAACCGCTGTCACAACTCCATTCGGACTATTCGAGTTTTTGCGCATGCCTTTTGGGCTCAGCAATGCAGCCCAAACCTTTCAAAGGTTTATGCATGAGGCAACACGCGGTTTGAAGAATGTCTACGTGTACTTAGACGATATTTTGGTGGCAAGTTCTTCAAAAGAAGAGCATATGACACACCTGCGTGCTCTTTTTGAGCGCCTTAGCCAACACGGTGTAACCATTAACTCTGCTAAGTGCGAATTAGGTAAGACGACCATCACGTTCCTAGGTCACGAAATCTCAGCCTCAGGCATACAGCCCCTGCCTGACAAGGTGGCGGCAATTCGCGACTATCCTGAGCCTCACTCTTACCGACAGTTGCGCCAATTTTCTGGCCTGGTTAACTTTTATCGCCGCTTTATCCCACACTGCGCCGAAATAATACAGCCTCTAACAGACCTTTTACGTGGAGGTAAGCGGAAATTCATTTTTCCCGACACGGCGCAGGCAGCGTTTACTTTGATCAAGGATGCTATCGCCAACATAGCACTCCTTGCACATCCCGATCCTTCTGCTCCCCTGGCATTAGGAACAGATGCTTCGGACACGGCTGTTGGCGCAGTGTTGCAGCAATTCGTCAACAATTCATGGCAACCAATAGCTTTCTTCTCCAAGCGTCTCCAGCCTGCGGAATCCCGATATAGTACGTTCAGCAGAGAACTGCTGGCAATCTATTTGGGTATCCGACACTTCCGGCACACACTCGAGGGCCAATTGTTCACAGTGTTTACAGATCATAAACCACTAGTGTACGCCCTCCAGTCAGCTTCTGACCGATATTCGCCACGCGAGATTCGCCACTTAGACTATGTTTCGCAGTTTACTACGGACATTCGACACGTCTCTGGGGCACACAATCCCGTGGCAGACGCACTCTCACGCGTCCACAATATCGACTACCCACTACCCATGGGCATAGACCTAGAAGCAATCGCCGCAGCCCAAACGACAGATCCTGAGGTAGAGCAACTCAGACACAACAGCTCCCTGCACCTAGTGGCAGTGGCCCTTCCAACTTCGGACGTAACTATCATTTGCGATGTGTCACAAGGTCGACCCCGACCACTGGTTCCTGCCAGTTTTCGCCGACGAGTTTTTACCAGCCTCCACAACTTATCGCACCCTGGGGTAACCGCCTCAGTGAAACTAGTCACCGAGCGATTCGTCTGGCCTTGCGTCAAACGTGACGTACGTCTTTGGGCTCGTGCTTGTCTCCAGTGCCAACGAGTTAAGAAACATCGTCACACCAAATCTACTTTAGGCACATTCTGCGAACCGAACGCACGCTTTCATCATGTGCATGTGGATCTCGTGGGGCCACTTCCGCCATCCAATGGCTGCGTCTACATCCTCACTTGCGTAGTTCGTTTCACTCGCTGGCCACAGGCCATACCTATTCCTCGCCCAACCTCAGAGGAAGCTGCAAAAGCATTTCTAACCGGTTGGGTGAGTCAGTTCGGTTGCCCTGCTATCGTGACCACTGATCGCGGTTCTCATTTCGACGGCGCCTTCCACGAGCTACTAAACGCATTCGGTTGTCGACACAACAAGACGACAGCCTATCATCCTCAGGCCAATGGCATGGTGGAGCGATTCCATCGCCAGCTGAAAGCTGCCCTTCGTGCTCGTGATAATCCATTATGGAGTGAAGTTTTGCCGATCGTTCTCTTAGGACTGCGTAACACCGTTAAAGCCGATATGGGTGTTACGGCGGCTGAACTGGTTTATGGTTGCACACTACGACTTCCAGGTGAGTTGGTTTCTCCATTACCACCTATGAGTTTTAATTACGGGGATTACGCAAAACGGCTGTCGCACCAAATGCGGGTGATAAAGCCCACCCCACCACGAGAACAAACCCTGAGCAACTACATACCTACCGCTCTAGCTACCACCAGCCATGTTTTTATTCGAGTAGATGCAGTGCGATCACCACTGCAGGCGGCTTACTCTGGCCCGTTCCGCGTCGTCCAGCGAAAGGAAAAGAAATACGTGGTGGACGTCGAGGGCAGGAAGGAGACCATCAGCATAGACCGCCTCAAACCAGCCTTCATCGAGGCAGAACCCACCTCGAACAACCCTCTCAGTGTCCCTACCTGCTCACAACCTTCGGTTAGTCGTCACGAGTCGGCCCCTGTTACTCCCACTAACGACCCCTCGTTACCTGTTGCAACACCAAACTCCACGAAAGACACAGCTGCACCGATCAACAGGAGAAATCGACGCGGCCGCGAGCTGCGACAGCCAACGAGGTTTTCTGAATACGTAACAGTTGTATATATTTAAGTTTACTCTTCATATTCAACTTGTACATAGTCCTATTATACATGAATGCACGACCACGTGGTGATCACGACAAGAGTGGCGGCAGCCTGTATTGCGCCGGTATGTCCCCCTCAGTCGAATATCCGATCGCGCCTCGAGGCGCAGCTTCCGTGTGTTTCTTTCCTTCCAGCTCGTCCCGTCAGACAGAACCAGATGGAATTCCAGGATCTCGCTTGGCTCCAACACAAGGCTCACTGGATCGCGACTGGACCCATTTGACGCCGGACGCTGGCTCGCTTACGAAGGCAATGACAACCACAGGGACACGGAACTTTGGGATATGCCGACAACGACAAACCCTACAACACAACCACCACTGCCAGGTCACGAACAGGATCTACCCCGGTCGGAACATTTTGAGGAGGACGCAATTTTGCGATCGACGCACAGCGACCAGTGTGAGTCATGGAGAACGGCTTGTGCTGGCTTCGCTGTTGTGTTTGACCGCGGCGGGAGGCATGGAAAACGTCTCTCGCCACCGAATCCGACGTACCCATCACGGGTCGAAGCCCAACTGCGTCGGCCTTCTAGGGGGAGACCCCTGTAGTGCTACCAATAAAGCACTCGATGACGAAGACTATCAAATTTGTTTATTTGAACAATGACCGTTTTTGGTGGCGCCACTTGCTCCGCCTGTGTACGTCGTCTGCACGCCGTTGCGCTCCTCCAATACACACGTTGTCCCGCTCCAGCGTTTTTGAGTTCTGCTTTGCGCGCTGCCGAATATATCCACTATCGTGTCACATACCGAGGACCACGGGCTATAGACTCTATACGGGAGCAGGTCCTGACTTAACTGACATAAATCCTAAAAAACCAGAACGTGCCTTCGTTTGTTGGAATTTCGGTGCAGCTTTCATATCCCATGATACTAGCCACATTGAAAATTGCCGTCATCTTATGTCCATCAGGAAGTGAGGGAGCCTAGGAATATTCCCGTGCTGGATTGAGGACGGGGGCTTCCGGTACTATATTTTGACCGCAATGCATACGTCGTCCTGTTCTTTCGAATTGCTAGGTCTTCTATCTCTGAAACACGTATTTGGGGCAGTTTTATTGTGATTTATTTGATAATCGATGCGTCTATTTACGTTACAACACTGAGCAAGATACGGCAAAATGACCCAAAATTATAGGCCTCGACAATTCTATGTCGATCCGCTTTATGGAGCGAAGCGCGCTCAAACGACCTTGATACCAACGCTCATACTGATGCGAATTGGAATTCACTTCTTTCGATAAGTTTGGCAGTCATCATCAAGAAGCATTTTTAAACCATAAATATAGTGAATTTTCTAAATAATGAGAGGATTTCTCTTGACCTTATCATGTAAGCGCAAACATAAAAAATATATTGGCGGAAGAAGAACTTGCTTCCACCAGAATTTTCGGATATTAACCGTACCCAAGTATATACTAGGATAATTTATGTGGTCCTGTTAATCAGTTTAATTATTTTTATTTACCTTGTTTGTTTTAGCTTATATTGCTCACAGCCTTTTACCCTGACAACTATAGCTACACACATTCAATTGCCCGTCGCGTAGCAACGAATCTAAGTAAATAAGAGGAAAGTTCGAGTGAATTAAAATCATTAGCCGATGGTCTGATATGCCTCAATTAATTCACGAAGCTCGAACTACCTGCTGAGTAAATTTTCGTACGTATTACAATCAACTCTACCTAGAGGTGCAAAGAATGATCCCGTAGAATTACCCAAGGGTGCTAAAACTGTTTTCAATGCAGCTGAAGAAGCATTGATTTCCTCCGATTTGCTCGTTCATCTCGTCGCTGAAGCCCAACTGAGTACATCTACGGATGCCTCTGACGAAGCGGTAGGCAACGAGCTCTAGCAGTGGCCCACATCACAATGGAAACCACTAACATTGTCCTCGTCTTCGTCTACCATTTGAAACTAGGTATTCTAATTCTAGTCGGAAGCCAGTTACCGCTTACAGTACTGTTTTTTTCATTTCCAACTTATTCTTGAAGGAAGACAATGCATCATCTTCACTGACCACAAAACATTCATGTGTGTTTTTCACAGCGAGACCGATAAACACATCACTTGGGCTTCGCTGCACGGTTTTTCAGTGACGTGCGTCACGTTTCTGGTATCAACAACGTTGTGGTTGGTGTTTTTTCTCGAGTGGGCGCTATATCTTGTCAGCCACGTACCACAGACCACGAAGCTTTGGCCGCAGCCTAACGTTCTGAATTGGATTTCACAGATCCAAGCCAAATACAGCAATTAAACCTTCGAAGTTTCCATTGGCCCCTTCCTCGGGCTCGAAAATTTGTAACACAACTTTGCCACATGCACACTCCATCGTACTCAAGTCTTGGCGCCACACAACTTTAGACGTTTCACATAACTCAGTCCGAGCCGACATTATGCTAGTTGCAGATAGGCACCCCTGGTATGGTATGCCAAAGGATATCTGCTCGTTTGTGTGTTCAGTATCAACGATCGAAGGTAAGCAGACATACAATGGCTCCAAGAAGCCATTTTCCAGATGTATTTTAACGATTTTCTCGTATCCACATGGACATCGTCGGTTCTCTCATCCCGTGTGAAGGTTTCGGCTACCTTCTTAACATGGGCGACCCTTTCACCTATGGGCGCGAGGCTGCTCCCATTGCCGTAATTGCCACTTCTATGGAACGCTGGGTTTCGTTGTATGGTTTCCCCGTGACGGTAACTACTGATTGCGGGGCACAATTTGAGTCACACTTGCTTGAAGGTACACTACGTGTGTTTGGCAGTCACCGTTCTCGTGCAACCACATATCACCCAGTGGCCAATCGTAAGGCTGGGCGTTTTCATCGCCAGCGCAAAGCTCCAGTCTGGCTCCAATTAGGTAAAGGCGCTTCCAACCGTTCTCTCAGTTCTGCGTTTCACTTACAAGTCCGGTGTTAAAGCGTCAGCTGCGGAATTAGCTCATGGCTGAACCCTCCGGTGACCTGGTGATTACTTTGCTGTAGATCACGTTAATGACGACGGTTGTTCATTTCAGTTCAGACAACCATTAACCGTGTACTGAGTGCGTTAGCTTTGTTTGTCATCTCCTGGCGAAAACCGCGACCAGAAACAATAAAAAAGAACGGGAACATATTAATATCAAGTAGGTAAAATAAGTTTGTGATGACGTTTTGATCGCAAGCGTTTCGTCACCAATCGAGGTGACACATGCATTGAAGATGTCATCTCGACTGGTGATGAAAAGTTTGTGATCTTAACGCCAAGCTCAGCAGTCAGAACATCACAGCAACCAACGGCTTGTGCTACAGCTGACACAAATATTTAAGACCACTAAGTTCGTGAATTCAAGAGCTCTGCTGATCGTGGCATCTAGCTATTTCCCCTAAAGTAAACAACCACCGAGTGCGAGGGTCTCTTGGACTCTACCCAGGAAGTCTAACACATGCCACTTGGCCAAGTCCACTGGTTAGGTTATTTATATCCTTCTTCCGTGTCATGGGCTGGCCACCATTACTCATCTTCCAGCCGTTACCCGCCTTAATAAACATAGCGCGCCAAGGAATCCTCTCAGGGGACATGCCTAACACATGTCCCAACCATCTTAGCCTGTTGAGCTTGAGCGCTGTGTATAATGATTTGTTCTGTGAACTTAAGACTCTCCGCCGAACTTCATCATTGCTTATACGGTGTCCCCACCAGATTCGAGAAATGCTACAAAGACATCGGTGTTAAAATATCGACAATCTTCGTTATCCTCCACCCATACAGGCCATATTTCCGGACCATAGAGAACCACTGACCTGACTATTGCAGCATACACTCGACCACTGATAGACAAACGGATGTCATATCGACCCCGCAGATGATTCAAGTTGGTAAAAGCCTAACGAGCCTTCTGTATACGCAAAGACACATCACCCGATATCCGACCTCCGGGTGAAATGCAGCTACCCAGATAACAGAACTTGCCTAGTATGTTTATATTTTCCTCAGATATAGAGAGGTCCGGAGTTGGACCTATCCAGTCCTGCACAAGTATCTTGCACTTTAAAGGTGCAAAACACACCGAATATTACTACGCAGTCCGTCAGGCTGTGCAGAAAAGCTTGCAACTTACGTGGACCTTCATTTAGAAGAACTAGGCTGTCTACATAGTCAAGGTTTGATATATTTCCACCCGGGAAAAGTTCAAAAGATCCATACCACCATCCTTAACTGACAAGTGTGCGTTCTCTAAAAGGATTAAAAATCTACGTAGAGGGGGCGAATCTAGAAAAGCCGCATAGTTTATGTACTTTAGGTGACTGAAATAAGATGGTATTGTTCTTCTCATTAGTGTGACATTTATCTGGAACATATTCTGAAAATCGGTATGAAAACATTGGTGATAGACCGTGCATTGAGAACGACTTTCTCTGCATCTGTTGGTTCAGCTGAGTAAGGGCACTTTTTGTCAGTAACCTGGGCTAGTGATTGACAGGTGAATAAACATCAATTTGCCCCGAAGTTCATGCATCCATCAGCTGGCGAAATCAGCAGAGCAAAGGGGTAAATACACAAACAGTTTGACGGAAATCAATCATAGGATGCGGAGCATAGAACAAGCAACGGAAAACATCCGGACTAATAAGACTGCTAGTGTGTGTGTGTGTGTGAGAGAGAGAGAGAGAGAGAGAAACAGAGAACAAAAAACTCGTTAAGCGACAATGATGTCGTTGATCAAGCTGATGACGATAGTGTTGTTTTTGTTAACGTTGTTGATCCTGTTCCCTCACATAAACGAGCATCTTCATTACCAGATCTCTAAATTCATCAGAATAAGACAGCGGTGCAAACAGTCCTCTTGCAAAACGCCTCATCAGGGATGGGGGCAGTTAAAAATGAGATCCAAGTCGGGTAACAATTTTGTCGGATGGTGTTTTCGAGGGAAAGCGAGAAAGGATGAAAAAGGTATCCAAACACTGTGGATCTGACAGAAGGTGACAGGGAAATCGGTTAGACTGAAATAAAAACTATATGGAAAGTTGCACACACACACACACACAAGTACACATACTACGGGCATACCGTGGGACGATTAAAACAGTATTGTTTTTGATGAAACACAAACAAACACACAACAGTGTGCGCCAGAAACTAGGTATGACTCGCCAAAGTCATCACCAGCAGCACCACGCGATAGAATGGCAAATGTACGAGTCATTTTTGTTGTAAAGGGCGAGAAGTTGCTTGAACTGAGCCGCGCTGAATGGAGGAAAACCATCAAGCCATACGGGGATGGATATTCCCTATTTCTCAATAACACAAACACACACATCATGGTCCTGACAGGTGAACACCATGGAAATTATGCTCCATGGTCTCGACTGCTAATCGCTATTGGATTTAAATTTCACTAGAATAATGTGAGAATTGTGAATGTATCGATTCCGTCAAGCGTAACTAGGTAGCTCAAAACTGCACTGACTGCATAGCTGATTGTTCACACGAGTATCTGTTGAGAAGTCTTCGTCCGAAGTTGATTACGCCATTCACTGGACAGTCATGGACAAAAACTTAGTAGAACACAAAATAAACCGCTAGCCGACCGTTAATAAAATGCATATGGTCTTTGTTACTTCCCACGTTATAAAACTTTACACATAATTTATTCCATCCGGAGCCTTGATACAGTGGGGCTAGGTCAAAAGTGCGCTTTGTACAACGAAGGCAGTTGGCAACACTCCTCGTGCATAGCCCGCCGTGCATGAGCCAACAACAGAGGATTTTTCGGCCTACTTCGCGGCATCACTTTAAAACGTACTTGGGCATTTCTGAGAGTCTGCTCGCACTCTAGGTTTAAAGCAATCAAAACCATTATTTGACCATGACAAACAGAATCATGACATAGTGACAGGTGACAAACGTTTTACTGCACTAAGTTCAGTCTTCATTAGATTCTAATAGGTTGTCCGAATAATCTGATTCGGTGGGACATACAGCTGTTTGGTTTAAAAATTGTGATTCTGTCGTCCAACTTGTTCGTGGACCACTAGGTCGTTTCCCGCAATCTGAGTCCCGGACGGTGAGTGGACAAACGTATGTTTATGTATTCGTATGTCACAGAATTGTTTGGATAGCACAGTTCACAGCAAACACATCATAAAAAATTACAGCAGATAAAAGATAACCACTAGTCATAAGTTGTAACGAACAGTCCGGAAGCATTCACTCAAGAAAGTGTTCAAATTGACTTCAAACATGCAAATGTAGGGTGAAGCAAGATCCACTTGCTTCCAACTAGTGGTTCGAATATTATTTTTTGTTATGCTGAAATTATGTTTACTGACCAAAATGTCAAAAATCTAGCTAGTTTGGATACAGCGTATTGTTTGTGCTCAAATGCACGCATACACATCCATACACAAACAGACCACACCTTTGCTTATTTTTGTTTGTTTTAATTTGACCTGACTGAAATCGTAGTTTGTAGGTTCATATTAGCTAGTTTTATAAATATCTACCACTTTTATGTGTAGAATACTCATTAGCTGATAAGATCGGCTTTTCGGGTCATGTTTATAAAAGAAAATAGCCTGAAGTGTGCATAATAAAGATAACATCAACGATGGAAAACTTGATGTTACATGGGCTAATCGGAATGAACCATCATCACTGACTAATGAGACCCGAAACTGCACCTGACTTGATCAAATGATAGTACGATAACCGGAGTCAAATTTGCGGCTATTTCCAACTGTCCTCTGTCTTGGTGGCACCAACCCACAATATTTCTCAGTGGAGTTAATAACTGCTTGTAAAAAATCGAAGAAAGGTCCATAGAGTTTGTACGATGAAATCTACGCTATGCAGTGCCATTTAGTCAACCCTATAAGCAAGCGACAGCGCAAAAAATCCAGTTCGAATTCTTATCCAGTTGGGCCTCAAAACATAGTGTATATTTTACGAGGTGACCGACAGGCATGAACAAGTGCTTCTGTGCCCGAGTTAGCGCAATGTAAAACTACCTCATTGAGCTCTGAATTAAAGCCCATGGATTGAATGCAGTGTGGCTTGCCTAGGAAACAAACACGGTCATTGGTGATTGAAAAGGTAATACTAAAAAAAATTGCTTCAAAAAATCTGAGGTAAACAGAATCCGTCTTCTTTGTTTAAAGTGAGGTCCCTTCTCTCCTGCTTCACTTATTGTTGTGGTATCGAGTGAAAGAAAGCCTTCTATATATATATATATATATATATATATATATATATATATATATATATATATATATATATATATATATATATATATATATAGCATCCGGTGTAAGAAACTGTCATTTGCGCGGAGAAAACAGGCCCAGCAAAACCCTGCGTACTGCTCCAGTGTGTTGCTGTTTCATTTAGAATATGGGGAAGTAATGTCACGAGTAATTCAGATTCATAGTGTCTACACCACCACTGTCTTCCGAAGAAGATGAAAAGCTAACTGGATAATTGACTGAGGGCACAGATGTTTACAAAACATCAAGGAAGAGATAGAACTAAAATAATAAAATGCATATTATACTGTGCCATATTGTACTGGAGGCGGCGGATGAATAGCGCGGACAGGAATATTAGAATTAAAACATCAGTTTGGACGGCTGAACCAAAAAAGCAAGAATGGTGCGCCGAACAAAATACTCAACGCCCACCAACACATGGCCGAAAAAGAACCGGAATGTGCAAGCAGAGTGGATTGTCACCGGTAAAGTGGACTATTTAAGCGATTGCACGTGTCTCGTTATTTTGATTTTCTGTTCTGGTCAGTACGACTGTCTACCGCGCGTTGGCTTCTCGCTACAATACTTTACCAAACACGAAAATCATTCGTTCGCCAAGCAATCGGAAGAGTTTTACAGCGTTGACTGGATAACATCAGCACGCAAAATGGAACAGTAGCACTCTATGTGCGTAATTCAGCATCTGTTATTGATATGATAGGTATTCGTCATTGGTTAGACTTGAAACTTGACATATTCGAATAGAAAAGCAACCTCCGTTGAGCAGAACAATTTCGCACTCGTCAAAGTGACCGAAAGATGAGAAGTTTATTGCACATCAAAATCCAGTCGGAGATACAACGTGGAACGTATCAATCAGTTCCTTACTGATCAAGGGCAATCTCACAGTAATGGGCTAGTGGAATAACTAGAAAAAGAAAACGGATGACCAAACTAGGCACCATACAAAGGTTTTCTGAGTAACAGCAGGCAGCAACTAAGTTAAATCACTTTCGACCGACATAATGCATTACGTGTATCTCCTCAAATAAGCATCCGTTTGTTCCAGATTCGGGCTTCACTCACTTTACTGGGATGAAAAGAGGGGACTATGCATGGCTTGACTGTATTCTCAGATTATAAGCATTTCATCTGAGTCAGTTCGAATAACTATGCCGATGTGTACTTTTGTGCGGAATTCAGCACAAACTGCAAAGGGAGGGAGGAACGAGGGTAATGTAGTTAAGCAGTGCTGAACATTTTGCACCACAATCACTGATAATCTGTTTATACTTATCCTGAATAGGGCGAACAGAGGGAAGAAAACGAATTCAAAGGCCCAAACAAAACAAGCGCAGCAGAACTCTTGCATCCTTATTTGCGAAGCTTCAAGCTGAGCATCACCTTTCCGGTAGTTCAATCTACTGCTAGTTGTGGTCATTTCAAATTCACACCTTATTTTCACTAAAGACCAATTCAGTGGGTAACCTTTCTGTATGTGCTTGCATATCCCTGCAACCCTTGTACACTTTTTGATTACAATTCAATTAAAACGCTTGTTCATAAAGTCACAGGGTTTACAGAAAATATTTTGAAAAAGAATAAGAATAAGAACACAGTATGCAAAAGCTTGTCCTTCGTTCTCTCGCTGGAAATGGTGATGCGATGCGACTGCATCGAACGAGCTGAAGGCGACGCACCGATTTTACGACATAGTTCGACCACTGCTCTCCCACTGTTGATCAAGAAGCAAGTTAAGTAAGAAACACGAGTGTTCTCAAAAGCGTTCAGGCAGCTGGAAAGGCGGAAAGCCAAACAGGCATGCAATTGATGAATACGGTTCGCTCGGGACATTTGAACATACTTCATGAAAGGTTTGATGTGTCTAGTGCCAAGATTATTGACAATTTCCCCAGGGTGCATCAAGGAAATGGCTATTTATCACCAGACCGTACCGCAGGATATTAATGTCTTATGTTGAATAATGTGTGATGACCATCAGATGTCGTTGTCTACAGTGATTCTACGGTATCTGACAGAGTTCTACCTCTCGAAATCACATTACTCGTTGGAAATTCTGGTCGTCGGAGAATTAGGGTTCACTTTCGATACCTAGATGAATTTGATCTAAGTCAAGCTTTAGTGACAGGTAGATAAACAGTGGAACTGGAAAGTAAATACAAGGAATGAGCAGCACATTGAAACACTTCTTAGTCGTTTATTAATGGTTTTCAGCCTTTTAACTTGATGTATTTCACTTGGTCAGTCAAACAGTCCGATTCCTGTTTGAAAAGAAGCTTTAACTTAGCAACTGAATTGAAAGCTGAATAGTTATCAAGAGACTGACGACTGAGTTTACTCTGTGTATCGAAAACCAACATATGGAGAAAATGCGTGAAGTTATCACATGAAATGCTCTTTATTGACTTGTAGGCGGATCGCAGAGGGTCCTGAGGGACTTTTGCAGTCAGTTTTGATACAGCGAACGTCAAACCCACTGAGTGAACACTTTCTGTGATGGTTCATAATTATTTGGGGCGCTTTGGAATTAGAGCGATGATGACGGATGCCCAGGAGTAGGAGGGTATACAAGAACTCAAAGAGCGATTAGAACGTCACATTACTGCTTCAGAAAGAAGTTGGTTTCATACTTGAAGAGTATACGGAAGAAGTTTGACACAGAGAACAATGTGGTGGAGAAAACTGGCCCCATTATGCTCCTCCGAAATATTGCCGCGGGACAATATGTAAGTAGCTTGTCCTTTTTTAGTTGAATGAGTGCGCCGTCGAGGGTATCAACATCGGTCACAAGGCTGGAAGATTTCACCGGCACTTTCCACCGGTTTGACTGATATTCAGTCTAGGGGAGATGGTTAAACCCTGGTTGCAAACCAACCACGGGTGGCGTATGAGGCGTGCAACTCAATACTCACTGGCATCTGTGGTGGAGGGGCGTACTGGGCACCCATAATGCCTGGCCTCATCCGAAGGGCGAATGAACTGAGTAATCAATCACCGACCCTCAGTGGGTTGTGGACCCCACGCGTCGTTCCGCTGCCTTGTGGGTTGAGCTTTGGATAGCTCAAGGTCCTTGTCAAGGAGCTCCAAGGAAACCGGCCGCTTTGGCCTCGGAAGCCTGGCACTATTGCATCCACAAACAAATCATGGAATATGACTGCGTGCACCCCTTCTTACTCTGTTGTGCCAAGTTTTATTTGGCACCCAGCCTAAAATCAGGTGGGTGATTTATATATATATATATATATATATATATATATATATATATATATATATATATAACTGGGTTACACTGGTGACAAGCAATGCACCTGAGTTAGTTTGATAATTCGCTGAAGGTGTGGAATGATAATTTTTAGACTGTCCTGAATTATGCTCACTTTGTAAGAAATTACCGAACGACCTATATTCGCTCGTTATAAAAACTTCAAGGCCAAACCACAAAACACGGGTGTAAGCTAATGAACTCACTTAAGCCTATGCCAAATCAAGGATATGGTGATGTCTAGTACATCATGAGCATACGGTTTCCGGTCAAATTTCTTAACTCCGTGAATGAATAAGACCATTGTGCTGCTTCTAACCCATTGCCAATAAAACTGTTGTTAACCTGGGCTAAAAAGACTGCGCTGTCCTCCTTCCCACCGTCTTGGAGCAACAATTCGCACAATTAAGACCCTTGTGACGTTTGGTTGCATTCGGTCCCCTCCAGTTCTGAACATAGTTTGTACAAAGTGCATGAAATTTGTAAATGTGCTCTAATAATGCCATTCTCGGGTTATTGCTCTCATTTTTTGTTCTGAAAAGGCTGCCAGCTTTCATTAGTCGGATACAAATGTGAAGGTTCACATGGAAAGTAAAAAATGGGAAATCCCTCTTGAGGTTCTAACCGAATGAATCTTGAAAAGTGATCAACGGGGCACTTCATTTTTGTGGGTTTGTGTCACGAATACCTATGCTGATGTATCAGCCGAAATCACTTGATCATAGGTGTGATTCGTGGAGCTCGTTATGCACCAGCTTCATTTTTTGTGATCCAGAGAGGGAGGAGGTAATATCTCTAATTATTGGTTTTAGCGTATGGGCACTAAATTCGTCTTTGTGACTGCATTTCTAAATCGCAGTCAGCTCTTTCACTTACCTTGTTGTGAACTGGTATTTCCATCAGGCAGACGACACTGCTCATTTCCACCCTTAAGATAATTGTAAGCATCTGTTGTACTGATGATGCCACTGCTGCTCAGATTATCTGAAGACTAGCATTCGTAGGGCGTAATTATTTTAGAACTAACGGATATATTAGCGTTCTCTAACAATAGCATTGTGACATATTGACACACCTTCAGGAGGAGGTGAGCCTCCACGTGAGTCTAAGTCTTTTCACCCAAATTCGTCATAAGCATCGGCCGCTGAGCATGCAAGTGCGCAGTCTGTGCATTACTAAGTACGCATTACGTCGGAGACTGTTCCGAATTTTCTTCATTTTCTATGAAACCCACTGACTTGACGTTACACTTCAGTATGCAACGGCATTCTCGGTCAGTCGATGGTTCCTACTTCACTCAAGACGAATGGGAACAGCAAAGTTGACGTCTTCCGAACAGCATGCACAGGGCTGCATACGCGCGTACAAGCACATGAGCTCATATCAAAACGTACAAAAATACACGCACGCGGGCAAACACTGTATGCCAAAGCAAGTTTTTTTCTAAGAGATTGGGCTGAGTGGTTGGTTGATGGATGAAATGAGTTGAGGCAGAGAGGTTATATCGTAGACTGCCAGGGACGCTGCATCATAAGTTGGCCTACTGCTTCCTTGGCTGGATGCATGGGGAACTTCTATGAACCACGGTCCAAAGATGAGATGGTTTGGCAAAAGACGGAAGTGCTAAGCGAGTAGAATGACCCGGCCGTTCCACGGTGAGCAATTAAGAGAAAAATGAGAATCTTCTGTACTCGTGTTTGTCTGAAGCTTGAAAAAGAAGCCAAGTAAAACAAAGTTTCCAAAAAACGTTTTAGCCATGGATTTTAGATTTCGAACCGAGAAATGACATCCATAACCAGTTGTAGAAGGTCGTAAAAGGCTAGAGAGGGATACGAGCTTATGATAGCACTGGTATGGACACAGAATCTAAAAAAAAAATCGTGGATTGTGGAACATCCATTTTTGGCGCGATTTTACCTATTCCAAATGAATTAAGAGGCAGCTTCTTTAGCTCACAACAGTTTCCTAGATGAACCATTACATACACACACACACACTAAGCACATCACCGAAAAAACCCCACTATGGGAGGGGCTTCAGTAGTGATTATCATCTGATTGTTTGTGAGACTATTGAAAAAGGTTCGGAGAGGCCTTGGCTTCGGCTACGATTTGGTACATCAACCAACTACTCCATCTGACGTCCACTTGTGTACTTGTAGTAGCTGTGATTTTTGTTAATGTTTGCGATTTTAAATTGACGATGATTCCGTTAGATTACCTTTATAATAATGTAAGCTAACAATGATGGGTTGAATTCAAAATCTAGTCTGGTGCTGAGCTGACAAATGCGATGAACACGGCGAAAGTTGCGCGAGATCTGTAAGATACATCTATGTTTATTCTGCTAACCAAACCGGATAGTCCTTTCTGTTTGGTTCAGCTAACACTGTTCTTCAATGGCAAGCCACAAAAAATAACTATGCGAAAAAGTTGCTGACGAGCCATCTCGAGAAAACCTGTAAAAATAACTGCGGTAGAAAATGGAGCGAGGGGGTATATGTGCTTCTGAGGTGAACAATGAACATCATTCGTGTGACAGATCCAGTGATACTGAATCCACACCGTGCGTGCAATATAAAGGTGAGCAAGCAAGTTTATACTGCACAAGAATGGAAAAATATTTTGGTCAAAAAGTAAATAAGAAATAATGTTCCCATCGCACAAATCTTTCATTCACCTGTGGTAATCACGGTTTGTTTCGTGGCGCATAGTTAATCAGTGTATCAATAAAATAGCGGTCTGCACGCCAACATGTTGAAGAAGCTAGGAAAAGTAATTAGCTGAAAAATCTTCAAAACATAAAAAATTATTACTCATATTGCTGTCTCTATCGTTTTATTCTTTTGTAATCCCTATAAGTAAGCTCATCGGTCTTGGCAGTCCACGCCTGACGCCGTAACTTGCATAATCCACTCAATGGCTTCGGCATTGAACAGCAAATATAAGACTGTTAGAATGGCGTTTTCAAACTACAAAACATATCTGGTTGCCTTGGTCGGTCAGCATCACTCAGTATGCTCTCTGTGAGTGGTGTTGAACCAAACATCTGCAGGATGGCTTCAGACTATTTCATTGATCGAAGACGTTCCACTTATTTCAAAGGCCAAAAGTGCTCTTCTATTCCAGTTGGCTCCACTGTCTTACAAGGCGCGATTTTCCTCCTTATTTATTTTCCTTGTAAGTTAAGCAATTTTCCATTTCGTCAAAATTCGTTAGCTGCAAATACGTCGACGATGTAGTTTCAGGATGTTAATTACCGATACTCGAAGAAACTTCACAGATTCTGGTCAAACAAAATGAAGTTGTAAACTCCCCCTCGTCCTTCTACCTTGTACTGAAAGCTTCTAAATGCTAGGATGTATTATTTTCCTTCCTTTCTGATGGACTACGTAGTGCCCTCACTAACTGGTTTCCCTTCCTATCTGAGGAAAATGAACCCACATCAATGTCATCACCGGTTGAATATCTAGGTGTTACACTATCCCATTATCTTTCATGGTCCGTACGTGTTCAACAAACATTTTACAAAAGATAGAGGTTGTCGATTGAATGTATGGTGACTGATCCATTTGGCAAGCTTCTTCCCCCAGATTAATCCATTTGGTAATGAGCTTGATAATATCCGGACTAAACGATGTAATGAGTGTGTCGCAAATTCGATTCGCCATGAGTTGTTTATATTGCGAAAGTTATGGTGTTAATAAAACATTTAGAGAGTTTTCATTATTTTCTCCGTCTAAGATTACTTTCAGTCTTTTACCAGTTAATTCTTTAATTTGCCACTGCATACGCTCTCCCCTACTGGTTTCACTTCTCTTTATATATTTTCCCTGGTTTATTGAAGAAAGACTTTAACCTGATAATAAGATTCACAGAGCACATCTCTAAATGCAGCGGTATATCCGAAGATACATTTGTTGGTATTTGCACTGATTAGCGGTTCAATGTTTGTGGTCAATTTGCTTTCAAAATTGTTTCAGACATACACCATCCTCTACACAACGAACTTTCAAAAGTTGCGCCTACATCATTTACACGATCAAAGTTCGAATTTCTATTTGCTCACACTTCTGTATATCAAAATTCTGTTTTGTCGTATTGTGCTCGCCTGCTTTTTGACCCAATGGAAGTCACTGCAAACTTACAGAACTGTTCTCTTGGATTAAGATTACCATAATTTGTGTGTATTTCCCGATTCTGTGTTTTATATTCACAGATATGGTGTAAATGTTTAAAATCCATCCAGTCCGGTGTAAAAATCTATTACTGACTTGACTTGACGTACCTGTAGTTTTTTGTAAGAGTTATGCAGCAGTCGTTTCAAGGAGTTTTTCCGAAGCCATCAATTAGTACGGGTAGTTGAAATTTCAACCGGGGGCACTGCACTGCCACTTTGTGAGATATGTCACGCAGTTGCTTAATAGGTATGTGCAGTGTAAATAGCTCAAAACTACATCAGAGTGTATTATTTAATAACAATTTGGTAGTAATTTAAATGTTTCCCGAATATTCATGGCAACGATCAGTAACAAATGGGACCGACAGCTAGCACACGAATGGATTCTCCATTTTGATCGTAACGCAAAAAAAACCACGATCGAAATCATCTTACTCAACGATTGCTATTTCTTTTTCCACATGCTGAACTGCAGAAGCCCGATCAAATTGGCTATGATACCTCGACAGTGGTTGGAACAATTTGACTAACAAAACCGGTATTGATTTGTTCACCCTAAGATCTGCGTCCAATTGGAACCGATGTAATGCGCTCGGACAGATTGCCACGCCCGTCTTTGTCGGTGTAAGTGTTGATGCATGCATATGCACTTACTGAGCTGCGGCTGACTGAGTTTTCCTCCCGTGTTCTTGCAGACTGGACACGTGTAAACTCCACGGAAGAGCACAGCAACCAGTGTACTACACCGAACGTGGACGATGGTTTTAACTCTCATCCGCTGTGACGAAAGTGAAATGGCAAATAGGAATTTGAATCAATCGCGTTCATATACCCAATCTATTTGACATCCCTTTCCCAGTGTAAATATGACTTCTTGATCTGCCCGTGAGTTGTAGCTGATTGAACTAATTAATCATGACCGTCAAATCCATTTCAGCCTCATTGGATCACATTGCATCACAATAGCACATCGTACCGCTCGAATGGGTCGTGCCTCATCAGAACCGAATATATATATATATATATATATATATATATATATATATATATATGTTTAACTCACGTTTCAGGACTAATTGTCTTCAGATCAGCGTGGTGTGTGTGAGCACATTTACCACGGATCGTATGTTCTGGCTTGGAAATCTGTTGAGGAGCAGTTCAGTTTCCTCAATATTGAGGAGTACATTACAACAGTCATTATTCTCCCCAAAAATACTTTGCTTTGCTACCCATTTGAATTATTTATTTGTTAATTTGAGTTTGTAACTCATCGCTTCGTGATATATTGGTAACATACTTGTTGCCTCCCTCCGCCTGCTTGGTTGGTTCAGCTACCTATCGATTCGTAAGGTCGGCCTGCCCCGTCCTCGTAGAACCATTATCAGCAGTCAAGTTCAGTGCTCTACAAACCACAAGACTTAGGTGCCCAGTGAAACAACAAATCTTTGCCCGTCAACACCTAAACTAATGTTCTGATTCAAACTGGCCGGTGATCTAGATTTGACTTTTGCGCCTTTATTGAGATCAGATATGACAATCCAACGAAAAGTCGTCGTGCTGCTACGTGTTCAGATAACTCCTGAGCGTCTAATAGCTGTTTGATTCGTTAAAAGATTGTAACGCTCGGAGATTGTTGTGAAAGACGCAACATGTTTGGCGACCGGAACATCGACCCAAAGCAAACATGAATTCAGCGGATACTGACTTGAAAAACATGATAAAGACGCAGATGCGCTTGATGGACCTCATCTCTGCAAAGCTTGCAAATAGAGAACCGTCCACGACTGTTGATTCATGCACGACTGATCACAATGTGCGTAACGTTTCGTTTTTTCACTATGATTTAGAAGCGAAAATCCCATTTGACACATGGCACCGGACGAAATACTCGAAATTTTATTTTTGGTTATACACTATTCATCGTTGAATAAGGTAATTCATCTCCACCAATCTGTTCAAAGCCATCTTCCTTGATCTTAGTACTCAGAATGACAGAGAGCTTTATTTTCTTTTTTTAACTTTGATCATTCGTAACACATGTAGCATAGGAGTAGTAAAGCACAGGAAAACACGTTGACTCCATTGCCACGTGGCCGTATGAAACTTCAGTCAGCAAACAGTCCTATGAACACGCATGGATATTGAACCAACTGAATTATTATCATTTCATGTATATATAAAGTGGGATTGTTGTCGGGTTTTTTGAGGTGGGACGAAGCCGGATGTGGTTTATCCGAATTAGAAAAATTTGTAAAATCAACTAGGTACGCCCATGCTTCTGGATAGTGGAAGTGACCTCCACACATTTTATATATACCTGCGAACGTATTTTCAATAGCTTCACCTATAGACTGTTACAGAAACAGATATATTCCGATGTATTCATAATAACTTGACGATCTGGGGGGCGCTCATGAATATTTTGTAAAATGATTCCGAAACATGGTGAACCACCAAATACTAGAATCTTTGTTAAATCTGCAAAAGTGGTTCTGTAATTTATCTAAACCTATTGAGGATATCTCTTACTCAATGACAAAACAACATACTTTTAGTTTCTTCGTGATTGGCACATCGAGAGGAAAAAGGTGGCAAACAAACTTTCTTATATTTTGGCTAATATATATATATATATATATATATATATATATAATCATTTCTCACAAATAAAATTTGCAATGCGATTTAAAAATACAATTTAGCTATAGCGGAGGCATGTACAGGCAAACCGATGTAACTCATGGCTGTTCACGACGAAGTTCTACCGTAGTCAAACTGGGGAAACAACATTTTCTCCAACTCCATGAGATCCGCCTCTTCACTGAAGTTATGTCGATAATATTCACTTTTCGATGATAAAATATGCGGGCTTTATTGGATCCCCTTAACCAGACCCGACCAGTATTAAATCATAAGTAGAAAGAGCCAATTAAATTCTTTTTCTGTATGTGAGGCCAACAGGGAGTAAAAACGGAAGATTCAATTGAGCAGTATACAGTAAGTCCATGAGGATAGGTTAGAGTTCTCATTTCTCCAGCTCCGCCCTTGTCCGCCCTCTTATGGCTCGCGTAAGAAAACAATATTTCGTGGGCAGAGTCACTAAAGAACTGCAGCTGGCAAACCAGGTACTCGTAGGAACTAGTGACTGAGAACGTTTTGCTCAGAGAAATATGCTAGAGAAATCTAAGGAATATCATGTGTCCACTGCAAAACGAAAGGAACCGTACGTACAGCTGCCTCTTAGAGATGGCTTAGCCTGCGAACTCCTGAGGCCACACCTGGAAAAGGTAAGTTTCCTGCGGACTCTGCGCGCACACTTCATCAACCAACCAATGACTTTTGAGAATCTCAAAGATGAATTGCCTGTCCCATTTTCTCATCCATGATTATATACTCAAGCAATATAGGTCGAACGACTAGGAGTATCCCAAATAATCACGGAGAAAAAACCGGCCTACTTAGGCGTTGTGACCACGAAGACCATTTTCAGTCCAAGCCTAGCGCACTTTATCGATTCAGATCATCAGGCGACTGGAGAACACAATTCAAACGTGATCTCAAGAGTCCCTCTGGATACTCGCGGTTAAAATTCAAAAAGCAAATGGCTTTTATTTATTTTCCCCTCCTTGTTACTCGTTCATCTATTTGTGACGTTGGAACCATGCCTCACTACACGCCCGGTGCATAATATCAGTGATAACAAGGGACAAACAATTTTCTGAGCAATGAAGTTCTCTTTCATAAATCTCCTATCGTAAAAAACAGGTTAGAAATAAAAACATTTTCACAACTGTTTACGTTAGTTCTGTAGTGATCAGTGGAGAACTCAGATTTTTCTACCTTGTCAACATGATAAAATTTCAAACTTTGTAATTTTCCTAATATGACTACTACTGATGGATAGATGGTAACCCTTCCAGAAGCAGCTCTATTTGCCGAAATGCCGACCATACATCTGCATAGCAAAAAGAAGAAAAGGAAAAACAACTAAATTTGGAGAATATTATATTACCTTGTGGATCAACAGGGAAACCTTCGTTGATGTTAAGTTCTCGGAGAAAATTTCGGATTATTTTATAGAAAATGACCTACACATGAAGGTCACATAAGCGTGTTCTGTTAACCAACTAATTTTTTCGTGTTCATGCAGAACACTACTGAAAACTGGATGATTCAAATAGTTTAATAACCAAGAACGGTAAAAGATTCTGTGACTTCATTGGACCAGTGTTTCTTTGACACAAACTGTTCGGAATCTTTCAGTGAACGAACAAGTGTCTTGCTAATTATTCATGTAAAACATGGAGTTAGAACAAGATACAGTGACCAGACAAAAAACCTTCCAGCATGGATAGTCTTTCTATTCACATGATGATAAAAAGAACAACACCTATCCAGAGATAAAAATTTTCGAGTTTATTTACGTAAATGTGAATGGTTGTGTGACAAACTAAGTTTCATCAGCTTTCAGTCAATCCCAAGCCGACATTCACCACCCAACAAAGATGGTCAAGCGTTGCGTTTGCAAAGTGATTAAAATAATCTTGAAAGCCCTACATTCTGTATCCAGTTTGAAAGGGTTTACAAAACCCTACATGTGATGAAATCTTCTCCACCACGATGTTGGAACACTCATCACACCTAACAATACGAACTGTAATATGGTATAATCAACCATGTATGTAGAATGCTACCACCTCCCATCAGTTCAGTTCATTCAACCAATAGCCCTGCACTCCCGTGCTCTCGTTTCGGTTGTTACCTTGAAGCATCGTCCAGTTGAGGGCAGAATGAGTAGAAACACGAAGTGATGAAGAGCCGAAAACGAAGTAATAACCAGAAATTACGAATACAAAGAAACAGCCCGAATTCAACTACGACACCGACCGCGACACCTAGCCATGTCACTCGATGTTTCCAACCATCTGGCCGGTCGGTGGCGTGGACCCCAACCCGAGAGTCTAAAAAGTCCTACTTGGCCAAGTCCGGTGGTCATAGTGTTCATGGCCATTTGCTACGTCATGGACTGACCACCTGAACGTATCTCGTAGAACAGCATGTGCGGAGGAGGTCTATCGGTGAGTATGCGTAACGCGCGTCCCAGCCATGGAAATGCGGACAACCTGTTTAAGTTCAGCACTTGATCTAGTGACTGACTGATGTAACATCCTAGCAACAAAACGTATCTACTCCAGCTCGGGTTCACCGCGCCAAGACCAGGTTTGTTGTAGCGCCAACCCAGTCCCGCAGCGGCATTTACCATTTCAAAGGGGCAAAACGCATCCCAAGCATTGCTACACTTAAGCTTAGGCTAATTAGAAGGAGTACAGCTGAAAATTCACTTGCTTTTTTCACACCCAAAAGTTCAACGGCAAGAGCCCGAATCGAACTGGTTTTAATTCACATTCGACTACCCGTACCGTGATAGCTCAGCTGATGGAGCATCCACCCGGTAAGCGAAAACTCGCCCGTCCGATTCCAACTCGCGGCGCTGGACTTTAAATGTGGAAAATATGAGTGGACTTTCCGTTACATAAGATTCAGGCTCGTCGTGCCAATAATACATTCCATGAATACTTAAAAGGCTTGCAACTTACCTAGGTCTTCACTTGGAAGAACAATATTTTCTGCGTATTCTAAGACAGATAGTTTACAGTCTGAGCTAAAACCGATGGTGCTATTCTCACACGAGAATAGGGCTATCACAAGAACCACTTCGATTACAGAATTGAAGAGGGAGGGCGATAGAGCGCAACCCAGGCAAACACTACTGCTCATAGTGAATTTGGATAAAAGATAGCCGTAAGCGCGACCTCGGCTTCCGCTGTTTTGTTAGAAGCATTGGAAAAAGGAAATAAATTTCTGTGGAACACCCTTCAATGAGGGGCAGCGGGAGAGTCACATGCCACTTTCAGATCAAGGAAGACAGATTCCGGGTTTACGGAAGGTGTGTTTGTGCTTTAAAATTTGTCGAAGGGCAAAGATGTGACTGATACAACGTTGAATGAGTCTGAAACCGACTTGGTTCTCACGCGTACATCTTTCACGGATGTTGGATCATTGGTGGAGAACAATTCCGGTGAGCAATTTGGATGCTATACTAACCAAGCTAACTCGTCTGCGGTCTTTACAAGAGAACCTGTCACCATTCTTGGAAACTAGCACAACCACCGATTCACACCATTTCCTGGGAATCCGCTTACTATCCCAGATTACCTAGAGGAGATTTTTAGCTTCGAAACCAAAGCTTCGCCTCTATCCCTGAGAAAAGATGGAAACAACCCATCCCGTCCAGAGGCCTCGTACCTTTTCAAATAACCCACATCCCGGCTAACCTTCATTTTTTATGTAGCAGTGACATCTACCTGCATCGTTTCTCTTTCCGGTGTATTCGAAAGGTCTACCCAAGAAGTGAGCCAAAAGTGAGAGTGAATCAGTGTGTCATCGGACTCCTTGGTTAACTTACTTATACCGGGCTTCCGTGGGCCGGTACTTCTAATCAAATGGTGAAGTTGGTGACTATTGCTCTTCTCCGTGACATCACCTACACCCTAAATGACACAAAAGTGCATCGAACTAATGCAATAAATGTTTCCAGTCTGTCAGACCATAAGTTCATCCAAAAAGACTATCTTGCTGCTGTTATGTACCAAAAGAGGATAGAAAACCCACAGCCGTTGATATATCTATTCATTTATTCTAACATATTATTTACACTAGTGACGCTATAGACACTTTCAAGTTTCATTTTTCATAACTGCTCTCAGACAACCCAGATTTGAGTGCGGTTGAGAATCTCTTCCCAATGTTGATGGAATAAATCAATACACTTTCTCCATATTGGAATTTGGAGGGAAAATGATGCACTTAGCGGAGAACTGCATAACTAGTGGTCTCATCACTCAGCAGATGTACTGTGCCGCTAACAGGCTGAAATAAGTTACTGCGAATAGGGATGGACCGTACGGCTAACAGGAAACTAAAATGTACTTTAAACGTTATGGTCCAAGTTTGCATGTCGAAAATTCTCATGTTCCTATTTGTGGTTCACATTCTATCGCATCTGTGGGTTGATGGCATATACCAAGGGAACCGTTTAGTGTTATTTCCCTCACTGATAAGGAAGGTAACCTGAAATGCCTTTATATTTACTACTGTCGACGTGGTAAGCGTATAAAAAGTAAAACTCTGTGGAAAGATGCAAAGTTCAACGCAGGTGATAGAATGATTCCAAAGACCACCATGTTCTTCAGACTTCGACAATACCTGTAAAACCCATCATTTTCTCCTCATAGGCAATTTATCAAGTTACTGCAACTACTCTGGCCTGAAATCTGCATCAGCCCACAAACAGGATGCAGCTCATTGCGTGACCAGGCGATGTGACCGGAAATGATTTAATTGCGACGCACAACAATTCTTTACTGCGTTGCATCCTCACAACCAAAACACGACTCTTTCGAATTCCCGAAAGTTCTGTGGGTCACGCGGCTCTTCATCAATTATTTCTCAAATATCTCTTGCAAACATCCATAAGCACTATATATATGACATATTAGACTGGCGATAAACTTATCGGAAACAAATTGACTATCTTTCTTCTGTCCGAGGAAATATAATGCGTAGCATCTGTTCTTTGCAGTATAATTTCTATAACAGTCTTTAGATTGAGATCAACGAAATTACTTGTATTTTTGTACACCAGACAGGTGCTGTGAGCTTGCTTAACCCTGTCCACTGGTCGGCCTAGTACTGCGTTATATCGATGTTTGGCCCACTGACCAGGCGGTGGACAAACGGTCATCATCCCGGAATTTGAGCCGTTATGTCCTGGGTTCGATCTCGTCACCGCTGATAACTTCCCCATTCGGCAGCCTATGACTGGCCGCGACCCTCTCCAGAAACATTGTGCATTGCCGTTTAGTAAATAAGGAAGAAAATATTTCTTTTCCTTATTCACAATATCGTAATGAGTAATCCCAGTGGATTTTGGTGTTGAAAATACCATTAGATGTAAACGGATTCATAAGCAGTCAAATTTACTAAGCCTCTTCTAACCTACCCAATTACTGATTATTTGGTAACTTTATGAGCAATGTGGCTACCTATATGGTTTTACTTAATCAGCCTTAGCTCGAAATGCGAACAATCAATATTCTCTGACCAAAATTGTGTCAGGTATTCTGTCGCCTGAGGAACTATTCAGTGTTTTTTCGAAAATTCGCCTCATCAGAGCTGTGTATCAATCTGCCAGTTGCAGTGAATCAAAACGCAATGTGTCACGCCACGTATTGGTTTCTCTATGATAAACAGGTATGAGATATTGAAACAAACGCACGCGAAAATCCAGAGAAAACTGAAAAACCAGCTCAGTTGCATTTGCTCTTTTTCCTGACTAGCTTATCATTTACAGAAAATATTTATTTGCTAATCACTAGTTCTTTCATTTTGCGTCCAAACTCTTCGATTTCATTCGGCCCGTACTCAAGTGTACCTCAGTTCATTTTTGTGTCCATCGCTGATTACAGTGTGTCTTGAGTATCAGTGGTAAGAATGTGGACTATTTTATTTCAACCAAAAGATAATAATAATAATAATAATAATAATAAACTCCGGGAGGTTAATAAAAGGGTAAAATCACTTAGGCATTGAAGTAACCGCTCTAGAATTTCCCGGAATTATGCCAATTGGTGTGAAGAAAAACAAGAGCGATGCGATCGGGAAGAATCATATGTCACGCACAGCAGCCACAGAACGGAAATTGCGTAATGGGATGGTGTGTGCATATGAGGGCATAAAAATCAAGGTCAAATGAGCTATAAACAGTAGGGGGTAACTTGACCTGCGATCAAAACGGGAAGACACCAAACAGCATCTGATTTGCGCCTGTCTTGCAAAGAAACAGTACACCTGCAGGATGAATACGACTAATATGATAGTACGCGTAGGATAAGATCGGAGATGGGTTTACCAGTAAGCCTGTGGGAAACCGAGTAGACACTGCCTTTGAAGACAGGACCCAGAGCTAACATGGAAAGGTAATTAGGATAACTATACTTCAATCCTGCTGGAGACAGACTTCTTAGGGAATTGATTTGAGACATTGATTATCAGTACTCTTTTTCAGTTCGATGCATACTGCTTTTCGAAGAATAGTGTACAAAACTTGGGCGTTATACAAAGGAAAAGAGTATACATAGTTTGCTACCCACTAGTGCGTAGAGGAAAACTGGGAATTCTACACGATAATCATTTATTTTCTCAATTGTTCACTTTAGTTAACTAAAATTCATCAAGAAAAGAGCATTTTTGAAGTCATAGGTTTGCCCCTTTAGACAGTTTGGATTAATACTGATTAAATACCATATGTAAATCTGCGTGACCGACAAATAAATTATCTTTCAGAATAGCTAGAAGCGGCCGATAAAGAATCAATATCTTTGACCTAAATACCTGACTTCTGTTTAAGGGCGGAAAACCCTCCAGTTAATCTGATTAGCCAACCGGATTAAATCTATGCACTAACTGGGCATTTCATTGATTGAATTCACCCAGATTACGTCAATTGATCAAGTTCAGTTAATTCGTCTGTTTGTGGTGACTTACGAACGAAACAATCGAGAATCAACCCTCAAAACGGTAAAGTACATCTTAAGCAACATCTGTAAATCCTGACGATTTCGCATTTTGATAAGATCTTTGAGCGTTTGCAGTGCCCGAAGCAGACTTGCACAGTGCTACTTTTTGTTTCAGTACCTTAACATGGGTGTTTGGTCGTAGCTTTACTCATTCTGCTCTCGACTGCAACAGCTTTCTTTTGATCGGTGTTCGTCTAATCAGTAGTCTAGAAAACCGTTCTGGAAAAAGCCTTATTGGCATTTTTTGTGTTGAATCAGTGAATAATGCTCCCCAGTCTTAGAAAAATCTCCCTCTCAGAAACAGTTGATGGGTAATTTCTGATTCTTTAATACTAACCGCTGTGTCGGGAGGGAAAACCCAGCAATTAATCACGAAGAGAAACTGTTCACTGGTCGAAAAATCACCAGATTGATTTAAAAGTAGGATGAATGGGTTTCTCCCTCCCGGAAACGACCACCCGTCAAAGTCGTTACCTCCAACAGATACTCTTACGCGTTCTGCTAACTCTTATGCGTGAATGGAGTTACCAACTGAATCCGAAATAGGGTTGATAATACACGGGTCAGCCAAAGTAAAACAGAAAATATATACCAGGGACTCACTTTGCTAGCCGGAATGAGCTCCCACACAGGTGATTTGATCTCGTTTCCAGACCGAATCAAAGCCTAGTGAAACAGACTGTTGGTTCGAAGACCCTGTTTCTTTGTCGTCTCGGCTTCTGAGCCAGAGGGACTGGTTGGGGATCAATGAGGGAGGCCCTTTTTATAGTGTGAGCAACGGTGAAGTATCCTCCACCCAGAACTCTTGGGAAATGTCTCATCCGAGGAATTCGCTCAAGTAATCTTATACTGATGCTCCATTAGAGTAATTATAAAATCAACTGAGATAATTTTCTTCTAGGATGTTCGGGTCTAACCAGTAATGTTACCTAATGGATCGAATTCTCAACCAGCATTGCACAATTCGTACAATTTGTAATTAGTCAAGCCTTAGGTAAGACGTTCGAAATTTAACACTGATGACCAGTTTTGGTTATAGACAACTTCCCTGTTATCTGAATTCTTACCAGATCTGATCTATTATAACCTTATGTAATCCCTCATACTAGAGTCTCAAAATCATGGTCACTGATTCTTCCAATTACTGTAATGGTCACTCTTGTGCGTGGTAGATAATCCATCCACTGCGCTCACGCATAAGCACGGATATTTATTTAAGTAAGTCAGAATTATCCACACTTTCCTCGGAAAGATATTGAAAATGCTGTAGTCTGACAGAAGTATATGATCGGTAACTTCTCTATTAGGACCATGTACAATTTCCACGTAAATATGGAGTTGGAAAATTGAAGATGAAACATGATTCCAAGTCTCCTGTCTAAATTCATCGGTTGCTATTGGAAGTATCGCTGTCCGCATTTGCACAAAACAGGTGCTAACCATGTGATTTTAGGCAGTCTTGTAATAATGTTATTGTTCAGTACTCTTTGTCACCATGAACGTTAATCTGGTATTAGTATACAGATGGCAAGCTTTGAGCGAAATTTCGAGTCAGGTTCATTGGCTCTATTCACAATCCTTAACTCCATGCTAACATCGCCGGAAGCACGCACTAGATTATTTTGATCTGATGGTGTTCACAGGAACTAGCAGCCTGCGCAATTAGAACCTGTTATTGAAACTCAACTCAATCTTAATTGGGTTTTGAGTATAAGTACTGAGAAATAACAAGCCCCAATACGTCTTCAGGTCACAACACAAAATACTAAATATGGTTACCCTGAAGAGTTGAATGCTGTCAATCAAACTCAGACCAATCCCATTTATCCAAGATCAGTTAGAGTTACAGAAACCGGACTAGAGCGAACTAAGGGAATATACAAAAGAGCTATGTCTGCGCAATCGACCATCACAAATAAAGTGCTAGTCAGTCAAAGCTGGAAGCGTGTTACTGACCTGTTCGTATATGGTCATACGTGCATGGTTGTGCCATACTATGTTAGTCCTCATTTCATCCCCTTTAGTCTCACTAAAAGAAACTTCGTGACACTAATTCTAGGAAACAAACACCACATCATCAACAGCAGCAAAGCTGTGAAAGCAAATGTTATGTAGGCAACGTGATGTCTCGATGTAAGTAGAAAGTGCTGCGTAGCAAAATGTTTTCCAATACAATAAAAAGTGGAAAAATTACAATGGTGGCTTAAAACAACTAAAGTAAGGACCTGCATACGCGTCCATGTACTGAACGAGAACCATAAAATATTAATAAAATAAATAGACAACGTATGATTCAAAAAAAGTACTCAAGCCTTATCAAGTCAGTGGTAGATCGCAAATTCACTCACCCGACATTCTTCGCACTGAAATTCTCCAGTCACATTCAAATCAGGATCAGATTGCTTTTTACAATATGATTTTTCCAACAACCGATCAAACTCTCGAAACATTGGTTCTAATCGGTCACGAATCTGTTGGTTGGCTTCAGTAAGACTACGCACACAAATGTTGGATGAGCTGAGAAACATTTCAAATAGACTATCCGATTTAATATAATTCAACGAATGCGCCCCACTCTCCCGACACGTTCCCGATTGGGTATCATACAAACTGTTGGGAAGACCTGTCGTTGTCCGACTATTCTGTGATATTGTTGTGTTTGGAAGCACGTAAAGAAATGGAATGTCCAAACACAATTCATGCCGAACGTGTTCACGCAGATAGGCAGCTCGTGCGCATGGATCTGGCAGTCGAGAACAGATGAAATGTATGAGGGCAGGGTTTAACAACTGAGTGGCAATGGTGATAGATGAAGTAAAAGTTCCCGCACCAACGTCGGTAGGTCCGTAACCTTTGGATGGCTCCCTTTTAAGCATTCGTTTGTGAAGTACACTCACACGAGTAGCACGTTTTAGTGGAAATGTGGTGACTGGTTTTTTAACTGTCTCGACCTGATCGGGAATATTACTGATGGCTGGAAAATTCCATGAGAGTTTGCGACTCGAAGACATGATCTGATCATCAGACTGTCTAGTGTAATTGGAATTAGTCATTGTGTATATATCCGAATCTGAGTTGACACAGGTAAGACGCCAGCAGAGAAAGAACAACAATGCGAGAAGCAGGTGTATGAATTTAGGTCTGACTGGAGCTGATGAGATCAACGAGTTTTCGCTCCCCGAGGAAGCGGACGCGGAAAGTGTACGGCACGCGGGTAACGAGACTTCTAAATGAAAGGCACAAGTGGCTACTGTTTGTGGTTCAAATGGGACGTGTTGTGAGCAGGGCGCACAGTGGCACACAGGAACAGAGGCAGTTTGTAGGCGTGGCACAGAATCGCTTGCAGAATAGCTTCTTTGGATTGAAGAAACAAGGAACGGAGCACCATGATCTCCTGGTATGCACATCGCTTATCCTGGCGAACAGATACACTCCACCATGCGCATTGTGTCGCTGGCACAGACACACACGTACGCAGGCACGCCAAAAGTCAAACACCTCTACCAAGCGTGCCACTTTCACCTTTCATCCAGTGCTGCATGCAGGCTAAAACAAAAGCCATCAATTTAGATGGAGAGTGCCACTTGGTTATCCGAAAGCACGGTGCTTATGGGTACGGAAAACAAGGATAAACGAAAACTCTACAAAAATGTTCAACTTCCCGTTTGAAAAATGCCGGAGGCAGATAAAAGAAGGCAGGTAATTCTACTATCATTAAACGAATGAATAAATAACAAAACAATAAAAGTATGCTGGTATTTTCATTCTTCGAAGTGGTACCTTAATTGCGCATGAACGTTTGACCATCTCGCTCCATAGTCAACATTGACTGTGCCTTTATTGTAAACAAATCACAGGATAATCTTCCAAAAGCTATGCACCTTGGTGAATAATGCACACTAAATAACTTAGTCTTAAGACATGCACTGAACATAGTCAAACCAACTTAAGATTCATGATTACCTACTGCGTTCGGATACTGACTTCGGGTCTCCACAACCTTTCACCTTACCTCAATGATGTATTACCAGATTCTGGCAATTTCGAGAATAAGCAATGAAACATGGGTACCCTCTATGTTTTTTCCGAGGAATCGCTAAACCCATCCCCTCTGAAGCCCAGAGACAAAAGCCCTGTCTGGTCAATAGAGTGGTCGGCAATGAGTAGAACGACCACGTGATTCGAATGAAAGTCAACTAACTGAGTTATTTGCTGACGTATTTAGTAATCCAGATGGCATGGATGGTCCCGATTGGGCCTTCTTCAAGTTGGCATTTGCGCTTTTCATGTCATATTGGAAAGCCGATAATACGCTACCTTGGATCTGACTAGCCCGTTGTAAATTTTTCTGGAGGGATTACAATAGGAATTACCGAAGTGAATTCTCTGAGTGACTGACACGATAACTCAACACACTTGGGATAGGAAACGCGAGCTTGAAAACGTTGGTTTTTGGCAAATCAGCTGCAGCCAATCCTTCGCCAACAACGACTACTACAGATTTATTGAAATCCGTTACTTGCTAATGGTGGAATTAATGACTCGATGGTCCAATTCGCAATTTTCCACTCCGCTCACGTCAACAGTTGTATTTTCCACCAAGCAGCACAGCGTTTGCACACGACACGGGTACAAGAGTATTTTTCATCGATTCTGATTTGAGCAATATGAAGCATTTTTCGCGTCAAATTTGTCAAATTTCATGATCCCTGGAAGGCTGTTATTGCAAAACGGAGTAACAAAGAACACAAGAGCTACAAAACATAATTCAGTCCAGGTCCCTTTAGGATTTATGTATTCACGAAAGGGCTAAATAATCGTTACAGGTATTTGGAGGAGTATCAGCCTTAATAAGTGTCTGAAACTAATGAAGAACGAGACGGATAATTCCATGATGTTTGCTAGCCTTGTTAATTTTGAATGTTAGTGAACTATGCATAACCGCCTGATAAAAATACTCAATGGTCCAGGGACAGATATCTTGTAAGCAACGAGACACCGAAAAAAATATTAAAGACCTAGTGGTTCGCGAAATACAACAATTTTCTGTCTTCAGCACACTTTTTCCTAACTGTTTTTCAACCGTTCTAATGTTTGTAGAATGTATTACTGGCACAAGTAGCCTATATGCAAACAGTAGAAGCCCAGTTCATGCTTACAGCAACCTTTCATCCGAGTTTACCACAAAAAATGGTGTTTATCAGGGCTGTCCCCTTTAGCACTTCTGCTTCAGTTTTGTAATTGAATTGATTCTTGAGATAGCCCTGTCCTCTTATGAGAGTAGCCATGTTGATCTTTGTCCAGTTAGTAAACTGTCTGACTTGGAATATGCAGATGATTTTGTTGTTCTGAGCGAAGATTCAGGTAAGTTGGAAGCTTTCTTAGATAGCCTGAACAACACTGCGGCAATGTTTGGGATGCGCTTTGTACCTTCGAAGTGTAAAATGCTGCCGCAGGACTGGGTTGGTGCTACAATAAACCTTGCCTTGGCAGGGGAAAATCTAGCTGAAGTAGGTAAGTCTTCCTACCTGGGCAGTTACTTTTCACCCTTTGGACAGATATCACACGAGGCATCATCACGCGTTTGGCTTTTCCAAACCTCGGCCATTTGTGGCGTTGGCTTGACATCCAGTCTCCTGTTAAGGGTCGAGTGTACAATGACGCGGTTAGGTCCGCTTTTCTACACCTCCCAGAAACATGGCCGCTGATGATAGCAGATAGGCGAAGACTGTCGAGATTCGAGCATCGATGTCTTCATAGCACTGCTCGAGTACTGTGGGAACACCGAATAAGCAATGCTGAGGTTAGACGTAGGGTGTTCGGAATCAGAAGTCGGTCTCTTGATCAAGTGCCGAGTCTAAACAGGTTAAGGTAGTTGGGACAAGTATTATCAATGCCTACTGACCGGCTTCTTCGGCTCACGTTGTTTCCCGCGGCAGACAGGGGCAGGAAGGTAGGTTGAGGTGACCAATCTATGACATGGCAGAAAGGTATGAAAACCTTGACCAGTGGGCTTGGCCGAGTAGGACGCGTTAGACTATCAGGTTGGATCCCACGCGACCGGCCTGTCAGATGCCTGAAGACCTCAAATGACATGGCTGAGTGTCGCGGTCAGTGACGTAGCTGCCTTCGAACTCTCTTTTTCTTTGTGGTTCCCGCCTCGAACCTTGCTTTCAGCTCTTTTTCCCTTCACAGTTCTATTCTTTTTACCCTCAACTGGACGACGTTGCGTGATAGCAACCGAAACCAGAGCACGGAAGTACGGGGTTAATCTTCGGATGAACTGAACTGAACTGGTGACGGAAAATCCGCTTATATTTTCCCCGTCCAAACGGCCACCGCGGCAAGCCTTTTGTTGCTGTAATTTAGAGAAGTTGTTGCAGTCTTTTGCTGAGCGCGCCGCCCGACATTCCCACCGCTGGGTATTCATTCTTTAAGATATCTATGGTCAAGCGCTTGAGGCCATTAAGCGTCAAAGACAAAGACTAACCAGGTCTTACTACTGGAGTTGTAGACCAGTTCGTTCAAAAGGAGTCGGATTTCTTGTAGGTGCCACTGGTGATGAAGGTTATGGAAAGCTATTCTGTTCTCTTATTCGTGACGAGATATTTTCTTTAACAACAGCTCTGGTTGTATTGCAGCCTTATAGATAAAAATGTTCGTCTATCAGTAAAGTCGAGCAAGATGCCAGCGGAACTCTTCGTAACTTGGTAGTCGGATATCGAGGGCTAAAACTGAGGCAAAATCCTGCGGTTTTTTGAACAACAATGAATACACTCGTTCTCGCGGCTTTCCATGTCATGAGAAAATAAGTCTCCGTGCAAAAACTGTAAAAGATATCACTTCAACAAAATACGATGCCATTGGGTTGAATGGCAATTCCCAGGCTTGTTCTTACAAGAATCACATCCATCACAATTGTCACAAGCAAGATCGTGAAAGTCACCGCTAAGCAATCTCCGATTTCACGGACCACAGGAAGAAGCTTCTATCGGCCATATTCAGAGTAAATTCGACCCCCGCCATTGCCGCTTTGAAACGTGATTCGGAGGTTTTGTTAAAAAAGCTACAATAACCAATGATGAGAATAGGTTTTCAATCTAACTGGTAGCCAGGTGTCACTGTAGCACTGCTGTAGCTTGGTTCTACAAAGCTTTCTAAGATTGGTGGCAAATAATACTTAGATGTTGATGAAGCCGGTCTACATTGTAATATGTATTCACTACCGCTTTTATTTGTTCACACTTTGATGTCAAAAAAATATTTTATTTGTCATATAAATGTGGACATAGTTGTCGTCTGAGTAATGAACTGAAGAGCTTCATTTCGGCTACAAGTTGTTATTTTATTGATAAGTGCGTTTTAAAGTTTTTTATTGTCCACTGAAAGTGCCAGTAAGTAATATGCATGGTCCCTCAACTGAGGTATACTTTGTTATTCTCTTGCGGCTTTTCTTTTGCGGCGGGGTCACTTTTTAGGAGCATCGATTTTCTGTCCACAACCAAGAACACTGAGTAGGTTTATGGTGTTGGATTGTAATTTAAATTGATGTATTACACTCGTTTAGTACGGCTTCCACCTTCAGTGAGTCCATTAAACGGAGTTTGCGATCGTGAGTTCACCACCAAAACCAACGAGAGGTTAATCACTTTAATTGTCATGTAAGCACCAGATTCTGTTTGCTAAACTGAACGGTCTCTGATGCAGAAACCCAAGAATCGTAAGTTTCTCAACTGTCAGGGTGATGACAAATCAAGATGAATATGCTACTGAGTAAAATTCGTGTGTTATTAAGGATATCCTTCTAGAAGACTATTACAAAATCTTTCCGAGCTTTTCAGAACTTGCATAAATATTGTGCAGCAAGAATTGGTATCACTGTTACATTGATTTCATCAAAGCACACTCCAAGCTGATGGTTTGACCGTTCGTGAAGCTCTACGGAGAAGTGGAGACGGTCTTCAACGTCTATGCTTGGGTGCACGGCTGTGAGGCCGTAAGGACTCATGGTTCATTGGACAGCTTTTCAGCATCTGTGTTTGGATTTTAAATGCAAACAGTACGCCAGTGTGTCGCCAACCGAAAGATGATTGTGGAACACATTTTCTGGCAAACACTGGAATGCACAGCCAAAGCAACGATGAGCGCAGATATTCCGCTATGGGATGATACTCTGGCTTGTGCGGTTATAAGTCGCGGTCTACATGGGAAGACTGTGAAGATTCAGAACACCGTATATGCCACCCCACTGCCAAATAATGTAGTGTTGACAAGAAATCGGCCCGCCAAAATTGCAAGCACCACTGATCAGACCGTGCTTTACGCTGTTTACAAAAGCATAGGAAACGTTTTAGCACACCCAGTATCTTTGTCACACTTGGAGATATGTCTACGCAAACAGCCATTGGAAGATATCCACCTTTGCAACTTCAACGCCATACGGTATAGGGGTTTATTACTATTGCACCGAGAACATGTAGTTTCCTACCCCGGTTCAGAGTAAGCGTTTACACCACTGGCCAGTTTATCAAACTTATTACACCTTGTATTTTTCAGATGTTCGTTGTTATTGAGTTTGTGGGGGAGAGCACTTTGGCTATGCTGAACGAGTAGTGAATGGTGGGTGAAGAGCGCATCCTGTGGTCTTCTGTAGGTGCATCTGTAAGGTTGATCAGACCTTACTTCGCGGTTTCCTTAGTAAACGCGTGCTTCGGTCCTTTGTACCGAGTAGACCACCTGCACTTTACTCTAATGCTCGGCACTTGACGAATATGTTAACCAGAACAGTATTCTCCACGACCCGTGAGAAGGAGAAGGCGATTGGGAGAGATAGTGGTTAGCGTGTATTTGGGAGCGTGCGTGAGAGCAACGGTCAAATGGCAACCGCGCTTGGCAGTCAGCGTTCAGTTAAACAATAAACGTGGTAAGATTATGAACAAAGATGGCCACCGCTACACATCTTGAGTTCAGCGTCTGGTGCGAGAAGGTCGTCCACCACCGGCTGACTTGAGGAAGCACAAGGTGAAAATACATCGATCAGCTGGTACGATCACATTGCTGGCTCTTTCCAAACATTTTCTAAGGTGACTACGAGAAGACGTTGAAGTTAGGGAGCCTATTAGAGGATAAAAGTAAAAAGCCTTCATCAGATGCCACGGAACTGATAGAGCAATTTGGACAGCGCTTATTGTATGGTCTCTTTACAACTAATGGGGCCCTACTTGCAGGAAACCCACTTTTGTTTCCGAGTCGGACGTGAAGGAAAGTGTTCAAGTGGAGCATATAGTCAATACGTGAGCTAAAAAGCCAGTACCCGTGAAGAATATACCATTTGCTTCTCAATGCTCGCCCCTAAGAACACTTGGTAACCTGCCAATGTCGTCCACGTCGTTGGGGTAAGGTGCGTACATTTCATCTTGTTTCATACGTTATACAAGTGCACATTCGAAAGTAGAATTCTGACTTTGACTCCGATTGTTAGCCCCATAATGGAACTGTTTCAGTAGGCCCACTGTACTCAATCGAAATGATCCACATTATAGAGTCGCAACTGCGCCCGAGGGAGTACTACTCACTAGTAAATCCCTCGACAAACATTCGCTCAAGATTAGTGAAGCTATCAGAGCGGACAAAACTATGGGTTATTAATGAATTCCATTTAGTAATAGTTACAAACTAAAGCTTCCCTAGGCTCACTGAACAAGCTCTATTGTGAGATAAGGAATGAATTGGCTGTCACACGCCACCAGCTGCCCAACCCATCCTCTAATACTGTAGCCCAATGGAGTATTCCATCAAACAATATTGATGACTTCAAGCTCCTAAACGAGCGACACAAGAATGATTCATCCTACGAACAAATGGTAAGTTAAATCTAATCAGTTTATCAAGTTTTCAGGCAAAGTTTTCACAACACCTGTCCGGAACCAACTTTGGGGATGGCACTAGGGATATGTTGAGTCAGCTGATGACAACGTCAGTCATGACTCAACTCAGCATAAACGGGTCTCATGAAAAAACTGCCCTGGCCAAAAAAAGCGTGTTCCTTTGTGTTAGATAAGAATGGATTTTGTAAACATATTCAACAGATGTCATTTATCAACAAAACCGCCCTGGTGCGACCGCATCAATGATATGTGAGAAATGCGGCGATGCTTAAGGAGAAGTAGATCCACTCTGTTGGAGAGCATACCTCAGTTGAATCGCGATGTCGGGGTACGACGAGGCGAGTAGTAACCACCACCGTTAGATTTCGGAATAATTAATCCGTTCTTCGACTCTAATCTTTATCGTACTGTTACAACTGTCATTCTGTATGAAGTAAGCTCACTGTTTCCTCTTAGGACGCTTCCAAACTAGGACTCGACGGAACATTCATCATCCGACTAACCACTCCATGAATGGGGAAATTCATATACCGGACTCGCTTTCGAAAATTGCCGTTAATTTATGAATGATTTTATTCAACAGAAGTATAACATCCTTAACTCGACTGAATTTTATTGAACCTTCTTGCTGGACTAAGTCGGACTAATCCCAACTGGGGTTGTTTTGGGGCCGGACAGGAGTTTATTTGGGGATGGCTGTGATAATGCGGGGATAATTTAACATTTATACCGACCCACTGAACGCTAGCAACCAATGCCGCAAGTTCCTAGTGACATTCAGCATAGCTTATTTGTTTAACACACATCAGTGTTAATCTGAACTAGCGCCACAAAGCGCGGTGGCCACTCGACCGTAGCCCGTGCACGTTACACGCATGCTTTGCCAATATACACTAACCACTCTCTCCCTACCTGTAGTGTTCTCCTCCTCATCGGTTGTGGGAAACATTGCCCTGGTGATTTGATGGCATATTGCTGAGTAACACTGCAGCGAACAGGTGGTCCAAGCGTGTCGGGAAGGTCCAGTCGACGCAAGTAATAAGGAAACAAGTTGGTAAGGTATTGTAGCGGTTGCCATCTTCATTCGTACTTTTACCACGTTTATTGTTTAACTGAACGCTGACTGCCAAGCGCGGTTTCCTTAGCAAACGCGTGCTTCGGTCCTTTGTACCGAGTGGACCACCTACACTTTACTCTAATGCTCGGCACTATATGAATATGTTAACCAGAACGGTATTCTCCACGCCCCGTGAGAACGGGAAGGCGATTGGGAGAGATGGTGGTTAGCGTATATTTAGGAGTGTGCGTGAGAGCGTGCGCAAGAGCAACGGTCAAATGGCAACCGCGCTTGGCAGTCAGCGTTCAGTTAAACAATAAACGTGGTAAAAGTACGAACGAAGATGGCAACCGCTATAGCGGTTAAAGTTTTGCTCACTGCACTTTGTTTTACAATAACAGATTAATTTAAAATGTCTCTCTCCCTATTTCAGGCATTGGAAAACAGAAATTCCAGCGAACAGTTCTCATGCGACTAACGAGTACGAACAACAAAACTCGGTAGATATTGTAAATCCCTTCTACCGCTGTACAATTTACCCATCAATACATGTTTCTTGCGTCAAAAGTATTGTCCTTTTTCTTCCGAAATCAGTAATGGAAATGCAGCTCGTAGTTACTGGCAAGGAAGTGATTTTGAAAGTGGTAAAGGTACCTTGGGAAGTGAGAAATGAGAGCGATGAAATGGGACGTTTCCGTTTAGTTATTTGACGCACCGGACTAGTATCGTTCGTTCTGGCGTCGTTTGTGTAGTGCTATAAAAATAGGTACGGGAAATTGAGTTTATATTGTAATGCAGAAGATACACAAATATCGGAGGGTTTTTTGCGTGGTCGGCCGAAAAACGCCCCCAAACCGACCCTTTTTTGTTTCAGTAGGGTCACTTTGGGGTCGTTTTGGGGATCAAACGGGGTCGACCTAGGGACTATTTCGTGACTATTTGGGGACCATTGTGCTGACTGGGTACAGTCTAACCAACCTTACAAGTTTTGGATATTCTTTACGTAGTATCTGATGCGAAGTAATACCCATAGACAAAATAAATTGAGTTTTTTCCGTTGAATTTTCGGTAATCGCAATTACCGAAAACATGTTTTCGACCTGCAGGTCACTGCTTTTCCAATGACGGCTGAAAACACCCTCAAAACAGACCACATTTAATGTGCTGACCGGGCGGGAAGACGAATGAATTACAAAATATCTGAGACGTCCGTGTATATTCATAGAAGACTTAAAATATCATGGTTTCTAAACTTCAAAAACAGGTTTTCTGCCGCTCCTAAAACATTTCTTTTAAATTTCAGACGAAATATCAAACTCACGCATCATCCAATGAGTGAACCTGAAATTACGGCATTAAAAGTGCATGTTATTGGTAAACTTAAACACACAATGGAAGAAAGTCAAGCTAGATCAGGTTGCAAGGGAATGATAGAGGCCGGGGCTAATGGAGAACTCATAATTCATTCAGTGGTATGCTCGCGAGTCGGTACCCAATAACGCGACTTCCTTCGTTGTTTCCAGTTTTGTTTTGGTTTGTTCCTTCAGTTAGGCTGAAAAAGGAAGTGGAAGCCCACTTCTTACCGTCTAGGCGGGAGGCAACCATCACTTTGAGGTTCTATCACACTTGGCGTCTCCTATCGTAGGCACGGGCACAGGATAGCTGAAAAGTCTGGAGTAAGTTTCAATTTCTCCCCAATCCTCAGTATTCTACTTCTGTGGATGAATCTTCCCACTCAGCTTTTGGCATCCTCTTAAAATGCCTAACATCTTGTGCGCTAACTATTTCTTCATTTGGTCCGTTCCACTTCCTCACTACTCTGCTGCTGAAGATGTTTGCTCGCACTTATAGCCTAACGCGTGGCTTCCAAGATTTTATACTATTTCCTCTCTTTCTGTGATCAGTGGCCTATTCAGATAATTTCCCCGCACTTATGCTCGACAAAACGTTTGGGGTTTTAAAAGCCTCAATAATATCCCCTCTGATTCTTCATTTCTCAACCAAAAAGTGTCCAACTTCCTGCATTCGTCGTTCATATGATTTCTCTCGTAGTCCTTCAACCATCCGAGTGGCTAGTCTCTGGACCTTTTCCAGGCAGGCTGCATCCTCTTCTAAAAAAAGGTGTCGAAGCCTGCAGACCATGTTCTGAAAGTGGCCCCACAACTGTCTTATGCTTAGGTATGAAAGCTCCCACCGATCTGCAAGAAAATATTGACTGCAGCAGAGAGCTCGCCTCCTGCCTCGTGAGCAGCCAGCTCGCACTGTTCAGCACACTTGAAGTCCTCAGTCATCTGGACACCCAAGTTCCATGTCGCTCTTGTCGCCTCGGCTGTCAATGATCCATTTTCGCCCACAGCCGTTTTTCCCACCGAAGTGCTTATTAGCGGATGACTTTAGCTTTCATTTAAAGGCATATCCCATTTGCCTGCCCAGCCAACTACCTGCGTGAGGTCCCTTACTGACTCATCACTATCCGCTGATCCCCCAAAGTTTACACCGTCTGCAAAAAATAAAACACGGTAGTGGTTGTTTTTTCATTAAATCATTTATGTACAAAAGAAAAAGCAGTGGGCCTAAACCTGGCTCTTGAGGCACTCCGCTGGTTACTTCTGCTGCTTTTGGCCAGCAGATTCCTACTTTAAAAAGAAACTTCCAGTTGGTCGGGAAGGCTGATACTCAATTGTGTGTTTGCCCTTCTATCCCAAAAGTCTTCAATTCATCCTTCAATAGGCGATGGACGACTGAGTCGAAAGTGGAGGTAGCATATATGAACTTGTTTACCTTCATCCAGTCATCAAGTTGCTTCATCTAAGAAGCACAAGAGATTAGTCAGAAGAAATCTACTTTTAGGAATCCATGCTGGGCCGAATATAATACGGAGTGCTCCAGTAAGTGCTGGCAGACATGGACGCGGATGATCTTCTCAGGGACTTCCCATAAGATGCTAGTTGGGCTTACCGGCCTGTAGTTATCCAAAGCCGACCTAGGTCCACTCTTATGTATCGCAAGAACGGCTGAGATTTTTCAGTCCTGTGGCAGCTTACTCTGGTTCAAAGTGGACCTTTACAGCCTGCTTACTGATGGAGCCATGATATCCGCCAATGGTTTGATGATGGCGGGGTGGGTGCCATCTGGACCCGCTGACTAATGACTGTTTAATTCTTGTTGGTACTTAAGCATGGTTTCCTTTGGAAGACTTAGCTCGGTTAACTGCGGATGAGGATGCACGAGAGCCAGATCGACTCGTAACCCACCATCTACCCCGCGTACAATACAGAGTATTCCCCCGGGAGGTCTGCTTTGCCTTGGTGACAATGCCGTGGTCCCTAGTTGATAGTGGACCTATAGCATCCTCTGTCGATCCCTTCGACTGCACGTTGCTATAGAATTTTTTCGGCTACTGTCCTTCGCAGTGGGCCAACCTGGGCCCAAATTCTGGCTTAGAAATTTGCAGAATTCTCAACCTCGTTTCCAAGCTTTGTATAACGGTTGCAGGCTAACTCACTGCCGGAAGCTTTGTACTGGTCCCAGATGCTGTTTCTACCTTTGATGGCCTTGACTGTTGCGGCTTCCACCACTTAGGTTTTCCTACCCACCCCCTGGTTTCAAGAGTGCAAACTCCCTCTGAAGGGCAATCAGGAATCCCTTAACAACCTGCCAGCACTCCCTCATAATAGCCTCCGCCACCTTGTCCCGCGTCAGCCCCATCGCCCTGTTGCTTGGCCCATCTATGTCCATACTACCGAAATTCCCAACCAGCCTTTGAAGGTGGGCCGAATAGGTCTGGGGTGTTATCAAGAATAGGGAAGTAAAACCTACCCACCTCTTTATACGTGTGGTATTTATGATGCAGCAGCCTCGGCGCCGTTTCGACCTACTGTGGGCCGTGGCTTGTTAGCCTGACATAGAAACGTGGTCTAATGAGGAACAGTCGGCCAGCTGTTTCTTGATGACAAGCAAGTTATCAGGGTGTAGGTCGAGTACCAGTGAGCAAAATAAGGGCAACTTCCAGAGAAGGGGTGGAAGTTGAAAGGGAAATTCAGGATATAGTCTCAAGGGCAGTTCGTAGTTTAAACAGCAGTAGTTTTGTTGTAGTTAGGTGCAGGGGGACCATACAGTTCACCATGCGCAGTTAAAAGTTTTCCGGGTGAAAGGAGACCCTGTGGAAGAAGAATTCGGGCCCGGGCTGCCAGGTTATCTTGGGAGAAGAGCCTTGGCGATAAGTCGGAAGAGGACTGAAGCCTGAAGGGGGTAGATGAAAAGGATGGAGCTGGGGGGAGACACCTGTAGCAAAGACTTGAAGGAGGTTGGTGCACTTGCTAGGAAGGCACTGAGAGGGGAGATCGTGGCAGAGCTAGTGGTATGGACAAAAATAAGGAGGCTCTCCGAAATCAGAGTGGTGGTTAAGGCCTAGACAGAAGTGAGGGAAAGCCCCTAAGTGGGCATTTGAGGCAGAAGAAGGGGAAGAAGAAGCATCTGGTGGAATACATATAGCAGGTTGGCCAAAAGCATCATGGGGACCGCAGAGGGGGCGACACTGTGCGCCGCGTCTGGAAAGGTACAAGGCAGAGAAGCAGAAGTATGTAGAGTTAGTGGTGGAATGAGGTTCTGTCGGGCACCATATTTGATGTTGCGGAAACCTGTGATGGACGTGCGGGCATGCTGGGTGCTGTGGATTAAAGGTCAAAAGTTGAGGTTGAAGTAACGATGAAAACACAGTTGTGATCCCTCTCATGATAAGACTGAGGCATGTTCCTAGACATTACTCGGCGTTGTTCGGCAGGCCGTTGGGTTGCTGTGGGGCCTGATACTGAGAGGAATTGGACATGGGCTGGACGACGCTGTGAGCTTGTTGGTGATCCACGTGTAGTTCAGGTAAGGTGAGAGCCCGGGTCCGCGAGATACTATCGTCTAAAGGCATGCAGCCGGTGGGCATGGGTGTAGGTTTATGGGTAGATCGACCCACTTGCTATCGGGAATCGCCAGATGCTGACCAACAGCTTTCCGATCCGATTGCCTACTTCGAGGAAGAAGAGCCTTGGAGGTGAGGCCTGACCCTGCCAGTTTGTTCTCAGAGTTCAATGGGAGTTATTCCTGCTCTTGCGAGGTCTTTTAGGTCGGCTTCTTTTCACTCTCTTTTCAGCTCGGTGAATCCGACAGAAGATCAAAGGTTTCCTCGAGAACCGGGACAACTGAGCTCAAAGCCTCGAACCCGTGTGGTTCTTCTAGACTTCAGGACTGATGACAAGAAGGGTGGGGTGGTTGGCACCGCTGGATGAGATGGAGGGTGTAGCGGTGGCGGACACCCTATAGATCAGCTTGCTTGGCGGAGGCATGATCGACAATGGAGAGGCTCCTACAGCCAGATCTGCGGAGGTGTTGTTAGGGACAGAGAAGGCAGATGCGGAGAGGGCGACTTGGAGGCTGCAACTGGGGGGACTGCTGTTCGCCGGATGCCGAAGAGGGTCCCGTCAAGGACTAATCGTGGAGGTCGGTAGATGTATGGCTTGGTACTGAGGGCACAAGATGATGGGATAGAAATTCTGTGGATGGCGCCGTTCTCTGCCGGGGACCGTTTTTGAGGTAAGCATGGAATACACTGGCTGGAAAATTGCCCTTGAGGCTTTTTTTTGAGAGCAGCGTTGTGTTCACAAATTTGGTAACAGAAGGAAGGCGCACATGTATGGATAAACGTGTAACCCGTAGCACTGTACGACAAGCACCAGCAATAGCGAGCAAGTGAAAACTCAAACAAGTATGCAAGTGCTTGAGCCAGTAATGTATGTAATCGGAAGTATGAGACAACGATACAATAGGACCAGGTCGAGCAAGTTCGAGCAACAAGTGGTACGATCTGACTGGCCGGTGCTATCTGAGAATAAGCACAATTGTCAACTGTGTACGCGCCTGAGCTTTTGCAGGCGTGCATCCACGACTGCACGGGGTATGGACCATGCGTGTTGCGCAAGCACATGGCTGTACGAGCCAAACACAACAGGGAGCTTTGTCGGCCCTAATCGTGAGCAGCTTATACATCATGTCCAGGGTAAGCGAATGTCGACCCTTGACAAATTCCATTGCAGTTTGATCGAATAGGAACTTGGAGAAGACGGGGTACGTATGACTTTGTGAATTTCTGTGGCCCTGCGAAAATACATGAACGGGGTTCAGCGTCAGCAGCCCTGAGCCAAGTGAATTTCACCAGCGATATTGCGGTTCCGTCCGGAAGATTGACAGCGACAGCATTATTCAGCTTCAGATACGCTTGAATGCACCAGCAGAGACAGATTCAGGGAAGTCCGCAGCAAATTTGGGCTGTGGTTGCATACGGTTTGCCGTGAGATTAAAGGGCCCGCTAATGAAGCGGGCTTGGAGAATTCGCCATCCAGGATCGTGCGTCTTGAGGTGGTGTTCCTAGTGCCTCGATAAGTATGAGCATCTGTTAATCACTCCACGCAAATCAAGCAGCGAGTAGCCAATTCAAAAGAATCCCAAAACCAGAACAAGATTGATTCCTAGTTTCTACGGTAATAAATTGAAATTCACAAAGGGTACAAATTTATACAAACCCCAAGTATGCGGCCAGATAGACTTCGCAGTAAAACCCAAAGGTTCAAAGCCCCGTGGCTCAAGCACGACAGTCAGAAACGGTTCAAGGCCAAATTCAAATGTATCACATGGATAAACAAACGTGAAAAAGTGTGGTATATGAGCGAGCTTTTCGAGGTAATGTTAAATATAGTCAAATTCACAAGGCAAGTAAAACATTTGGAAGGATTTTTCGGTGTTTGTTCTTTACAGCATCACAGGGAGCATCCACCCCGGTGACCAATAATAACAAGGGGCGCGGTTCCTTAACCCCAATCTTCGGCCTGGATTTTCGAGCATGACAAAGCGACGAAATTCCATCTGCACTAGAAGTGTGTTATATAGAAAATAAAATGAGCCAAAAGGCAGTCTGGCCTTCTCACCAGCTGATGATTTTATGTAGACAAGGACAGAAGGGACGTGAATACGTTAATCAATATATGAGAAGCAGATTGCGCGGCTGCTTACCGCAAAAGAGAAAAGAAGATGGACATCCGGCCAGAAGGAACAAACGTTATTCCGTAGCTGACTGTCAGAGACAAACAAAAACTAAAAAGAATGACTGCCATCTGAAAGAATAAATCCAAGCTTTACCGATTACAATCAAGTTACTTAGGTAAAATCATGGCGAATTTAATGGAAAAAGGAAAGCTTTGTACGAAGTAAAGATTAAACAAAAATTGAGGGAATTCAACAATCCTCACACATGGCTCATCGACTCTTCAATATCCTTCGAACCCCGTTCGGTCCTGATATAACCCAGTAAGGCATTGACGGCCGGGAGGTAAACAAAATTAGAGTAGTACGTGAGGAGGGACCCAGGGGTCCTAGGAGGTAGCTAGGCAGAATAAGGTGATAAAAGTCGCTATGGGGTTTGCAGAAAATAGAACAATAATGAGAAGTTCTCCGCCCAGTAAGAACAAAGAGATTCAACAGACAACTGTGTCACTAAAGTGCAGAATCCAAAGGGGTGACAACACAGAGTAGAAATAAAAGCCTGGGATGGCGCAAAGGACCCGGAGGGAACAGAGGTGCGATGATTAGAAAATGTGCAATGAGGCCAGTATAAAACAAGGAAAACAACTGAAAGAGGTGCTAGGTCACTAAAAGATCAGAGTTCCAGACAACAACCAGACAAATGGAAGCCTTCACAGAATTAAAGAATACAGTAAGAAGGACCCCCAGTAAGGCCAGTGCGCCTAGACTGAGTAACGACAGAACATGTGGGTTAAACGGCTGTGAGGCCAGTAGGAAATAGATAGAGAAGTAAACGGGGAATTGGGTAGGTAAGAGCATACAAACCAGCCGAGGCATCAAAAAGAAGGAAGCAAGCGAGAAAATAGGCCCAAACATGACTGAGAGGATCTACATGGGATAAAGATAGATAAGCTGAGTAAGATTACGGCGAGGCTTGTAGAAAATGGGAAAAGCAATCGGATGATGCGCCAAATTAGTACAGTCCCAGAAGCTGACAATGAACTGAGGTGAAGAAACCTGATGAAGTGGAAGTCCACGGTTGAAATACCCTGGCGTGATGGAAAGCAAGAAGGTTCATGTGGCGAGCTTAGTGGGGACGAGGTAGGAAATGGGAAGAATACCAGTTTAGTAATGGCTATAGGAATTTTAAAAACCTGCTGATTTTTCTAATAACTGCAATCAAATGAACTTAGAGAAAACAAAACGAGGCCTCAGGAGGACTAAAACGATCCGGATAAAATACAGTTAAAATATGTTTACGCTAATGGTGAAAGGACTAGAAATGGCTGAGGGGAATAAGAAAAGCCAGGAGGATGGGAGATGACGGCGTTCATAACCGAGGTCTAGGATGAGGCACGTGGTTTATTCTACAAATTTTATGGAAGGAATATAAAAGAAATTGTGATCAATCTTTGCAGGAATTCTTCAGAAGAAAAGAAGCGAATTAATAGTACCTGACAAAATCTCACGTTACTCCGTTCAGGAGTCAGGACCACTCTCGAAAGCTTGAGCTTCATAGGGGCTGGGATTCGTCAAATGGACGGTCCGAGTGGCATTTCGTTATGTTGATCTTTTAGATGTGGGGTGATTTTCCGTCTGAAGAGGTCGAATGTTCCAAGGGAGCTGGTTCCAGATTTTGGAAAAAGCTGAGAGTAAGAAAAAGGGCCCCAGACGGTTTAAGCCAAGTAGGTGGCCACAGAGGAGAGCGGACGACGGAGGCAGTGGATGTTGGAACGGGGCAGGAGTGATCCTGAGGAGTAGGATAGTTTATATGCCAAGTTGCATAGGATGGGTAGACTCGATTCAAATGGGCGGAGCCGTAAGGGTTGGAGACTGGGAGTTCTGCGGCTCTCTCTAGGTTGAAGAGGTCATCCATCCAACCAATCTTTCGGCACAACTCTGGGGTTTTTCGAGAGTAATCCTACCATGATTGGACGTGCTCGGGCGAACCAACGAGCAATATTCGAGTGATGGTCTGGTAAAAGGATTACTAGTGCGTACAATACTTTTAGGAGTTCCTAAGGATTGAAAAATAAGACGGAGGTTTGTCCTAACCCCCCTGCTTGAATGACGGCAAGCTCCTGAAATTCAGCGGCTGAGTGATTCAGACTAAGAAAGCAAACTGTACGGCGACATGCAGCTGGTGATCCATCAGGGACTGTAGAACCAGGGGGCAGGACATATCTATAAGTTAGTACTTCACACCTATCTGAAGAGATTTTTATCACTCACGAAACACTCCACTGATCATTAGCAGAGAGCTCAGTAGGAAAGCCCCCAGTGCACGGTAAACATTATCGGGCCTAGAAGGGCAAACAATTTCATTGTCTCCAGCAAAGGTAAAGGAGGTATCGTAGGGCACTAGGTTAAGTTCATTATTGAGATGCATGAAAAAGAGTTAGGGACCTAGTTAGCCGCCCACTTCAACTTCACTAGTAAATGATTTTGGATTATAGGTGTGCCCTTTAATGAGAAAAATCTGAGCACTTTAGAATAAACTAGAACACGACCAGGAAAAAGTGTCTGTCAGTGATTCCAAAGGGAAGCACTTCGGTGACGAGTTGTAGAAGAGGGAAGCGGCAAAAGGCTTTGGTAAGTCAGGGCAAACGATAGAGAAAGCGGCACCGCTAACAGCGAGCTCAGTAAGGAAATTTAGGAAGTCGAATTGACAGGTATTACAAAACCAGAATCTGAGAAATTCAAGTTGTCTAGTACTTAGCAGGTTGAACTAAAGACGAAGGTTAACCAGGTAGCCATTTTCCAGCTTTTAAGTTATTCTAGAGTTAGCGGGCTTGGTTTATCAGGTTTTAAGAAAACTAGTGGAACTATCCTTTTAGAGTCGTGAAATGCTGATCGACCTCTTCTGGCTGGAGGACTGTGAGCTGGAATTCACGGAGAGGGTGAAAAGGTTAAGCAATAATATTGGTAAATCAGGGCCACCGTTAGTAATAGCCGCCAGGAGCAGTCCATCGGGTCACAGGTGGTCAACCACTTGACACAGGGACAGAACTCGCGATGATGTCCCAGTTTTAAAGGATAGTGGAAAGAGAGAAGTCAATGCTGAGGCTTAGGAACGGTGGTATGGTGTCAGTGGCTGGGTCCATGGTAGAACCAGAAAGCTGGTTAAAAGCCCACTTATCTCCGTAAAAGCCGGTCTAAGCCCACCCGCGGAATCCGCTCCTCATTCATTCTCCGGTTCTATTTCCCTTTCTTTTTCTGCCCCTCTCTCACGCCTTTCATTATCTTATACTGCTTCTGCCATTCCATTGCTTCTCGGTGTACTTTTCTCTAGTAAAGCCTCCATAATGCCCTACTCATCATCATCTCACCCAATACGTCTACATTATTCAGAGGCTCGCGGCTATGTCTCACAGTAGGACAGCTGTAAGCTTGTGGCCCTGAACATATGTCGTAGTGAGGTTGCTGTTCCCGAGGGCAGGCCTGATTACTTTCCCTCCCCACAGCAGCCACAAAAAAACTAAGTCGTATCGGATGCCCAGAAATGGCAGCACGAAGGGGACCTCTTGGGTTCACACTGCAAGAAACTGGATGTGTTAGCCCGAGCAGCAAATCTTTTGACCCTTGTCAGCGAAATTTGCGATAATCTAAGGCTCCCATCATGGCTTAAGGCGATAGGACCTGAAGACAATTACTCAACGGTAGGGAAACCATTAGCTAATCTATTAGCAAACCTGTTAACTCTTTCATCTAAAGCACCGCTAATGGAACTTATTTATTCTATCTATAGACTTTTGTTAGTTTCCGGATCATTTGTAAAAGTTTACAGTAATCCTTTTGCATAAGGAAGGTTTGCGGCATGAACTTGGAGACTGTCGCCCTGTGAGCCATACCCTAATTATTTTCGGGATCGTGGGGAAGATCATCAAAAACAAGAACATGGCCCATCTCCTAACCGGCACTTCCGAAAACACTCAACTGGCCTCTCCAGAAACCGTTCGCGCTCGATCTGCCAAGTTGACATCATTCGCCCAGTCACAGAGACGGACAAAAGTAGAGGGGCCATAACTGTTGTGCTACCCGATATGCAAAAGTCTTTCGACTGGGTATCTCTCACCCGTATGTCTTACCCACTACTAAGCCTGTTGTCACCCCATCTCTCCAGCAGCCACCAAGTGGTCATTGTAAGTGGGGCAACCTCTAAACCAAAGTCTGCAACTGGCGGAGTCTTCCAGGGAAGGGTTTCAGGCCCCCTGTCTTTTAATACGTATAACACCGATGCTCTTTAAGTTGTCAGGCACGGTAGCCTATACCTGTTTGCAGACGACATCAAAACTTAATACTCATTTGGCACTGGTCAAGCCGAACCTGTTGCGGGCAACATCCCCCAGGATGCGAACTCCCTCAGTTGCTGGTGAAGCTATACTTTGATGGTTTTCCCCGCAGAACAAAACAGCGACCTAACATCCAACTGCAATATCACCCCAGGAGCTTTCCGCATGAACGGGCATCCAATTTTTGATAAACCGTCGGTGCCGGATTCAGGATTAAAGTAATCCTGCCCTTCTGAATTTTTGGAGCACTTACTTGGCTGGGTTGAGGAGGCTACAAGGCTAACCGGCCTAATTCATTGAACCTTCTGCCTACCAGGATATGAGATTAGTATTTTTAAGACCCAAGTCAGGCACATGCCAGAATACTATTATGTGGTGTACAAAAATGTGCCAGCATGATAGAGCAGTGGCTGAGAATGTTCAAATGTAACTGACAGATTAACTACTTTGTTATTAGACCAAGTTTGACTAGAGCAAAAAATGCTTCCTGTTGGAAGCAGAACCACTCTGTCCAAGACCTAGATTGGCCGTAATATTTTACCAAGGTCTGGTGAGAAATAGAACTCTGTGGTCATTACCGCAGTCTGGAAGCTCGGGATACCCGTAGTACGCTTTGAGGTTTGGAGGTAATACAGTGGTTGCTACTCCACAAAATGGAGTTTAGGATCCAACTTCTACCTTGACAAAAGCACCATTCTTTAGAAAAACCCACCGCAAGATCTGTGGTCCCTTGAGTCTGCAAAGCCTTTCGCGACCCACTTAGGTAAGTACATTATTGTTCAAAGTCTAATCCAACCTACCTAGGTGAAACTAAGGCCCTCTAAGCCCACTGACATGGATAACATACGGTAGCATATTGGTAACACTTCAGAGGCAACAGATGACCAACACCTGCCTCACTTAAGTCTACAAAAAATGAACACGGAGAACCGTCTATACTTTCCATTCCCCGCTGACTATCCCTCCTCAACCTTATAACAAATATGGTATTCATGCATCCTTCACGTCATGAGATTTTCCTTCCCACCTTTAAGTTTAATCTCAGTAGGTTGGCACTACCGAGTAGGAGCACATATGAACTCACGTCCACGTTTCTCTGCATGATAACAACTTTCCCTAACACATTACCACCGATGCCCTAGTGGTTCTTCCCGAAATCTTACTTAATTGCTCTTCACAACCTCTAATTGCGTGCAAGCCATTTACCCTTTGAAATGCAGACGCAGCAGCCCACCCGCTTCAAGCTATCTTGCTAGCCTGTAGTAGTACTTATCAACCCCCTGCAACCCGACGTTACTTTAGCTCTCGAACTAAAACCCAGATCGGAGTATAAAATGTGCCACTCAGGGCTCACATAAAGCCAACCAGCTCATTACTAACTGTCGCTATTTATAATAATAACTAACAGCTGGAACCACGCCCAGACTGCTAACATCATTTATTTCAGATTTGACGTCGCCCACTTCCGGGCTCCACTTTCGGTAACCAATGCCCACACTTTGACCTGTACGGACAGAAGCCTAAATGGCACCTTTTATACGGAACGGGATTGCAATCGAGCCACACAACCTGACCACTCCCAACTGCTTACCAGTAGATTGATAGGCGTCTTCTGGCGCAACACCTCCACTACTGATGTCACCGCTGGAGTCTTCACAAATAACTGTTCACAGGCTAACTCCTACTGATTGATTGACACGTCCCTTACCCCGCCTGATGAACCATACCCACGGGATGCTGCACGTCACCTTGGTATCACGTGAAACAATCCAATAACAGAGCCATAATAAGCAACACTGGAATCCTTTACTCATTAAAATTCGATACGCCATCCGAACGCGAGTCCACTTATCCCCCATCCGTGGTTCCCAATTATGACACCGATATCACTGAGAATCAATAAGACAATATATTTTTTGTCAGCGTAACAGAACAATAAGGCGCAAGCCTGCGCGGAGGTTTTTCACTCAGTTTTCGCTTGCGAAATTCCATTTTACTTTCGATTGGCATCCCGCTTGAAATTGACTCCTCACCAATTCAAGGCCTTCAAGTTGCGCTCCCTTTTTTCTGAATGATACGGGTTATTGGTCCTGATCCTAAACTCACCTTTTATATGGATTGCTGTTTCCTCCACACTCATCGTTTCCTAGGCCACTCCCACAAAGTTTGCTCATGTCTCCCCGTTTCATGACGCACTCCGTTTCTTATAACCGGGAATATCCACCATTGTCTTCATACAGAGCCGTTCTCTTCATACTCAACAAAGCTCACGAGTATACTCCCATTTCCTTCATCTCTCCATGTTCATAACTTATTCCGTGCACAGAACCCCAGTAGGCCTCCGTTATCCACAGCTAGCACTACTCTGGTTTATAATGCATCCTCAACGATATATTTCCTCGACATATTTTGTATTTCCACGGGCCACCACCAACCGACTCGAATTCGAAACTAAACCGTATTTGCCGCGCAAACCATTATCACCTCGGTCGATTCAAACTATCTGTAGCTATATTGTTTTGCTTCTCACCTTTTCGACTCGCCTTCTTGAAATTACTGTATAGTTCATTGTTCTGAGTAACGTTGTACACCATGATCATGCGCTTGCGCGTGCGTCTCGACCACGATCGAGAAATATACCATCATATCATATCATATCATATCATATCATATCATATCATATCATATCATATCATATCATATCATTCTCCCCGTGCATAACCCTAACTATAATCGAAGTTCTAGTTAAATGCTCCGCTATAAGAATACATTTCCGATGAAAATCTCCCAGCTTGGACTCATACTATTGCTCCTGAGGCTTGTAACTTCAAAACTGTTAATCATTATCAGCCTGCAATTCATACAGTGCGTTCTTCTTCTACACTACAATCGTCCACAGTGGCTTATAAAGTTGTTTCATCGAGATCTCCAACCGGATTTTGGCCGATCCAGTATTCCTTCAGTTTTCATTCTCTAATTCAGCGAAGTTTAAGATCTTTACTGTTCATTGGTTTTTATCTCCAGCTTATGGCTTTAAGTAGGCACTTTCTGCTACTTCACCACTAGCCCCCATTGCTGCAGCACTGACAGCTGACCCCTGCAAAGGCGATGGTAATATTTCTTCATCAAATTTGCCATGCCTATGCAGATTCTCTGTATACCAAAACCAGGGACGCAGTTCCAAAGTGGCTGACATATATAGAGAAAACCCGTCCGACTCTGTAGTCGGAAGAAGCAAGCGGTTAGGTGAGGGCCTCAGGAAAGGTGTGATTATTTGGTTGTTTCATTCACCCCTGCCTCACTCTTTCATGAGTTTATGCCGCGCCATCTCCAAAAGCAGTAACCTGGACTCTGTGGCAGTCTCACAATGCGGAGGTGCAGCCAGCCCTAGAGGCTGTGGACCTCATGAACTCAGAACGAAGAAAGGCGGGTTGAGGAAAAATGAGGAGCTCACACTACGGGATAAATAAGCCATTCCGCCCCCCCCCCCACTGTAAAAAAAAGCAAACAAATGAGACTCGCCTCGATTAGGAGGTCTTGGGCCGATTCCTTCAGCCCCCTTCGGTAATGGATGAATTTCTCGTTGTGGTCTAGACTGGACCCTGCATATAGAAAACCCCAAATATTTCAGCTAGCCTTCTGTTATTTTTTCTGAACCTCTATGGAGAGACAAAGTGCCGCTCGAGCTCACCACACTCACAAGTTGACCCCACTCCTCTTTGTTTCAACCTTTCCTGGTTCCCTGCACCACTGTGAACCAGCTAGCCGATGTCCGATGCAATAGTCAGGGCAGGGTTCGGGAAGGCAAATCACATGACCATTGCCCTGACGATATCCCGGCATTGACACACCAAGGGCTTACAACTATGGGCTAAACCTTGCCCGCATTAGGAAGCTTGTGACAGTGATATAAGCATGGCACATTTACGGGTTAGTATCCATAACTTTGCTTTCTCCGTGTTATTCTTGAGCCCAAGCACGAACTGTTCATTGTCCAAAGTCAGTTGTGGACTCTGCTACTGTACCGACTCAATCGAGTAGCCGAAGCGCTGCATGAGGCCGTCCTCATTTGAAGACGCGTCTAGTTTTACTTGTCCCATGTTCCAACTTAGTCGTCTCACCACCTCTTTTCCTGCACTTTTTTGTAAACCTGAGCTTTACCTCGCGGCTTACTATCCTTCAGTTGCCACCGCTTACCGATTTGGGTATATGCTCATAGCAGATGAGGATCCTGTTACACTCAGCTGCCGTAAGCTTCTGCTGCCTTATGGCCCCACGGAAAAGCACTACGCAGATCCACGTATTTTTTCACTATCTTTGCCATCCTCACCCACAGCTGGTACAACGGTTTGGTTATTGTCTTCTTTTTTTTCTAATCTCCTTTTCGGATCACGGCTTTTTACTCACAGGTCCTTCACTCCGCCAGGAGATTATAGCTCACGTGCGCATTTCTAACGGAAGTCGCTCCAGGGTTATTCCTGAGCCCCATTGTGGATGAACGGACGGTTCAAATGAGAGGCTGAAATATATATGTTTATATGCTCGTAGCTGGCCGAGAGCTTAAGCCACTATATTCGAGTGGTCAACCAACGTGCAAGGGCGCTCGTTGCAACGATAAAAGGCTCGGGGTCGGCCGTACACTCTCTCTCGCTCAAAAGTTTCATCGTGGTCAAAACTACCATTTGTGCATTGACCTGCAGGTGACCGAATGGTATTGTGTAAATTCGTGACTGAAAGTTACCACATACAGAAACAATTAGTTAGCAATCGGCTTTAGGACTTTTGCTCGTTGTTCGATGCTACAAGGCTGCACATTGTTTGTCTGTTTGCTTTGAGGACAACGGGTTTTCGCCGACTAAAAAGCACTTTTGACTGCTCTGTTTGCGAACGGTTGAACCTTCGCCCCCTCCCTAGCTGGCTTAGCCTCCGGGGTAGTTCTGACAAGTAGATGTTTCAATGCAAACCGTCCTCCAGCTAAATCGAAGAATTTGCCCTCGTTTGCGACCGTCTGAACTTATGGCTTGTTCTCTGATTTTGGTTGTAGTCGTCCTTTTTAATTTGGGCCGATATTGACGTCGTTCTTGCCAGCCCGCAACGCTCGAGAGTGACCTGTCCAAATGGGCTGTTGGTAACGCAGGACTGACGACTGGTGAATTCAATGAAACAGTCGAGCGTTGATTTTGCCCAATCAAATTCACTCTTTCAGCCTTCCCTTCCTTCCAGTTTTGTGAACCAATAGGTAGACCCTGGACAAGCCGTTCCAATGTATGCGGTGGATTCAGTTTAGACCGGTGTTTTAAATGCGCCGGTGCCATACGGCAATTCTTCTTTTTATCGCGGAGTTTGACAATAACCTAGTTTTGCCCTTGGTCCACTGTGCTTCAGGCACAACGTCATTGGCCAAGTTTCTAGCTACCTTCAACCGTTGTCCAAACAAGTGTTTAAGGATTCCGCAAGCCTTGATGTGTCCCGGCACTCGATCAACAAACGCGCACCCTCTGAGAGCACCTCTGAAGCCCTCACGACTATGTGGCAAAGATAACATAAAAGCTTCTCTCAGGACTGGCACCTTCGCACTCATCGAAATTTCTGAATTTTTTCATAATTATACAGTATTTCACGGGGTGCCCATCGAAAGGAACCCGCTCTGCCTTCGGAAGATCGAATGCTGAACTACTAATATTTTCAAGCAGTCTCCAAGATTTGTGTTGGTTTATATTGTTGCCACTTATATGCTGAAATGGTGAACTACACTATTTTCCCGAATACTGGCTGAGATCATTCCCTCTTCTAAAAGACCTTTCCTCCTCTGGATAACAGCAACTGAGTCTCTAAGTCCATTACTTTCGTTCGGTAAATATAAACATCTTTTGACTCAGCGTGACTAGGGATGCATGACTTGAAACTGACAGAACAGGTAGATTTACGTAGAAAATCAATAGCACCCTAACCTTCCTCAGAAACTAACTCAGTTAAATCCTGTTGTTTCCCAAAGATCCCATCTCCTTGTCTGGGCATTTCTAATGAGTTCTCTTCTTGGGGTCCCACCCCGGTATAGTAATTCTCTTTTCGAAATTAGTGCAACGCGAAGACAAATAAAGGAATCCCAGAGCAGAATAAGACCCATCTGAATATTCCACGGTAACAGATTAGCAAAGTATAAGCGTACAAAGCTACCGAACCTCAACTATGGGACCAAAGAAAAAGTCGAATTTCAGCTGCTTTCATTACCAAGAACGGACATCGCGAGCAGATTTCGAGGTCCAGTCGAACTGAGTCACAGTCAAGAAAAAATTGCAACTTAAACGAGCATATTGAAAACGTGCCGAAAGATAAGTGCTGTCAAATGTGTGACGTCGAATGGCAAATTACCTTTATTAGAGGGTGAGCAAGTGCGATAAATATCCGGTAATGATTTTCTTCATGCGATTGACACAGCTTGAAGGTCACTCATCTTTCCCCACTCGTTTGCTTGTCTTCGATCTGCCTTTCCCCGAGGGAACTGATCAAACAGATTTGATGACTCACTGCCTGATTCCAGAGTCAGATCAAAATGGAGCACTGCACCAGGTCTAGACTGACAATTCCGATACCACGGTTTCCGGAGGTGCCTACAAAGAAGAGGCCGTGTTCATTAGAGCGGAGGCACCTGGAGGTCAAAGACCCGACTAATAAAAAAATTAGACTACCTTGAAGAATTCCATCGAGCCCTAGGAGCCAAACTGAACCGTGAGTTAAGGCGCGGCTTTCATTTTCACATTGCCCCTAGGGATAGAAGCTTTTTCTACTGTCCAGTGCCACAACAAGCTTTCTTTCACCCAAAGCGACGTACCGTAACTAGTAATGCGGTGCACCCACCTTCAAAACTTTTGCTGCCTTCAAGTGCCATCTGTACTCCTAAAGGGCATATCTTGAAAACTTCAGTGTGAACTATTACCAGGCAGAGTCATTTGTTGCACTTTTGTAGTAAACCACATTTAAGTTTCGGTGGTTTTCAGCATGGTGTTTTTTATATGAACCTGGTTGTCCCCACTAGAAAGCCGAGACTGGAAGTTGATTCAGCCAGTGAAGCAGCGAGCTGTGGTGCGTAGGAAAGCGCTGACCTCGTGGATGGTAAGGGAACCCATTGTAACCAGTGTTTCTTTCGGTATCATCAAAATCGCTCTAAGTTGGTGGAGGTAGATTTCGATCTCCACATTAGGCACGCACCCCCAAAATAGATGAGCTTCTACAGTTATTCTTCCGCAAAGCAGTGTCCAAGCTTACCCCTGGGTGGGCTAAAAAAAGGATGAAAATGAAATTACAAATGGACAGAGCGAATGAAACCACCGACTTAGTGGCCAATGAGAACTCCGAGTAAAAGTAAACCTACTGAAAAAATGCACTTAGAGAGGAAGGGAAGTATGGTGCAGCCAGTTCCGCAAGTACAAGGAAGCCTCCTAGCAGCGGCGGAATCTCTCACACCGCTGGTCAGAAGTCTAGATGACGGAGGGCAAAGCAACAGTGGAGACAAGAAGGTCACGGCAAACAGGAGTAGAAGAATGTTACTTCGTAAACTAAAGGACAAGGGCCTAAATGACGGTAGAATCAGAAAAGATGAAGAAGATCGGCTTTCGACTAAGGCTTTCAGGACGGCGGTCTTTCTCCCACTGACACCAATAGTGAAGCGCTACAGAACAGAATTACGGCGAGGAACGCATACCTCGCCGCCGTGACCCAAGATAGTGGTATTTCACAGCTTTTAGTTGAGGAATATGCTGCTGCCCGGGGCATGCAAGGCGGGAGCAAACACTAGGGGTACTTTGCGAGTCACTCTTAATGACCCCACATTTCTGGAGCCGGCCTATACCAACTTTACGCCTAGCGTGGCTGGTTATGGCCTCGGGCAGCCTGCCGTCCAAGTCTCAAAACTGGATAAGTCACCCCTCAAGTAGCCAAAATGCAAAGCCCAGAAGAAATGAGCTTTTAAACGTAGCGATGGAAGCCGGGAAAACAGCCTAAGGACACCTTAAGTCATGAGAACAAAGGCCAGGGTCTACCAAAGGGCCGGGTCCTGCAAAGGCGGCAGCACTGCAGCCTGGTGTCCCTCCGGCACCAACTCCGACCTCTGATAAAACCGCCCTCAAGCAGTCCACACAGGAGGATTAACCAAAGTGGAAGCAAATGTGTCCAGTTGAGCCATATCTGTCGCACACCAGAGTCAAGGCCCATATATGCAGGCACAAATAGAACCGAGCTCACTATTTGTGTGTGATCGGAAATAAGACAGCCGACGAGGGTGAGGCGACTGAGAACGGTGGCACGGCAGATGGCAATAACGACACGGTATTGTAGACCCCCGCAACAGCGAAATGGAGGCGTGGCCCAGGAGACTGCGTCCAATAGTTAGTCAGAGGTAAAAAAGGCAACTGAGTCAGTGACACTGGCCGAGGAGTTGTCACTTGGTGTAAGAATGCCTGCAGCCTCTGGGATAGATGAGAGGGAATGACGACTGGGACAGCCGAGCTTGACATCTCTACCTTGGCGGAAAAAAGTGCAAGACAGGAAAATGACAACACATTGTTCCAGAGATGCGGAGAATCTAGTCTTGACAGGAAAGACGGAAGACGGTGTCTTCAGTGCCGGTGAGGAAGAACCGAGGTCACTGGGAAGCCCCGTTCAATGCGGACTCGGCCAAAGTGCAGGTTAAATTGTGCTTTATTAGGGTCACATCTACGACGGTCTGGATAAACAGCTTCGGCAGGGTGCCCCGAGCAACAATGTAGGAGCACTTAGAACTCCTACGGATGCTGAGAGCTGGGTTGGCACAAGCGAGGGAGTTTGCTTTGGTGGAAAGTCTCAACTTGTCAGAAATTACCTGGATAAACTAAACCGCAATAAAAGGGTCAGCGGAGACAAATTCCTGCGGCGGTTCCGGTTTTATGAGCTTACTCCACGTGTTACGCAAGCCATCAGGCACAGCGGGGTGAAGATCCTCTGTGCCCGACTCGGTCGTAAAGTGGTATCAAGAGGATGTTAGAAAGGTTAGGATGAAAAAGCAAAAACCACCATGAATTCGTCAAGAGGCACTAAGCATCAGCCGTGCACCAGCCAAAAAGGCATGACTTCGGCATCAGCGGCCTTCAAACAATGAGTAGCCAAATTTGTACAAATCCCGAAATCAGAACAACATAGATTTGTGGTTTCTACGATGCTTAGTTATAAAATGAAAAACCTCGTAAAATATATACAGACACCAGATGGGTGACAACAAGGACTCATAGCGAGAGCCAAGCTCATGAAGAGAGGCAGACGAGCACGTGAGTCACACAGGTCCAATCAGGACATGACAAAGTCGTGAGTCGGACTCGAATAAACAGAGTTAGCTTTAGGAAAAGGTCAGTGGTACAAAGCATACAAGCAATACACATAATTGAGTATTTTCACGAAAACAGGTTGTAATGGTGTTCCCGGAGGATTCTTCACAGCTGGTCGTTACAGTCCGCTCTCTGGAAGAATCAATGTCAGAGGACCAAGTGGGGGAGCGGAGGGAGTGCAGTAGATACCGAGCCAAGCGAACCCCTCACCAGAAGGCTGGGATACAATCAAGGAGAACTATCTGCACTTACAAAGTAATTCGTATATCCGAGGTACGGTAGCAGCAGAGGTCGACATCCTTGGTGAAAAGCTAAAGTCATTAAAGTCACATTAATCAGTGTAGAATGCTGTGCAGTTTACAGGCACAAATCTCAGCAAGCTAGGAGCAGTTTCAGGGGGGCCGGGAGCGCAGCTCAGGCAGAGGAACATTTGTTCGGGAGCCGATTAGCCGCATCTGTCATCCGAAAACTCCAAGCGCTTCTACTCCTACGTCCAATATCAGAGGCGTATGAAAGTGTAGCAACCTCGAAAGGAGCACGGGGGCTACCGGCACTAAGTGGGGAGGAGAAGACCGACAAGCTCTTCTCGCTTTCCTTGAGCACATGTCGATCGGTAAATAACGTGAAACAAACAACTGAAGAAACGCAACCGACTCCAGCACTCAAATTTAGCGTAGAAGCAGAAGGGGTTTGTACTGAGCTGCGACGTTTGGATAGAAGCAAACTCGCAGGACCACGTGAGATTCAACCAGCCATCAATCGGCCTTTGTCTGGGGTTTCAAGGCCTCAGGTGAAGCGGCTGTATGAACAGCTTCTTAGAGAGGGAAACGTGCCGAAAGACTGGAGATGGGCGGTAGGGGTGGGGATGTACAAGGCCGGACATCCAAAGAAGGCTAAAAATTTCCGGCCAGTCGGCTTAACTCCAGGCTGTGTAAGCGCCTGGAGCAACTAGTGAGGAAGCAGATTTCTTGGCGTTTCGGTGGTTGTAACCGTATATCAGTGCACAGTACGGGTGTTACGAACGTTTGAGCAATGCGTAGCCAAATTCGCAACGGATCCCGAAATCAGAAGGCGATTATCCGTGATAATTCTACGATACTAGATTATTAAAATAAACAATGACATAAACAATATACAAACCTCAATAATACGATCACAAAGACTCAACAACGAGAAACCGAATAGCAGCGTGTGAGCAGACAGCACGTGCGTCACGCAGGTCCTGAACAAGGATGTGCCAAAATAGCGCTCTGGGCGCGAACAAACAACAATTGGTCCAGAAAAACAACCAGTTCGTAAAGACAAGTCAATAGTGTATGGAAATGAGTGATGTTGGGAAAAAACACTGAATCGCGAGGGAAAAAGGGGGATTTTCCACGACCGGCTGTTACACCGCCCACCAAAATCCTCCTGGATCCTTAGCAGAGTCAAAGGTTCGGTATAAAGGTACTGATTCTTCCTACCTGCCTAGGCCCTGCTGTCAGTGCGCGCGTCTAATGCTCGTCGTCGACGTTCTACTACTGGTCGCACCTAACCCATTGGCTACATAGACGTGAGGCTAGTCTACATCTTCCACAAGACCAAATGACCGATGGCGGGCGTGAATGGTCACATAGACGTTATCCTCGTAAGGGGCCGTCCGGTCCTGGATGTACGTGCTCGAGTGTGTGTGTGTATGCGTGTGTGTGTGCCGGGGTTACAATGAAATCACAGGTATGACTACACATCAAAGGAGGACTTTCTGCAATGTCAACAAAAGACCGCGTGGCAAGAAAACGAGTAAATGTAGCATGTATGTGTGACCTGAGCTCCGCTACTTCCACATATGCAAGGGGCATTCGGTAGCGTCAACAAAAGGCAAACAAAGAACACTGTCACATGTATGATGGGTTTACGGGATGTAGAGTGCGTCGTGCATGCGTGTATGTATCGGGATGTATAATGGAATCGCACTCATCACCACATATCGGAAAGAACCTTCTGTAATGTCAACGAAGGGACCGTGAGCACCTTAACGTGTTTGACGGAGATTGTGTGGTATATATGGTGTTTCTTTATCCACCTCGATTACTGGTGTGAAAAAGGTTTACTAGGCCACAGGGTTATCAGCTCCTCCGTCTTCGCTCTCGAGTAGGTTAATACTGCGTATGTCACGAATGAGCACTCCGTTAGCTGTCTTCACCTTCACCGTTCTTATCATTCCGTCAGTGCTTTTGATGGTTTCCGTAACTACTCCCAAAGACCAAGCGCTGAAATGTGCGCGTTCGTCGGCGATCATAACCACGTCCCCAACTTTGAATGGTCTTGTTTTGGCCAGCCACTTCTGTCGAGTCTGCAAAGCCGGTAGGTACTCCCGTAGCCATCGCCTCCAGAAGACCTTGGCCAGATAGTTCGCTTGCTTCCACCCGTGGAGGTAGCTCCCACGAAGGTTTGCCGGCCCTTGGAAACCCTCGTTCGACCTTAACGTCAATAAGTCGTTCGGGGTGAGCGCCAGGTGGGTGGGGTCGCCGTTCAATACTGGAACCAGGAGGCGGTTGTTCAGGATTCGCTCCACCTCAGTCATGACGGTGTTCAGCGTCTCGTCGTCGGGCGGCTGCTGCTCCATGATTGACAGCAATATCCGTCTGGCGGACCGGATCATGCGTTCCCATATGCCGCCTCGGTGACTGGCCTGTGGGGGGTTGAAATGCCATCGTATGCCGTAGGCCACGGTTCGATTCTGCAGTTCGTCCCTGTTTATGTTTTTGTGCCAAATCTGCAATTCCCGTTGAGCGCCCACAAAGTTCGATCCATTATCTGAGTATATATCGGCCGGTACGCCTCTTCGGTTGATAAATCTTTGCAAGGCCCGTAGAAACGAATCGGTCGTCATTGAATGTGCGACTTTTAGGTGTACCGCACGTGACTTCATGCACGTCATGATACATCCGTATCGCTTTTCTAATCTTTTCCCGCACTTGATCCACAAGGGCCCGAAATAGTCCAACCCGGTGTCACTGAACGGCCACCAGCCCGTAGTCACCCTGCATTCTGGTAGTGGGGCCATGAGTTGTTCGCCTGCTGTGGCATTGCGTCTCCTGCATTGCACACACCGTCGGATTACGCGTTTTACAGTCTCTCGTCCTCTCAACAACCAAAGACGCTTTCGGATGAAGCTCGTCACGTGACTTTCCCCGGCATGTCCCTCCATGGCGTGGACGTGTTGGATCATTAGCTCTACTACAGGTTGTCTCGCAGGCAGCGATACAGGATACTTTGTGTCGAAGTTCAGGTGGGCGTTGGTCAGCCTACCATCCACCCGCAGCAGTCCGTTGATGAGTTTGGGGTTTAAACGCTTCAGCTCGCCTCTTGGAGATGGCATGTCTTCATTGGTCGGCCCCACTTCTTCCGCCCTCTTGAGTTCTTGGGCGAAAGCCTCGCGTTGTATCATTCTGAAAATATCGTACTCTGCCGCTTGTAGCTCATCGAGACCTATCGGGTCGACCGGTATCCGACCTGAGGGCCGTAGCCCTTTCATGACTAGTACATTTCTCTTGAACCTGGTTAACCAAACTAGCGAACGAAGCGTCTTCATCCAGGAAGAAAACCTGACCAGTCGCGATAGAATGGACGACGCTTCGACGACGTTGGTTGCTATCACTACGCCTTTGATCTCCAGTTCCAATTCCGTAGGGGGTTTTAATTCGAACACGGGCCAGTCCTGTTTGGGCAATTGCAGGAAGTTTGGCCCTCTCGTCCACGTGTCCAGTTGCCTGAAGTTGTTCGCACCTCGGAAGCACAGGTCGGCCGGATTATCGCCAGACCTGACATGACTCCACTGGTGCGTGGCTGATTCATCGTGGATAATCGTGAGCCGGTTAGCAACGAAAGTACTAAACCGGCTCCGTACGTTGTTGATGTAGTAAAGTACTATCGTTGAATCCGTCCAGAAGCTCACCGACCAAATGTAGAGATCGAAACATCTCTTCACAGCTTGCACCACCCTGACTGCCAACACGGCTGCGCTGAGTTCAAGGCGTGGGATTGAGACCGACTTCAGTGGAGCAACGCGGGCTTTGGCGAACAGGATCCTCGTGGTATATTGTCCATCTCCTGCGCACCATCGTCCGTACACCACAGCTCCATAACCGACTTCGGATGCATCGGAAAAAGCATGTAGTTCTCCAGTCCGTGTCGTATGGCCAGGAGTCAAACATCGTGGGATTCTTACGTCCCCTAATTTCTTCAAGGTGTTCAAAAATTCTTCCCAGTCCAGCCGATCCCATCGGTCCAGTGACTGGTCCCAATCAACTTTCTTACGGCACAGCCGCTGCAGCAAGATCTTTCCGGGTAGCAGCCACGGTGAGACGAAACCGAGCGGGTCGAACAAACTTGAGACGGCAGATAGTATGCCACGACGGGTTATTGGCAGCTCGGGAACGTTCAGTTCGAAAACAAAATCGTCCGTTTCCGCGTCCCATTGTATCCCTAAAGTGCGCTCGATAGGAAGTGGAGAGCCGTCCAAATCTCTTACCCTTTCGGCCTTTTCGTGATACGGGATGACCTTCAGCACTTCTGAAGCGTTCGACATCCATTTAGTTAGATGGAAGCCGCCCTCTTCCAGCAATCTCGTCAGACCCCTGAACTGCTCTAGAGCTGATTCCACATCATCGAATGACCCAAGGTAGTCGTCGACGTAGAAGTTCCTGCTGACGCTTTCTACCACCGTTCGATGTACTAGATCGCCATGTTCGTTCGCTGATTCTCGGAGGGCGTAGTTTGCACAAAATGGTGACGATATGGCTCCGAAGGGGTGGACGGTCATCCTATAATTCACCACTGCGTTGTCCCGGTCGCTCCCTTCCCACCACAGGAAACGCAAAGCATCTCGTTCTCCTACCGGAATCTTCACCTGACGGAACATTTCCCTAATGTCAGCAGACAAAGCCACTTTACCCACTCTGAAACGGCACAGAACATCGATCAGTGGTGTGGTCCAGCCAGGCCCCTGTAGTAAGCGATCGTTTAACGACTTGCCCTGGAACTTGGCCGCACAGTCGAAAACCACGCGCAGTTTATTGGGTTTCTTGGGGTTGATAACCAGATGGTGAGGCAGATACCAGATACCCCTTTTGCTGTCGGTGTTAACAGGCACCTTTTCAACGTAACCGAGGGCCTCGTTTCACTTCATCAAATCCGCGTATCGTTCCCACAGATTCTGGTCTCGAATGAAGCGTTCTTTTAGTCGTAGTAATCGTTGGAGAACATAATTTCTGTTGTCAGTCCACGGGTCGACCGGTGTGCGCCATGGGAGGGGAACCTCGAACTGTTTTTTGAGGCCTCTAGAGCCTTGCCGCACCGTTTGTAGAGCGAAGTGATCCTCTTGAGACAACGTCGGTCTTTCGTCTCCAATGTCATGAAACTCCTTTTCATACAGCCGTTGCAGATGATACTCTATGCGGTCCGTTTCGGCGGATAAGCAATTCACGGAACCGCGTACCCCTACTGGACCGTATAACATCCATCCCAGAGCCGTGCGTACGGCATAAGGTGCCTGGCGGTCGCCCACTCTTTGGTCAAGCACCCAATGCGCCTCTGGCACGTCGCATCCGATGAGGAGATCCACCTCATCATCTTCCCAGTCTACGACGGTTATATCCTGCAGGTGGGGCCACCGAGTCAAGATTGCGTTCACCGACCTTGGTGCTCGCGTGGGGAGATCCGCTAACGTGAATGCCTCCGTTGGTTCAATTTCCTCGTTAGTGTCTAGAGAGATGAGTTGCAGCCTTAATCTACCGGCAGTCATTACCTGTGTTCCTCCCACCGTGCTCACTGCTAACGACGTCGCACCTTTAACCAGTTGGTGTTTGTCGGCAAACCGCTCTTTCACTAAAGTGGTGTCGGATCCACTATCAACGAAAGCCAACGCCTTGACTATCCCAGTCGGAGTCACTACTCCCACGGCCACTACGCCTAAACGTACCGGTTTACTGGCAGATTGTGAAGTTGAACAAATCACGCTGGGCTTGGCAATCGCCTCGGATATGGTAATTCTCGCCTGATGCAGCAGCCGATGGTGTCTGCCCGTGCAGCCCTAGTAACCACATCGATTCCTTGTTCTACCGGCTGCTGCCCGGTGCGTGGTGTTGAGACAGATGAAACATGCTCCTGCCATCCTCGCCATTCCCCACCGTTCGTCTATTGTGGCGTTGCCGAACTTGGGGCATTCTGGTAGGCCATGGCTAGTACCACAGGATCTGCAATTTGGTTTCGCCGTAGCATCTCGTGAAATGACGTGTGTGTTGGTCCAAGGCTGGTACTTTGGATATTCCCGTACAGGGGTTTGGACTTGGCTAGTACCGGGCTTGTTTGCTCGGTTGCCGTCCCGGATGAGTCGGCCGAATCTGTTGTCAGCTATCTTCGTTTGCCTGTCTAAGTATTCAGTCAGGTCTTCGAAGTTGGCTTCTCTGTCGCCTCGGCTTATCCGTTCTGCTTCTTCCGCCCACCGACCCTGTAGTTCGGGAGAGAGGTGACGGACTATGCCTTCCAAAGTGTGCATGGCGTCTAGGTCAGCCCTGTAACCTAAATGGTCGAGGGCTATTGAGCAGTTCTGCATCTTGATCACCAGGTCGGCCATGGTGTAGACGTCGCCCTTGGTTCTCTTTGCCTCTGCCATCACGCCCTCTATTAGGTTACGGGCTACTTTGAAAGGTTGGCCAAACAAGTCCCTCAGAATCTTTCTTGCCCTTGTGTAGCCTTGTTCTGGATCGAGCATGGTGCACCCGTCGATAGCTTCTCGCGCTCGGCCTCGGCAGTAGTGAGTAAGGTAAAGAAGCCTTTGCCCAGGGTCGTTTACCTTGTTTTCAACGAACGTCTCGAACTGTTTGACAAACTTGCAGTATTGCTCAGCTCGCCCGTCGAAAACCGTTAACTCCACTCTAGGTAGATCGATCGATGGTGGTTTGTATTCGGCGACCGGCGTGGGGTTCCCTACCTTATTGCACTCTAACCTATCGGAAGTGTCGAAGTCACTGGTCTCATGCTCTCGCTGTTTCTGTGTACACTTCTCTGCTTCATGCGCCTGTAGTCTAGCCGAAAGTAACTGTTGCTCTAGTTCTAGTATTCTCAGCTTATATAAATCGACATTCTTACGATCAATATTGCTTTCAATAACACATGAGCTAGCACTGACAGGACTAGGCGATCTAGCATTAACTAAAGAATCATATGTACCCAAAACCTCCCCAGAGACTTGCCGTATTACTTCCTGTCCGGATTCGACTGCTTTTGATCCTTTTCTTAGCATTTTGCGTGATTTTTCCTCGTTCCAAATAGATCTATTGAGTATTGTTACGAACGTTTGAGCAATGCGTAGCCAAATTCGCAACGGATCCCGAAATCAGAAGGCGATTATCCGTGATAATTCTACGATACTAGATTATTAAAATAAACAATGGCATAAACAATATACAAACCTCAATAATACGATCACAAAGACTCAACAACGAGAAACCGAATAGCAGCGTGTGAGCAGACAGCACGTGCGTCACGCAGGTCCTGAACAAGGATGTGCCAAAATAGCGCTCTGGGCGCGAACAAACAACAATTGGTCCAGAAAAACAACCAGTTCGTAAAGACAAGTCAATAGTGTATGGAAATGAGTGATGTTGGGAAAAAACACTGAATCGCGAGGGAAAAAGGGGGATTTTCCACGACCGGCTGTTACAACGGGTATGTGATAGGATAATCTTGTCTGACGGACCACCTCCTACTCCCTGAATAGGTAACCGGGTTCTTGGACGAGGTATAGTTAGTTGGGGCCTGTTATGCGGACTTCAGCAAAGAATTTAATTCCATGAACCACAGTTTTCTGGATGTCAAATTCCGGTCCATGAGAATCGCCAGGAGGATGAGGCAATGGGTGAATAGTTTTCTAGCGGGAAGATAGTTTAGTGTTAGGCTGGTTATTTATGTCTCTAAATCGGAAGTCGCAACCAGCGTGGCACTACAGAGCTGGGCTTTCCTCCCCCTGCTCTTCCTTTCCCTCATCAACAATCTACCAGGCGAACTTAACGAACCTTCATATTTATCGGTGGCTTCAAGATAGCTAGTTTCGTTATAGAACTTAAAGCGCTAGCAGTAGCAAACTGGTCCCACAAAAGTGACCATCGGCTGGCCCCCGATAAATGCTAGTGTCAGATCAAGAGTTCTGCGGTCGGCGGAAATAGTGCGAGATCATAGCGTGTAGTCTGCCAGCCCCGAGACTTGGATGCGTTGTCAGCTAACAGTTTCAGGCCAATTAAGCAGTGCATTAAAGCGGCACATATGGGCCGGAGGGAGTGAAAAAAACATATGGTGAAAATCCTTTCAAATGTTTTACTTGCCTTGTGAATTTGACTATATTTAACATTACCTCGAAAAGCTCGCTCATATACCACACTTTTTCACGTTTGTTTATCCATGTGATACATTTGAATTTGGCCTTGAACCGTTTCTGACTGTCGTGCTTGAGCCACGGGGCTTTGAACCTTTGGGTTTTACTGCGAAGTCTATCTGGCCGCATACTTGGGGTTTGTATAAATTTGTACCCTTTGTGAATTTCAATTTATTACCGTAGAAACTAGGAATCAATCTTGTTCTGGTTTTGGGATTCTTTTGAATTGGCTACTCGTTGCTCGATTTACGAGAGTTGACTTTCTGGAAGGTCTTTCTAGTTCGAGCTACCATTTCGTGTGGAGAGCCTCAGGCTCTCTTTCCGATCTATCAAGCCACTATTAGGCAGTACCCGAAGAACTGCGCGCAAACCTGGGCACAGCACCACCATAAATGTGTAGACTGTCCGGTGGGGGGGAAAGGGATGGCCACTAGAATGATGACTGGGCAAGGAAGGCTGGCCTCCGTAGGCCATACATCTGGTGAGCCCTGAGCACTTTATTGGTGATTCCGAAGAGACCTCGGCTAGTAGGCTCATTTTTTGAATTTCCTTCGGAATTTTTCGCCACTGATGTGAGTCCTTTCTGTGGTCCTGCTTTCATCTGCTCTTCAACCACTTTTTCTGAGAAAGTATTCCAGAATGCAGAAGATCAACCTGATCCCTTTAAGCTACATTAAACTTCATGCTAATTTAAGCACAGTTCACTGCTGAAAATGGCTAATTTGCAGGAAGCTTCAGTACTAGGCGTTAAGGACGTAGTAGGCACAGGACAATCCGGCTTGTCCTCAATAAACTTAAGGATTCCCGAGTCCTTACCGGTGGAACCAAGGTTTATGCTCGTTCAAGTACAGGCGAAATTTCGAATGGCTCTTATAACCAACCAACCTATCAAGTTTGCATATTTGTTAGTGCATCAGGCTTTGGCTCCAGTAGCCAGGGATATGGCATGCAACCCACCTGAGGAGAGCCCGTAAGGTAGACTGCGGGATGCCATACTGGGAAGTCTGGGTAGGTCAGCGGTACACCGGACAAAACAATCGGTGTCCCGGACTGAAAAAAACAAGCAAAAAGAGCACCATTCATATATTCAAAATGCAGCAAATACGTTGCTGCCTCCTCCAGCTAACATGGACTCTCCATTGTGCTCGTTTCCAAATTTGCCTTCATAACCTACCGCTTTTTTTGTCCTGCATAACAGGCTTTCTTTGGCGCATAGCTATGGCATACTTAGAAACCCATCAATATTCTTGGCTAGTTATTCCCGATCCACTTCCGGCGGCTTCATGCTAAACTATTCCCCAGTCTTTTTTGTAAACTTAACCACTCTCTGAGATAAAACTCACCGCTTTTTGCTACTTTTACCGATATACTCAAAAACTGACTCATTTATTGCTGTCATCCACTTCAGTACCACAATCTTCAGGCAGTATATGACACTGCGAAATATATCTCTATAGATTCCCAATAATCGATGACTCTGTGTTAGTTTGCTATCTCTGTCAGCCCTGCTGTTGGCCCACTTAAGGCTGTTGCATTGCAACGTCCTCACCTTGCAAGGTATCGTGTCCCATATATGCACATCTGATTGGCTCTTGTGCCGTAGAGTTCTGTTCTGACGCCATAAAGCGGTCCACCTTCTGTACTGAACATAAACCAATGTTTCTTCTACTTGTCAATTCGTCGTTTTTGCCAGCTGCGTCCATCCTATTGTTGTAGTCGAGCACCGCTCATCGATTATTTGCCAGTTCCCAGATTCATGCTGATGCATTACATTCCGTTCCTCTGAAAGCAAAACAATCCGCTCAAAGTCTATATGTTTTATCCGGTCACTTCTTTCACCATCGCTTTGGCAACCACGGTCCAGATTTGTGGTCCGTCTCGTTTTACAACTGGCTCAACTGATATACGGTCACTTAACTTCAAAATTGTAGTCCTCGACCGGTTTTATTGTTCTCTATGTGTTATGCCACCATTTTTTATCGTCTAATTTGACATCGTAACCCCTCTCATACTTTGAAAAGCTCAATTTGCATGAATACTTCTCCTTCAGAAATGTTTCTTTTTCACAATATCCATGTATCCGTCAATCTAGTTTGGTTCGCCGACAGGACAGTCTTCCTTCCCTAGGATTTGCGTCACTCTTTACCATTCCCCACCCACTCCACACTTTGGCAAAATGACTACAACTACCTTCAGCCGGATCGACCTCTTGACCCTGAGTTTAAACTCACCGGGCGATACCGCAACAACTGACTTGAATGCTTTCTCTTGTATTCAGTCGCTTTCACAAAATAGTACAATCCTTCCTCAAATTTCATTCAGCTTTCAACTCTACTGTTTGATCGTGCATTGCAGCAAGCTTCGGGGTTATCCGAAATAGGCTATTATTATTTTTATTACTCTCGGTGACCATGGCGCCCAAAAGCCGACGCAACTTCTCCGTTTTATGCTTGGACATATCCCTATACCCAAAGTTGACGATAAAATGTTACGCGTGCTCTGGATGCGAGAGCACTCCAATGGCATTCAAGCTACGCTAGCTGCTTCCGGGAATAAATCGAAGTTAGATGAATTAGCGGAAGCCGCTGATCCGGAGCAGGGGAAAGCCCCAGCTTCTATGCAGCACGTAGCTGAGAACCCCGATTTTTTCCATGTTAACGGCATGGAGTGCTTAGTTCAGCAGATGGGATTATTTTTGTTGTGCCCCCCACAGCTGTCTCCGAAGTTTGCATTTTTTTAATGAACTGACCAGATAATAGAAGCTAAAATGCCATTTGGAAGAGTACTGGCACAAAAACTTTCGTTGGATCACGAGATATGATAGTCAACAGAAGCGCAATAGTCGAAGCTTAACCACCGACCTGCTCGAATGAAAACATAGATTAATGTGCAGACTGACGAAGTTCATTGTCTCATTGGGTACCTGAATGATGTGGTTCGGGGAGCACCGAACCCTCCTGCTCATATAAGCTCTGCTAGGAAGGGGCCTTCTGACCTTGGAAATCAATAGGCAGGTAAGGCAACCGAAAAAACGGATGTTGCCAACATATCATGGCTCGGTAATATGCCAACTTAAGTCAGCGGATAGCTAGAACCAATTGAAAAGTAAGGCACTTGGGGGGAATAGTATCGTTATTGTAGTCAGCGCCTCAATGTTGGGAAAACCGCTCTCTCTCATCAACGGCTATCCTGCCAGGTTAACAAGCTAAAGGTAACGCGATTAGCTCCCGCTCTATCAAGGTCAGCAGCCCCAACGTTTCACGGCAGAGTGGCCCTACCAACCCCGGCTCGTGTAGGTACCACCTCAACCACGGTGGCAAAGCAGGAAAGTGCGCCGAGCCTTGCACGTATCAATCTGGGTACAAGAAAAACGCGGGGGCTGACCGGAGCAGGCGACAGTCGTGACAAGCCTTTCCTTTCTCAGCAGCTTGTTTTCCACAACCGACTTAACAGCCAGAACATCTTCCACAGTAGACACCAGTGCAGAGGTAACCACTTTTCCATCCCACTCCGCAGACAGTTTCGGTCAGTCAAACACTAAGTTGGTAGAAGCTAACAAGGCTGCCATCAAGACATACGGTAAACATTCACTCACACTCGGCTTCGGTCTACTACGTTATCTACAGTGAGCATTTATTATTGCTGACCATCCCCACCCGATCACTGGCATTTATTTTCTTCAAACTTTCAGCCTTGTGGCTGATTCATCCCGCTATCGCCCTGCGTATAATTTACCAAAGTCTCAACCAGCGACACACCGTCAATGGATCCATCGCTCTCTCTAGTCCTCATCCCTTCTGTTGCCGCAAGCAGCTCCCAGGAGCTCCCCACGAGCATTCCGGACTATTCCAACTTACCAACTTGCTACCACGGGTCAATCGACGTGCTATACCGTGAAATCCCAGCAGATCCAAGGGTCCATTGTAGCCTCAAGGGCTTATCACCCGATGAACTGAAAGTATCTATGCTTGCTCTCATTATCATTAGTTGGTCCTCAAGTCCACGAACTTCTCCACCACATATATCATCGAGAAGTCTATTGATGATTGACGACCGTGTGGTGGTTACCTGGCGCTAAGGAATATCGGCATGCACGATCACCGTCAGATTCCACACTTCCAGGACCTCAAGACAAGTTTGGGTGTCTGCACCATTTCTAATCCCATAGAGTTAATTCGCGCGTACAATCAAGTTAGCGCTGACCTCAGTGACCTCCAGAAGACGGCCGTGATTGAGTCTCTTGGCCTAGTCGAATTTCTCTCAATGCCATCCGGTCTTCGCAATACGGCACGTAAGTTCCAACCATTCACTTATCAGGTCTGCCAGGGTTTAGAGGGGTTTTGCACCTACTTGGATGACACTGTGGTCGCCAGTGCAACCCGTGAAGACTACACTGTGCATTTACGGGCACTTTTCGAAAGCCTGTCTCAACATAGGGGGCTATCAGCGCAGCAAAAAGCTCATTTGCTCGAGAAAGTATCGCTTTTCTTGGTCACAAAATGACAACCACATTAGCTTCTCACATGGAAAACGGGGTCAGGCATTTCCCGAATAACCTGAACATTCATCCTTCAAAAAGCTCCGACGATTCCATGCTTCAAGCAACTTTTACTGTAGTTTCAGTCCCAAGTGCCCCAGTCGATGCGGCCACTTGCAGGTTTACTATGCATTATGGCCAAAAAATTAAAATTTCACGAGAACGTCGACCCCATTTAGTCGGCCTGGATCGCACTATATCCAGCACGGCCGCCAATGGGCGCCACCTACACAATACTCCCCTGGTACTATCAACCGACGTTTCAGATTCAGTTGTTGGTGCCATTCTACAACGACGAGAGCTAGGGGCATGGCAGCCTAAAGCATCCTTCTCCAAAGGTCCGCAACGGTCCCAATCCAGGCCCTGTGCTGCTGGTAAGGAACTTCCAATGATTCACTTAGTTACCCGCCATTTCTGGCACGTTCTGGAAGACAGACAATTCACTGTCTCCACTGACCACAAGCCACTTATCTTCGCCGCTTTGTTAACTACAGACCAATACTCACCCGGGGAATCCCGCGGCCCAGTTTGCGTCACCCAGTCCACACAGGACATAGGGACCATCCCAGGTAAACTCAACCTCTTGGCGGATGCTCTTTCTCGCATTTGTCTCAATATTCCATCCGGTAGCACTAACCTGGCAGCCACCGCCTCATTGCAAACAAAGCTCAGAAGTGGAGCCATGTCATCACATCAGCTCTTACCAACTCGGAACGGTGTCACCCACTTCATCGAAGGACATGGCCATGTACAGCGTATCGCAGAGTATCCTCTGTCCATTAGTACAATCTGCTTTCACAGGGAGCTTCCCTAGAACGCTGTTGTATTGTCACACCCCGGCAAACAAGCCCTGGTTAAACTCATGGCCGGGCTTTTTGTGGCCAAAAATGGACAAGGATACAAGCAAATAGGCGCGTAATTGTCTGGAGTGTCTGGTCAGGTCAGGTTAGGTCATGGGATTTGAGGCTCGAGCCGGTGGATCAGTCTAGATTCTTGTTCCAGCGAGCACCGGATGACTCTCACTGGGCCACGACTTCTGCATTCCCTTTTTGATCCTTTTTCATTTCTTATCGGTCAGGGATCTGTGGAGGAACAAGGCTAGGACCGTGTTTGCTGCTAGGAGTGCAGCAACTCTACGGTTACGAACTGGGCTCTTGTCCAGGTCCACAGCCCAATCAAAAAGGTCATTTTTATAGCAGCTTTTGTCATAGCGGCTAATACGGAGAGATCATGTCCGAGGGGGTAATACGGAAGACCTTGAAGTACAGTGGGGTGTGGGCCCGGGAGAGAAGAATAACAGGCATGAAGAAAACGGTTGGTGAAAAGTCAGAAGGGAAGGTGCATCCGAATTTGCCCTAAGTATGTTATACTGGCTGACCTCAGGGAATATGGCCAACTGGCATCGGTCCAGACGGGCTCTAAACTGAAACCCCGTGTCTCAGCCACCACTTCGGCCGGTAGACAGCTCCAAGCAATGATGACCCAGCGAGCAAAGAATTGTTCCAACAGTCCTTAGCGCTCTGGCTTTTGCTAGTTTGTACTCATGATCCCCTAGTCAGGAGTCCGTTGTTGTTTCTACAATCGGCTTTGTTGGAGTGGATAACCCCCTCATCCCTTTAAAAAATTTCTGTGAGCCCCTGCCCCATGGGCTCTTACGTCCTAAGGAGGACAGGTTCATTGCCGTGGGTCTCTGTAAGTGGGCTGATCCTCAATCCATCCGCCAGCCTTGTGATCTTAAGCTGAACTTTTTTCAATACTGCAGCTTCCCGCACCAGAGCAGGAACCCACGCCTGGACACGGTGTTCAAGGTGTGGCCTGACTATAACCTTGTAATGTGGTAGCAGTACATGAGCCCCTCATGAAGTGAATGTATCCCGTAGTTGGTAGAGCTCCCGTTTAGCCTTGGCCGCCGTGGTTAGGCACCGCTCAGATGGTTGGAGGCAGTCAGTTATCCGAACTCCAAGGTCCGTGATATCCGTGGCCCGAGTTGACATCTGTGGGTCAATCGGGTCTGATATCCTAAATCCCTACCGGCATCTTGAGTCAGGCCTCTGTACTTCCCAACAATCAGTGGCAACTGTCAGTGGAAGATCCAAGCGTGAACACTATCTGGGTACTGCTGAACGCATGCGGTGCCTGCCTTGGCAATCAGTTTTAACTCGCCTGTTAAGTGGTAACCTTTGTTTTGCGCAGCATCCATCAGGTCGTTCACGCCCTTACCCTAGTGGATCGGTTGTCTTCCACCCTTGCGTAGTACCCCCTGTGGTTAAGCTATGTCAGTGTCCACTCCGGAACCCCCACTTTGCGGAGCAGCAGTCAGTGGTTCTCGGAGTCAAAGGCTTTTCGGAAGCCCAAGTAGCAGGCCTCGACCCGCTTTCCTCTATCCATCCTGGCCGTTATTTCGTTTCAGAATGAAGGAAGGCTAGATAGACAGGATCTGTTTTCAACAAATCCATGTTGTCTATTGGAGATGACCATTATTCGGTCAAGCAACTGGCCACTCGATCCCTGATCATCCCTTCCAGTAACTTTAGGGACATTTATAGTGAGCTGACCGGCGGTAATTTTGAACTTCTTCCTTCTTACCATCTTTGTGTGTAGGGAGGACTTTCGCTGTCAGCCAGGCTCCTGGTAGTTGAGCTTCCGAACTCGGCCCAGTGTACAGGTTATAGGTCAATTCTCGCAAACCGAGCAACGAGTAGCCAATTCAAAAGAATCCCAAAACCAGAACAAGGTTGATTCTTAGTTTCTACGGTAATAAATTGAAATTCACAAAGGGTACAAATTTATACAAACCCCAAGTATGCGGCCAGATAGACTTCGCAGTAAAACCCAAAGGTTCAAAGCCCCGTGGCTCAAGCACGACAGTCAGAAACGGTTCAAGGCCAAATTCAAATGTATCACATGGATAAACAAACGTGAAAAAGTGTGGTATATGAGCGAGCTTTTCGAGGTAATGTTAAATATAGTCAAATTCACAAGGCAAGTAAAACGTTTGGAAGGATTTTTTAGTGTTTGTTCCTTACGCAGATGGCCCAAGGGTGCCGCCAAGACGTGGGCTATGGAGCGTGGAATCGCTGCTTGGGGGCCGTCAGGTCTGGCTGCCTTGTGCCGGTTCAATCCTCTTGAGGCTTTCGGGACATCATCAGGGGAGATTAAGACTGACTGCGTAGTCGGCGGCCGGATGAAAGGTTTGAAAGCAGGCTCCAGTTCATGGCCACTTGCGTGCACCACCTCGATTTGCTCCCTCGGCCTTTCAGCCTTAGTCCTATTATCCAGGGCGTGACTGCAATCTCTACCCTTGGTGCAACCCACAGCTACATGCGGGGCTGTTTTTGACCGAAACTAGCTGTGCTGGGCCTTTGGGAGTCGCTTAATCTTCCTAGACAGTGTGGCATTGAACGATAATCTACACTGCTTTATATTATAATGGCGGATTCTTGCGCCCCGTTGTACCAGAGATGCCGCCAGTAGCTTCCAGTCTGCTGGTAATAGGCCCATGCCCTGTGCTTTAAATGTTGTGCCCTGGTGGTCCTGTAGGTCCACCAGGGTGTCTCCCCTTTCCTGCTTACTTGACGTACAGGAGCAAAGGGCTCAGTGAGCAGCTTCTTATTATCCTTGGGTGTTGTCCATTCTCCCTCAGCATTTTCATGCCGGACTTCCCAAGCAAGTGTTTGGGATGCGATGACTAGGTTTTGTACTTCAAGGTTCTTGAGATTTCTTCCCATTTTTTGAGGTGCCTTATCCTAAAGATCCAAGTACTTACAAGGGATCGCCCAGTGGTCACTTCTACCTACGGGTGCCGAGACCTGTAGCACTTTGATCTCACTGGAGAGCTTCGGTAATACCAGGTCCAGTAGCCCCGGAATATGCCCCCCCCCCCTCCACCTAGTTGGTTGAAGTACTTCTTGGACAAGATTTTCTTTTGGTATCAGATCAAGTAACCGTGCACGAAATCCATCCTCAGGAGCCAACGATTCAAGCAACCTACGTCAGAGGAATTGAAGTCTTCAAGGATCTTGATTTCATCCGCCCAGGTAACGGAAAGGTGAGGGCAGGCCAGCAATACCTGGTCCTCAGGGGAGGTAGAAGAAGGGCTTCCGTGGGTGCAGACTACCCGGAATTCTGATCGGCCCAGTTTAAACCACAACAGAGGGCCTGTACGTCAGGTGTTCATACGCTGTCTCTGACTACCTGCTTGACTTCGTCTGGCATTATGAGCATCGCGACACTACCATCCCTGACACCCAGTGGGCATGGAAATACCTCACAAGGAAGGTAATGTGCTGTCAAGGCAGCGCGAATGATAGCTGGAAGCTTTGCTGGGGATTTCACAAAGACTTCATTGAGGAGGCAGTCAGATGGGACTATAAGATGGAGCAGATGCTTCAAAGCAGAGACGAAAAGATGAAATGTTTGTACGCAAGTCCTACGGCAGTGATTTGCAGAGGACCAGGCTCGAGGTTGCAACGGATATCGTTGGATGTGAGAATAAACGTTTCTGTATATACAACAAAGGAATGTAGAAGAGTTCCGGCCCACAGAGGGTGACTGGTATTTTATTTCGTAGAGTTCAAGTTTGCCACTGACGGCGGGTCACCAACTAAGGCCCAAGCATGGGCGGGCTCACCAGACGCAAATCTTCATGAAGAAATGACTGAATAGCTTGTAAAAATGGACCAAGGTCACTTTGGTTGGCAACGTGGGGAAAGTAGGCTGAAAATGCCACGGCGGGGGCAGGGTTTCCGTCATGATTTGGGAACCACCAACGTCGATTGGAGGGTATACTGGAAGTAATTGCTGGGCCGGTGTTTGATGTCGAATGATGCCAGGAATCCACCCTTGCAGCCCGGTGAAACAGTTACTGCTGCTTGTAGCCTGGGTAAATCTATTGTAACAGCAGTGGCCTGCGATGAAGAAGGCCCCACATAGCATCGGCCAGCTTGAGTTTAATTTTGAAACATGACAGTCCAGGGTGGAAGGTAGTCCAGTCCGATCGGTCCGATTCATTCAGTCCGTGCGGTAGTCCGAGAGTGGAGCTTAGTGTACTAATGGCTACTCAAGTAACCGGTATGATCTGAAAGGAGACCGAAGATGTGGCAGTCTGGAGGATGTTCCATCCGGGGGTTATGATTACCGTATCAATAGAAATCCAAAGAATACAATTTCTGGGGAGTGATCATGGCGTAGAATAAGTGAGGAGATCGGCAATCTGGAAAAGTTCCGGCTATGGGTTGTGATAGCAAGTGAAGACGAAATATGATGGGCAATGTGCATTACTGCGGCTAGGATGAGGCTTACTTTTAGCGCTCGGTGCACATGCCTTATGCCCTGGACAGGACTTCGAAGTCAAGCGTTGATAGAAGAAGCTAGAAGGGATTATGATGACGGGGACAGGCCACAGTTTAAATAGTATATATACCACTGCGAACTGGTGAAGTCATCCTGTGGCAGAGTGCTTTACGCGTTACAGGATTCGCTTCAACGTGGAGGTGAGTGAACAAATTTTTGATGTGATATTAGGGTGACGGAGAAAATGGGTTAGCTTTTCCTAAATCGTGGTGACATTTCGATCATAATTCGACAGTTGACTGCGGGCAGGTGCTTGATGGCGAGCATCATGCTATTGGGCGATCTCGGTTTGTACCCTTCGTCGAAGTTTCTCATTTTAGAGCAATACTATTAAGGAGATGGTAGATCGTGTACCTGCATACGTAGTGGAATAGACATCGTGCTTGTAAGGACGACTGCCAGGTTTAGATAAGAAACCATATAGAGTCCTTAGAGGACGGTGTTGGATACTGTGGTAGAGGACTGTTGGGTTTTGCCCCGGTCGTCAGCTGCTAGGGTCAATGGTGGGGTGGTTTATATTCTTGATGTGTGAGGTACAGGAGTATTACATCTTGTGCAATTATATGTTTGAGGAAAGAGGCCTGGAGCTACCGCGCAGGAAGCCCGTGCTCACAATTCATTTGGGCTAAAATCAAAACAACTAAGATACGTGGGTTCTTAGACAGGTCGCAAACAACTTATGAGTGAGTATCAAGGGGTTGGCTTCAGAGAAATTGGGCTTTCACATTATTCTTAAGCGTTAACCGGGGCTGGTGACATTCTGTCCGTGTATCAACAACAAGGATTTTGAACACGGCGGATTTCACATGGACAAACTTTGGAAAGCTTGTATGGACAGTGCAGTTTGGCACCGACCGGCTGGTCGGAGATGGAACAAGGAACCCGAAAGATTTCAAACTGAGAGAGGTGAGGTCGGGTTATGTGTGGATAGCTCATTCGGCTGGCTTGCCACCCCGCACAGGGTCGGCCAGGAGTACTGAGGGCTTAGCGCATGCCCACTTTACTTTATTCGGGGTATCCCGTACGCAGGGTCGAGTTGAGGCTGTCGAGGGGAATTCTTTCGTCATTGAAGAGGTGTAGACAATGAATCCAATGCCTTTGTAGCCAGAATTACTCTTGACACTTTGTTTTTTAATTCAGGGGAGCGGTAGAGCACGCTTTCCCCGTGGAGAGTACTGCCCATTTCTCTCCGGCCAGCCATTCTGCACGCGTGGCCCATGAGGTCAGCCACTGCTAAGGCTGGCTGTTTCCCCCTAATTATAAGACATCCTCGGACTTGTAGCAATTTTCCCATCGGTGGTGTCGTGGCTCCGACCTACGGAAGGGAGAAAATTGGAAAGCACGCACACGGAAAGCTTTCAGCACTCGGGGAATGCATACTTGACCGCTTGTTTCAGACTAGGCCTGAACCCGACGAATTTAATTTACATGTGAGCCAGCTGTTGTTGGTACTAACTGTGGTGATACTTCTGGAAGACCCACAGATGGTCTGCAGTTTTGTTGACTGATTATCGGATGTTATACAGGCCACTCACGAGGGGATGCCGCAGTCATGTGCTAGGGAGAGAGGTTTAGTGACGAGTGCCTAGTGATTCGATTTAGAGTGGCCAATGGCTGGGGGTTGAGGGGCTTGTAAGTGCAGTCTCTTAGGTTAGAGATAGAGGAGAAGTCCAGGTGCAAAGCAGCACGGAATGTTTAAAGACTATCTTTCAGGCAACCAGTGGCATTTCGTATACTCAAGTACGATTTCAGAGGCAGTGGCCTCTGTTACGGAAGTAACTAGGCTAGGGCACTCCAGCCTGGTACGTTTACGCTAAGGCCGTTGCAACGATGGTGAGTGGTAAAGCACATCTTAGAGATTATTGAGGGTTCAGGCCAGTATCCAACACTTCCTCCGTGAGCCCTGTCAATAGTCATTTATGGACTTAAACGAGCGACCGGTTTTCGGATGACCAGCGCTACGTGTAGCCTAGACTTAAATATGATTTGGGAATCTATGGAAAGGATATCAGCTGAGAGTTTATTCCGCGAAGTTGCATATTTAAAGAGGAAGTTTCGCCCCAAGGACTTCTGAGAAGTAGGGATCGTTATACGGTGTTCCCTATGGCACAGTTGGTGTGCTGAGTTTATACTAAACTGTATTTGGCTAGAGGACACAGCTTGTTTGTGGAGCAGAGTAAACTAAAAATGCGGGGTCGAGTTTTATTCTGTCAAGCCACAGAGGGTCAAGCCGCAGGGGCGTACACCGTTGTCTTCGGCCTAGGTTTGTGGAAGGTCCAAATAGTTTTTTGGTAAATCGAAGCTGTACATTTTCAATATCCATAATGTCACTTATGTGCATATTTGAGAACACAAGTGTACAGTTATCCAGGGTTGGGCGAATATGAGTTTTGTATATCCCTAGCTTACTGTTCGTGGGAAGGAAATTTCCCTCCAACGAGCCGAGGGACTTGTTTGCCCGTGCGGTTGTGCGGGAGGTGTGTCAAGAGAAATTGAAAGTGTAACAGTTTCGTAGTCCGGGGTCCCGTACAGCCGGGGAATACGGGAGTGAGACAAGACTAGTCTTGAAAGTATCATGAGGAATATAGTAGTTTAGCTTGAGATAACTGCTTTTATTCGCTGAAATTCCTTCTCCCAGCAATCACACCAAAAGGATAGAGACAGCGTGTCGACCGTGATGTTATTTACCACCACAGGAAGGTTTCCTCGTTCGAATTCGGGGGCCATCTTCATGTCATCGACAAATAGTAAAATTTAGCCGTAGCTTACGATATTGCAAATGTCATCCTATACAGTTAAAACAGAAGTTGTCCTAGAACACAAGCTTGGACAACCCCACTGTTTACCGGGTGGGGTCTGACATCTAGCCATTGATGCAGGTAACTTGGTGACGGTGTCGTAGGTAGAACTTAAACCAAAGGAGTGAGAGGTTTTCAATTCCGTAACCTCCAATCTTGTTCGGCGAACTCAGATGCGGGACTCTGTTGAAGGCCTTTGCCATAGCAGGGGATATTGTGACGAGCCCTCTGTCTTTGTCGGCGGCTATTGTTACCTAGTTCAGAAAATTGAGCTGGCTGGTTGAACACGAGCGTGATCTGAGAAGTCCATGCTGCCTGGGGCTGATGAGCCTATGTGCAGAAAGGTAGTCGGTCAGGTATTGTTCCACGACCTTTTCTAGTATCCACGAGATCATTGGCGTATGATTATTCGGGGGGTAATTGGTAACGTCATGCACTGCGCCCTTCTCATGCCTGGGGATGATAACGGATTTCCTTCACTGGCTGGGGAAGGTTCCGGTTTGGAGGGATAAATTGTATGGGTTTAGCAGTAGGAGGGAAATATCCGGGCAACCGATAGCGAATAGCGCTGGTGGTAGGTCGGCTTGAAAGTGCGGGTGTATCTTCTTATATCCCTAGCGGTGACCGCGATAGAACTGAGCGAAGAATTTGTGATAGATAGGGTGGCAAGCTGGGTACACGCTGGAATGAGAGACACGAGGGTTGTGAAGAATGTGTTAAACTTGCCAGCTATCTTTCGATGTGAGGTTATGAGATCATCCAAATAAATGATCTTTTTTACGCACTGAGTTGATTATGGGGAGCGAGCCACATATAGCCGGGCCAGTTCTTGAGCTTTGTTTGGAAGGCGTAGTTCTTTGGCTTCTTGATTCAGTTGTAGATCACGAGCCACGGGGGGAATTTTGCGGGTAGGCTGTCCAGTCGTAAGACCGTAGAAAAGTCTATATTTCGTTGGAGCTGCCGTCGAAGCTTATCGTATTTCAGCTCGAGCCCAGTTATTTGGTAACTTGCTAGTTTGGATGGGTAGTGGGGCGTGGTATTTTTCCGATGCATGAGTGTAAACTTGGGTCGAGGGGGTCAGCAGTGTACTGAGGATTTGCTGTTAAGAAGAACTAGTTCCAGTTTCTGGAACGAATTGGCGAGGGGAAGTGGTCCCATTTAATATGGCGGAATGAGAGACCGTCACGTGGTAGGCTATAAGCTTGTGGCCCGACTTGAAATCTGCAACTGACGATTTTACTGTCTGTACCTGTGTAGTTGTTTGACACGGAGGCAGAAACATTTGTTAGGCCTAGGGCAAATATCAGATCAAGAAAGTTATTCTTTCTGGTGAGCTGTTTCACATGTCGAACCTACGGTCCCAGGCAAATGCATGAGGCAAACCGCACATAATTGAGGGAGCGGAAAAGAAAGATCAGTTAATGCCCGGGGCACTGAATTCACCTGCTATAAATTCACCCTCAAATGACAGGTCGGCGGCGTAAATAAATGCGCCAGTAATGGGGCTAAATTTGGAACTGTCACTGCTGGGGGGCCGATTCATACAACCTAAAACCATGGCCATCTAGGATAGAGAAATTATAAACCATGTAGAATCTTCAACTTTGGTCAGCATGGATATTCCCAGTAGGGTGACAGATAGCCTGCACTTGACGTACCCCAGGCAAACCCCGCCCCGGCGGTAACTGACCAGTGATATTTGGTCAGAAGGTGTGTGCTCAGTGAGCCAAGTCTCAGTGATCAGGATAACGTCGAAATTGTGGAAGGCAGCCGGTCTCTTTGTAGTGGAAAGTTTGCCCAAGACGGAAGGAGAGTCGAATAGTGCTATGGAAGGCATTTTTTCAAAGGCTTTGATTACTCAGTGGATCTGGTAACGAAAGTATGCGTAGAACGTTGGTGCTCAATAGGCGCGTCACCCATATAAGAAGACTGGTCGTCAGATGCTACTTCCATTTGGACAGCTGTATCCCTATTGCCGCAGAGTGTATACTGGGCTAGTCACTGATGAAGTCTAGCAGAGATTAGTGCTGGATGCTGGGGTGATTTGGTAACGCAAGATAATAGATCTGGGGTGGGGCTTGCTGACTCTATGTGAGACCTTTGGGGCAGATCATGTATAAATCGGGGGAGAGTTAATAAGGGTGCTAGGGGGTCAGGATGGGGGCGGAGGGCAACAGCGGAGGGGCTACCACGGTTTTGACAGCGGCCTGGTGAGGAGGGTGACGAATGGCAGGGTAAGCGGAATTGGAGCGAGACTGGTATAATTTTATGGATAGAGTTGAATAAAGCGGCAGGTATCTCACAGGGCTCCGAGGAATGAGTGTAAGGAGCGGAATAGTGGCAAAAGGGCTACTGATGAAAGAAGCTTTGGTATGGAGGGTCAGTTGGCATAGTGTGCAGTGGGGTCAGAGAAAAATACGACCATGTTCGGTGATGAGGGGGCAGGGGATTTTGAAGTTGCGGATGGATATAAAGGGGAATACTTAGCGATTTCGACCCAGGGCGAACTGCGAGTTTTTCCTTAGTGGGCTCCGATCAGTGGTTACTACTTCCAGCCTATTTCTAATGGCTCCCAATTCCACTTCTTGTTTCATGATCTTTTGGAGCATCCGCTTTAGCCCGCCCTCTAATTTAATACGAGAGTCACTGTCGTAGTTTTCTAGGGTTTAAACCCTTATTGGGGTTCTCCGAATTATGGTGTCCATCCCTGGGGAGTCAGTGCAGTTCTTTATCTCCACTTTACCAGGACTCTTGCACGCCGGCCTTTTAGATCTGCATACGGCAGTGCCCTTACAACACACCGTTTCAGAAAGTTTTGTTCTACATAAAGACCAAAGACCTTCAGAGATAATCGGCCGCATCGCCGGTGGTACCTGCTAAGCTCAGCTATTGGCTTGTCTTCCAAGCAAGCCGAGAAAATGATTGCTTCCAACTCACCACCCCGTACCAACGAACCAGCAACAACATCGTCCCCAAAGACATCGAGCACAGCCTCTTCCCCCGCCCCTGTTGCCTACCGTGGCCTAGATCATCTCAACATCGACATCACCACGCCCCCAATTCACCTCATAAACCAGCCTGGGGCCCCTCGTGTAAGCGCTAAACAAGTCTTAACCCAACCGTCCCCATCACCTCCACACCCACAGAAACTCTCCGGTTCCTCCATCAGTATTCCACCCGTGCACCTAAGTAATCATCTAAAGACCCATGTAGCCAACCCCAACGTGGTACGACAAACCACTCGTATGTCACCTTCGTCCTATTTACCGATGCCCCACCATATTGCAAATTTGCCTCTGTTCATACCACCACCACCTTTGTCACCACCATTCGAACCTTCTCATTTACCAGTACACCACGCACAGCGTTCGTTGTACTCGCTCAATGTTTCACCCGGTCGAATTCAGTTACCAGACCTTCCTTTAAGCCTCTCACCCCACTGCAGCCCCTACCTGTACCCCAGCAACTTACCTACCTCAATCCGACCACGGCAGTGAACCATCAACCACCCGTTCGAATCGGGCTCCTACTTTACCCAAACAACCGGTGGTACATCCCACGGCTACTCAGTTCCGAAGCAAAATACCAATTTTTTTCGTTATTTACCCTGGGCGGAAAATGGCTTCATACCATAGCTCTATCCCGGCATATTCGTCCTCACCTGTTCCCCAATGGTGGTATAACCATCAGTCCACCAACTCGTATCTCACCCACAAACCGAGGCCCTGCCTCTATAATTGCAGACGATACTTCTAACTTCCATCCACTCCACACTAATTCTTCGCCTCAGACTCCTCCACTCATCCTTGACGAAGCTCCCCTTGCCCTCTTGGTCGATTCTGCGGCGGCCGGCCACTCCACGCGCTCCCAATCGAACTCAGAAATCACTGAATTCGATCGTACTACCTGTCCCACCAGCACTCCACCAATCTTTACTGGTAATTCTGATACTGACCAAACGTCCCTCTATTGGTCCTCGACTTACACACACAGTAATCTACCCAGGACTATCTCATCCACCTCATCTGTACCAGGACTATCACCACCACTATCTCTATCTCCTTCAGCCCCAACTCTCGCACAACTGCCTGTTGCAACAGTACAAGGAAGCACAACGCGTATGTCTGTTTTCGTCATCAATATTCGCTCACTACCAGCAAAAATTCACCTTCTGCGTGCCCGGGTCCTTGTGTCTAACTACGATTTCATCCTCATCACGGAAACGTGGCTTAACGCAAGCACTCCCAACTTAGACTTCACAATATCTGGCTACAAGGCTTTTAGCAACTCTAGAATGCATTGTCGAGGGGGAAGTTGTCTAATATACTGCAGAGAATCTTTTCCTGTTTCTTTAATGCAACACCCAGTCCTCGACGCGGTTGATGACTCGGTCTGGGTAACAGTTAAACTGCAGTCACAAGAACTCTTGCTTGGATGCATCTATCGATCACCTGAATCAACCGGGGACGATATTGTACCTATTATTGATGCTTTCCACTTTGCCTCCACTTACCCCATCGATCACAAGTTGATTGCGGGTGATTTCAACGCTCCAGGAGTGCGTTGGCCATCACATTCTGGCCCACGACGTTATCAGGATTTCGTTGCCTGTACAAACCTCGGTGGTTGGACTCAACACGTTCAGTCACCTACTAGAGGAAACAACACTCTAGATCTTCTGTTCTCTCAAGGACTAAATAAGGTAACAACCTCTGTAGGAGATAGCTTCCCCAGGTGTGACCACAGGGCCGTCTCGTGCGCGTTCTCTGTACCAAAAATCGTTACTTCCTCCGTACCGTCTGCCAGACCATATCACTTAGCTCACTGGAGCAGCCTTCCAAACATAATCAGATCTCAAAATTGGGAGAAATCATTTCTTTCGCCCGATCCTCAGGTGGTAGCAGATCAGCTATATTCTATTCTCAATCAGTCTTTAAACACCATCACCCCAACTGTGCCACCACTGACGAATTCTAGAACAAACAGACTCTCGCGGATGAAATCTAAACTCTCCGAACTTCAACAGCTTGCACTCAAAACCCGGGAATTTTCGGTATATATCCAAATGGACCGACTGTCAGCGAAAATCAAATCACAAACTGAACTCATGCTTACTCAGCAAGAGTCAAAAGCTTTGTGCCACCCCAAGAAGACGGAAATCCTGAGTAGGTTGATGAGAAGAAGAAACCCCCAACCCCGCAAGATTATACCTTTCATCACTGTTAACAACTCCCATCTGGATAAACCGGAAGAAATAGCTGAAGCGTTCAACACATTTTTCACTTCAGCCCTAACGGCCAGTGTTCTCACTCCTGGAATACACTCTTCATGTTTACCCAGAGAGACTCTGTCTACAGTTTCATTTCACCCCAACAATATTTCTCCACTTCTTGTCTCTATGAAACCATTTTACCGCCCAGGTCCGGACGGCATTCCGCCGGCTGCTTTTACTCTGGGGGGTCCAGACATTCCCATCCTTCTATCTAATTTATTTAACCTGTCTATGAAATTTAGCTCGTTTCTTAATCAATGGAAAACCTCTACAATTATCCCCTTGCACAAAAAAGGTTCCGTTCATGTTCTCGAGAATTATCGTCTCATTAATCATACACCGATTATCTCCAGAATCATGGAGAAGCTCATTAAGAATAAGATAATGGCCCACCTCTTAACAAATAACTTGCTCAATGTGGGCCAACACGGTTTCCTGAAAAACCGTTTGCGCTCCACTTGTCAAGTTAATTTCTTGAACTCAGTCACGGAGGCTGCTGACAAAGGCATGTCCATGATTATTATCCTGCTTGATATGAAGAAGGCTTTCGACAGAGTCTCACACACTCGGCTCTTATCGTAGGCCAAATCTTATGGCATCATGGACCCGTTACTCGGTTGGTTGGATTCTTATTTCTCCGACCGTTATCAGTTGGTTCAGATTAATGGTTCCGTCTCCAAACCCAAACCTGTCACCAGTGGTGTCATACAAGGCAGCGTTTTGGGTCCACTTCTTTTCCTCATTTACATAAATGATGTCTTCAGTGTCGTTCGCCATGGCAGTCTCCACCTCTTCGCGGACGACATAAAAATCTTGTATAGTCTTGATTCTAGTCAACTTAGTACAGTAATCAGTGATATACGGCAAGATTTAACAGCTCCTGGTTCTTGGTGCACCACTTCATTAATGAAATTTTCTGCTGAGAAAAGCAACATTCTTACGCTCAAATGCAATGTACCCCCAGGTATGTTCAGTATTGACGGTCACCCGATTTCCATCAGTCCGTTAGTACGAGATTTAGGTTTGCAATATTCAGCCACCTTCACTTTCCCTGAACATACTACCACTCAAATTGCCAAGGCTAGAAGACTGATAGGCCTGCTTCATAGGACATTCCGCCTCCCAGAAAGCAAATTCAGCACATATAAGACCCACGTTAGGCCCCTTCTGGAATACTGATACATAATCTACTCTAACGTGCACCAGTGGGACAGAGTGGCTATTGAAAAAGTTCAACGGCTAGTGACAAAAGAGTTAATCGGCTTTACCACTCAACTCTATTACAGCCAACGCTGTGAAAATTTGAAACTAGATCCGCTATGGCTTAGACGCATGAAGCCGAACCTCGTATTTTTTCATGGTGTTGTTGTAAAACGAACCATCGATTCAGCACCGCACTTCAGAAACCTAACGGACTCACAGTATTCTTTAAGACTGAGAGACAACACAGTTACTGTTCCCATTTCAAGAACTGCTCTTAGATCTAACTTTTTCCTGGTTAAGTATGCAGCTTTATGGAACAAATTACCCCATGATATACGTTCTATAAGGCCATCTAAGACGTTTAAGGCCCACATAAGCAAATACCTCACAGTACAAACTGTAATCCAACTTTTAGATCCGTACATAAGTGAAGAAAGGGCTTTTGAAGTTGGATTAGGTTTCTAATAGTTTTCAGACTCCCTTTTTGTGGACCCCATTATCTTTTAGGCCGTAGACGCGCTTGATTCCCACTCGTGTTACTCACCCATTCGTTCTACTTCTGTTTCACATCTGATCCTGCCATTTGCGTTTTTAATTCTCCCTCGACAATGTCCGACAGGCAAAGTCGTTGAACTTTCTCTGGAGTGCCGCACTAACTGGACTCAAGCCCCAGTTATGGCACCATTTTCTTTCTCTTTTCCTCTCTCCCCATTCTGTAACTTTCACTTTCTTTTGTTTTGCGATTTCCTACAGAATGGTTTTATCCTCAGTCCGGTAATTCTGTTCCACCTTCATCCGTTTTGCTAAATCTGGCATCAAATAATTTTCCAGTTCCTCCCATCCTCTCATCTTTTTTTCCCATAGCCACGGCATGGCCATTAATAACCGGCTTCTTGGCATTTCTCTGCTCACTCTTCTCCCCCTTATCAGACCTTGCTATATTACACTTTAATTTGCATACGGATACCTAGCCCGCAATTATAAATCCAGTTCTAAGCTCCATCAAGATAATACTCACCCGCTTGACGTCACCTGACTTTGACTCACTATTACGCCTGGGGCTCAGGGTTTTGTGATAACTCTCCACCATCAATCTGCTCCTCATACAATGCCTTATTTTTCTAAGCTACACTCACCCGCGACTAATCAGGAAGTTGTGTCATCCGAACCTACAACCAATTTTCTACCGAAGCCATTCCCTCCCTTATTTACCAGTTTTTGGTACACTGAATGCTATGATCTTTACAGTTCATCAGTCCTCACCTTCAGCTTGCGCCTTTCGACCGAAAATCGTTGGCTTGTCTGTCCTAATCAGCCGTTCCGACTGCACTAGCTAGCGGTCAACCTCCGCACGGCCAGTGGTGATACATTTCCACCAACTTCGTCGTGCCAGTGAAGTTGCCCTGCATATGAAAATCGGCGGTGCGTTCACCAGATGGCTCGCATACGTATTGGAACCCGTCCGACTCTGTTATTGATAAGAGCAAGCTGTTAAGTGATAGCCCCAGGAATGCTGCCATTATCTGAGTGATTGCTCCATCCTATCTTTTTTATTTCACTGCTTGTGGCAGCAACACCCCTGAAGGTTATGATATCTGGTCTGTAGCGGTCTCACAATAAGGGGAAACAGCCATCCCTATCAGTCTCGGACCCAATGGGCCACGTGTAAAGAAAGGCGGGTCAAGGAGAAAAGGGGAGTTTACCCTACGGCGTAAATTTGTTCTCCCTCTCCTCAATAAAAAAGAAGAAATTCACTTCAGGCTGGGAAGGTCTTGGGCTAATGCTCTCTGTCCCCTTCATTACAGATGGATTTCTGATAACGGCCTAGACCCGACCCTGCATATGGGAAACCCCACGCTTTCGAGTTAACCTGCAGTTCCTTTTGTCTAGACCAGTGTGGGGTGACAGCACGCCGTTCGAGCTCTCCACGTATACTTGCCGACCCCGCCTTACTCAGCTTCAACCCTTTTGGGTTCCCTGCAAAATCCTTAACCAGCTTGCTTGTTTAATACAGTAGTCGATACACGGTCTGAATAGTTACATCACGCGACCTCTGCTCTGACGACACCCCGGCATTGATACGCCTACGCCTAACAGCTATGGGCAAAGCCTCGCTTGTACTGGTTGTCGGAATGCAATCATTGCACATTTATAATTTATTATCCACAAGTTTAATTTTTCTATCCCCCTCGAGCCCAAGCACTAATAATGTTGACCAAAGTCAGCGATGATTTGTCTGCTACCATGTAGACTCAGTTACAAAACCAGAATTCTTACTGACACTAATTTCATTAGTAAACTGTTGTTCCTTTAATGATAGGTGCTCACCTTCACTTAGTTCTCTTGTCTCGGGCTATAACCCAGTGGTCTCATCGCCTTTTTCTTGCACTCCTCCGTTACTCGAGTCCTACCATGCTGATTACCACCCTTTAATAACCAATACTCACCGCTCAGCGTATTTGCTCATGGTTTGTTAGCACACCATCCCGCCTAGCTAGCTTATGTATCTGATTACGTATTGCCCCATGGAAAACCAGCACATTCGCATCCACACAATAAGGCCTCGCCTTAGCTCTGTGCGTTCCCTTTTCTTTTTATAATTTTTCCGCCCCCGCCTACAGCCGGGTCAACAACCTGACTGCTGTCCTCTCTTTTCCCATTTCTGACCCTACCCTCCTCCACTGTTTTATTTTTGACCCTCAACTGAGCCCCTTCACTATTCTACCACCTATCAGCCCAACCATTTTGCACTCTGGCTAAGCATGCGCTTAATATTTCCATTGTCAACTAAACGCCCTAAAAAAAATACCAGCCTCCGCCCGTTAGTCCCTAGTAGATCGGCCCACTGGCCATCAAGTAGCATTAACACTCTAATTTCCGCTAAGCCGTTAATCATAACCCCCAGCTGGAGCATTCTCCAGACTGCCGCATTTCTCCTCTATTCCAGAACTCAGTGGTTACCTGGGTAGCCCGTCAACCAATTCGACGTTATCCCTTGATTACCTAACGGACCAAACGGCTTGATCGATCGGACTGGCCGTGGTTAAACCTACACTCATACCTGACGACGCTTTATATGGAGCACCTTACATGGATAACCGGTGATCACAATCCCATAACCAGGGTTACAATTATTCATGATAGTCTCACGGGACCGCCGGACGGATTCCTGACATCACCCATCAGCATCCATCTCCTGTACTCCACACGAATAGCTCAATTCATTCTGAGTGCAGAACTGGAGTCTGGGGCTCGCGGTTGCGTTCCGTACCCACTCTCCCTAGTTCGTCAGCCTAGCCCTTTTTGACTGCTGCCCTCATCTTGCACTACCTGCCATCAATGGCTACCAACGTCTTTATGAAACAAAATACCAAACACTTGGTTATTTATTCTTTTATCACGTATGCAGAAAATCTCACTTTTACACTCAACTTCCTCTGTTCCATCGGGTCTGGCCTCTCCCAGTCACCGCAGTCCTTCTTTCTCTTCTCCACCTGTGCATACTTGCTTGGTTGCATCAGCAGCGCGTCACTAAGTGTTCCCTCGACGGCTTGTTGAAACTCCCAGTTGTGTCCATCCACCATTCACGCTCCTTAAAAGCACACTGCATTCCTGGTGAGAGCTTCCGCCTCCATGTGGTTTTCTATATAATATCGGAATTACCTATACAGAGAGACCAATCTGGATATCCCATTCGACTTACTTGCATTTGTATCACAGGCAACCCCCACAATGAGTCATCCAATGGAGGGTCAATCTTCTCTATTTCCTGTAGGCATCTCCGACTGCATTTTGATAACACCATGTTAACTCTATTTTTATTCTTCTTTTGGTAACACAACCAATTTCTCAGTACTGATTCCTCAAATATCCAGTTGGTTCCACACTGCGACTCCTTCTACACTTCCCGATTCTTCTTTGAATCTCTTGCACTCCACCGCTCTCTCCCTATCTTCATCGACTGCATACCAAATTCCATAGATCGCCGTGATCCATTCTGGACTACCGGGCCTGTGGTAGACAGTTATCGGCATCCATAAGGCAAGTTGTGTTTTATTCTTGCATCAACTCCCTGTTCATGTAGTGCTGTCTGACACCAGTTGCTTTATGGGTTCTTGCAAACACTGCACTTTTGCCCTTCTTCAGTATCGCTTTTTCTGCATTCCCAAGTCCATCCGGCTAACCGTACCGTCCCCGCCCCGAATTCGAAACCGATTCGCAATGGCCGCGCTAACCGTCCCCTCTTTAGCTCACTTAAACACCGTCCAAGCTGATCGTTCTATTACTGCAATTGTGTGAACCATGTTCTTCAAAATTGTGATTACCCTACATAAATGTGAATTGCTGTGTTCTCTGATCATGCCTTGTGCATGTGTCTTGACCACGATCAAGAAATATACCATTATTATTATTATTATTATTATTATTATATCTCATTGGATACTGTTGTCTACCACTTGGGAGCATTTCAGGTTCCCGCAATCAGAACTGCCATCCACGATCTTGTCGGCACTATTTTAGGGTAATTTAGTCGTTGGTTCATTTTAGCAGCAAGCGATGAGACCTAATTAAAAGTAATAAATTCAGGGATCGAGACTGACAGGTAACCAGAGGAAGCATTGCTGATATGGTAACCCAGATGGAAGACGAATCAGCAGGGGATGTAGGAGACTCACTAGCCCTTTAGTCGTCATTGATAGCCACGAACCCTTCCAGCACAACTTTATCTTGACCAAGTCCGGTATTTTGCTTATGGATCTTCAGATAGCAACTGGTCCCCACGAGTGGAATCTTCTGTGGATGAGCTTAGGTGGAAATCTTCCAGTTTTTCCATTCGATCCCCGGTGTTACTGTCCAGAAATAACCCTAATAGGTACCCAAGCAGCAGCACAGCACGGCGTAATGCAGGTTCAGCATTGAATTCAGCGATATAAAACTCGCTGATACGAAACAGGTCCCCTCTGCAAGCTTGCTTCGCTAGATACACGTTTTCGTCATATGCACCTCGGTCCAGTAGGTCCTCTGCCTCCATCCAGGGGGTTCACCTACTTGTAAACACGTATCTGCCGCTTTTCGGGGTTGCCCAAGGCGATACATCTAAGCCACTGCCCACCCGAAACAGCGGCTTAAGCTCCTCTAGAACGACGGACAGTCCAGCTTTGATGCCCTGTAGTTGTGGCCACCGATCAAGGAACCCACTTCCAAGGTTCATGTAACTCCGAGGTGGTTGTTTTGAGATGTAAACAAGTGGGAACTAAGGCGTGCCCTGCAGCAGCTAACGGCCTGATGGAGGGTTACCCTGGACAGCTGGAAGCAGCTTCAAGAGCTTATACAGACTCTGCATGTCAGAGACTCGTTTTTTCTCCTAGGCTTTGAAGTTCGGCGGAAGCCGAAATCCACTCAAAGCCGAGCGATTTGCTTTTCGGGAGTCCATTTTGGTCTACGGGGAAAAGGTCTCACCACCATTTTCGAGCCTTATTAACTACTTCGACTACGTCCAAAGCTTAACTCAGCATAGGCGTGACCTGCAAGTAGCACCCATTAGACAGCAGGACATACCAGGGTGCATGCCCTAGGAGCTTTCCACGTGCACTCGCGCCTTCTTGCCTACGGACGGCACAAGACACTCGTACCGGGCTCATTATTCAGGCCGGCATCGGATTCTGGAGCGGAAATGAAAGTGTTGCGTTGCAGAGCTTGAGAATAAATGAGGAACGGATCCGGAGGGCGGACCGAAACAGTCTTTCATTGAAGCGAAGAAGCCATTTGATTCACCCAACCATGTCCAACACCTTTGGTCGTACCCAAACCCTGGCCTACGGCACCAACAAGTGCGGACTCAACAGCCTCGTAACCCCGGTACAAAGCCACCATCACCGTCGAGTCGTGCGAAGACCCGTTAGCGTTGCACAATAAAGTGAATAGGACGTCGCTGTTACCATTAATTTTAATTCAAAAAAACGGCCTTTATGGCTTCCTTCACTTTTCCGTGCACATTGAATCTCTTGGGACGACCAATTGTGCAATCGTTTTCTTTTTCCCCCTCCTGCTCCTTGAGTTCCTTGTGCAGATAAGGATTCCTCCTTCATCAATCTGTCTAGCTGCTTTAAAGATAAAGGTGTGGGGAGGCGGGGCCACTCTTATCCCACCGTCCGTACGGGAATGAAGATTCTGGCGTGCCAAGCTTTTTTCTGGAAAACCTGACCAATGACTTTATCGACTGGCAACCCGTCACGATGGCTCTGAAAGCCTGACTCGAGGAAGAATGACTTTATCTGCCATAAATATCTGCACATTTATCGAGCAACAAAGCAATCTTGTAGACGGGAAAACTTGCCACTCCGAATCCCTTATCCAACACACTGTAAAATAGAGGCTATCCCCATCTTATTTGTTAGTTTATTTTTTCACCTTTTTCATCATTCGTTACATCTTTAGGAGGATTGAACACCACAACAAATTGACTTTTTGAGGAAATCTCCCTCAGTTTCTAGGGATGAGGTAATCTTCATCCTCATTGCCATCCCGTGCATAAAATTTGTTTCTTCACTCCGACTTAAGCCACTTCTGATTTGACCGCCAACGAGACACACGCTCTTGTGAATCCCCCATGACGGTTTCCTACTTTGTACAAGTACCTCTGTGGCTCGGCTTTGGATTTTCTGATGGCTAGCGAGGCATTACTCTATTCGTGACTGCGGAAGTCCGCCGCCTCCGTGGGCCATTCATCTCGTTAGCCCTGCTCTCTATACCGGACAGTAAATCGGAGTTCATACTCCCGGAAGTAGATGATGAGAGCTAAAGTGGAACACCGGAAGTTGAACTGAGCCAGGTTTTCTGCAGACCAAAACGAGACAAGCTGTTTTGAGGGAAGTCTACCATAACGGTTGACTCTCGCCTAGAAGGTGTATATTAGTGCTTGATCCGGTGACACCAGTAACTTTCTCGACGGTAGTGTTCTACCTTGATGAGGTTTCAGTCCATGTTGCAAAAAACAAGACCTTCCTGCAGGCCAGGTCTGGATGCATTACCACCGGCCATTTTTAGTCGAGGTGGCGAAGATGTTCCAATGTTGCTGACAAACATATTCAATTTGTCACTCAGGTGCAGTGTTTTCCCCTTTCAATGGAAAACTTCAACTATCATACCTATGCACAAAAACGGATCACGTCTAGATCCAGCTAACTATCGGCCGGTGAACCACACCCCGGTCGTGTCCAGAATCATGGAGAGAATGATCAAGGAAAGGCTGACACGTCACCTTCTTAACAATAATTTAATCAACGCTGGTCAGCATGGTTTTCTGAAAAACAGATCATGTGCGACGTGCATGACCGACTTCCCCAATCTGGTCACAGAGGCTGTCAATATTGGTAAATCGGCAATCGTGATCTTTTTGGACATGACCAAGGCTTTTGACAGAGTATCCCACGTCCGGTCACTACAGAAGATCAAAACATATGGAATCGTGGACCCGATGCTCTCTTAGTTTGCGTCCTATTTATCAGCCCGAGACCAGGTTGTAAGTATAGGCGGAAATTTGTCCGACCCCAGTCCCGTAACCATTGGGGTGATACAAGGTAGTGTACTGGGCCCATTACTGTTCCTAATGTACGTCAATGATATATTTACCATTTTCCAACGGAGAGTTCCCTTCCTGTTCGCAGATGATATCAAAATCGTGTACACTTTTGAGCCCGCGGCGTTAGCCTCTACAGTAGATGACATTACAAGGGAACTGCTCGCTCTCAGCTCCTGGAGTGATGATTGGAAAATGAGTTTTTCCGCCGAAAAAAGTAATATTATTACGTATAAATGTCACGTCCCCACTGAAAGATTTAGTATAAACGGCAAATTCATCCTCAATAACTCTCACGTACTTAGCTTGGGTCTACACTACTCATGTACGTTTGACTTTTCGGAACACACAGCCATCCAGGTGGCTAAAGCACGCCGTACGATCGGGCTAATACATCAAACATTTATTTTGCCAGAAAGTAAACTAAACATTTTTAAGTCCCATGTTAGACCTCTTCTGGAATACAGCTCAATCATTTGTTCCAACATGCCACAAAGGGACCGTATAGCGTTTGAGAAAGTACAACGGGCATTCACGAAACAGCTCATAGGTTTTTCTTCGCCCTCTAATTACATGGAACGTTGTGAGCGGCTGAAAATCGGTCCCTTATGGCTACGACGCATCAGAAATAACCTTCTATTCTTTCACAATATCTTAAAGAATAGATCATGTAGTTCAGCACCGCAGGTGAAAACCTTTTCTACTTATCCCTTACGTAACAATGAGTTCTTGGTGTCTGTCCCTTTGCCGAAGCTTGCTCTTTGGACAAACTTCTTCAATAACAAGTACGCTTTATTGTGGAATAAGCTACTACAACGAATTCGGGCAATATCACCAACATCTGTGGCTTTCAAACAGGAAATAAGCATAGTCCTAACGGTGGACAGGCTGACTAGGATGTACAATCCCTATATTTCATGGGCTCAGGCTTTTGAGGTAGGTATAGGGTACTAATAAATCGAATAACAGCTTTGAGCAACCTAGGCTCATTTAGACCCGCTTAGGGTTGGCCCCATCGCTGCAGCAATTAGGGAACTCAGCGGTTCATTCACATCTAGGACAGCAAAACAATCCCAAATTATACCATCAACTTCTTCCTCCTGAAATATGCAACTCTGTGGAATAAACTCCAAGCTGATATCCGTTCCGTATATTCCCTAACTATGTTTAAGTCTAGACTACACGTAGCTCTGGACATCCAAAAACTGATCGCTCTTACGAATCCTTATATGTCTTTTGACAGAGCTTATGAGAAAAACGTTGGATACCAACCCGAACCCCTGATAATCTAGGATGTGCCACACAATACGCCGTAGTTGCCATCACCTAAGCGTAAACCTACCAGTTTACAATGCCTAAACATAATAACTCTCATGACTGAGGCCAGTGCTTCAGAAGTCGTATTTGATTATATGAAATACCACTGGAAACATGAAAGATAGTCTTTGAACAATTCCAGTGCTGATTATTATTAGGTTTTTGCCTCTGTCTCTAACCCAAGACGCAGCACCTGTCACACTCCTTAACCTCCATCCAGTAGTCACCATTAGACATTCACAGCTCAAATTCTGTCCCTATCACAGAACTCTAGCATCCTCCACGATTGGCCTATACAACATTTGATACTTAGCCAGCAAAACTACTAACCATCTGTGGATCGTACCGACGAATCACGTTGTTAGTGCTGCAAGTTGTACCCCATCTTTGTGCAGAGTGGCGTTTTGTTGAACATAAACCCCATCGAATAATCGCAGGCTGTGGTTGACCCTACCTCCCCCTGCATTTTTTGTCCCACGTAAACGGCCTGGGTGTTCTGACTTCACGGATAAGGCGAGTGTTAGCGCGGCACTTCTGCAAACATTCCTGGCCATGATGGTCTCCCTGCACAGAGTTGACCACCAATAAGACATGAACACCAAAATGTAAGAGATTGGCACAAAAAAGTGAGAAAAAAATACCCCACTGTTTTGTCTCCCAGGCACACCAGCCTTGTCACATGTGACCCATGTCTCCGGGTTGTAGTGTCGCTAGGGATTGACTGGTGTGGTTGACCTATTCCCAACGCGGCTTGTTACATGCGGTCCATGTTTCGGCCGGAGCGTGGGAGCTGTGTTCGCCCACCAAAAGCAGCTCCGCCTTCTCCGACAGCCAGATACCTGACTGTGATAAAACCATTAAAAAAAGAATAATAAGAGCGTCTAAAAAAGTGTGGATCATTCTTGGAGCGCCACGTGCTGGATGCCAGTAGTTGTGTATCGTGCTACCTCCCTACCTGAAGCAGGCCCCTGTGCCGCCCACCATGAGCACCGAATGTAGACCGTTAGAGTTTGCTTCCCTGACGAAAATTCGGACCCACCTCTCACGGTTCCCCAAACCAGTCCTCACATCGGTGTAGTCCTGCTTTGCAGTACGATAACAACGAAAAAGATACCACGGTAACCATGCAAGCATATCCACATCAGATTTCCTTGCTCGCATTGGAGCTTAATCTCAATACGATAGCACTATCGAGGAAGAGCATAGATGAACTCACGTCAATGTTCCAAGGCAAGTGACCAATTACCTCTAATGTATCACCACTGTCACCCCAATAGTTCCTTCTACTTTGACTCCTCAGAAACTACTCGGTATAGAATAACCACTATACCGAAAGAGACAGTAACAGCGTAGCGCCACGCAAACAGTATGCTAGTCCTACTCGCCCTGTCTGTTATTTCAAACCTATCTTATCGCCTCGTTGCCAAGCTGCGTTCTGCGTAAGCAAACGGCATTGAGGGTTATCATTACTAACCATTCTTAATCGTGAAGCCCTAGGTCTTTTATTAGCATCCCAGCCACGCCGTGCTCACGGGCAAATCATAATTCCTTTGAAATGCATACACAGTTACCAAGCCAGTGTAAGCAACTTCGTCAGCCTGCAGCAGTATAGCTCAAATCCAATGCGAGCCTATTTAACCCATGCCCCACTCACATAAACCTAGCCAATCCACTGTTTATTGTCTTCATATATTATCATAACTCACAGCTGGAACCACGTCCAGACTGCAATCTCCCTTTATTTCAGGTTCGTTGTCTCCCACTATCTCAGTCGCCAAATTGGCTAACCAAGGAATCCGCTTTGACTCGTACGGACAGACTCAAGTGGAACCTACCATAGCAACTGGGACCGAAATCAAACCACACAACAGGAGATACCCCTAATTGCTTATCAGATCGTTCAGCGTTTTCTAACGCAACCAACACGAATTCCAGTTCACGCGCATGCCGCTAATATACAGCCACACTCGGCTGATTGACCGACACATACTTTGCCCTGCCAGACGGAACTTACGCATTCGATGTCGTACGTCACCAGAATAACACTGAAGGCAAATGCGTCAACACATACATGTATATTTGTCAGTGAAACAGCATAATAACGCTGAAGTCCATGCGGATATTTTCCCACTTTATTATCCGTCACCACAGGTTATCCTTCCACCGAACCGTAGCCGGCTGGAAATTGACTCTCCACTTCTCGAGGACCCTCCAGTTGCGCCTTCTTATTTCTGAATAGTACATGTTACTGGCCCTGAATCTAAACTCGCCTTTTTATGGACTGCTGTTTCTCCCACATCCACCAGTTCACTTTCACGAAATTGGCCTCATGTCCCCCTGCTTCAAAACTCATTCCGTTTATCGAACTCCGGTAAATCCGTCATTCAGGGTCAGCATTGTCTTCATGGATCGCTATCCTCTTCGCATGCGTCGATTTTCCGCCTTTTCTTCTTGTTCAAAATTTACTCCATCTGCAGAACCTTAGTTGGCCTCTGGTTTCCTTGGCTTGCATTGTGGTCTTGTTCATAATGCCTCCTTAGCACTGCGTTAACGATTTTCTTGATATCTCCACCGCGTACCGCCGCCCAGCCCGGATTCGAAACTGGGTCAAAACTGCCGCGCAAACCATTATCAGAATGATCCATTCAAACTGTTGCTGTCTTTGTTTTTTCATCTCTGATACTCTCGACTTTCATACTTAGAATTTGTGAATATTTCATCTTATTGAGTAACGTGTTACACCATGATCATGCGTTAGCGCGTGCTTCTCGACCATGGCCGAGAAATATACCAATATACCAATATATAAGTTAGATCAGTAGGAGTCTCCATCAAACTGAAGAGACAGGGAGAACTCATCACGCTCGAAGTGGCGGGTGCTGACTCAGGTGCATACCGCCGAAGGACATTGGAAAGCTCGACCGACCTCGACCACCACCAGTCCTGTGCAAACTGGGTTGAGCTTGATTATTTGCGCTTCACCGTGACATGAACCTGTGTGGCAACCAGGCTTCTGGCCAGTACGTGGAACTAGGGACACCAGGGAGCCTTAAATAGCAAGATAAATAAAGCAGGACTATGCTGGACCAGATGGAAGATGATCAGGTGAAACTGCTGAACAGCAGTTGAAAGTACACACTGGCACTGCATTTAAAGGCTGAAGGAAGGTAGGCTCAGGGGGTTTCTAGGCAGCCAGTGAGGATACCACCCAGATGAACCGGCCAGTCATCGCCAGCTGCCTTGTGAGTATAATTACAGAACCCTTGAAACTGTGAATCTTGCCGGTAGTTAAACATTAGCTGAAAGCACACAGTCGAAGGCTTTTTTTAACTTTTTTCTGTTTCTGTCCGATGCTCTCTACCTACCTGGACGACATGAGTCTCTGATAAACGGAAGGCAAAGTCAGAAATCCGTAGAATTCCTTATATAGCCCTGCGGTGCCACTAGGTGTTTGAAAGAAGTGAAAAAAGAATACTCTGCGACGTCTGTGACCGTTGGTTCCCTCATAAATGCAGCTGGTTTACTATCTAAGCCCTTGGACTTTGTTAGGACAACCGTAGCCTGGTCTGGGTGCGCACTAAATGTGTTAAGTCAAACGGGGATCAGCGGACTTGCCTTTGGTGATCTCAGAACACCCTCTCACCTGTACTGGAACATCATTTTGCACGAAATCTCACGAAACAAACTATCCCAAAGCTGGAGGCAGTGAAATCCATACTTGAGAGGCTGGAGGAAGTCCTGAAGGAGTAAATTTTTCCAACTTCAATAACAGAAGAATGAGCGTGACACAGAACTAACATCACTAAAGAGGGAAGCCAACAGCATGGTGAAAGGGTCAAGTAACCCTCCAGGGATACCGAGATCGCTGTTGGGAGGTATTGCAAAGTATCGACTGAGGGAATCCTGGAACCATTACGACGGGCAGCCCGGCTGAGAAAAGGACATGCGTCACCTTGTGGTGAATGAGCCAAGACTAGTGGGCTTACCGTAGCATGTCCTTATATAAAGGACTTTCGGCCTAACCAAGCGGAGAGTGAGACCGGAAACCTCGTCGTGCGCTCCCCGGCCAGTGCTGGCTGATTTCGGAAGCTCAATATATATGGACGTGTTACCTGCTGCAGCTGACAAGACAATAAAGGCTACGGCAGTGAAGATATGTTTGCAATCAGGTTACTCGTCAAAAGGTGAACGATCACGGAGGGCAACCAAATCCTCGTTTACGGCTTCTACAGCTGCCCCAAACCCATCACTGCTGGTAAGCATCGCCCAGTTTCATCAGCCGGGAAAGCCAATAGCTCGACGGGAACGACCAACTCACATTGAAACGGTCCAGGTGGACTCTAATATACCTGGCGTTTACCGTTCTAAACTAGCCGCAGTGCAACATGAAAAGCTTGCCTGGAGTCAGCTCAAGAACTGAAGACTTAGGCAAATCAAAGGCATCAAAGGTGAACACGGCAAAACAAATGCCGGCGGCCGTAGGGCATGTCATCCCAGCGCAAGCAAAAAAACGTTGCCACCGAAGCGACCGGAAGCTAGGGCATTGGCCACAACCGGAGCAATCACCGAGACTTGGACCGGTCACGATCTAGCAACATCAAGCTTCCCCCGACACGGAGCCGCGCCTACAGGGCGGGCAGACAAGACGGAAGGTATGGAGGGGTGAGCCCTTGCTAGTTGCCGACGATCACGAGCCAATGGCCGAAGGATGATGTCCACATCAAACACGCAGGTGGCCTCGTGTCATTTGGGTTCAGGGAGTATAAAGATGACTACAGCATGATTTGAGAACTACATTGCCGAACACGAGCGAATCCCGAAACCAAAACAAGATTGATCCGTAAATTCCACGACAGTGAATTATTGAATGAACAACATAAAGTGTGCACGAGCCTTAGTGAATAGTATCCAATCGGCCAATCTAACCTTACTGGATGACCTGGACCCGAACTACGTGCACTGGAAGAAAGACAAGACTAGACAAGAGCAGCAAGAATATATTCCGTCATATTTGGCTGGTGCTCACTCGCTTATTTACGAAAATAGACACGTACTTATCGGTAGATAACGTGCTGGCCAACCACAAGGCGACTTCGCTGTATCTACGCGGTCTAACAGTCAAGGCCCGACTTTCCCTGATTGGCTGGATTCTGGAAATGAAGCTAAAGTGCGCTGGGCAGCGTGTGGAGACAGCCGAACCACCGTAGAACATCTAATCAGCGATCATAAAGACAGAAAAACAATAGTCGAGTTCACGACTTGCGAGAGGCAAGCACGTGAGGCTCGCAGGTTCAGGATAGGATGTGACAAAGTAGTGCCTTGGACGTGAAAACAGAGGTTGGGCCACAAAAAAGTAAGTTCCGTAGAACACGCGAGTAGTGTATGAAGATGAGTATTTCACGAGATCTCAATATTGTAGTGCTTTTCGAAGGATTTTCTGCAGAAGATCGTCACTGCTACTCTGAAGCAAGTTTACTAGCCCCATCCTCATCTCCTGGAGAGGGCGCACTGTTATTAGCTATTTTGGCTAGGATAGCCTCCCAGTATGAGAGATTAGTGGCTGTCGATAAATTCAGCTTACCGAAAACTCATTGAGAGGGTTAGCTGGTATCACCAGGTGGATATGGCTATCAGTTGATGGAGCTGGTGTGCAGGATCACGTTGGCACAACACATAAGCCAGCCGACCCGAGGGGGAATAGGCCAGACACCCAGCCCTCTGGGCCTTGAACTCACTGAAACACTGGGAGAGGCCGGCCACCTCGGGGTTACTGCTTCCATGAGCAGCAGCGATCACGGTGTGACCTGATTCCTCTTCAAGTGGATTCCCTCATAGGTCCCCCACAAGCTAAGGAGGAACCTGGGAAATTTGGCCACCGCGCACCGACGATGAATGTGGGGAGTACACAACGGACAGCCTACCGTCTCACATTGGAGAACGAGCGTTCGCACCTAGAAAACAACCTAATGCGACCCGCCTATGAGTTAGCTCCAATGAGAAGGACAGGAAGGAAAGGCCGACCACAGTGGTGGGGCCGCAGGGCCGAAAAGAGCTGGTGAAACGGCGAGCTGCTCGGAGATGCTTACGCAGAGTGGGTGGACATCTCCACTTTCGGCAGTTCATGAAGGCCCTCGAACAAGCTTTAAGGGTGCAACAACCCTTTTATGTACAACACAAGAAGAGGATGGCACAAAAAGCCAAGAAATACCCCAAGGCCTGTCACAACTATGCACATTTCGGGGCCCATTCATGAGTGGTAAGGGGAAACTTTGTTGATGAGCAGGGTAGGCTTTCAGACAACGTGGGAGAAAAACCCGAACACTGAAAGGCTCCTTCGAGTTGGTGCACATCAAGGAGAGGGGAAACCTTCTGCCATTGCTAGAATCCTATCTCGTTCCCAAAATGGACGAACTAGTTGCTGAGCCCCTGGGTGTCGAACTGGGTATCAGTCCTTTAAGGCAAAACAGGGGGCCGGGCCGGACGGGCTTCATCCCGCCACCCTACTTCCGCAGGTAAGCACAAGGTCCGGGGCGCTAGCACGCTCCAGATAGATGTGTCACCCAGCTATCGACTCCATGTTGATGTTGGTATATTTTTATCCATCTATTATAAAATAAAAACTAGCCTAATACTTACCTGTCCCCCAACGGCTTTTTCTTCATTCCTTGGGCAGTCTCTCTCGCCCTCAAGTGACGCTATTCGTTTGATCTATTTAACGTATAAATGACTCAGTGAGCAGCCAATATCGATATTCTCCCACCATCTCCATTGCTTGAATTACTTTGTGCTCTAGCTGCTGAAGAACATCAGCCTTCTCAGGTGCTTCATGCTGCTTTATTCGCCTATCATTGTTGCACAGTACACTCAGCGCAATATTCTTTATCTACTGAGCACTTACCTGTCATCCACCCTATCATCCCCCCTGCGGACCATCCACCCCTATAGGTGCTGTAGCTATATGCACCCTATACTGACTCATCTTCCATTTTACACTGATGTTTCTCGACCAACCCAGTATAGGCAAGCAGTTCACTTCACGCTACTTGTCTTCTTCGGCCTTTCCCTCATCATCACTTTATGGGTCTCCTTATACCTCCTGTCCCTCTTTCGCCATATAACTAACTCAATCTTTACCCAGCCACCAATTTCTGCTGCCATCTCCATTGATTGTTTTGTTTCATTCCAAATCTGGCGTCCCTTTCCCGTTTTTAGTAAACATAGCAGTGGTTCCGTAACTGCCTCCCTGCAGTCATTTTGTGATTCGCCTATCAAAACAATCATCGGGTCACCCGCCTACCCTCTACTTCTTTATAGCTTTTGCTTGTTGTTTGCCTCTGCAATCGCCATATAATGCACCTCACACTGATTTGCTGCCATAACTCCATAGCCTTGGTGATATTTCGTGACACACCTACATTACCGCATTTAATTCGCTGATTACTTACCGGCTCTCCTATGGTTATTTCTTCTATCACAGCTCTTGAAATATCACCCTCTAACCTTCGGACTTCCTGTTCTCTTTCTTTGAGCTCGACTCCGTCGGCATCTTCCCAGCAAACTTTACCACCATAGTGGCAGTTGCTTCATCGCATTTTATCCCTGAAGAGTCATTCTTGAAAATTGTCGAGTTATCTATGCATATACTTCTCACACCCTGCAGCGTGCAAACGACTCTTTCAATTTCCATCGGTGAGGTCTTCTTTTTTAAGGAGATTTTATTAGAACTTCTAACGCTCTGTTCATTTCCGGCGTTATTTATGCATATACTCCCCATTTTCAACGGACTTCAACCACAATTAGCCGAAACATCCGGTCGAAATTGACTTTCATATTTACCCGGCATCATTGGCGCCTTGATCCAACTTAACACTCATATTACCCTGTGCACACGTGTTGTGTCCTTTTGAAAACTTCCGATTCTGGCTCCACCTGAATCATCTGATCATGCACTCTGACGAGCTTTGTGCTCATCAGAAATATACCGTCATTATCACTACCATCGCAATTTTTTCAGCAGGTCACTAGCCTCGGCCAAAAGCATAGGTTCCGCCCGCCCACTAGGGGGGCAAGAGGGAAGTTGCGTCCAACTACAGGTCCGTCGGCCTTCTCTAAGTGACGCTAAAAGCAGTCAAAAGCTCCGTCGAAGATAGGACATCGAGGCATGTCGAACAACAGAGGATAATCACAGTAAGACAGCACGGGCTCGTAGGGAGTGGGTTACCCGGAGTTCCAGAAGGCCCTCGACTCAGTAAGTCACGGGCGGCCGTTGCACAGGATTGGAACATAACTCACTTTTAGGACGTTTCATGCTCGGGTTGAGGAGGCAGCACCCAGCTCGTCGGAGCTATGGCCCCTGCTGTTACTGGTCTACACAGATAACATGGTGGATACCTTGAGGCATACCGGCTTCCCTTTTGCCGTTGATCCCGAGGTTGCGGAGGAACCCTCTTCAAGCTGGGCGCAGGGAGACCTCACGAGTATACCGGGGTAGATCAAAACGTGGGAGCTCCAGCCAAACGGAGGTAAGTGGGTACAGCTGCCCCAGAGCTGGGTAGCAGGAGTGACCAAATGCTTTGTTGAAGAGTCACAAGGGGCGATCGAGACCACTGGGGCCGCAGAATATCTCGACATCCAGGTGCACGAATTTTTTAAGCCCACCCAACTGTGCCCAATGGGTCCAAGTATCGAATGTGTCGGATTGTCAGGCCGCAGGATGCCAAAACAGTATTGCCACCTCAAAAAACTCACGTAGGCCCCTACCTAAAATACTGCCTTCGGGCATGGGCACCGAAACTAGTGAAGAGCAAACAGCTTCTGGAAACCATTCAAAGAAGGTTCGCCAAGATGACCACCGGGTCGCCGGACATAACCTTCAGATGAAACCCCAAAGTACCTCTTGCTCTTGCTTAACAGCGAACTTCTGAAAAGCCACCTGATCGAGGCTTTCAAACAATTCCACAGGTTATTCAAAACCGGCAGGCCGTTGTTAGTTCTGAGTAACATCCCTACTCTCACGGGGCACGAACACAGACTGGTGCAACCCAGGGCCATCAGACGCGGTCGGACACAGTTCTTCTCTCACCGCGTGTGGAACTCTTGGAAAAAACTGCCAATCCATGCAGCAGCAGCAGCAGCAGCAAACAGAGTGCTCACGTTTAAACGACGGCTGGAGGACTGCTGAACTGAGGTCTACCCCGGGCTGCGAATAACCGAATAACTCTCCACTCCACTCCCTTCCCCCTTTCTGGGACACAGCATATCTGTTTCCCTGTCACACGATAAAGTACAGAATCTCACGTTCTTCTGTACTTATTCAGCCGTTTCTCGGGGGATTCTCGAGGGTGGGCCTGGCAGCTAGCCGAGACATCAAACCTATCTATCCAAGTTGCTTGCCGGTTCTTCGGGGGCTAACCTGCCCTTCACTCTCTTCCTTGCAGTCCATCACTGAACAACCACAACATCTAGACCACCTGGCAGTCCAAGCACCGCTGGACCATTGCAGCCCTCGAGTATCTGGAGGTACTCTGGCCAAAGCCGTGCTTCCTGTGACCTGATCTGATCTAGACTGACTTGACGTCAGTTTTCTTCGACCCTAGGTCGCCTGCGAAGTCAGTCTGAGGCAGCCCCAGAGAGACAGAAAAGTAGCAATAAAGGAAATACCGGAGCCCATCGTTAAAAAAGTAGGTTAAGTAAACGGTTATGATGTTCTACTCAGTGTGCCTTCTGCAGGTGGTCCACAAGCCTGGCAACGTTGCCATTAAGCCGGTCCTACGTCTAGGAAAGTGGACGGGGTCAGAAAATAGGTCATCTAAAGTGCCCAGGTCAGTGGCGGCACAGTTTTTCAATCCTTAGTACAAGGATCCTTGCTAGCATCCGCTGATCGTATCCGAGCTGCAACAAATCCGGGGCCGTAGGGTCTTTACGGAACAGAATACCAGCCCTCTGCAGCCAACCATAATTTGGTTAACAATTTTCTATCACATACAAAAAAACTTTACACTCTTCCAACTTCTGCCTAGCTGAATCATTGACGTTTGTCTCCACTAATCCGTTTCATTGACGGCTTTTCTTTTCTTTAAAAGTCCGTTATATGTCCATACACCATTCATGCTCTTCAAAAGTTCACTGAAGTCCCTGCGAAGCTTTTCGCCTTCATTTGAATTTCCATATGACACTAATCACCTGCACAAAAGGTCCGTTTTATTATCACCTTTGACTCACTTGCCTTTATTTCACATGCCTCTTCCACAATTAGTTACCCAATGCTTGATCAGTGTCCAATATTCCGCTGGTATCTCTGACTGCACTTTGAAAGCCCCACGCATGATTTACTTCTAACAACGTTCTTTGGCATCTCTTCCGTCCGGTTACTCGTTAGTGACCGTCCATTTGTCGCTTATATCAGCAATCCCACGAATGTCCAGCTATCCACACCGCCCTCCAGCGATTTCGAAACCGATTCGGAATTCCCGCCTCAACCATTACCACCTTTGTTCACTCAAACACTACATGACTTTACTGGTGTATTTCGGTTGCTGTGTGATTTATAAATTTAGAATCTGTGAATACCTCACACTGACATGTACTGCTGTATACTCTGATCTTGCCTTGTGCATGTGTATTGACCACGGTCAAGAAATGTACTATACTAAATGTTCGGTCACAGCCCAGCCGGAGGTTTCAGGACAGAGCACGTCCAGCAATGCGGCCAACGGCTTGAATCTTCGGAGGTCACGACCTTTCAAAACAGCCAGATTGGCGCCAAAGATGGAGACAGTAACTAGCCCGAACTTTTCACCTCAAGTCACAGGGGTGACGAAGGACGACACTCATCAAGCGCGCAGTCTCCAAGAGGATCACCAAGTAACCGGCGTTAGAGTGTCCACGAATACAAGCAGTCCGATCGTGGTACTCACTGTGTGGCTGCAACTAAATGCTACCGGGACCCCCACAACAAATGGCCTGCGAACAACCCCTACGCGAACTCCAAGAAGCTGGAGAGTAGCCCAGAACTAAGTTCTGAAAGGGCTTCATACCCGTTAAACTGAGAGCTCCCTAGGGGCCAACGAAACCACTTGTTCCGTACACCAAAGCAGCCAGCGTGGGAAACAAGTGATCGGAAATGAGGGCCCCCATGCGCAAACATGAGGTGATTGCAATCTTGGAGACGTGGCATAGACCCCAATAATATATATGGGGTCTTTGGCCACGAGACTACATTCTGAGTAGGATGGGCAGGTGGCGGGCACAATTTGGAGGCACGTTAATGCTCATAGCGGACCTGTATGCCAAACGCGAGCGGACCCGACTCAGCCTGCGTAGGAAGCAAGCTTTACCGATCCCAATTGGTCTAAGCCTAACACTGGCTTGTATATGATGCAGCCCCTCATCCGGCGATGAAAAGGACTGAGAGCCGTCTAGACATATAGACAGCCTGATGAACTAAGCATGTGGGATCCTGGTATTGAGACTTTGAGAGCGCCTGAAATAGGCCGGGTCAACGACTTAGCACCCGAGAGGACATTTGAATCATTATCGGTGGACCTACTGCACAGGAGGGATTTGATGCAATGCATCAAGGGAGAAACAAGGTGGGGACATGAACAGAGGGCCTCAGCCCTAGATATGGCAACTACCAGATCAATGACATAGGTCGCGAGGTCCAAGCATTTCGCCCACTCTTGTCAACCGCGGATGTGAAACCAGTCTGTAGGTATGCACGGTGCAGTAGTGGGGTAAATGCAACAGTAAAGTAGGCACGATCGAAAGTTCCCACAGCATGTATGTACTGAAGTGTTTACGCCCAAGGCTGGCAAGAGGAAAGGAAATGCTTGCATCTCACGACTTACGTTTTCTTTCTGTTCTAATGGTTGAATAAAGAGGACTTAGTGTTTCGAATCACCACATACTCAGGGGATATTGCAAACCTATCCGCGGAGGATCCACTAGGAAAGTGCGATCACGGAGTGTCTAGATTAGCGGTCAAAACGCAAGGTCCTGGGTTGCAGAAAAGTTTTGGTGTTGTTCCCACCAAGTTGACCAGGGATTTCATCCAGAGATCTGAAAAGAGGCAGACTGGTAGGTAGGCGGAGCGGGGAATTACGTGGGACGACAGGTCTACAGCTATGCAGGTGGCTGGTCGAAAGAAGTACGAATGAAAGCTGAATAAGAGAGCCAAAATAAACCTCAAGGTGTGTTTTAACAGCGTATGGTCAAAATCGGCCCCAGGAATATCCGTAGGCGGAGCACAGGACGACTGAAGGGGACATACTGTAACAATCTATGACAAAGCTGAAGAGCTTGCGCCTTTCTTCCAAAATATTTACAGGCTGGACAGTGGTATACCGGTTTGACCCCAGTAGCTTGTCGGCTTAGGCGGCCTTTCTCATTCTCTCTGATGTAGGTGTTGGCACATATTTATACACTTGCTAGGCTTCGGCTTATCGGATTTCCATTCTTTCTACGCCTTTGCAGATCGCGCACGAGCTACCCCACGGAACAGCTCTGCACCCAGCACATCCGGCGGTTCTGTTCATTTCTATCCATGTCGACATGCCGTCATTTTTGTGTGGTGGGAGCCTCCTGTACCGTGTTACACCCTCAGATGATTTAGCCCTCGTGCCCAGCATGGAGGCTGCTGCAGTAAATAAGTCAGAATTACCCACGGTCTTGAGCAGATTGGAAGCATCCAGGTCGGCATGGCCCAGTGGTATCCACCCGGTCATCCCGAAGCAGCTAGCCGACGAGCTTGAGGAGCCTCTGGCCGAAATATTCAACGTCTCGATGGGAGAGGACGTCATCTCGAAGGATTGGGTGAGGTCCATAATGTGTCCAACTCACAAGGGTGGAGATAGGTGGAGTAGCTCGGACTACCTTCCGGTGAGCCCCACCCCAATGGTCCTTAAAGTGATGGAAATAATTTTGAGGGACAGGATGGGAAAACATAACGGCAAATCATCTAGTGGCATCGAGTCAACGTGGTTTCGTGAGAACTCGTTCATGCCTGACCGACCTGTTAAACCTTCTTGACGAGGAAACGGGTAGACTAGACCGTACGGACAAAGCGAAAATATTACCTCGACTACAGAAAGGCATTCGACCCGGTAAATCTGCACCTCCCTCTTGACAAACTAGCGGCTTTTGGCTCAACCCCCCCCCCCCCCATTCGAATGAAAGATTGGGTCAGCAACTGTGTAGTAGGCTGGAGCTTGAACTTGGGGGCGGCAAGGCCGCGCGCGGCGCGCGGACCGAAAACCTCGCCGTTTGATGTCTGACAGATTTCCTATGATAGAACCTTCCGTGTCGCTCAAGCTGAACGGACTTCAGCAAAGCTGAAATTCTCCCACAATCCAAAGGTCCATCTTCCAGATCCCCGGCAGCTCAAGACGCAAGATGCAGTCAAGACTAGTATCCCTGACCCTTACACATTTTCCAGCGGTCTGTCTTCCAGTTCGCCGACAATACCAGATGCAAGATACTGTCAAGATTTGTATTTTGAACCCTTTTCCGTTTTCCCATTTTCCGCTATCCAGTGAACTATCTTACAGCTCACTGGTGACATTCAGATGACAAGATAATCACAAGATCCAGGAACATTTGGGCTTTAGCCTCGTACCCGTGTATTACTTCAAGACTTCCGGGTTAGAGTGAAGGGATTTTCGCGAGTGGACTTCCTGCACAGTGGAGTAACGCACGGTCCAGTACTGGGGCCCCTACCTATATAATGTTTGTGGGCGACCTCGCGGTGGGCTAAGAGAACCGAGCGCCCGCACTAGCGGAAGACACCAAAGTGGCCAATTCCATACCGGAGGATTCCATTCAGCGAGCCCTGGGCAGAGGATACCAGTGGTGTGTAGAAAAGACCCGCCACTGAGTGTTAAAAAATGCCTGCACTTGGCGAATGGTAGACTGATGAGCCCATTCTGACAGGTAGGACCACTTAGACTGCAGACTAATATCCCACAGATAGGTAGCTTGAAAGACTTATAGGTTGTGATCACTGTTGATTTCAAGCCAAGTGGACAATGTTGTATCGCTGTCCAGAAAGCCCTCCGAGCTCTCTGGCAGCTCAAAAGAGCGGTGGCAACTGGAAAACCAAGAGTTCTATTGCCATGGTATAATGCTTTTTTGCGCACACTTCCGGAAAATCGCGTCAGGACTTGGCGGTCTTACCTGGCAATCGACACTTAGAATACGGAGCGGGTGCAAGGAAGCTTCACGTGGTTGTTTCCCCACCCGCGGGGGCTCAATTATGAGCGGCTTCACAAGAGATCGATCCTGTACTCATTTAAAAGCGGCGGGCTCCGGGGCTTCCCGATAGACACCATCAAAAAATGAAAGGGATGGTTGGCGCTAGTTGGGGGGTGAGGCGGCTTTTGATGTTCAGTAGCAACACCGCAGTCCTAGGATATGTCCTTAGGCTAAGGACGGGAGGAGTAAAGACTCAAATGAGAGCAAAAGTTTTCTCCGCCAGGGTGGTGGACAACTGGAACGGACTACCGGACAAAATGTTCGTCGCATCAACAGTTAAGGAGTTCGAAAACGGCTTGATGGAAAGTGAAGCGGCTTGTCAAACGAAGGGGTGTACTAAGCGACACTACTTTTCTCTTACGCTTTGCCCCTCACTTTCTTCTTCAGCAACACTCCTCCGCCGCCATCCAATTTATCGTTTTATCTGCCCTATCGGTTTTGAGCAGTTAGCCTTGAATAACTTTATGTAACTCATGGCCCTAAGAATGACAGGACACCAGCTGCTAACTGCTAGTAACAAGGATTCTGTACACGAGCTCACAAGCAAAGCACGAATGCCGGGAAACCTAGACACAGCTTACACCAAAGCATGCAGAGTGAGAAACAAGTGTCACGAACTGGCATCAGAGGCCGCCAATGCTGATTGCGCACCAGTCACAGAAACCTGGTAGAAATCTGGGAGAGAAATTGGTGTCCTCTCCCCCCCCTCCCGGCTATTGCATTCACCGATCTGGTTAGGGGAATGGGAGGGAGGGTTTAGGTCACGTCAGTCGCAAATCGGGCAAGGTGTAGCTAATTCAAACGAATCCCTAAACCGGAACAGGATTGATTCGTAGCTTCTACGGTACTAAATTGAAATTCACAAAAACTACAGATATATACAAACCTGAAGCCGGTGACCAGGTAAAACCACCAGTAAAAACCAAAGGTTCAAATCCCCGGGGTCCAAGCACGACAGTCAGAAAAGGTTCGAGGCCAAATTCAAATCTCTAACACGAACAGACAAAGGTACAAAGCAGTAGTGTGTGGGCGATCCTATTGGAGTAATGTCAAATATAATCAAGTTCACAAAGCACGCAAAACATCTGGAAGGGTTTTCCATATTCTTTCTTTACGGATGTTGGGGGTGCTATGATAACAGCCTCAGAAACAATAAAGCAGGTAGTCGGCGAATGTACCACGTCGCCAAATATACAGACAGTCTTCTGCGACTTGGAGCCGCCCCAAGTTAAAGTATTTCTTTCGTGTGCGTACTGAACCGCCTCCGCCACCCCACCGGAGGGTATAGCCTCGCTGAGCCACCCCCGCGCAGCAGCCGGAGCAAACGAAATAGTAATTCTCGGGGACTTCATTGCCCCCCAAATAGACTGGGCGAATCCGCGGGCGGCAGGTGATGACTTCCCTGTCAAACCTCTAGGCTTTGTACTGGACGAACTGCTTGTCTAGCATATCCCACAACGAACCAGGTGGAGGGAAGGACAGACTCCAGGGATACTGGACCTGGTAATCACCAAACACACCGGTGATACCGAGGGCCTACAGCTATCAGTGCCCTTGGGAAAAGCTGACCATGGATTGATCAGTCGCAACTACCTGACTGTGAAGTACAAGGTGTCCCACAAACATAAAAGATGCTTTAAAGATCTCGATGTACAGAGCCTAGTCATTGCAGCCCAGGCACTGACATGGGACTAACGTTATGAAGACGTGAAGGAAGAATGGACGGTGTTCAGGAACAACCTTCTGTTGCTCACAGAGGGTTTTGCGCCCACTCGCAGAACCGGTAGAACGGGAAGGGCACCTTGGTGGACCAGTGGAGCAACTAGGGTTCAAAGCCGGAAACACAGGTCGCGGTGTGAGTACCAGTAGAAACTAGGCCACTGGAGATAACTATTATTCAGAATGACTCGAGAAGTAGCCATCAGGGTCTAAAAGCGATGTGGGCTGTTTTACGAGATCGCCCTAGCTAGAAGTGTTGAGCCGTACCCAAAGGCCCACTACAATTATGTCCAGTCGAAATCAGCCATGCGAGTGGTTGTGGGTTCCGTTAAGGACAGGAATGACAACCATGCCCTCGACAGTTGCGCCAAGGCAGAGATACTGCAACAGCACTTCGAGAAGGTGCCCCAGAGAGACAGTGGAATGAACAAGGCCTATGAAGTCCCACTAGATCACAGGTTATGCCGTCAGTCCTGGTTCCTGCAGGCGAAGTAGGGAAAGCCTTGATGGGTCTTGACGTAAGCATGACGGCCGGTCCAGATGGCACCTGTGCTGCCGTTCTATGCCCGCTGGCCAGGCGATAGCGCCCCTCTTGTCCGGCTGAAAGCTAGGTCGCTGGATATTGCGCGGTTACCTGAGGACTTGCTAACGGCCGAAGTTGTTCCAATACACAAGGTAGTGTAGAAGGTAGGGGCACGAAACTATCGACAGGTTAGTCTGCCACCTGTGCCACTCAAAATAGTGAAGAGACTGATTAGAAATCGCATGGCCGGTTACCCAACTGAAAACGGGATAGTTTCCAACAGATAACACGGATTCGTCAAATATAGGTCTTGCTCGTCTAATCTGCTGCCTTTTTGGACCATGAAAAGGCCAAATTAGACAGGGGTGAAAGAGTCAAGGTCCGTAATTCGGACTTCCAAAAGGCTTTCGACTTCACAAAACACCGGATTCTATTGCACTAAAAGGAACCGCTGGGAAAAGAGCTCTAGGCTTTTTAATGGACCAGGGAATGTCCCAAAAATCGATTAAATTACATTAGACTGGGAAGGAGGAAGCCCACGAGGGCTGCGGGTACCAGTGGGGTTCCCTAGGGGCCGGCCCCACGTCATCTTCTGCTTCTGATCTACATCAACGGCCCGTCGGATGGTATACGAACCCAAACTACCCGTATGCGGACGGTTTGAAGCTAGGCCACACCTGGAACACTGCGTCCTAGCTGGGGCCCCGGCTCTTGTTTGGGACACTACTGTTCTTGAGAAAGTGCAGCGATACTTCACTAGGTTGTTAATGGGACACAGGGACAAAACACACAGAGAGGCTATTGGTACTAAAACTTTTCCCCATGAAAAGCAGAAGACTCGAGGGGATCTAATAGAAGCCCTTGAGCAAATTTGAGGACTGTCCATCGCGACCGAGAGCAATAAAAATATAAGGAGAAATTTCTTTGCGTGCAGTTTTGTCAACTCTTGGGGCGCACTGCCGGCTGAGGTGGTGTTTGCCACGTCGGTGGCAGGCTTTAAGGCAAGGCTGGACCTTCGCTGGCTTGGTGTTTTCCCTGAGGGCATTTAAGCCTACATCATTCAGCGGCAGTACTGGGCGCAGAACCCTTCTCCCTTTTGTCGCCAACTTCCTTCAGTATTATACCTAACCCTGACTCTCCCCACAACCCCATCTTACTCTCCTTCTCCTCAAACGTACTGCTATTAACACTTAACTTAAGCTCTGCCCGTTTCTGTGACACTATTTGGGGGGAGCTAGGCCTGGAAAAGGACCCGGTTCGTAACTGTGGAACTGCCACACTCTCCCGACAGCGAACTGAGTCTGCACACTGTTTCATCTACATGGTAAACAACAGAAACACAAGGCAAAAGCAGAAGTCGCAACCCCATAGGATTCATCTCGGCAATCACCGGTACAAGAATCTGGGCTGCTTTATTGGCTTCAGGTGGGCACACAGCTTCCGGATGCCTGCTCCTTTCCATTTTCACATACCATCAGATTGAAGAAGGCCTAGACTTTCAGCTTGTCACAGAACCGAAAATCCAAGGAGCTCACAGCGCAATGGGTTCAACAGATTTCGGCTCCCGACCGTACACGTCCTGTGAATGGAACTGAAGTGAACCTGGATAGCCTATTCCAAATGGCTTCAGATTCCAGAACAAGGGGACACAAAAAGAAGCTGACGAAGGTTCGAGCTAGACAGATGACTAGATCGCACTTCTTTAGCAACAGGGTAGTGAAGAGTTGGAACAGTCTGCCTGGTGTAATGGTACAATTGCAGATCATCCAGTCTTTCAACAGTGACCTAGATCGCTAGTGGTACGAGATATATCCCGGTAGTGAGCTTTGAGTGTGTTCACTGGATGGATGATGGGTAGCACCGTGGTCCTTTTGAGGTGTGTTGTAATTGGCCCTTTCGTTTTTGCGCACTGTCTCGGCGAATGCGCACGAAGCACAATGTGCCTCGCAGTTCATATGCTTAAGTAGCACGCAAGACTTGCGGATTCGATTCCCGTCCAGCGAATGGAGACGCAGAACGACAGCAATTGATGGGTTTTGGTAATTATATTAGTTCCCCTCTATAAGTGACAGGAGATGGGAGATTGAACGAGCTAATGACCAGAGCTGATGAGCTGGAGCGCGCCTTTCCGTTTTTTACGTAGCGTGACGTGAGTTTCGATGAGCTAGACCTTCCTGGTACCAGGTGGACTTAAACAAATCAGATTTCAAGCAACCAGTCGATTGAAGGAACCGATGCCAGACCGAATTCCTGACCTAATAAAAATCCCGGTCAACGTTTGCTAAGCCAGTTGCGTACCTCAGTGGATGACTGGTGAGGATCACCCAAATGTCCTAAAGGGTTTCTAGGATAGGCTGATGTGTCCGACCGAAGGATATTATAATACAGCACTGGTTAAGTCGGGCCTGGATGAGTGAAAGTACTTTGAAGTACTTTTGCCCTGACTAAAAGCCACTTTATGTGACTGAGAAGAAATGTTCGAAAAGAAAGATTGCCTATAGCTAGAGGAGGGCCTAACTCCGGAGTTGGCCGCTTTTGGGGGCAGCTGTCAATCCCAAGTAAATATAAGTGAAACTACCTATTTTTAAACAAGGCGCTCCTAAGCTCTAAGCTTGAAATTGCGTTTTAATGAGTTTGGTGTCCGCGAAGCCGCTACAATGCTACGAGATTTTCCGTTTCCCTCCAATTTTTTAGCGGGTATTTGACGAAATACACCGTGCAGTGGTGCATAACTGACGCACATACCATCGATAAAGTTCTGGACCCTCGATTGGCTGCGGCCATTACCGGTCCTGTGCAAAATAAACCGAAGTGACCTGATCTGAACTGAACTGAACTGAACTGAACTGAATAACTTACCGCAGGAGGTCATCAAAGCTTCAAGCAAAGGGAAAGTTAAAAAGCGGTTGAACAAGTTCTTAGGGCTAACATTTCATCCTTGAAACTGTTTAAAATTTCGGCCGGTGTCTGCTCGCCTTCGAGTTTCTCTCAACGGGCCTATGCTTCTAAGCTCTGCCCCCCCCCCTAAGAATGTATGTGCATACAAAGATTTTTAAATAAATAAATGACAAAAAATCTTGCTGTTACATTTCCCTCTGATTTGATGTACAGATGTGGAACCTTCGTTTCGTTTCTTATCGTATGCATTAATGCTTGCTTCCGAGGGCAGTATCCTTGCCACTTTAATGGTCACTCTAGACCTCCATCTGGGCTACCGCCAATGGCATATGCCCCTGGTAGTTGTCTTCTGTTGCCCAGCCATCTTAATTTCAGCGGGACGACTACTACAGACAAGAAGATACCTGAAGAACATGTAGGCTCCAGCCTCTAACCAGTGTACTACTTCCAGACCTCAAGGTAACCGAAATGACCAAGATGGGGCTGCTCGAGGTTACAGAGGAGTTTGCCCCCCCCTGAGGGTGGCTAGCAGTGGAAATCTACCCCCATGGTGGAAGTCAAAAGTCCGCAAGGCTATAGTTATTCGTAGGCAACGATGGGCTGCGTACAAGCTGTACAAAACTCAGGGGACATGGAATAGCTATAAGATGGCCAGGAACAGAGCTCAAGAGATCCAAAGAGTGGAGAGATATGCCTTCGAGCGTCGGTTAGCTGCGTCGGTCCGCACAAACCCAAAGCGATTCTAAGCCTAAATGCAATCTCAAAAAAGTATGAGAGAAAGTGTAGCAACTTAGGAAGCAGCACAGGGACGACTAGCTCTAAACGACGAAGACAAGGCTAACATGCTCTTGGCATTCTTCAAGAGCATATATCGACCAGAAAATAGTTCGGAGGAAATAATGGAGGGCCCACAAGAACCTCCAATACCCGAACTTACTGTAGGAGAAGAAGAAGTATACGCGGAGCTGCAAACCCTGAATAGAAATAAAGCAGCAAGTCCAGACGGGATTCATCCGGCAATCGTTCAGCCTCTGGCCGAAGTCCTGAAGGCTCCGGTGACGAAGCTGTATGAAGGGTCACCTGGAGAGGGAATTGTGCCGGGAGACTGGAGGACAGCAACAGTGGTAGGCATTAAGAAGAGTGGACCCCGGCAAAAGGCGGAAACTTACCGGCCGGTTAGCTTGACTTCATTACTGTGTAAGTGCCTGGAGCGAATAGTCAGGAAACAGATCTCTAGGCATTTGGTTCAACACAACCTCATATCAAATGCCCAGCATGGTTTTGTGGCAAGGCGATCCTGTCTGACGAATCTCCTGCTGTTCCTCGATGTGGTAACCAAGCGTCTGGACGAAGGGCAATCGATTGCGGTCTGCTACTGCAAGGCTTTTGATTCTGTGAACCACAGATTTCTGGACGTCAAACTGCAGTCCATGGGAATTGTTGGAAGGGCAAGACAATGGATAAGTAGTTTCTGAGCAGGGCAAACCTTTAGTGTTAAGGTGGGGAGTCATGTTTCAAAACCGGAAGGTGTAACAAGTGGGGTGCCACAGGGCTCGGTGCTCGGCCCTCTGCTCTTCCTCATCTTCGTCAATGACCTAGCACGTGGGCTTACAAACCCCTCCTTTATGTTTGCCGATGACGTCAAGGTAGCTGAATAGATATAGAACTTGACGTGCTAGCAGTACAAAATTGGGCACGCAAATGGGACCTTCCACTAAACCTCACCAAGTGCCAATGCTTGACCACAAATACGGGGGCTAGTGGGAATGGTGTGTGTTCGTTGCAAGTGGTCTCGCAGGTCAAAGACTTGGGCGTTATAATGGACAACAGCTTCAAGCCGTCAAAGCAGTGCACCTCAGCAGCCAATACGGCCAGGAGAGAACTCTTTCGAGTTAGATCCATTATGTCGTGTAGAGATCCGGAGATTTTCGTTCCGATATATCAGGCCATAGTTAGGCCGCATATGGAGTACTGCGTGCAGGCCTGGGCACCGTACTACCAGAAGGATATCGGCTGTCTGGAGAAAGTGCAAGGGCTAGCCACTAGAATGGTGGCTGGGCAAAGGGGGTTCAACTACACAGGGCGTCTCCGTGCCCTAGACCTGTTCTCGATGGAAAGACGGCGCATTCGCGGGGATTTGATAGAAACCTTCAAGATAATGAAAGGACTGTCAGGAATAAGACGAGATGACCTTTCCTCTCTGATCCACGAGAGAGGTACAAGGGGGCATAGCCTTAGATTACAAAGGAAGCATTCGAGGCTCCAAATTAGGGCGAAGTACTTCTCAAATAGAGTGGTGCCCTACTAGAATAAGCTCCCGGAAGAGGTCATAAATACCACAACAGTGAAGGCTTTTAAGAAAGCAGTAGACCTATGTTGGGTGGCAGTATACCCCGAGATATGTTAAGCAGCTTTTAGGGTCAGATGCAATTTACTTATTGTTTCCACCTTACTCTGCCCGGGCTGATACTGCACAAAATTTCTGCCTTTCAGGAAAAGAAAATCACGCAGTGTTGGGAGCTACGGAAACGCGTCGACAACACAACTATCTGGACACAGGATTGGCTCTAGCCACACAAAGTCCTGTGCAAGCTGAACTGAACTGAACTGAACTGAACTGAACTGAACTGAACTGAACTGAACTGAACTGAACTGAACTGAACTGAACTGAACTGAACTGAACTGAACTGAACTGAACTGAACTGAACTGAACTGAACTGAACTGAACTGAACTGAACTGAACTGAACTGAACTGAACTGAACTGAACTGAACTGAACTGAACTGAACTGAACTGAACTGAACTGAACTGAACTGAACTGAACTGAACTGAACTGAACTGGTCTTGTCCGAGACCGTGAGATCCTAGAAAGAGTTCAGCGGGCCTCCATCAAGGCAGTAAGGGGTCTATCCCATCTACCTTATCCCTTCCGCCTCTCACTCCTCAACCCCTATCCCCTTGAAATAAGACACGTAAGAGGTGATCTGTTTTTGATGTTCCACCTTTTTGAAACAGGTCAAAGCGATCGCTTCTTCTCCGTCTGTCCAGCCTCCTCTCTCCGTGGTCACAGCAGAAAAGTTTTCAAACCGAGGCCACGCACTTCACTAAGGATTAACTTTTTTAGCTACAGGGTTATTACTATGTGGAATGCACTTCCGGAAGATATTGTTCTCTCGCAGAACAAAACTATCTTCAGGAAAAAGCTAGACCTCTACCTGGGTCTCTCCCAATAATTCCCTTTGTCAAAAAAAACAAAATAGTTGTCTTTTATCGCATATATGTTCATGAATGCCGCACCCCCACTCAGCTTAAGGCACTGTCCACAGTGTGACACTGAATGAGGTTATATGTATCTTGTTTTCGCTGCCCCCCCCCCCGCCCCCCCCCCTTCTTTTTGCTCTCGTTTCAGCTCGGTGAATCCGACAGAAGATCAAAGATTTCCTAAAGAACCGGGACAATTGGGCTCAAAGCCTCGAACCCGTGTAGTACTTCAAGACTTCAAGACAACTGAACTGAACTGAACCGTGCTGGGCGGGCTGGTGAATTGTGTGCGCTGCACCGTCGGAGTGTGTTTCGCAGCTTTGTATCGTTCGGGTTCGCTCTTTCTTCTTCTCATTTACTTATTTTGTGTTGCTCCACACTTGGAAGTACTACTCTTAAATTCGCTTAAAATGGATTTTCATGATTATTCGATATCAATCTTGTGTCACTGGTGGCACAAGCAAAAGATTTTGGCAGTGACCTAGACCATTGTGAATAGTTATATGCCGCACCCGACTGCCGAATTACCTCGCCGATGGTGGAAAGCAAGCCATTTACGTTGCTGGGAGTGGTGGTGATTGAAGGTGTTTTGGAAGACGAGAATCGGCAGTTGCATTGTCGGTGTGGTTAACGAGCACAAACAACAAATCCCCAGTCAGCACAGAGGTGCGCATTTTAATCCCAAAATAGTCCCGTGAGGAACTATTTTTCAGTGATTGGTTTGAGAAGAGTTTTATGCCATACCACTAGATTTGGACAGGTCTAAAACGTGGGGCGATAATTTTACTTCATTGAAAAACACTGGTTTCTCAACGCGAAGAGGGAGCATTTACTCCCCAAAGGTCCCTTAACGGACCATTTTTATAAAGTGGTATAAGTAAGAGAACTTCGTCCGTTGCTTCAAGTGCGGTTCATAATATGGAAGTACACCTTGACTTTGTAAAATACTACGTTTTATAGGGATGTTGCGCACCAGAAAGTGCTCGGGTCGTGTCAAGTAATTCTTGAGGGTGTTCACAGGTCATGTTATTTCCCCAAATGGAAATTAATGAAAGTCCATTAACTAGTACCTGCAGATGAAGTAATGTAGTAGAGCTTACCGAAACTCCAAAGGTAAGCATGTAGACCGCTGCATTCTTGGTGTGTTCGAAAAGTCCCAAAAATGTTCCCGGGCTGTTTCAAACAGGACTAAGTTGGGACGAATTTGGGACTAATTTGGGACTATATAGTCCCAGTGAAATATTTCGCTGACGGTCATTGTTTCAGTGTATGCATCATCTAGGGAACACAGCTCCAATGCTGCTAGCTCTCACACCTGCTGGTCCCCTAGATTGCATTCCTCATCTAGGTGACCGAGGCCTCCTAGATCCTTACAGTCTTCAGTTCTCTCCCGGTATCATCCCACCCCACTATACGCCCAGTATCTCTGGAATTCGCCATCGGTCATACTACAATTTCCAGTGGTGCAGTCACCCAGGGTCTCCGTCGTCTTAATCAGTTCTGCCCCATGGAATCTGACAGCCCACCTTAGCGCCCTCAAGGAGACTACCAATGCATTACTAGTTCTATATACGTCTCTGAAGCTATACACAGACAATGGATATTTCTGAAAAAATCGATCATCGTGCCTATCTGTTGGGAGGGTAGCAGACCTTCCATTCGGCTACAGATCAGTAGGCGTGACTACCGAAGCAGCACAGGGGGACACTCTACCGTTCCCTGAGTGTCATCAAATAGTACTTAGTTCCGTTTTCCTTAAATGACGTTGGATTTATCTCTAGTATAAATAAAAGAGTGTTTTTCTATTTCATGTAGCAGAAAAAGGTTGCGCGTTTATTGTAAGGGCCGCTGATTGTCTCTAGCCGCACCATTGCGTATCCCTATAAGGTACGCTCAGGGAGCGGTCAGCGACAAACCCTGAAACGCACACAGTCGTATTGTGTTTTCATAAAAATTGATTTTTGTCCATGTTTAGTGCAACAGATGCGCGTCAGCACTAGTCAGTTATCCGCAACATCACAGGAGAACTCGCGACGTGGCCGTTCCCTTTTTGGGACGATTGAACTACACATTCTGGAGGAATTAAAATCATAAAACGGAGGTTTAAGTCAAGAACAGTCAACGTTTCTGAAAAATTCCATTCATTTTGCCCTTTGGGAGTGCGTTTTTACGGTCATTTGCCGTTGGTCCCCCGAGTGTCCCTTTTTATGTTTGATTAAGAGTCACTCAATGGTTCTGTTAGGGTACACTCAAGGGACGGTCAGGGGGACACTCGCGCTGCTCTGGTAGTATCCCCTGCAAGATTTCCGAGCGTGTTCTAGAGAATGCCGTTTTTCCATCTGCATACGAAAAGGATCCTCTCCTTGTCCCAGCGTGGTTTTCTTCCTAAAAGGTCGTGCATCACCAATGTGCTCAGCGTGATGGATAGCCTGACTTAAAATTGCTATGATGGTCACATCTCGCATGCTGTATTCATCGATTTTGCCAAAGGATTCAGTAAGGTTCGAAGACCCCTCTTCTATGAGCTGTGTGCATACAAGGTCAGAAACTCCATGCTAGACATTTTATGCAGCTTCTTCACTAGCCACACTTTTTCACTTGAAGTGGAGAACGCCTTAATGTGTCAGAACCGAAATCGGTTCGGAGTGTATCGAAAAATCGATGCGCCATGTGAAATGTTATGGTAGAATTTTATTGCTCAATAACACAGCGTAGTCGAGATCGTTGGTAGGTTGTCGACGTTTCGGTCACCACGGGTAACCTTTTTCGGTTGCAAAACCAGTCTCGAAAAAGGTTACCCGTGGTGACCGAAACGTCGACAACCTACCAACGATCTCGACTACGCTGTGTTATTGAGCAATAAAATTCTACCTGGAGAACGCCTTGTTACAACCTTCGTTAGTGATAACCGGCGTTCCACAAGGACCGGCCTTGGTCCCTTCCCTGTTCTTGATGTACATTAATGACCCCCCGACAACCCTTTAATAAACAACGCTATGTATGCGGACGGTGTAATCCCCTGAAGTTCAAGCATGAAGCACAGAAATCCCAGTTGGTAGAACGAAACGCTGGTCCGAGAACTGGAACCTCCCAATAAATGATGACATGTTTGAGCATTTTAATCAGCAGAACAAATGGCCACACGTTCTCCATTGATGGACGAGCTACACTACCAAAGGCCGACTGCCACGAAGTTATTAGTTTCTTGCTAGATAACAACCTCTCCTCCTGTCACCGCCAACTTGCTAGTAAAGCCGCTTTTCGGGTCCTAAACTTGTTCAGAAATTCTTCTTACGCACTTCTTGTTCATTTCATTAAAACTTTCGGCACGTATATCCACCCTTTGTTGGAATACGGAAGCCAGATAGTGCGCTCTGGATAAGATGAGTCCGGGCTTGCCGAATAAACGGTCGCGGACGAGCAGCGGATGTGTTGGGTCTCTCGCCTAGCAAGCGCTATCTCTCAAGACACCATGTATATCTGGGAACAACAGTAACGTGGTGAATTTGGCTTGCCACCAAGTTTTGTCAGAGCCCATTGTGCTGCATGCCCGGCAGAGCAACTCAGAGGAGACAGATAAACCATTACTGGTGGTGGTTAAGTGGTTTCCATCTCAGAGATCAGAGGTTTGAATCCCCGCCACTATCGGTTGCTTTGGTGGTAGACGGTAACGCGATGTCATCCGGTGACGAGACTGCACCTTGGCGTGGTGTGATGGCTTGCGTGCCTTCGTGGCCCTAAGAGCTACTCAGGATACTTTCCTTAAGCTGGAGATGCAATCATACCAGACAGGTCAATGGGTAGAGGCCACACAAAGTTCAGTCTCAAAACCAGTTGACGAGAAACATGTGGTTCTGTTCACTATACCCCTTATGAGGACACTCCTAAAACGTGGACTAGCAATGGAATAGGCAAAATCAGTATGATTGAGAAAACGGAGTCAGAATGAGGGCGCTTTACTCGTCTAATAATTGGAGTACATCAGCTGAAACGTAAAAGAAGAACTGTTCATAAAATGCTATGTAAAACAAGACTGGCGAGCGTACGAAAATTTATACAACATTGGCCTCGGCTAGAAAAGAATCGTTCGTCATAATTTTGTGTGTGAGAGAGTGGGCTAGTAGTGGACCAGATGAAACTGACATTTTGTAGTGTTCATTCATGCTTCTCGATTACGTAGGGAGTGTGCATGTGTATGCTACTGTCGACTAAGTAATTCAGATAGATTGTCATCTATGGGATCCGTGTGTGTCTGTACATCATCAATAACATGCACTATAAGACTATCACTAACGCCGGGACTTGTTGACTGATCCTGTGGTAGGTTGCTGGGTGGTATTTCTAATAGGGATTCATTGGTGGATGGCGGAGATGTATCGCCTCGAGGAGCCAATCGGTGAATAGAAACGTTTTCTGTTCTTCCATCCGGAAGTTTCACAAGGGCATAATGGGGATTACAACTGATAAGATCTACTTCCTCCACCAGGGGGTCATACGCGCTTCAGTAACACGGGGCCAGGAATTGTTAACCACGTAGGTATCCAAGTCCCATTAGTCGAGCGTCGAACGTAACAGAACAGTCGATCGTGTGGAATAGTGTTTGTGGAAGTGCAGAGTAGTGAGCGAATTGAGTGGAGTGAGTCTGGAAGCACTGATTCCCATTGCGAAATTGGAAGATTTCTTGTTTTTAGGGCCGGAAAGATCGCCTTCCATAGGGTTAAATTCAAACGCTCCACCTGACCATTAGTTCGAGGATTGTATGCCGTCGTGTGACTGAGTGCCACTCCCTTAGCTCGCAGAAACCGTGATAGCTCCGATGACACGAAAGCGGATCCTCGGTCAGAGTGTATGTAGGCGGGCATGCCGAATAAAACAAATAGTTGACACAGACACTTTATCACCGTAGTTGCCGATGTATCTGGGCAAACGAATGCAAAGGGGAAACGAGAGTACTCATCAATAACAGTCAGGAGGTAGTGATTTTGGGTATTGGAAGGCAGTGGGCCTTTATAGTCAATACTCAGCCGCTCGAACGGTTGCGTAGCTTTGATTAGGCGGCCCTCGGCGGGTTTTGTAAAACTGCGGTTTTATCTCTGCACAGACCGGGCACCGGAAGATCATGTTTCTGACTTCATCCACAGAATAAGGCAAATTTTTGGTGCATGCAAAATGAAGCATGCGAGTTATCCCAGGATGACACAAAGAATCATGTAAGTATTTTCAACTGAGTTCCGTTTACATTAGAAGCACAGGGGCTGCGAGAAAGTGTATCAGCTACATGATTAGCTTTACCGTTCCGGTAGATTATGTCATAATGGTAGGCTGATAGCTCAAGCCGCCACCTCTGGATCTCATCATTCTTGATTTTGCTTGACTGCTTTCCGTCATACATAAAGGTAACGGATCTTTGGTCAGTAATTAGCTTGAAATGAGTGCCCAAGAGATAATGGCGCCATTTTCGGATATCTTCGACAATTGCACAAGCTTCCTTCTCGATAGCCGAATGTTGCTTTTCACTAGGAGTCAAGGTACGAGAGAAACAAGCCACCGGTCGGTTGTTTTGGCTCAATGAAGCACCGATCGCTATATCTGAAGCGTCCGTCTCGACGACTAGTGGAATATTATAACCCACCGTTACAACCATAACACTCTCCAAGTCTAGTTTGAGACGTTCAAATGCTTCTCGCGCAGGTACAGGGAGAAGAAATGTTGTATTCCAAACGAGCGGTCCCATTTTATCGGAAAATGAAAGTATCCACTGAGAATAATAAGCAAACAGGCCAGCCACCCGTCGTTGAGATTTCTGGTCACTAGGAGGTGGGACCTCGCGCAGTGGTTTCATGCGGTCAGGGTCGGGCTTGATGGTACCCTGGGTTACATAATGACCAAGGAGTTTTATTTCCTTTTTGGCAGTTACAGTTTTTGAAGCATTTTACGTTATTCCATACTTGGCCACGGTTTCTAGAAAACGTTGAAGGTTGTAATTGTTATCATCCATGGTCATGCCACACACGGTGACACAAACGAAAGTATCCTTCAGGTTCTCGGCTTTCAGAATGCTGTCGATAGTATGTTGGAAGCAAGCTACACCATTGATAACCCCGAATGATATCCGGCGGAACTGTAAAAGGTTACCACCAGCCTCGAAAGCAGTGTAAGGTTTTTCGTGTTCAGCAATAGGTCTCTGATGGTATACGCTTTGAAGATCAAGGGTACTGCAGATGACGTAGCGAGAAATATTCTTTATCATTTGATCAATCCTTGGAAGTGAGTAGGTATCCAGTTGCGTGAAACGATTGGTTGTCTGGCTGTAATCGATAACCATTCTTTTCTTATTGGAATTTTTAGTAATCATAACTTGAGCCATCCAAGGTGAGTTCGAAGGTTCAATAATGTCGTCACTTAGAAGCTGTTTTATCTCCGATATGATGAATTTCTCATCTTCGATAGAATATCGGCGAGATTTCGTGGCGACTGGTGTACAATCTGGCAATAAATGAGCGAATAATGGGGTGCTTGAATTTTAGCAGCTGTAAGCCCACATAACAGGAACGTATCACGTGTGCCACCAAACGGTATTTCCACTTTGTTATGAAGTCCGAGGAAGTCATGCCCCGAAAGGACATCTGCGCACAAATTTTTCATCACCGACAATTTTACGTTATTTTAGGAAGTGTCCCGATAGTGAATTGATACATTGCAGTAGCCAGTAATATCGCAGGTCAACGATGTCGAGGCCATAGCGATTTTTGAATAAACACAGAAATAACGTTTCTTTGAACATGACAGATGTAATTGGTGAAGATTCAGATTTTGGGGCTAGTGGAAAGGTTACATGTGGAGTCACGGTGGGTGCCACAGCACACGGAATGCTGCCAGCTCCGTAGGACTGCGACTGCGTCTGAGTGGCTTCCAAAGATCTAGCCGTATCATAAGCAGCCTGGAAATCCAGATTCGGTTGTTCTAGAAGCCTCGTTGTCATTTGACTGCAATCCAGTTATCAGAGCATCGCGCATAGCGTCATCCCGATACTCTTCGGCGGTCACCGGACGAAAATCGCAATCCTTTGCTAGTGTCTTGATGTTCTGCACGAATGGGTCTATATTTTGTGCACTATCCTGTTTACAAACAGCAGGCTGGATTCCGCCCAGGTCGAGGATGCATCGACCAGATTTTTACTCTTCGCCGACTACTTGAAACGCGTCACACGCACCGCCGACCAACGATAATGATTTTCTTAGACCTGAAAGGCACCTTCGATTCAGTTGATCGAACATCGCTTTTCAGTACTCTTCATCGAAAAGGTATGCCGCAGAAGTTCGTGAACCTAATGAGATCATTGTATTCTGATACTTCTGGCCGCGTTAGAGTTTACGGTGAACTATCCGGTCAGTTCGAAACGACTAGCGGCGTTCGACAGGGATGCCCTTTGTCTCCATTCCTTTTTAACTTCGTCATGGACAAAATAATGGAGAGTGCTTTGCAAAATCTTCAGGATGTAGGCGTCGAACTAGGAGATAGTGAAAAGCTATGTGACCTAGATTACCTGAACGGCGTTGTCTGCTTGTTCGAATCCACGGAACATGCTCAACGTGCACTAGATAGACTCTCAAGAGCTGTAGCTCCATTCGGCATGCGCTTTGCGCCTTCAAAGTGCAAGGTGATGGTACAAGACTGGACGTCAACGATTCCGAGCTTGATGCTCGATGGGGAGGTGGTGTCAGTTGTCAATCACTTCACCTACCTCGGTAGCTACGTGACGACGGATGGGAGCACAGTAGTAGAGGTGAGTACGCGGATATCCAAAGCTCGAGCGGCGTACACTGGACTGAAGCACTTGTGGCGCCGATCCGATATTTCACTGAAGTTGAAAGGTCGTGTATACTGTGCCGCGGTGCGTTCAGTTTTGTTGTATGGTTGCGAAACTTGGAGTCTGCGTGCTGAAGATATTCGTCGTCTTGAGGTTTTGGACCATCGATGTTTACGTAGTATCGCTAGGATTGGGTGGAATAGCCGAGTAAGCAACGATGAGGTCAGAAAGCGAGTATTGGGTACTAATTCAGAGAACGTTTTGTCACAGCGTATCCAACTTAGTAGACTTCGTTGGTTGGGACACGTGTTACGTATGGCAAACACACGTCTACCGTACCGTGTCCTATTCTCCGCCCCTCCCAGGGAGTGGAAGAGACCACGTGGAGGTCAACAGATGAAGTGGCAGCGAGGAATGAGAAAATGTACAGCAAACGTAGGAAAGGTAGGTGCTTCACGTCTTCGTGGTTGGGGTCCAAAAGATCCGTCTACCAGTTGGCTGGAGACACTGAAGGATATGGCAGCGAACCGCGAGCAGTGGCGATCGTGTTGTCACTTTCTATCGAATCAGAATGACTGATCGATGTTTGTTTGTACAGTTAGACTGTGTATTCCGTGTGTTGGCTACTAGGGCATTCTTTTCTTTTCCCACCCATGTAGGTCCACTCCCTGTCCATCTTGTATATTCATACTTTTTAATTCAACGTGCAAGATGGTGAGAAAGGCAGTGGTCAGTGGGGCTTGCCCTACTGTTTAACGCTGTACGATGATGATGATGATGATGATGATCCTGTTTACAAGTAGCGAGAAGGTATTTGGCAAAGACTGAAGGAGTGAAATGGCACTTTCAAAAGTTTTACAGTCAGATACATACTCATAAACAGAAGGTGAAAGTAAGTTAATAAGCATGTCCAGATTATCGGAGTCAGAGTCCAGATCTGTGTCGAATGTGTCCGGACGAAGGTAGTGGTCCATGATATATTAGACGAGTAAATTGAAACGTAGACTAGCACCGGAATAGGCAAAATCAGTATGATTGAGAAGACGGAGTCAGAATGAGGGCGCTTTACTCGTCTAATAATTGGAGTACATCAGCTGAAACGTAAAAGAAGAACTGTTCATGAAATGCTACGTAAAACAAGACTGGCGAGCGTACGAAAATTTATACAACAACTGCAGCGAATAAACACGAAGAGAAACAGTTTACCGGTCTGAAAACCTCCACTAGATGGACGTGGGAGTGGAGCATTTGGGATTTCTGTCGCCGCAGGGAGAAGTCATCGCACTTCATTGGGCAGCTGTCGCCCGTTTCAGCCGGGCAGCCTCCGGCCCAAATGATGCTACGCCGTCCACGTTCCGCTTGCTCCATTGGATACATGGGGATACGGACTGAATACAAAAAGCGGATCGATAACAAAGCACCAGCACAGACAAGACAACATGTTGCAAGAATCAGGTGTCACGTGAGAGACCAGAAGAAGTTCTTTCACGGGTTCTTCGGTTACGTTCTCGTGCTGAGTTAACGCCCCACTGCCTTGTGGGTGAGACTTGTGAGTCAAAGGCTCCGGTTGGGGTTCCCAAAGGAAAACCCCTTTCTGCGGTGTGGGCAGCTGCAAAGTATGATCTGCCCAGAAACCTCCAGCGTCTTTCCTGTAAAGGGCCTTACCAATTTTCCTTTTTTTAATTAACGATCGATGCAAAACGCCACGGGTAATTACGACTGTGATGAAAGCAGTAGTTCAGGAGCTGGGTATAAGTCAAGTGCACCCCCTAAGCCTAAATGTTCACTTCACTTGACTGCCTTTAACGTCCGCGCACTGTCGGATAGGACAAGAGGCTGCTCTCGCTGAAACTCTTGACACTTTTAAAATAGATGTATGCTGTGTCTCCGAAACACACATAAAAGACCCTACTTATGTGATAACTCTTCGCACCCCAGGTACAACCTCAGTCACTCGCTTCACTCTCCACCTGTCGGGTGATTCGGTATCTAGAGCTCGTGATCAGGCTGGCGTTGGGATTGCTTTGAGCATGAGAATTAAGCATGCGCTGCTAGACCGAATTCTAGTCAGCAGTCGTTTGTGTGCAGTTCGGTCGGATGGTTTTGTTCGCGTCAACAACAACATACTGAAGAGCCAATGTTTGTTCGTCGTGTTTGTGTATGCGCTGACTGACAGCAGTTCCTCTGAGGCCAAGGACGAATTCTACCAGGATTTGTCTCATCTGCTTCGAAGCGTGCGTTCAACGGACGTGGTGGTCATTGCTGAGGATTTCAACGCCTAAGCTGGTCGTTCGGGGTATTCTGAAAAGCACATTGGAGGCCTGTTTGCTATCCCAGCCAGTCGCACCTATAACGGCGATCGTCTCATTTAGCTGTGTTCTGACCACAGATTGCTTCTGGCTAGTACGAACTTCTGTCACAAGAAGCGGCATAGACTCACATGGCGTCCTCCTTTGTCTTCACAACGTTGGACTCAGATTGACCATGTATTGTGATTAGTCACTGCTGGCGTGGATCAGTTGAAGATTGTCGTTCACTTTGGTCTACGCCTTGATACGTGCTCTCTTCCGTTTACGTCTCGTCCGTGGTCACACCAAAGTAAATGCCACCCGTCCTGTGCAGCTGCTTCTGATCGATAACTGACGACTTGCTTTTCAGGTGAAGCTGTCGACACAGTTATCGATGCAGCCGGATGTGCACGACCCAGATGAACGCTGGCAACAGATCAAGGAAGCCTTGTATGCCGCTTCGAATGCCACACAGGACTCTGATTCAAGTCGGTCTCAAACGATGGATATCTTCGACATCAGTTGCCCTGTTGGATGCTCGTAGATCCGTCCCTCCGGATGCCATACTCACTGAAGTGTGTAAATCTCTGAGACGCCAACTGACTAGAAGCCTGAGAAATGACCACGAGCAGTGGTGGACTACGAAATGTAGGGAAATGGGAAAGGCTGCGTCCATTGGCAATACTCACAACCTTTTCCGTTTGATCAGAAGCACCGGTCCACTGAGATCCGATGTAAGTGAGTTAAGGAATCCGACGGCTCACTGATTAACTTTAAGAGGCGTTGTCTGGACCGTTGGGTGGAGCACTTTAGGGAACAATGCAGTTAGCCCATCTCAATGGTGGACCTTCCAAATATACCTGTCAAAGAAGAGATGCAGGTGGATATTGCTCCTCCATCAGAGACTGAGATTATGCTGGAGATAGGTTACTTGAAAAGGTACAAAGCTGCTGAACCGGATGAGTTGTCTCTATCTTTTTCAAGGCTAGAGGCGAGGCTTTGGTTTCGGAGTTAACAAAACTCCTCCGGATTATTTGGGATAGTGAACAGATTTCCTGGGAATGGTGTGAATCGGTGATTGTGCTGATTTACAAGAAAGGTGACAAGTCCTTTTGTGAAAACCAAAGAGAAATTAGCTTGGTGAATATCGCGTCTAAACTGGTCACCGATCTTATTCTCCACCGATTATCTAGTGTCCACGAAATGTGCACGCGTGAGAACCAAGCCGGTTTCAGACCCTGTCATGGCTGTATCGACCACATCTTTACTGTTCATCAAACCTTAGAGCACAGGAACATCTTCCGTAGACCCACAATCTGTCTTTCTTGATCTGAAAGCGGCATTCTATTCAGTCGGCCACACAGTTCTCTGGCCATGCCTGTCATTGAAGGGTGTGCCGGAGAAGTTTATTTCTCTTTTCCAATGCTTGTATGCAAACAGCCGAAGTCGAGTTCATGCCTACGGCGATGTTTAACCCGAGTTCACCACGGAAAGTGGTGTTTGTCAAGGTTGCCCTCTCTCATCTTTCCTCTTCAATTTTGTGATTGAATTGATTCTTGAGATAGGCCTGTCCTCGTGTGAGAATAGCTATGTCGATCTTCGTTCAGGTAGTAAACTTGACTTGGAGTAGGCGGACGATATTGTTCTTCTGGGTGAAGATCCAGGTAAATTGCAAGCTCTCTTAGAAAGCTTTGACAACAGTGTAGCAGTGTTTGGGATGCGTTTTGCACCTTCAAAGTATAAAATGCTGCTGCAGGACTGGGTTAGCTCAACATCAAAGCTTGTGTTGGCATGAGAAGCTCTAGCTGAAGTGGATAAATTTTGTTACCTGGCTAGTTACATCTCACCAGGTGGACAGATAACGGATGAAGTGCCATCGCGGATACAGAAGACGCGTTTGGCTTTTTCCAACCCCGTCATCCGTGGCGTCGGTGTGACATCCGACTGTCTGTTAAGGGTCGAGTGTACAATGCGGTAATTAGGTCCATTCTTTTATGCGGTTCCGAAACATGCCGCAACTATAAATCCGACATCAAGACACAGAAATCTCTACATAAAACCAAAGAATGGGACTTTTGCTCGTCACTTATTGCCAACTTGTCGGTAGCACACTAACGAAAGCCTAGATCCGTTTTGAAAGAAGTTGAAACCAATAACCCAAGATTGCACCTTGAAATCCGTGGCAGCCGAGAAGAACCGAGAGGAGGCTATTCTAGACGCTTTCATAACTGGACTTCATGAGTTGTCATAGGATCGGACAGACCAGCATTACAAAGAAGAAACAAAATGGACCGTTCAGTAGGCTTTATTTAACAAACAGTCGACGCTTGAGAGCTGAAAATAGAATAAACAGGATGACAGCTAGGGACAATACATGTGTTGTTCAGTAGTTCACCGAAGAACGAGTTTACTAAGGAACTGTGAGGTAAGGGTTGTCCGCCCTACTATAATTCTACCATCCACCTTTGAATCTCATTCTTTTTGATCCTAGCGTGGTATCTGGGGTAGAACACGATGACGACGTATTTGTTATCCGCAATGAGTTGGAAATGTGTATCCTGAGAATTGTGTTTCCACTTCTGCATAGTCTCTGCAATGGCGTTGTCCTCTTTTTCTACCAAAGATTGACGTCTTTCACTTTGTGACAGTTCATCTAAGGATTATGACGGGCCTACGGTTCTGCGAGAGTGTGACTATGTCCGAGGCATCCGTTTCAACGACCAGTGGTACATTTGGGTAGACATTGGTGACTGTTGTTGTGTGGACACTATTCTGGACCTCAAGACGGTGTAATCATGTATACCGATGTTGCTACCTTACCGTGGTGATCGGGTTTGCATGCTACGATAACTCCGGGAGTTATGCCGACTGGGGCGCAAAGCGCTCCTTCAGGGTCACTCATATCAAACAGACTGAGGGCAAGTAGCCAGACAACACGGCGTTGCTTGAGGGTGTGGCGGGTTTTTCGCCTAGCAGCAAACTCTACATTAAGGACACAAAAGCCCATGGACAGCAACGTGTGCGCGAATGTGGCCCGCCACCAAACAGGGCCATTACCTCTTACTCAGCTATCCCGAGTGGAGGGTAAGATTCACTAGGACGCGTTGAGCATCCTCGACTGACAGACTGCCATCCAAAGGGTGTACGAACCGCTAGTTCGGTCACTGGTTTCCAACATACAAACTTCCTGTTGTCGGACAGTTAGCACTCGGTTGTGCACGGGCTAGAATTGCTTCCTCGAAGAAAACGCCGAATGATGCTGGGGACGCCACTTCGTACATGATTCCCAAACTTCTTCACAAACAGTTCCTCTACACACCGCTCGTAGGCAGGTGCTGTTCGGGACATCCACGAAGCCGACTCATCCTTCCACAGGAGCTAGTCGCGTAAAAGTAGTAAGTAAGTAAGTATTACATCATCATGAGATCAAGTATGGTGCCAACGCAACAATAACACCGGCGAAAACCGTGTAGAGCTATTACTTCGATCAGAGGGCGACTATCCGCACCTAACACAACTACGAACCTCGTCATCGCTCACTTGATGTTCCCACCAGACGCGAGCAAAGCTTCGGAAACATCGATAATAAAGTACAAAAAGACCGCGAGCATCCTCACCCGTGAAGCGAAACACAACGAACCGTAGCGTTACCCACCCTTGCCTTAAGGGATAACCGGATGTCACGGCAGCGTCACGGGTGTCGCAAGTTTGCGAAAGTCACTCTAGCCCTCGCTGTTCGTGATGCGATCTCTCCAACACCACCAACTGTAATCGAGCTGCCGAGGTATATGAAGTTATGGACAAACTAGCTGATCATCACAGAGAGCGAGTGCAGATACAGGCTCCTACAGTCTTTTAAAAATACCGCATTTGGAAGGCTCAGTGGGCATACCTTAATCGCCAAACGGTTCAGACCTTGTTTAATTGCCTACTCATTGTTGCTTAGTAAGGCGCTGTCATCGGTATACTCCAAGTCGAAAACTCTCTTCCATGGGAGGAGTTCAACTGTGCCGTTTGGGAGAACAGACAAGGTATTCCGTACGGCATACTCCACGGCAAGGTTGAGCAGGAATTTCGCTGAAGATGACAAAAGGTTGGCAAAAAACTGGGCTTTGATCCTGATTCGAACTAGGTATGATGGCTCAACTCTTTGATGATAGACACACACTTATACTCCAGTTATCGGCAACCAGTTCAGTAGTACAGTCTTATGGATTTAGTCGAAGACCATGCAAATGTCTAGGAGCGCAAAGTTTGTTGGTCTCTGACAGGTATAACGGTGCTCTAACAGCTGTTGGAAGGTAAAACTTTGATCGATGCATCCACGACCGGCATGGTATTTTACATTTTCGCTAGTCTGGTCTCCACCAGGGTGGTTGTAACGAACGATTACAAACAAACACGCACAGGCGAAACGAATGAAGGAGTTGGAATGGCCGTTTATAGGCTTTAATCAGTTTGGAATCGGATCATACAGCTGAAATGGGATCAGAGAACTACTAGCAAAAATGTGAACGAAACATGGGATGAAACGAAAGTATTTAGCTCACCACATTCACCCCCGTCGGGAATGTTTTGAGGAGTGACATACCAGCAAAATACAAAAGAATGCGTTATATATGGCGAATAATGTTTAATGACAACAAAAAGGGTTAATGAGTTCGTGCTCCCCTGTTTCCCAAGTGGTAAGGGCGCATGCGCTGTTGGAGTCTGCTAATTTCTTCCACTGAGTCGAACTTCGCAGGATCTTCTACGGAAGAGGTAAGCGAGTTACGGTCTATGGGTTCATTAGCCGTCGGGTCTATTGTGTCTGAATGTTCGGGCGCATCAGGGGTAGGCAAATGTCCCACTACTGATTCCGGGTTGTGTACAGATGGGGCAAGGTATTTAAGAGATACAGTATCTTCCCAGCCATCATCGTAACGTACGTGTGCGTAGTTGGGACTGCACTCCGCGAGTTCTACTTTTACGAGAGGATCCAGTTTAGATGGACGATTAACTTTACGGATAAGCACACGATCTAAGGTTAGTAGCCAACTGGAATGTGACATACCCGTGGTAGCTTTCCGGTTGTACTGGAAGAGACATTCGTCAGTCGTGGCATTGGTGGCCGTACGCAGAAGGGAACGGATAGAGTGAAGGGCGTCTGGAAGTACGGCTTCCCATTGTGTAATGTGCATTTGGCTAGACTTAAGCGCGAGTGTGGTGGATTTCCAGAGGGTACCATTGAGGCGTTCTACTTGGCCGTTGCACTGCAGATTATAGGCTGTTGTGCGGCTGGTTGCGATACCCCGGCTGTGAAGGAATGTTTGAAGTTCCTCGGACATAAACGAAGATCCACGATCAGAGTGTATGAAGCTGGGCATTCCGAAAATTGAGAACAAGTTAGTTGGGCATCTAATAACCGTCGATGTAGACGTCAGAACAGGAATATGCGAATGGAAATTCTGAAAATTCATCAATAATAGTGAACAGAAGGCGATTTCTGGTGATGCTAGGCAGGGGTCCTTTAAAGTCGATGCTGAGACGCCCGAATGGTTGCGTTGCATTGATGAGGTGCACTTTTGGTGGCCTGTGGAATCTAGGCTTAATTTCCGCACACGTTTGACACTGAGAGATGATAGACTCCACATCATGAACGGTAAAGGGTAGGTTTCGGAATCGTATAAAGTGGTACATACGCTTCACTCCAGGATGACACAAAGAGTTATGCAGAGCACTCAAGTCAAAATTTGTCAAAGTTCTACAGAATCCTCGAGAAAGTGTATCAACCACGTGGTTTTTCGAGCCAGGACGATAAATTATGTTGAATTGGAGATCTGACAGCTCCAAACGCCGACGCTGTATTTTTTTTCCCCCCCTCTAGGTGACTGACTAAACATAAAAGCAACAAAGCGTTGGTCAGTTATCAACCTAAAATGCCACCCAACCAGAAAATGATGCCATTTCCGCAAAGCCTCTACAATGGCATATGCTTTTTTCCCCACTGTTGAATGCCGACGTTCTGAAGGTGATCGGGTCCGCGAAAAGAAAGCAACTGAATGGCCATTTTGATTGAGAGACGCGGCGATTACGATGTCTGAAGCATCTTTTTCTAAAACCAAAGCGACAACCGGCTCGATAGTGACACAAACAGCATTTTCGAGTTGCTTTTTCAGTTGCTCAAAAACCTCCAGGACATTCCTCGGAAGAGGGAAGGTTCAATTTCGAACAAGTAGACTAATTTTATCGGAGAAGCGAGGTATCCACTGGGAACAGTAAGCAAACATGCCGACTGCATGCTCTTGTGATCTAATGTTAGTAGGCGGGGAAGGTTGTTGCAATGGTTGTAGTCGTTCTAGATCCGGTTTGATTGTTCCTCTAGAAACTTCAAAACCGAGTAGAGTGAGATGCCAAGTACGAATGATGCTCTTTACATCGTTGAGTGTAATACCTTATTTTCGAGCAACTTCGAGGAACTTGGACAAATTCAGATCGTGCTCTTGTTCTGTTGTGCCGCAAATCACTAGATTATCCACGTAGGCGAATGTACCAAACAGCTTCTCGCTTTCAATGATGCTAGCAATAGTACGTTGGAAGCAAGCCACTCCGTTTGTGACACCGAAAGGAATACGACAGAATTGGTACAGCTTACCACAAGCTTCAAAAGCTGTATGTCTTCCCGTCTGCACGGATAGGGATCTGATGATAAGCACGTGTCAAATCAAGCGTGCTGTAGACTTCGTATCTAGAGATTTTCGAGATCAAGTCATCAATCCGTGGGAATGGATATGCGTCGAGGAAGGTGTATTGATTGATCGTTTGATCATAATCGACTACCATACGACGTCTGTGGCGATCATTGGAGGTTACTAAAACCTGTGCTTTCCAAGGGGAATTAGACAGTTCGATGATTCCAGACTGCAACAGCCGTTCGACTTCAGGTCTAATAAAGGCACTGAACGACGTCTTGACTTTACGGTGATTGGTTTTCAGTTCGGTGCTAAATGCTCAAAGAGAGGTTGCAGGTTAACGTGGGCAGCGAGAAGACCACAGAGAGTAAATGGAGGCTTACTTCCAAAAAAAGAAATCTCGACAGTTTTGTGTAATTTAAGAAAATCATGACCAAGGAGTACACCCGTACACAAGTCGGGGAAGGCAGAGAGTTTAATATGACCGTAACGATGATTTTTATACTGGATAGAGGAGTAAAGATGACCACAGGAAAGACTAGGAAAACGTGTAGAAGCCATTGTGACTCGTTGCTGTGAGGGAATGATTGGCCAACGATGTTTATCAACAACGGATTTGGAGATATAACTCAGCGAACTGCCTGTGTCAATAAGAGCGTGTACGGGGATGTTATTGACTTCTATGGTAATTACAGCGTTAGAGAGACAGGTTGGAACAGTAGCGATGGTGACAGCAGATAAGAGCGAATCGGTAGTCGAAGGAACATGTCGCCGGGATACTGTTGTCGCTTGAGACGAAGATCGACATACTCGTTGAAAGTGTCCCTTTTTACCACAACATTTACACAGCGCTCCTCGGGCTGGACAATTTATTCTAGGATGTCTAGCGAGACCACAAAAAGAACAGTTGCTGTTGTGAGAACAGGATTCTCGGCTAAAATAGAGTTAATCTGCAGGTCGGAAGATGTGTTTTTGTCAGGCAGGGAATACGAAGATGAAGGGTCAACGGCATATACCATGGATCGCTTTTGAGCTAAGTCTGATTGTCTTGCAATATCGTAAGTAGTTTTGAGGTCTAAATTTTTCTCTTCTAACAGTCTCTGACGGATATGATTAGACGACAGTCCACGAACATGCATCGCAAATAATCTGCTCACAATAGTGCTCAGCACTGACAGATTTGAGATCACAGTCATCAGAACGAGTTTTCAGCTTCTGAAGAAACTGATCGAGAGACTGACCATGTTCTTGTCTTGTAGTTGACAGTACATGTCGAGCGAAGGTAGCATTTTTCGGTTGTACGTATAAACTTTCCAGAGTATTTATAGCCTTGTCGTAATCTTGACAATCCGCAATGTGTCTGTAGATGGAGCGATAAAGTTCGTCAGGGTGGCGAGTTTGTCTATGTGAAGTGATTCAACAGCAGTGAGAAAGTTAGCAAAGATTTTGTCCCAATGAATCCAGTTGCCTGAAGCGTCTGAAGAGTGAGGATGAACGTCGAAACGATCAGGTCGGAGTATACGTTCCATATCCCGACCGATTAAATTACAACGAAGGATTACTAACAAACGCGCACAGGCGAAACGAATGAAGGAGTCGGAATGACCGTTTATAGGCTTTAATCAGTTTGGAATCGGATCATACAGCTGAAATGGAATCAGAGAACTACTAGCAAAAATGTGAACGAAACATGGGATGAAATGAAAGTATTTAGTTCACCACAGTGGTACAAGCTGCAAAGTATCAAGCTATTGGGATTAGGATAATACTCCTATGGTTGACGTAGTCGCCGCCAAAGCCCTTTTTGAAGATGGAGATAATAATTGGTTCCCCTATCGATGAGAAGACCTGTATCGAATTTCAAACCTTGTGTAAGAAACATGAAATTCTCTGATAAGCTGTATCTCACCATCTTTAAACAGGGCTGATTAAAGGCTACCAGAGCCCAGCGCTTTGTGATTCCTCAAGCTTATATTTGTTTGTGGATCTCCACCTCACTGGGTGGATTTGTTGAAACAGACCCATGGCTTGTGAGCCGAAAGAGCTATTTAAGGGAATAACACCGAGAGCTGGTTAATTTGTCTTGAAGTGCTTCACTCGGCTTCTGACCCGCCGCTTCTGGTTGCGAATTAGAGAACAGTCAGCTTCACAGGTCACTTCACTCACACCTAGTGGTTTCCTACCAATCACTCGGATGATGTGGAGCAGTATGCAGGAACTGCCCACTCGGTAGCACGCTCCATCTCAGCACTGGGACCACCAAATTTCGCTACCCCTACGAAGACTTGCACTAAGCTTTTGTCTCGTTACGAGTCGTGTTTTATTTTATATATATATATATATATATATATATATATATATATATATATATATATATATATATATATATATAACACGGATCTGGTGCAGACAACGTGCCAAAGAGATGGGATAGAAGAAAAACAGTACGAAAAGAAAGAGCACAGGAAATTTGGAAAGGTTTTTTGCAAGTTTTTCCACACTTTATTTTGGTTTTTTGTTCGTATCATTTGTGGTTTTCATATATGAAAGGGGAAGGATGGGGAGCCAGCACAACACTGCATATAGCATTGACGCCGCTGACTCCGGTTTTGGGCCATATCCACCAACGTATCAAGCCAACTGTTTTTGGTGTCATTTTTGCTCCAACCTGGCAGACGACGGCCCCACTGCGGCTTAACGGAAAGTCGGCTTTTTTAAACTTCTCCTTTAGGTCATCGGTTGTACACCACGCCGCCGTTTCCAATCGTGTCCAGCGAGCGCGAACAAAGCGCGATGAGGTAAACACTGGGCTAGCATCCGCAAGACATGACCTAACCACCGCAGCCGACGAAGAGAAACAATTACCCTGAGTGATGGCCAGTCCACCCCGAATATTCTCCTCTGCACTTCGTCATTGCTGACATGATGCTGCCACCATACTCATGTAATTGTCCGTAAACACTAATGGTCGAATACGGTCAGCTGACGCAGATCCCGAACTGGCTAGGTTTCGCATCCCTAAAGTAGTGCCCAGCGAACTGCGGTGTTATAGACTCTACCCTTTAGGGAAAGTCTGATGTCGTGACGACGCCTTAGATGCCTTAGATTGGCAAAAGCCGAACGGGCCTTAGAAATACGCAGCAAGACCTCGTCTCCGGTACCTCCACCATTGGAAATACAACTGCCCTGGTACACAAAGCTGCTGACAGTTTCCAAACGTTCCCCACAAAGAGTGAGTGCAGGAGAATCTCCTTGCCAGCCTTGTAGAAGCATTTTGCATTTGGATAAAGCAAAATGCATGCCATACTCAGTGACTTCGACGGCCAAGTGGTTTAGGGCATCTTAGACGACTTGAGGGTCGTCTCCCAACAAGGTGACGTCGTCAGCATAATTTAAGTCAACAACTCTGGCGTCCGGTAGAAGTTCCACTCCACTGTTTGTAACACCATTGAAGGCTCTTTGGAGCTGATCATCCATTACGAAGTTGAAGAAGAATGGGGAAATAAGGCATCCTTGCTGAACGCCACTTGAGAGGACAAAGGACTCAAATAGTTGTCCATAGATCCGTACTCTGCCCAAGGTTTGCTGATAGAGAGCTTTCAGAATGGAAACTAGCTGTTTCTTCACGACAACGGAGTTCGCGCAAGGAAGAAAGTCGGCGGAGGATAATGGACACTAGGAGTTTTGAAGCGACAGAGATCAGGCTAAATCCCCGATGATTAGAACACAATGCACGGCTACCCTTTTTAAAGATGGGCACGATCGTCGATTCACCCCAGAATGCAGGAACTTCTTCTGCCGTCCAAACATTTGAGAACAGGGTTGTCGATTTTCTCATCAGAACCATCTCGCCATCTTTGAAAAGTACAGGAGGAATACGACCTGATCCATGTGCCTTGTGGCGCTTGAGGGTTTGTAGTTCTTTTCAACTTTCCGCTTCTGTCGGAGGACCGTCTGGAATAGGCCACACAGAAGGCGTAGGAGTTCTAGGTGCAGTAGAAGCAGCCGGTGGCCAGCTAAACTGGGAGCGAAAGTGTTCTGCCCAGCGGTCTAGTCTGTGCGACAGGTTGGTGATTGGTGTCCCATGGGTCTCGCGGATTGTCTCGCTAACCCCTGTTTTTCGCGGTGCGCCATGACCGCCCACAACTCACCAGGCCAGCGAAATGCAACGCATTCTCAGTAAGCGACGAGTGTTGGTTATTAGGCTGGGTTGCATTTAAGTTTTTAACCAGCCCGTTTTGGAAGATACATGGGCGAGATCATTGGTTGCGGGCGATGGTCAACGTTCGGGCCCCAAAACCGTTTTACGGTTTCCAAGTCTAACCCACAAAGCCTTCCCAAGCGCTCTTTGTTGATTGACAGTCGACCTACTCCATCGTTCATATCTCTCCTGCCAACATCACGATATCGACCCGGTTTGCTTTATGTAAGAGATTGTATAGTTTTTGGTAGAAATCAAGATATCTGAATGTTAATGTGTTAGATTCTTTGGTATCATGTTCTTCAATAGGTTACTCAATCAGTGGTCTTTTGTCTAATATGGCTGTTGACGAACCATAACTACCAGCTTGACAACAAAATCGTTGTTTATGACTTTTGTTTTACGAAAATATTTCTTCTTGATTTACAGATTCCCGTTTCTACTCGACCAGACAATCCAAGAGAAGGGAGAATGCGTACACGACCGGATAGCGGACGAGCGCGCATTGCATTGCCTCCCTTGGAAAGTGGTATTGGCACACCAGCATGTGGACAAATAATTACTCCAGTACCGGTAGGCATTTCCGCGGAAGCAAATGCCATAGTAGGCTCCGAGACTATCACTATTCATGCTCGGGATTTGCAAAAAACAGATAGTCTGGGTAAGTAAAAATGAGCGTACTCCATCTCGATCCGCGCTGCACTGTGTTAGAAGATTGGCAAGTAGGTCGACGTCGTCAGTCCATCGCGTGACGGAAAAATGGACATGAACCGTACAAAATAGCTTTCAGGTTGGAATCTTCGAAGTCAGCCTTCAAGGTAGTCGGAAACACCAACAGTGCCTTTCTTCAGTGTTTTGACTTGTGATTTCTGATTGAGTAGCAATCAGCACCAGGGGGTTGAAGGGTGATGTTAGTGGTTAACTAAACTGACAAAACAAAATCAGAATCGCACTGTCATTAGTAAGTTTTTCCGGTCGTCTTTACAGTTTCAAAGCTTATATCTCGTGGACCAGAGCTCGTCAATTCTAGGCTCGGGTGACCAAGTAGACAAGTTCTGTTATCTAGGCTGCTGCATTTCACCCCTAGGAGGTCGAGTATCAGATGAAGTGTCCTTGCGTATATGGAGTGCTCGTTTGGCATTTGCCAACCTCAGTCATCTGTGGCGTCAACAAGGCCCGTTTATGTATTAGTGGTCGAGCGTACGCTGCAGTAGTCAGGCCAGTTCTCGTGTGTGATTCAGGAACATGGGCACTGCGGTTGGAGGATATACGAAGATTGTCGGTAGTCGAACATTGGTGTCTTCGTAGCATTGTTCGAATCTGGTGGGGACATCGTTTTGGCAATGCTGAGGTTAGGCGGAGAGTACTAAGCCTACGAGTGAAAGCATTGGATGAAACACCAAAGACCACTTGGCTAAGGTGGTTGATGTGTTGCTTAAGTCCTCGGATAAGATTTCTCGGCGCGTTTTGTTCACTGAGGCAGGTGATAGTTAGAAGATGAAATGGTCAGTCCATGACATGGAAGGTATGAGAAGTGTAATTATTGGACTTGGCGATGTTGGGCGCATCAGGTTTCCCGGGTAGGGTCCGAGAGACCTCTCCGTCACTCATTGGTCGATTCGTTGGAAGATATGGCTCGGTGTCATGACTTGCTCCCATTTGTAGTTCTCTTTTTACCCGTTTTGTACTCTTGTTTTTTTTCCTTATAATTTCTGAATGGGCTTTCGCTGAAAGATGGTAGCCGAATCCACCACACCCAGTGCATGGTTGTTGGTTGTTTAAACGGAACTGAGCAATTCTAGGGTTGATCACGTAATGCAAAAAAACGTGTTTTACATAATATTAGAAAATGAATTCCAACTGTCCCGTTGCTTTTGCCACGCTCACAGTTTGGTTACTGTAACATGTGTTCAGGCAGAATAGAATGTCCGAAGTTATATTCGTTTTCGGGACAGTTACTGAATTGCATATCGAGACCAAAAAATCCTGGTTTCACTCGCGACTGTTTGTCTGTGCCATTGTTTCGGTTATTTCGCAAGCCTAATGTAGCAGCAGATAGTTAACCAGGTGATCCTCCTCATTCAGCATAAGACTGGAGTGTCCAAAAGGCTAGCGCTGTTGGTCTAGCTGATTTTGATCCGAGTGCTATTAGGTTCTGTTGTAATCGTTCACTTGCATGCGTAGCCTCTGATTCCATAATTATCGTGACGCCTTTCAGAAAAATCAGTGCGCAAAAGATCGCGTAAAGAAAGTGTATTTGTGCGACCCTGTGTAGTTCATCACTCCAACTCTCAGAGTTTCGTTGCCGGTTGCCTCAACTGGCGCAGTGAGCCTTTGTGGCTATGAGGTATGTACCTCGTCCACTGCACTCACGCGCAAGCATATAATAAAAAAGACAGCGATATTTGAACTGGTAACAGAAATTCCGGAACAATTACACGCTGATTTTGCAGAACCTGTAGCTTCTTTTTTCATCTCATAACCAGTTTGGGCATAATGATAGACAAATTTACCGATTAGCCGTGTCCATTTCGACAACCGAGATGACAAATTAGGTCTAATTTGTTAATATCATCGTACCCAATTCTCACGTTGTAAATTCTGGTCGGCTATGAGCCAAAATGAGTACATCATGGATAAGAAAAAGCACAATATCAACAAAGATGCAGTCTGCCTGCAGTTGTTAGATAAAGTACACTTTGTGGATTCGTCCAACCTCAACATTCTAAGTATCATATTCCGGCTCGAAAACCGTCAGTGGAGTACAATTTTAACTAACACCACCCGAGAGATCAAACCCACTTTATTATTACCTCTGTAGAATCGATCTTGTTCGTCTCAGTGACCAAAATTACTCATTCAAAACGATGAAACTCTTTCCGATTGAACTACAACATACAAATTTACGCCCGCTTTTAAAATAAGCCTGACAACAAATTCTTTTCCCCTGTAGTTTATTAGGTTCTGCATAGTACCATCCTCAGCTAATGTGCCGTAACATGGGAATTTCTTCACAATTCTTGTTCATAACCCTGTTTAGGTCGTGGTTCCTATGGCTACGTGGACAAAATGGTTCACCGACCGAGTCAACGGTACTTCGCCGTCAAACATATCCCCATTCACCAAGAAAATACAAATAAAGCGCAAATTCAGAAAGATCTTGCCGTCGGAATGCGTAGTCGTTGTCCGTTTGTGGTGACGTGCTACTGTGGACTGTGCTACGAATTGGAAGTGCTCATTGTCATGGAACTGATGGACACATCCCTAGACAAACTGTTGGAAAAAGTAAGTTCTCAATCCCGGCCCCCGAAATCTTCATCTCGTATTCTTTGTGATACGTCGCTTAATGTCAGTCTGGCTTCGACGAGACTGTACCTTGACGTGGTGTAATGGCTTGCGCGCCTCTATGACCCAAAGAGCTAAACAGAATGGCTTCTTTAAGCCGGAGATGCAACGACGCCTGAAAGGTCAATGGGTAGAGGTCAAACAAAGTCCAGTCTCCTGGTCCTCCGGATTAGGGGTCGATCTGAGCTGACGACCCAGTCGGCAAAATCAGTGGAAGAATAACTGATCCAAGCAAATGGGCTTTCACTAAGCCACCCCGTTGCCTTGCGGATAGGTTCTTGGAAGAACTAAAGGTTTTGGATGAGGACCCTAAGCGTTCTCCTGCTTTGTGGCTGGACACCCTAGCAGTACCCATCCAACATCTCCCATGAACTGCACGAATACAAAGAATTCCATACTGCATCGGTCGGCGCGCAGGCTAATCAGGACCGCACTGTCCATTGCATCGAGCGGAATGGGTAGTGATAAGTGGGTTACTGCTTAGAGTTCCCTCTCTTTTATCCAACCTTTGTCTTTTGTCTCCAACCGCCTCTCTTTGCCCCATCTATCCACCCATAATGCTCCCACTGATAACACAGTAGATACTCGCAACGATTCACCGTCAAATAGTGTCGGGAATAATCCTCTGTCTGGTTACTCACATTTTCTCCAGCCTCGTCAGCCTCTGAATCTCGGCTCCTTCAACGTGCGTACACTCATACAGGCCGGTCAGCGGGCTTGCCTAGCCCTCACAATGAACCCTCTGAAGATTGATGTCTGCTGCTTAGGTGAAACGCGTATCCAGGATTCGAGCAGTGTAATTCAACTAACTGGTCCTGGTATCTCATCGAGGTATTTTCTGCGCATTACAGGAGACGGAGTAGCTCGAGCTGGGGGTCAACGTGGTGTAGGAATAGTCTCTGATGACAAGGATGAGGCTGTCCTTTTAGACTGGATCCCTGTTAATAGTCGTTTATGTGCTGTGAGACTCCAGAGGTCAGGTGGCGTTCGAAAGGATAGTTGTGTTAAGTGCAATTTGTTTGTGATCTCGGCGTACGCCCCAACGGACTGCAGCTCATACGCGCAGAAAGATGAGTTATACGATGAACTCGCCACCCTCGTTCGCAGCAGTAAGGGTTCTGACATTGTAGTGCTAGCTGGTGACTTGAATGCACAAGTTGGCAAACTTAGTGTGTCAGAAACATGTTTAGGTGGGCGTTGTGCTTTACCTGCTGAGCGTACAGATAACGGGGATAGGCTTCTCCAGTTTTGTGCAGACAATCGATTGTTCTTATCTAGCACAAATTTCCGACACAGCTCGCGTCGCACAGCGATATGGCGCTCTAACTCTACAGGTACTTTGAGTCAAATTGATCATATCGCCGTAAGCTACCGATGGCGCAGTTCTGTTCAGAACTGTAGATCTTACTGGTCCACTTACGTAGAGTCGGACCATGCCTTAGTTTTAATGCGATTATCTCTCCAGCTCCATGGCCATCGTCACAAACCGCAAACCCGGTTAGCTGTGAAACGTTTGTGTGATCCAGAAGTCCGCACCCGGTATGAGCAGAAGTTAGCACATGAGCTAGGATCCACGGAGAACAGTACTGTAGATGAGCATTGGGCTCATATCAAACAGGCGATGCACGTTGCAGCAGGTTTTACCTGTGGTCCTAGATCCGTTGTCCATCAAAGACACTGGATCTCGCAAGAGTCGCTGAGTATAATGGAGCAAAAACGTCAGCTCTCGAACCGTAAGGAGATGAATAAGATGCGGAGAAATCTACAAAGGCAAGTTACGAAAAGCTTTAAGAATAATCGCAAAAATTGGTGGGTTAAGGTAGCCGAAGAAATGGAAGTGGCAGCTGCTTCAGGTAACAGTCAAAGACTGTTCAAACTTATTCGTGACACCGGTGGACGGCGCACCCAGGTCAGTGAAACAATTTGCGATAGAAATGGAGAACCTATCCATAACAAACAGCAAAGTCTTGACCGATGGGCCGAATACTTCAAGGAACAGTTTAGCTGGCCGCACGCTAGTGTAGTTACTCCCGTGCCAACAACTGTGACTCATTGGGTGGTATCACTTGAGCCCCCATCAGAAGTAGAAGTAATGTATTCGATTACTAAAGCGAGGGAAGGCGGCAGGTCCCGTCGAACTTCCTCCAGTTCTTTTCAAACTGGGTGGTGAGGCGTTGATAAAATCACTAACCGCTTTGTTCCGTGACATTTGGAACGAGGAGCGTATTCCGTCAATATGGAGTGAGTCGTTGATTGTTCCCATCTTGCTGCTTAAGCGAAACGCGTATCCAGGATTCGAGCAGTGTAATTCAACTAACTGCTCCTGGTATCTCATCGAGGTATATTCTGCGCACCTCAGGAGACGAAGCAGCTAGAGCTGTGGGTCAACGTGGTGTAGGAATAGTCTTGACTGACAAGGCTGAGGCTGCCCTATTAGACTGGATCCCTGTTAACAGTCGTTTATGTGCTGTGAGACTCCAAGGGTCAGTCGGCGTTCGAAAGGATAGTTGTGTTAAGTGCAATTTGTTCGTGATCTCGGCGTACGCCCCAACGGACTGCAGCTCAGACTTGCAGAAAGATGAGTTCTATGATGAACTCGCCACTCTCGTTCGCAGCAGTAAAAGTTCCGACATTGTAGTGCTAGCTGGTGACTTGAATGCACAAGTTGGCAAACTTAGTGCGTCAGAAGCCTGTTTAGGTGGGCGTTGTGCTTTACCCGCTGAGCGCACAGATAACGGGGATAGGCTTCTCCAATTTTGTGCAGACAATCGATTGTTCTTCTCTAGCACAAATTTCCGACACAGCTCGCGTCGCACAGCGACATGGCGCTCTAACTCTACAGGTACTTTGAGTCAAATTGACCATATCGCCGTAAGCTACCGATGGCGCAGTTCTGTTCAGAACTGTAGATCTTACTGGTCCACTTACGTAGAGTCGGACCATGCCTTAGTTTTAATGCGATTATCTCTCCAGCTCCATGGCCATCGTCGCAAACCGCAAACCGGATTAGCCGTGCAACGTTTGTGTGATCCAGACGTTTGCACCCGGTATGAGCAGAAGTTAGCGCATGAGCTAGGATCCACGGAGAACAGTAATGTAGATGAGCATTGGGCTCATATCAAACAGGCGATGCACGTTGCAGCAGGTTTTACCTGTGGTCCTAGATCCGTTGTCCATCAAAGAGACTGGATCTCGCAAGAGTCGCTGAGTATAATGGAGCAAAAACGTCAGCTCTCGAACCGTAAGGAGATGAATAAGATGCGGAGAAATCTACAAAGGCAAGTTACGAAAAGCTTTAAGAATAATCGCGAAAATTGGTGGGTTAAGGTAGCCGAAGAAATGGAAGTGGCAGCTGCTTCAGGTAACAGTCAAAGACTGTTCAAACTTATTCGTGACACCGGTGGACGGCGCACCCAGGTCAGTGAAACAATTTGCGATAGAAATGGAGAACCTATCCATAACAAACAGCAAAGTCTTGACCGATGGGCCGAATACTTCAAGGAACAGTTTAGCTGGCCGCACGCTAGTGTAGTTACTCCCGTGCCAACAACTGTGACTCATTGGGTGGTATCACTTGAGCCCCCATCAGAAGTAGAAGTAATGTATTCGATTACTAAAGCGAGGGAAGGCGGCAGGTCCCGTCGAACTTCCTCCAGTTCTTTTCAAACTGGGTGGTGAGGCGTTGATAAAATCACTAACCGCTTTGTTCCGTGACATTTGGAACGAGGAGCGTATTCCGTCAATATGGAGTGAGTCGTTGATTGTTCCCATCTTGCTGCTTAAGCGAAACGCGTATCCAGGATTCGAGCAGTGTAATTCAACTAACTGCTCCTGGTATCTCATCGAGGTATATTCTGCGCACCTCAGGAGACGAAGCAGCTAGAGCTGTGGGTCAACGTGGTGTAGGAATAGTCTTGACTGACAAGGCTGAGGCTGCCCTATTAGACTGGATCCCTGTTAACAGTCGTTTATGTGCTGTGAGACTCCAAGGGTCAGTCGGCGTTCGAAAGGATAGTTGTGTTAAGTGCAATTTGTTCGTGATCTCGGCGTACGCCCCAACGGACTGCAGCTCAGACTTGCAGAAAGATGAGTTCTATGATGAACTCGCCACTCTCGTTCGCAGCAGTAAAAGTTCCGACATTGTAGTGCTAGCTGGTGACTTGAATGCACAAGTTGGCAAACTTAGTGCGTCAGAAGCCTGTTTAGGTGGGCGTTGTGCTTTACCCGCTGAGCGCACAGATAACGGGGATAGGCTTCTCCAATTTTGTGCAGACAATCGATTGTTCTTCTCTAGCACAAATTTCCGACACAGCTCGCGTCGCACAGCGACATGGCGCTCTAACTCTACAGGTACTTTGAGTCAAATTGACCATATCGCCGTAAGCTACCGATGGCGCAGTTCTGTTCAGAACTGTAGATCTTACTGGTCCACTTACGTAGAGTCGGACCATGCCTTAGTTTTAATGCGATTATCTCTCCAGCTCCATGGCCATCGTCGCAAACCGCAAACCGGATTAGCCGTGCAACGTTTGTGTGATCCAGACGTTTGCACCCGGTATGAGCAGAAGTTAGCGCATGAGCTAGGATCCACGGAGAACAGTAATGTAGATGAGCATTGGGCTCATATCAAACAGGCGATGCACGTTGCAGCAGGTTTTACCTGTGGTCCTAGATCCGTTGTCCATCAAAGAGACTGGATCTCGCAAGAGTCGCTGAGTATAATGGAGCAAAAACGTCAGCTCTCGAACCGTAAGGAGATGAATAAGATGCGGAGAAATCTACAAAGGCAAGTTACGAAAAGCTTTAAGAATAATCGCGAAAATTGGTGGGTTAAGGTAGCCGAAGAAATGGAAGTGGCAGCTGCTTCAGGTAACAGTCAAAGACTGTTCAAACTTATTCGTGACACCGGTGGACGGCGCACCCAGGTCAGTGAAACAATTTGCGATAGAAATGGAGAACCTATCCATAACAAACAGCAAAGTCTTGACCGATGGGCCGAATACTTCAAGGAACAGTTTAGCTGGCCGCACGCTAGTGTAGTTACTCCCGTGCCAACAACTGTGACTCATTGGGTGGTATCACTTGAGCCCCCATCAGAAGTAGAAGTAATGTATTCGATTACTAAAGCGAGGGAAGGCGGCAGGTCCCGTCGAACTTCCTCCAGTTCTTTTCAAACTGGGTGGTGAGGCGTTGATAAAATCACTAACCGCTTTGTTCCGTGACATTTGGAACGAGGAGCGTATTCCGTCAATATGGAGTGAGTCGTTGATTGTTCCCATCTTGCTGCTTAAGCGAAACGCGTATCCAGGATTCGAGCAGTGTAATTCAACTAACTGCTCCTGGTATCTCATCGAGGTATATTCTGCGCACCTCAGGAGACGAAGCAGCTAGAGCTGTGGGTCAACGTGGTGTAGGAATAGTCTTGACTGACAAGGCTGAGGCTGCCCTATTAGACTGGATCCCTGTTAACAGTCGTTTATGTGCTGTGAGACTCCAAGGGTCAGTCGGCGTTCGAAAGGATAGTTGTGTTAAGTGCAATTTGTTCGTGATCTCGGCGTACGCCCCAACGGACTGCAGCTCAGACTTGCAGAAAGATGAGTTCTATGATGAACTCGCCACTCTCGTTCGCAGCAGTAAAAGTTCCGACATTGTAGTGCTAGCTGGTGACTTGAATGCACAAGTTGGCAAACTTAGTGCGTCAGAAGCCTGTTTAGGTGGGCGTTGTGCTTTACCCGCTGAGCGCACAGATAACGGGGATAGGCTTCTCCAATTTTGTGCAGACAATCGATTGTTCTTCTCTAGCACAAATTTCCGACACAGCTCGCGTCGCACAGCGACATGGCGCTCTAACTCTACAGGTACTTTGAGTCAAATTGACCATATCGCCGTAAGCTACCGATGGCGCAGTTCTGTTCAGAACTGTAGATCTTACTGGTCCACTTACGTAGAGTCGGACCATGCCTTAGTTTTAATGCGATTATCTCTCCAGCTCCATGGCCATCGTCGCAAACCGCAAACCGGATTAGCCGTGCAACGTTTGTGTGATCCAGACGTTTGCACCCGGTATGAGCAGAAGTTAGCGCATGAGCTAGGATCCACGGAGAACAGTAATGTAGACGAGCATTGGGCTCATATCAAACAGGCGATGCACTTTGCAGCAGGTTTCGCCTGTGGTCCTCGATCCGTTGTCCATCAAAGAGACTGGATCTCGCAAGAGTCGCTGAGTATAATGGAGCAAAAACGTCAGCTCTCGAACCGTAAGGAGATGAATAAGATGCGGAGAAATCTACAAAGACAAGTTACGCGAAGCCTTAAGAAGGATCGCGAAAATTGGTGGGTCAATGTAGCCGAAGAAATGGAAGTGGCAGCTGCTTCAGGTAACAGTCAAAGACTGTTCAAACTTATTCGTGACACCGGTGGACGGCGAACTCAGGTCAGTGAAACGATTTGCAATAGGAATGGAGAACCCATCCATAACAAACAGCAAAGTCTTGACCGATGGGCCGAATACTTCAAGGAACAGTTTAGCTGGCCGCACGCTAGTGTAGTTACTCCCGTGTCAACAACTGTGACTCATTGGGTGGTATCACTTGAGCCCCCATCAGAAGTAGAAGTAATGTATTCGATTACTAAAGCGAGGGAAGGCGGCAGGTCCCGTCGAACTTCCTCCAGTTCTTTTCAAACTGGGTGGTGAGGCGTTGATAAAATCACTAACCGCTTTGTTCCGTGACATTTGGAACGAGGAGCGTATTCCGTCAATATGGAGTGAGTCGTTGATTGTTCCCATCTTCAAGAAGGGAATACGCAATGTCTGCAGCAATCATCGTGGGATTAGCTTAATCCCGATAGTCACCAAGGTATTAGCTTCGATTTTGCTGCACCGTCTTACACCGGCTCGCGAGAGGAATGTCCGCGAACAGCAGGCAGGATTCCGCCCAGGTCGAGGATGCATCGACCAGATTTTTACTCTTCGCCGACTACTTGAAATGCGTCACACGCACCGCCGACCGACAATAATGATTTTCTTAGACTTGGAGGGCGCCTTCGATTCAGTTGATCGAACATCGCTTTTCAGTGTTCTTCATCGAAAAGGTATGCCGCAGAAGTTCGTGAACCTAATGAGATCATTGTATTCTGATACTTCTGGCCGCGTTAGAGTTTACGGTGAACTATCCGGTCAGTTCGAAACGACTAGCGGCGTTCGACAGGGATGCCCTTTGTCTCCATTCCTGTTCAACTTCGTCATGGACGAAATAATGGAGAGTGCTTTGCAAAATCTTCAGGATGTAGGCGTCGAACTAGGAAATAGTGGAAAGCTATGTAACCTAGATTACCTGAACGGCGTTGTCTGCTTGTTCGAATCCACGGAACATGCTCAACGTGCACTAGATAGACTCTCAAGAGCTGTAGCTCCATTTGACATGCGCTTTGCGCCTTCAAAGTGTAAGGTGATGTTACAAGACTGGACGTCAACGATTCCGAGCTTGGTGCTTGATGGGGAGGTGGTGTCAGTTGTCGACCACTTCACCTACCTCGGCAGCAGCGTGACGACGGATGGGAGCAGTGTAGTGGAAGTGAACACGCGTATATCCAAGGCTCGAACGATGTACGCTGGACCGAAGCACTTGTGGCGCCGAGCTGACATTTAACTGAAGCTGAAAGGTCGTGTATACTGTGCCACAGTGCGTTCAGTTTTGTTGTATGGTTGCGAGACTTGGAGTCTGCGTGCAGAAGATATCCGTCGTCTTGAGGTTTTTGACCACCGATGCTTACGTAGTATCGCTAAGATTGGATGGAATGACAGAGTAAGCAATGCTGAGGTCAGAAAGCGAGTATTGGGAATTAATTCGGAGAACGTTCTGTCACAGCATATCCAGCTTAGCATACTTCGTTGGTTGGGGCACGTGTTACGTATGGCAAACACAGGTCTACCGTACCGTGTCCTATTCTACGTTCCTCCTCAGGAGTGGAAGAAGCCACGTGGAGGTCAACAGATGAAGTGGCAGCGAGGAATGAGAAAATGTACAGCGAACTTGGGAAAAGTAGGTGCTTCACGTCTTCGTGGTTGGGGTCCAAAAGATCCGGCTACCAGTTGGCTGGAGACACTGAAGGATATGGCAGCGAACCGCGAGCAGTGGCGATCGTGTTGTCACTTTCTATCGAATCAGAATGATTGATCGATGTTTGTTTGTACAGTTAGACTGTGTATTCCGTGTGTTGGCTACTAGGGCATTCTTTCCTTTTGCTACCCGTGTAGATCCACTCACCCTCCATCTTGTGTATTCATACTTTCTAATTCAACGTGCAACATGGTGAGAAAGGCAGTGGTCAGTGGGGTTTGCTTTACTGCTTAACGCTGTACGATGATGATGATGATGATGATGCTTCGTTTCTGCTTTGTGCTGGATAAAGTTGATTGTGTCCAAGTTAGCATTACGATGAACATGAGGTTGATCAGTCTAAATTCATGTTGTTTTTCGAGTTGATCTGTTCGTTTGCACGGTTAGCCTGTGATTCTTTTTATTTCATGCCTGTGCATGAATGCACTGCAGGATGCTTTTACTTCACGGCCTTTAAGTCCTGTTGCACTACCAGTGATAATCAGCAACCAGACCCTGGAGTTTGTGGTGGAGAACCACAGTCTTATTAAGTTAGACGTAGCAGCGACAGTGGACTGCTGTTTCCGAGGCAGGTAGTGATCAAAAGGTAAGTCGAAGTAATCAGCCCATGACATGACAGAGTGGTATTAAAACCTCGTCCAGTGAACTTGGCCATGTAGGGCGCGTTGGACTTTCGGGTTGGAGTCCACGCGACTCGCTTATCAGATGGTTGGAGACATTAAGTGACATAGCCAGGTGTCACGACCAGTAGCGTAGTTGCATTCGGACTCTCTTCGCCTTCATGATTTCTGCTTCTTACCTTACTTTCGGCTATTTTTACCCTTGACTCTACGATGATAGGAAGTAACAATCAAAACCAAAGCACAGAAATGCGAGATCCGTGGCTGAATGAACTGAACTGGGTTGCTATCCGCTGCCACCCGTTGTTTGGGAGGGTTCGAACCTCGTGCCTCCGAGGTGAGAAGTGCTTTTACCACTCGACTACTTCCTCACTCGGCAAGCGATAACACGTTTGCAGTGAATTTTCACAGCTCATCAGATAACAACTCAGTATCCAAGATCAGTCTATAAGTATCATCCCGTGATATAATATGTTCTTATTGTGTAATAATATTTGTTCTTAGGTTAATGCGGCCAGTCATTCGTTTCCTGAAAGTATTCTGGCCTACATCGTACATTGTGTAGTCACCGGTTTGGAGTATCTGCACCAGGAACTGAAGATAATTCATCGTGATGTGAAACCGTCCAACATACTGGCCAATCGGCAGGGTGCGGTAAAGGTGAGTCGATTGTCATCGGTGTTAGTACGTGTGCGTAATTGATTTTTCTCTCATTCGCCAAGTGATGTACGTTCTAGTTGTACGCTGTCCTTGGATAGGGTCTTTCTTTGTTGGAATCGGTCCATGGTTCAAACAGTTGGAATACAGAATTCATCATCGTCATTGTGTTAGGGACTTCTTTTACTACTGTACAGCCGAAGTCGGAATAGAGGATTGACTAACGGAGCTTCACCTTATTTGTATATTTGAGGATGTAACTGATACCTTCGCGCAATCAGATACAACGTGTCAGGCGACGGAGTCCAATTATACTGATAAGATGAAACGTGTTAGACACCTGTACTTGCTCAGTCAGACAATTCAAACTGATAAGTCATATACAGCCATTTAAGTAGCTCGTTTTCACGCCTGCATTACATCAAGCTCCGTACTTCGGCTACCTGCACATTTCAGCTCCTTCTAGGCCATATGCCTACGGCCACTGAGATTACTCTTACACGCGCTAATCTCGTTGTGTCGGCCCGATTGCCTCAACTGACGTCTCGATGTGCAGCTCTCAACCGGAACCGTCTTGCTATTTGTTTGGTATCCGGATGAGATTCGTCTGTTTGTCACTTGTGTTCTTTTCGTCTCTCGCGGGATGTTTCGGAAATAGTCAGTGCTTCTTCGGCCCGTAGCTCTTGTTGTTTGGGGTGATTCTCTCGATAATCGCCTCCTGCTGTGACCATAGCAGCGTCAACCACACAGTGGCGGTCGGTGACACCGGAGACCACCGGACAGTAATATGTTCTCCGTGGTTCGATGACAACGTTGTCACCATGACCGTTGAATCTAGGTGTGCATCGTCGCTCCCTCTGTTATAGTGGATTCGCCTATTTGAGGATTACTTTCTCATCAAGATTAAAACAGTCTCAGCTACCTAGCTTGATTCCCCCGTCAGTTTTTTCACCGGGATATGACTGAAGCTTCCGGGAGCCACAAGCGAGAGCTGAATGCCAGATGAAGACATACTATCAAGAACATGAAAGACAGACAATCATACTTGACCAAAGTTACCTGTCATTTTGTACACTCCAGCACGACGTGCGGACGGACGAAATAAGTCGTGTAAATAGAAAGCAAGTCAGTCAACACCGTTTATTTTAACCGTAGAGAGCTATCCTGTTCACTGGTGTAATACTTTGCTTACTTGACATGAATTCACCGCTCCAGATTTGAAACTAAAGTTTGCCAGTCATCCCGACAGTACGGTGGATCCAAAGGCTCATTTATTTCACCATACATTGATGTTTTCACCGACCTATGCTATGTACCCCCCCCCCACACACACATCAACCACGTCTTCATGTCAGTGAAAATACCTTATCCATCCGCGGGTGAATACCCAACTGTTCCATAACCACGAGCGCGACGGGAAACAGTATTCGACGTGAAATTACTGAGTTTTTCTATTCTTTGAACAGCCTAGAAAGATAAAACTCTGGACTATTTGTAAGAATTATCGTGGGCAGATAAGTCTTTATGGTAAAACCTAATAAAAAAAATGTCGAAACAATTACTATTGTTTGGACAAAGGAGATATGACTGGTTAGTCCACATCTTCCAAGAAAACTTCAGCCAAACGTTCTGGTGATATGATAGATTAAATGAGATAATAGTCGAGTATTTCGCCACACATAGAAAGATATTCGAAACATCTGTTGGTGTGTTTGTAATGTTTAACAACCAAAGCAAGAGAAGTTTAGAATCTGTATGATATAAAATTACCAGATGAATTCAAGTAGAGAAACATCCGTCGTGGCAAAGAAGGTACAATGTTTAGTTTTAAGGAAAACTGCGGCGACATAGCTAGACAAGGTAAGGCCAGGGGTGGCAGTTACTCCGATGTCTAAAATGGATGTTGTCTACCCCGTATTCACCATTTATAAGCGTGTCTTGACTGAAAAACAAACAGATCCCAATAGTTATCACTCTTGTGTTGAGGAAAACAAAATACCAGAGCCCTTGAAAGGATTCTATCTTGGGTTAAAACTGCAAGATTAGTTAGTGGACTTGTCAAAAAGTCGTAAAAATAGTTTTTTCCCCGAAGCAAGTCACTGGCCAATTCGAGCATGTCAAGCTGATGCAAATAACCAATTACCAAATAAACCGGATGACAACGCCTAACCCGCCTTTCGTTAATTGAGCAGTTATCTAGTGGTCGGAAGTCAAAGGTTCGAGTCTCCTCCAAAACCGATTACTGTGGTGATAAACAGTAACCCACTGTCATCCAGCTCGTCACCACATCTGAGCTATTGGGACCTTATGTGGTTCTTCGCCACTCCAAGTCTCAGGATCTGGTTGTCAATTATCCCCAGTAGTGCAGTAGGCCTTTGTGGCTGTGGGGTATATACGTTTTCCACTGCACTCGTGCGCAAGCATGTAATAAAAACAAGTGCGATGCAAATGGGATCCGTCATCAATAATCGATCCGGCCAACACTTAGTCAACCAAATCAGTTCAACTGGGCTTGAGCCTAACTAGACCCCCGAATTCAGGAATGTTCCATTTTCGCCTTAGATACAATGTTGTTAATGCCTGTAAATATGCTGTCGTCTTGGCGTGCTGTGTTGCCGTCTTGTTGGTTTGTCATTGCCGGTTGTAGCGACGAGTCGCAAGCAGAGGTTCACCACACAGAATGTACCTAGAAATCCTGGAGTAACGAAAGCGAGCATCACAACAGAACCCTGTTGCAAGAGAGATTGTGTGAGCGCTTCTAGACCCACTCCGTTTTTGTGCCCCGGCTGTTGAACAAACCACCTAGGGCGAGTAAATTCAGTATGTCGGAAAACTCCCAATAAACACATTTGGAGAACACAGTTTGGCGAACAAGCTCGTTTTCAGTGATTCATAATCATGCCATTACATCACAATATATTACGACAAGTCAAAGGGTTGAACCAATTAGATAAATGGGAAGTGGTAAAATTAATAATGAAAGGGGCGAGGGAGGGGAAGAAAACAATTGTAATCCGGGCTTAAATCGAAACCGGATGTGTATTGTTTTTCTCGTGTGTTTTCAGTTTTCATTTGGTCTGTGGCCTGTTGTAGGGTGGACGGAGGGCCAGAGAAGCTTAAGGGCACATACAAATTGTTTTTGGGCACATAGAGGGGGGGTTGTGGAGGCGGATACAGACGGCCTCAGCTGTGGCTAGCATGCGACACTTTGCCGGTCTTGATTGCCGACCCCGAACCTTATACAGCGCACGGAAGGCCTCAGCCACGTTTACTGCGTGATTAGTCTGGGCAAGGTGTGAAACGACAGCGCTAGTGAGTGACTTAACTGCTCCAGTGTTCAACCATGCAGGGTAGTGTTCGCGGATGCGTTCAGACAAACGCCTGGTCGTGCGGCCGATATACGTTGTTCCACAGGAACAAGTGAATGAATAAACACAAAATGAGGCTACAGAATCAGGCACTTAGTCTTTCAACCGCAAAAGCATTACCGGCCGGGATTTGAACAGAACCCGGAACTTAGCTGCGTAGAAAGTTTTGCTGATATATATATATATATATATATATATATATATATATATATATATATATATATATATATATATATATGTATATATATATATACCAGATGTTGGAGGATTGCTCTGTTGATAATTCGCACTGTTACTTTGCTTAAAGAAGTCGGAACGTATTCTGGCATCTACGGATGTACATGTACTCTCACCTACCCAGTGCTGTATCTGTAAATACCTGAGGTGGTTCATCGGAAAGAAATTTCTTCGTGTTACGGAAGATTATGATCAGTTTAATTAGCATAGAATCAATATGCACATGCTTAGGTCGAAATTATGTGACAGACTGGGATCCTGCAATGTGTAATTGTTTGAGAGAAGCTCAATTGTTGACGGTTGGAAAAATGATTAATATTCCTAAATAAGATGTTTTGACTACCCAGCCATTGAGGATCTGAAATTATTTGTCTGTGTCAGTACAAAGGAATGCACCATAGTGGTCACAGCCGAAGACGTTCGGGTTTACGGTGATCTTCTACCCAAGTTTACCATGAGAAATGGTATGCGTCAAGGTTGCCCTCTGTCCTTTTCTCCTTATATTTGTGATTGGTATTGTCCCGGAGACCGCCATAAGGATGGTGGTGTGAATGGAAGGGTGTCGGACCTTGAATATGCGGACGACATAGTTCGTCCAAGGCGAGTCGATTTCTTTCTGTACGGCTTAAATAGCTGCGTAACGATGTTCGGTATGCGTTTTGCACCTTCATAGTGCAAGATGCTATTGTAGAACTGGGTTGGTCTAATACCAAACCCTTCGATATCCGGGGTGACTATAGACCAAGTAGACAAGTTCTGTTATCTAGGCTGCTGCATTTCACCCCTAGGAGGTCGAGTATCAGATGAAGTGTCCTTGCGTATATGGAGTGCTCGTTTGGCATTTGCCAACCTCAGTCATCTGTGGCGTCAACAAGGCCCGTTTATGTATTAGTGGTCGAGCGTACGCTGCAGTAGTCAGGCCAGTTCTCGTGTGTGATTCAGGAACATGGGCACTGCGGTTGGAGGATATACGAAGATTGTCGGTAGTCGAACATTGATGTCTTCGTAACTGTTGTGTATTGCGATTAGTTATTATATATCTCGTCTCGATCAAGCAATCATCATGTTAGAGTGAGAAGAATAAAGACCCAGAATATAGGCTCTATTTGTTCAACAGATTGAGCATATACGCTGAAATAGAAAATGTGAAAATATAGAAATGCGCATTATGGATGGACGGTAATAAGAAGCAGATAGTACACCACATTCTTCCCCGCCGAGTTCTACGATTTAGATTACAGCAGTTACGAATGTTTACACTTCACGATTTCGGAGATTTCACGGCCTTACTATTTGCTGTTTATCCGCGAGCAATGCCTGTAGTGTGTTATTAGGAATATGTTGACCTAACACTGTGTGAACGGGGTCATCAGTGTTTGTGTGTTGGTCTGATATGTTATCTGTGTCTGACATAAAAACAGGTGTGTCATCAAGATTACGCTGCTGCTGCTTTCTTGAAGCAAGGTTGTGAGTAGAAACTGTTTCCTCGTGCACGTCTGGTAGACGCATATGAGCACACCTTCGATTACATTCGATGAGTTCCACTTCGTCGACAGCAGGCTCATACTTCGACGAACGTAAATGGCGCCTCATGAAGACTGGTTCGGGAACAGCAAGTCAGCTTGGTGAAGAGACTCCCGCTGTGGACTTCTTGTTGTATCGTAGCAAACGTTCGTGTGTGGTGGCGTTCGTGGCAGTGTACAACAGGGAGCGAATAGAATGGAGTGCATCTGGGAGGACAGTTTCCCATTCGGTGATAGTGGCGAGAGAGATGCACTGCCATATTGTGCCATTTAGGCGTTCTGCTTGCCCATTAGAGTGTGGATTGTACGCTGTCGTTCTGCTGGTCCTAATTCCTTTGGCATATAAGAAATGTTTCAGTTGTTCAGACATGAACGAAGGACCGCGGTCTGAATGGATGTACGAAGGCATGCCAAATGTAGGAAACAATTGGCAGAATCCGTCGATGGTAGTTGACACTGTCATGTCCTGGCAAGGAAAGGCGAATGGAAATCTAGAATACTCGTCAGTTATCGTAAGCAGGTACCTATTACGAGTAGCCGAAGGCAGCGAACCTTTAAAGTCAACATTTAAACGTTCGAATGGAGATGTGGCTTTGATCATGTTTCCAGTAGGTATTTTGCAAAATCTCGATTTTAGCTCAGCGCAGACAAGATAACTCGATACCGTTTTCTTTACATCCTCAACTGAGAAGGGAGATTCCTGGATCGTACAAAATGTATCAAGCGGACTATTCCGGGATGACGTGGATAATCATGTAAATCCTTCTGAGTAATATCACATGCGGAGCCGCAGTACCCACGCGATAGTGTATCGGCTGCTTTGTTTTCCTCTCCGTGGCGGTAAACCGCGTCAAAGTTGTAACACGGTAGCTCAATGCGCCAACGCTGTACCCTATCATTCTTTACTTTCCCTTGATGATTCATATTGTACATAAACGCGATCGATCTCTGGTCCGTAAATAATTGAAAGTGTACACCAAGTAAATAATGTCGCCACTTTCGGATGGCCCCTTTTTCCACCGATGAATGATGTCACTCACTAGTTATCAGTGTCTTAGAAAAGAAAGCGATCGGTCTACCGCTCTGTGTTAGTACGGCAGCGATAGCGATGTCAGAAGCGTCAGTCACGATCACAAGAAGTGGCTTTGGATCTACTGTTGACATCACGGATCGGATCTCGACAGTTCGTCCGTCATGGACCTGTAGAACGTTGCAATTTCCTCCGGCAAGAGAAATATTCGGTTGTTAACTAGAGGCCGAATTTTATCCGAATAATGTGATATCCATTGTGAATAATATGTGGAGAGCCCAATAACGCGCTGTTGAGTCTTTAAATCTTTCAGAAGCGGTAGGTTTTGAAGAGTTTCAAGTCTATCAGGATCAGGTTTGATCGACCTGTGGAAAATTTCGTATCCCAAAAGCCTAATCAGCTTTACTCCGACTGTACTTTTACTATCGGCAAATAGTCCGTATTTATCGGCAGCAGTGCAGAATCGCGATAGGTTTTTTGGTGTTGTTCTTCTTCCTCACCACAAATAGTAATATTGTCCAAGTATGCAAAGGTGCCTGAAAGGGATTCCGCATTGATAATCTGATTGATGACCCTCTGAAAGTACGAAACACCGTTGGTGATACCAAAAGGAATCCGACGGAACTGGAACAAATTTCCACAGGCTTCAAATGCAGATTTCAAATCCAGGGTACTAAAAACAGCGTAGCTTGAGATTTTTACGACCATTTGATCGATGTTTTTGAGTGGATAGGCGTCAAGGAGCGTGAATCAGTTGACTCTGGCTGTAATCAGTTTGCACCGTCGTCGGTGATTGTACCTTGTTCTTCCAGTGTTTCGTTATCCCACGCGAGCTGCGAGCAAGAGTACCGAGAGAATTCCACAATGGCCTGCGAAAGCGCTGGCTCGTACACTAGTCTAGAACTGGTGATTCCCTTCTTTGTTAGGTGAGCTGTAGCTTGAAGAACGTCAATTAAGGCCAATCTGAAGGTTGGTCTGTCCCGGGAAACCTTTGGTCGGGGCTCCATGTTGATTACAAATGACCAATCAACAATCAAGGTTTTCTGATTGCCACTGACGTGTGTCAAATAGCCATGTCTTTATAAGGATTGCACGGACCATTCAGTTGATTTGGTTGCCGCAGAATGCTCTAATCTTTGCTGAATTCTACCCTGTGTCAGCGATTAATTATGCGCGGCCGTCACCGTATCACCCGCAGTCCATTATGCAGGTCCAACATTTTGTTGACACATTCAAATGAGTTCCACAAACGGCAAAAACAGGTGACAACAGAACAAGTTCCCGAAGCACTTCTGTTGGACTATAGTTCAATCCCAAACCCGAGCCGTCCAAAGAGTCTCTCCACCAAAGCTCTGACGGGGAGAGAATTCAGTTCACGTTATCCATCCGAGAATGACCGTATAGGAACCCATTCGTCCAACGTTAAAGCAACGATTCAAACGATGCTATGGAGCCCTTTAACGTTCGTTCTCTGAAGACATTGGCAAAGGACTATCGAGACAACCAAGAAAGTAAACATTTAGTCGCATTAACCGAAGTTGTGGAGACGTTGTTTGCTAGATTGTTGTCAGATCAGATCTGGTAATACCACACGCCGCCCAACCCAGACCCACAGCTTCCGCTAGAACGGCTTCTCGACACATTCGATCTACACAAATTAAATCCAGAATTCCAGTCAACAGTAGTCGACCCAGGCCTGTCCAATGTGCGGAAGATCTGTCCGGAAGCGATTACGAATGATACCGATCTCCATCATTCCGCTCCTACAGACCTCCGCAGAACCGTCTAAACGCGTAGGTGTGTTGGAATGTCTAGTGAAACATCCTAAAACCTTAACAAGTGCGTCTGGCGGTTGCCCAAAGACAAGTTGTCTAGTTAGATCGTGCAGACATGGTCCTAAATTTGCGTACCTCAACGCCCGACTCGCTTTGCGGTTTAAGTGATATGTAACTGTTTTCTAGCACCGACAGCTTGAAAGCCGCGTTTACTCATCCTTCGTCGGATACCCACCATCCTATATTCCTTCTGTCCCCTCAGATATAGAGCCATTTCCCCCAGAAGAAGTTTCCAAGTTACTTCAAACCTCGAATTCAGCTTCTGCTGTTTGCTCAGACGGCTTATTTTCCACTGTTCTCAAATTTCGAGCCAGTCCACTATCCGGAATTGTGACTTCCCTCATCAGTAAACCTCTTGATTCTATTGTTATTCCCGCCTCTTGAAAAGCCGTGACAGTAGTACCTATTTCTAAACACTATTTCTAACATTTTATCAAAACGTTTTCATCCCATCGCCATCGCTTCTGCGCCCAAATTGGCCGAGCGCTATCCTTAGTCGATTTTGTTCCTCTTTTGTTGTTTCAAATGATCCCTATCAGTTTGTATACAGACCCAACAGATGCACTCTGGACTCAGTTGTTTCAGATTGTCACTTCATTTCTAAAAGCCTGAAGAGTCCTACGAAATCAGTTCGTTGTATTTTCATCGTCCATTCCTCCGCTTTTCACTCGGTTCTCCGTTCTTTACTTCAAAGGCTGAAGTATTTTGGCTGTCCCACTTCTTTACTCTCCTGGTTGAAACACTACATTTCCAATAGAACTCAACGTATTAAAGTTGATACAAGTTTATCAAGTCCTTTAACTAACGATTCTGATGTTCTTCAAGGTACCATTCATTTTTTCCATCTTCTCACCACTTATATCAACGAACTGACCACTGCACCACCCGCGCGACTTTTTAAGTACACTGATGACGTGGTGCTTCGCCAGTCTATCTACAATCAATCAGACTTTCCAAAAACCGACAATATTCAGAAATTTTCGTCCCATTGGGGACTACAACTCAACCCGTCCAAATGTTTTGAGTGTACTTTTTCGTTCCTCTTGCCGCAGTGGCCAATCGGTCATCAACTATGTACCCGTTTCCAGGGCTGACCCGATCAAATACTTGGGCGTTACAATCAGCGCTAATTGCAGCGGTCTTATATTCCTAATTGTGCTAAAAAACTACATAACCTGTTTTCTCAAATTCATCAGCGAAGGCAGTTTGGTGCCACACAAGGTGTTATTTTTTTTTCTTTTGTCCATCAATGTATTCTACCAGTCTTACTCTACTCCCCCCCCCGTAATCTTTCCTGGTCTAATTACACCGCGTCGTGTTTCTTTGATTCCCATAGGCTCTCTTACCTTCAAAGTTTGCGATTTGCACATTATAGCCTATAGAAAATTCGCCATGAAAATTCTTGCGGACCTCATCCATCCTGCATGCCGTTCGCATTCCTCCACACGGTCCTCGTTTAGACTTATTCCCTCCCGCATAAATGTCTATCGCAGCTCTACAGTACCTGGCTTAGCACATGTTCTGGTTGACAAGATGAAAGTCACAGAGAAACTCCGCATGAACCTCGGTGGCTGAACCAGTTTTTTTCTGCACTATTTATTTCTTCTGCTTATTTCAAAATGACAGTGATCAGTTTCGCTCCTTTTGACTGAAATGTAAGTTTGTCAACTTGTTGGAGTCCTAAACAAAATACAGTACGCTGCCGTTCAGATTTTGTAGTAGACAGCAATCTGTTACTATCGTCCTACTTGTTACCACGGCTGGTCTATTTGGATCGTGTGTGGCTCTTCTCTCCAAGTCTTCGATTCATTGTTGTCAATCCTCCCAGATTTTGCAATGAGCCATTATAGCTACGTAGTCTCTGGTCTTTCTACTGTGTTTATGCGAATGCGCGAAATAAAATACCTTCCTATCGACGTATTCTGTTAATCTCGTTAGCGACGAACGCCTAGCAGTGTTCCGAAAATTTCGAAAACAAGACTGGCAGAATGATACTCAGTTACACGACCATCAAACTTCCTAATCATACCGCATGAGTGTTCTGATTTCCGCAGCGTGCACTGAGTTAATAATAAATAAGCTGGTATTCTATTGAAGTCACAGATGTTTTAGGCTTTCAAAAATACCAAACGATGACACTATCCGATATTCCATCATTCTGTTGGGAATCTCCCATGTCAAGTAGGTTTATCTGATTATTCGATCGCAGGATATCGAATATCACGATGGTGATAGACAGCTCTGCTTTCACATGACCCATCCGCGTACAAGTCCCGTTGGATTCTTCTGCAGTTTTTCTATCCTAACTCAACGTAGTTCATTACTCCAAATCCCACAGTCATATTTGTCAGTTCTCCCAATTGATGTAGTAATGGTGGTTGCTGTAACGCTTTTTGATGCTGTAGTGTATTGTATCTTGAGGTGAACTAACATAACTCGATGGTCTCGTAATTTTAACCGACCCATTTTTTTTCGCCTCTCCCTCAAAGGTTTGTGATTTCGGTATCTCTGGAGATCTGATCAACTCCGTAGCTCAGACCAATCTGGGTACGAAAACGTATCTGGCTCCAGAACGAATTGAATGCAGCGGGAATCAGGGCTATAGGATCCAGTCGGATGTGTGGTCTCTCGGTTTGACCGTGATGGAGTTGGCCACCGGGAAACCATGCTATCCGGGCACAAACGATGTGTTTCAACAACTGGAACTGGTAAGTGATTTCTCTCCGGCGGGTATACAGGAAACATAATGATGATCAAATAAAAACAAGACAGGAATTGAAGTTCTAAGGTCTAAGCAGTACCCCGTTTTTGACTTGCTGTTCGACTGAACTCGCTGAAACTATATGATATTTACACCGGCTTGAGATCAAATAAGGTGCCAACGCAACAGCAACAATTACAAAACAGGGGAAGGGGCATACAATACAAGACAGACAGCTAAAAAGAGAAAAAATGCTAATTTTTTCCATTTTCATCGTTGAGTGTTTGGAGTTTTTCCTGTCATTTTGTTTGTCGGAATGAGATTTTTGTGTTTACGGCGCACGAGAGTTCGCCAGACAGACCGTACAGCATTCTCGCCACTAACTTCTGTTCTGAGCCGTGCCCCTCAACGTCTCTAACCGACGGCAATCCTCTTCCCTTGAGCCCCGACCAGTGACGCGGGAAGCTTCAACCGAAGCTGATGCTGATGCTAGATTTTTTCATACCTCTACGCTAAGTCATAGCCTGACCACCGCGTTGCTTCTTCCAGCCTTTCCCAGCACGTGCGAGTAGAGCACGGAAAGGTAGGCATTCATAAAACATGACAGTCTCAATGAAGAATATAGTATCATACGTATTAGGTAGGCATCATTATTGTCGTCTGTCTAAAACCGAAGACGAAATCAAAACTTGAAGTGTTGATGATCTTTTCGTGAGGAGGAGAAACAGGACGTTTGTTGTTGTTGCTTGTTATACCTTATTCGTTCAGTTCACCTACTGCCGGGATTCCCGTAAACTATGCCTCAGTTGATGAACTCTCATTTTGAATTATTTCCCAACTTTCACAGGCATTTAGCCCATCCATGGATGCTTGATCACTGATATACGTGTCCGTGTATGCTGTAGTTCGTATGGAAATAGACTGATGATACCGATTGTAAATCTAAATCAATGTGTGAAGCATTAAGTCCAACATTCAGAGCACTTCGGTTAGGCCGAATATGGCTTTCGCATGCACGCGATCGGTTCCGCCGCTATTGACGCTCATTAGATAAGCGTACCCTGTAGCCTTTCGTCCACTCATCTCAGTTATGCATTTTGTAGGTGTTTTGCTTATAACTGTCTCATTTTTACATCAGTAGTGTGAATGGATATTCCTTGTAGAAGAGTCCACTAGGGAATAACCGCGACTTACCCGCTCAGAACTTTTAGCGAATCTCAGTCGTGATTCCCTTCTGGACTTCCACGAGAAGCAACCACTCACACTGCGCATGCGCAGATGAAATAATGGTGTATGTCTTGATTCACTTTTCTTTTTTTCCATCGAATTTGTTTCGCGAATGTGAATGAAACCCAATTGGGGCCTCTCAGTTACACGGTGTTCCTCAAGCTATCAATTGTAACCGGGGCTACTCGGCATCTGTTTTCGTTCTGTTGTATGTGAATACATAATTCCTCACGTTTATGACAGCAAGTGTGTCTATACAGTGCCTACTCGTGACTAAGTTTTGTGATTTCATGAATGTTTGAGAAAACGTGTTTTCTATGTGCTCCGACCAAAGAAGGGTTGATACTTTTAAAGATTATCCCCTGCATCCTTGGGCTAGTCAAAATCTTGGTGCGCGAATCATCGGAACGGCGTTTAGAGTTGCTGTCACAAGACTGCCGGCGACCAAAACGGTTCATACTCTGTTCGGCAATTAAATTGTCTAGAGGATTATGAGTCCCGGAAAACAGATACAGCTGGCTTACGAATATAATGAACACAGAATTCTTCATAGATGCTTGAGTTTTCTGGGCGAATCTTATCTCGTGCCTGTTCATACCACAAACAGGTTTTTTCTTTGAAACCGTACTCGGAGCCTCTGACATAACACTGACCCATAGAGTAGTGTGGCGTCAGTCCATCGTGAGGACGTCACCGAAATACTCGAAAAGACACTTCTTCCGGTCTGTCACATAAGACCTGGTTGTTATTTCTTGGTTCTATCTTCATTGGTGTTTCGATTATCGATCCGCTTTTCAGATTTAATCCTTAACTGCATGCTCCTTATGCAGCAAGCATTGAATCCAAACAGGTTATGATGACTGGGGCATGTGTTACGCAAGACCGCAGGTAGACCTCCTCGGTGCGCATTGTTCTCCAAGACAGTCAGAGGTTGGAGGGTGGGTCACGGGAGTCAGTTCGTGAAATGAGAAGCTTAATCAATGAATCCTGTCGGCTTTCGGGTTAGGGTTCACGAGATCTGTCCACCGGATGATTAAAGATATTAGATGGCATGTGTGCGTGCCGGCATCAGTGGCGTAATTGCCCTCGAGCTCATTTTTCGTCCCCATGATTTTTGCTTATAACGTTCTTCGTGTTTTGCTCCTCATGCTTCTACTCGTTTTGCTCTCTCGACTCAACGAAGCAATGAGGTAGCTAACCAGCACGGGAGCACATAAGTGCGGAGATCGGTGATTGAAAAAACTGAACGGAGAATGCAAGTACGTGGTATCACCGTCCATTTTTTGCTACCCATTTATTACACAAAAGCATGGATCTCGAATACTTGATAGTGAGCCACCAAGGAAACACCTGCCTATTCTTGACCCAAGATGTGACCTGTGACACTCAACTCTGGGTACGAAATAACCTTGTAGTTTCATTGCACAGTAAAGCAACCACTTTTACAGCCATTCCTTTTCCACCCTCTATTTCTTCGGTTGCAGGTTGTCCTACAAGAACCACCCCGACTGCCATCAGATTCCCAATATTCGGACGAGTTGCGCACATTCACGTCCATGTGCTTGGTGAAAGATGAACAGAAACGAGCCAACTACGTGCAACTCATGAAGACGGATTTTCTACAACAGGTTGATCTGGAATCGGGACGTGAAGAATTAGTCTCATTCTTCAATACTTATATGGGTCCCGACCCTTGATTCAAATCTCGTATACCGGAGTGAACAGGCAACCTGAAACCAACCAGAAGACCTTGCTGATCGTGGTGATCTTTTCCCCACTCGCTGATCCGTCTCATTCTAGCACGAAGATATTTCCCCATACTTCGTAGCCCCCTTCCCCTCCCGCTCCTCAAGATCCCATTTCTATCCCACCATGAATAGGTCCTTTGAATCACGCACATTCCAAATCGTCTCATACCTCATTTGCCCCCGGCACTTCATCTCTGTTCGTACACGTTCGAACCTCACTATCATCACCAGTAACGTCAAGAACAACAGTGCTGCTAGCACGCGCCATGTAATTCTGTCGTCGTCCCCCCCCCCCTCAGCTCCTAGCTAGTTTCTGGTCTTGTGACCAATACACCGGTATTCTGGTCAATGCACAATGTATTCACTCTAGTCTACTCTTCCTATATATTTCAACAATGCTTTCAGTTGCATCTTCACAGCCTAATTTGATTTATGGCGCCATCTTCCTCCACCCCACGAGCGGAGAATCCACTATGGTCATGCAATCGTACACATTCACGCCAGATCCGAATTGCACGTTAAACAAACGTAGAGCGGAGATAACAAGATTGGGTACGACTCCCGACTTCTCTCTTTTTCACTCCATCCCAGTCTTGCCCCCATTGCATACTTTCTGCACCTTTGTATCTCCTCTGTTGGTCTATCTACCTTATTGTGATTTTGCCGTGTTAAGCACTTGTCTCTTTCCAATATCAGTGCCTCGACCCGCCCTCAACGCTTACTAACCAACCGAAAAACCAATCAAGCACAATAAAACCTCATACAAGCGAACACAAATCACACACCCAGTGATGAGTGTGCCAATGCGCCAGTTTTGTTATCTAATCCCATTGCATTTCTCCTGTATGTGTGTATGTGCTCCCTGTGTGGCTCGGACACTTTCGATCCTGCACCCAATATTTCTGAACTTGATTTTGTACCCACCAACAACGCACTACAACCTGTCCCCGATCCCGGTTTTCTTGAGGGTGCACCACCATGCCCATATTTGTTCATCAGGTTGACCTCCATCATTCGGTTAATCAGTTCACACGCGCGCGCACACACTTCCCGGCCCTGTATCCATTTCCGTTTGTTTATCTTTTGGCTTTGGCGAATAGTTGCACAAAATTAAGCCGAAGAACTTTATCCGGTCAATCAGTCAATTGACCAGGCTGTTTGATTAGTCGCTCGTCACTCATTGGTCAAACAACTCTCGTGCACCCTCCCTTAGCGATAGAGAGCAAACTATCAGACGAATGGACCGAACCAGCCATGGGATTTGTATAAATATTCTTACCCAATTACGAGTAGGAGGTATTCACCGGTTCTTTCTTCTATTATACTTCTGTTTTATTCATCCCTATTTGTTGAATCCCGATGATAATGATAATGAACTAGTATGCCTTTTTATAGATATACTCGTTGATACGGATAGTTAGTGATTTGTTCTCTGTATGACGTAAAAGTTAACCGGTGCGGTTTTAAATGACCTCAAAGATGGAGTGTGAAAAAATGTGGCCCCGTGTTGATAAACTGAACGATAATCAACAAGTCAAACTTCGTATTGCGATCCAGAGAAACCAGCTGAAGACGAGAGTTTTGAATGCCAGGATCTCCAGCTCAGCTCTGTGTTTCGGTTTGGGCGAAGGTAAACTTTATGGTCTCCGAAAAATTCGGGATCACTTCAATTCGGCCGAAATCCTGACACGGTTGAATTCCGGTTTATATAACTGATACTACTCTTAATAGTCAGAACACGAGTTGTAGGCGAACATATGTTTTCGGTGATTTCATTCTCAAGGCATTACAATCACACTTATATGAAAACGAATTATTAAGAAGAGTTGGAAAAGTCTCACTAGGTCAGTATGGATAATTAAGGGTGAGGAGGGATGGAATCCGGTGTGAGTGACCAGATTATGTAACCGGTGCTAATTAGCTTACGTCACCTCTGCGCCCGGTTGTGTAACACAGTTGAGTGTTGGCCATGGGAGTTGTAGTGCTTGGACTAATTTTCGTTGCGCGCAAAGCTCAGGCTTCAAGAGGCGGATGATAATTGCCTCGGCAGTTGCTAGTATCCGGAGCCTAATTGCTCTTGACACATGTTGTGGGACCCGGTAGACGACTTTGAAGGCGGACTGGATGTCGATTGAATGTCCAGTTTCTAACAAGTGCGAGACGATTGAGCTTGATACCACTCCATTGCCTCCGTGTCTAAGCCATCGTGGGTGATGCTCCTTGATGCGTTTTGATAGCTGTCTTGCCGTTCGACCTATGTAAGTAGCACCACAGGTGCACCTGAATTGATAGCCAAAAATATACAATGGAAGCTATTGTTAAGCGAGAGAGAGAGAGAGATTAGTATCAGTAGTATAAACTGGAGTTTGACTGTATACCATTATTTCGACTGACTTGAAGTGATTCCGAATTTTTGGGACTGCAACTAGCTACACTGTTTAGGTGGGGGCAAAACTTTGGTTCTGAGGTTACCAAAACATCCTGGTGATTTCGGACAATGAGGAGATTCCCAGGGAATGGTTTGTGTCGATGGCCGTGCTGATTTACAGAGAAGGCGATAGGTCCCCTTGTGAAAGCCACAGAGGAATTAGCTTGATAAGTGCCGCACCCAAACTGCTCTCCGGGGTTACTCCTCACCGATTTTTCAACGCCGTGGAAAATGTACGCATGGAATCAAACCCGGTCGGGGTTGTATCGACCACAGCTTTACCCTTCGACAAATCTTAGAGGACAGGCACACCTTCCGTTGGCCCAAAGTCTGTCTTTCTGAAAGCGGCATTCGACTCAGTCAACTACACAGTTCTCTGGCACAGCCTTTTATTGAATGGCGTTCCAGTGGTTGTACGCACACAGCTGGATCTGAGATCATACGGCCATGTCACCCATATTCGCCACGAGAAGTGTTTGTCAGGGTTACCTTCTATCGCTGTTCCTCTTCAATTTTGTGACTGAAATGGTTCTGGAGATAGTCATATCCTCGCATGAGGATAGTGTCATGGATCATTGCTCAGACAGTCTGACTGTCTGACTTCGAATACGCAGACGATATTGTTCTTCCGAGTGAAGATTCAGGTAAGTTGCAAACTTTTTTAGATGGCCTAAACAACAGTGTAGCAACCTTTGAGGTGTGTTTTGCACCTTCAAAGTGTAAAATGCTTCTACAGAGCTGGGCTAGTGCTACGACAAACCTTGTTTTGGAAGGGGAAACCGTAGCTGAAGTGGATGTTTTGTTACTTGGGCAGTTACATCTCACCAAGTGGTTAGGTAGTTGATGAGGTTTCGTCGCGTCCCATCTGGTTGTCCATGGGGTATACACTGAGGCAGTTAGGTGTTCTTTTATACGGCCCAGAACATGGTCGATAAGGGTAGCAGATAGGCAAGAACCATCGGTGTTTGTACATCGATTTCCTCGTAGTATTATTCGAATATGGTGGAATCATCGAATCAGTAATGCTGAAGTTAGGTGTAGAGTCTTGGGAACCAGTGATCGGTCACTGGAACAAGTACTGATCTTAAAAAGGTTAATGTGGCTGGGATGTGTTACGCATGCGCACCGATAGATTCTCTCGGCGTACGCTGTTCTCCGAGGCAGGTAGTGGTCAGTCCATGACAGCAAAAAGATATGAACAACTTGATCAGTGGACTTGGGCGTATAAAGCGTATGAGGTTTGCACGTTTGGATCCACACGACCCGCCTACCAAGTATTTCGGGACACTAAGTGATATGGCTAGTTGTCTCGGTGGTGTAGTTGCATTCGGACTTTTTCTGTCTTAGTGTTTTCCGCTTCTTACTTTGTTCTCGGTTTTTTCACTTTGTGCTGCTATTCACTGTGCCCTCAGCTGGACGGTGCTGCGAGGTAGCAACCAAACCAGAGTACAGGATTGCGTGGCTAGTGGTTGAATGAACGGGATTCATCATCATCATCATCATCGTACAGCGTTAAACAGTAGGGCAAGCCCCACTGACCACCGCCTTTCTCACCATGTTGCACGCTGAATTAGAAAGTATGAATATACAAGATGGAGGGGGAGTGGACCTACACGGGTAGCAAAAGGAAAGAATGCCCTAGTAGCCAACACACGGAATACACAGTCTAATTGTACAAACGCACATCGATCAGTCATTCTGATTCGATAGAAAGTGACAACACGACCGCCACTGCTCGCGGTTCGCAGCCATATCCTTCAGTGTCTCCAGCCAACTGGTAGCCGGATCTTTTGGACCCCAACCACGAAGACGTGAAGCACCTACTTTTCCTAAGTTTGCTGTACATTTTCTCATTCCTCGCTGCCACTTCATCTGTTGACCTCCACGTGGTTTCTTCCACTCCCTAGGAGGGGCGGAGAATAGGACACGGTACGGTAGACCTGTGTTTGCCATACGTAACACGTGCCCCAACCAACGAAGTATGCTAAGCTGGATATGCTGTGACAGAACGCTCTCTGAATTAGTACCCAATACTCGCTTTCTGACCTCATCGTTGCTTACTCGGCTATTCCACCCAATCCTAGCGATACTACGTAAACATCGATGGTCCAAAACCTCGAGACGACGAATATCTTCTGCACGCAGACTCCAAGTCTCGCAACCATACAACAAAACTGAACGCACTGTGGCACAGTATACACGGCCTTTCAACTTCAGTGGAATATCAGGTCGGCGCCACAAGTGCTTCAGTCCAGCGTACGCCGCTCGAGCCTTGGATATCCGCGTACTCACCTCTACTACAGTGCTCCCATCCGTCGTCACGCAGCTACCGAGGTAGATGGAACGGTCGACAACTGCCAGCACCTCCCCATCAAGCATCAAGCTCGGAATTGTTGACGTCCAGTCTTGTACCATCACCTTGCACTTTGACGGTGCAAAGCGCATGTCAAATGGAGCTACAGCTCTTGCGAGATTATCAAGTGCACGCTGAGCATGTTCCGTTCATTCGAACAAGCAGACAACGTCGTCTGCGTAATCTAGGTCACATAGCTTTTCACTATTTCCTAGTTCGACGCCTACATCCTGAAGATTTTGCAAAGCACTCTCCATTATTTCGTCCATGACGAAGTTGAACAGGAATGGAGACAAAGGGCATCCCTGTCGAACACCACTGGTCGTTTCGAACCGACCGGATAGTTCACCGTAAACTCTAACGCGGCCAGAAGTATGAGAATACAATGATCTCAGTAGGTTCACGAACTTCTGCGGCATACCTTTTCGATGAAGAACACTGAAAAGCGATGTTCGATCAACTGAATCGAAGGCGCCCTCCAAGTCTAAGAAAATCATTATTGTCGGTCGGCGGTGCGTGTGACGCATTTCAAGTAGTCGGCGAAGAGTAAAAATCTGGTCGATGCATCCTCGACCAGGGCAGAATCCAGCCTGCTGTTCGCGGACATTCCTCTCGCGAGCCGGTGTAAGACGATGCAGCAAAATCGAAGCTAATACTTTGGTGACTATCGGAATTAAGCTAATCCCACGATGATTACTGCAGTCATTGCGTATTCCCTTCTTGAAGATGGGAACAATCAATGACTCACTCCATATTAACGGAATACGCTCCTCGTTCCAAATGTCACGGAACAAAGCTGTAAGTGATTTTATCAACGCCTCACCACCCAGTTTGAAAAGAACTGGAGGAAGTTCGACGGGACCTGCCGCCTTCCCTCGCTTTAGTAATCGAATACATTACTTCTACTTCTGATGGGGGCTCAAGTGATACCACCCAATGAGTCACAGTTGTTGGCACGGGAGTAACTACACTAGCGTGCGGCCAGCTAAACTGTTCCTTGAAGTACTCGGCCCATCGGTCAAGACTTTGCTGTTTGTTATGGATAGGTTCTCCATTTCTATCGCAAATTGTTTCACTGACCTGGGTGCGCCGTCCACCGGTGTCACGAATAAGTTTGAACAGTCTTTGACTGTTACCTGAAGCAGCTGCTATTTCCATTTCTTCGGCTAGCTTAACCCACCAATTTTCGCGATCATTCTTAAAGCTTTTCGTAACTTGCCTTTGTAGATTTCTCCACATCTTATTCATCTCCTTACGGTTCGAAAGCTGACGCTTTTGCTCCATTATACTCAGCGACTCTTGCGAGATCCAGTGTCTTTGATGGACAACGGATCTGAGACCACAGGCGAAACCTGCTGCAACGTGCATCGCCTGTTTGATATGAGCCCAATGCTCATCTACATCACTGTTCGTTGTAGATACTAGCTCATGTGCTAACTCCTGTTCATACCGGGTGCGGACTTCTGGATCACACAAACGTTGCACAGCTAACCGGGTTTGGTGTTTGCGACGATGACCATGGAGCTGGAGAAATAATCGCATTAAAACTAATGCATGATCCGACTCTACGTAAGTGGACCAGTAAGATCTACAGTTTTGAACAGAACTGCGCCACTGGTAGCTTACGGCGATATGGTCAATTTGACTCAAAGTGCCTGTAGAGTTAGAGCGCCATATCGCTGTGCGACGCGAGCTGTGTCGGAAATTGGTGCTAGACAAGAACAATCGATTGGCTGCACAAAACTGGAGAAGCCTATCCCCGTTATCTGTACGCTCAGCAGGTAAAGCACGGGATTGATCTGTGCATATTAGTGATCTCTGGTCGGAGAAAGGGTATCGGCCGGTAGAGAAGGGGAGACGAATGCCAAACGGCGCAACGCAAAATAAATTTCATGGGCACGAACGAAGCCATCAGAATCCTCAACAAACGAACATTTTGAGAAAAGATAATATTTCTGTCATAATCAGCGTCACGAATTAGAGGTTATCGTGCGACTTCCGGAACTGCAGAACCACGTCACTGAGGTGTTTTTGTGAATTGTTTCTCCTTCTGTTGTTTGTGGTCGATATAAAAAAACAGCAGTCGCGTATGCACAGATGCACCGTCAGATGAACACAAAGCTGCAATTTCGGCGCAGTAGTTATTGATTAGTGGTAGTCTAGTGGTACGAGGTTGAAATCACACCACCGATGGTCACGTTGGTGTAAACAGCAATCCACGCTGTCACCGAACTCTAACCCGCCTGACCTGTTGGGATCTCTCGCGGGTTTTCTACTCCATCCCAAGTCTCAGGGTTCATTTTCCATAATGCACTGGACCTAAGTGGATTGTGTACCTGCGCCATAAAATTTGTCGTAGGATAAAAATGTGATGGAATGAAGGCCAACCTGGTCTGAAACCGTATTCATTTTCATGCGTACCCCTTTCACGAGTGTGGGATGATTAGTGGAGAAAAATGACGGCGAACTGTGACACCTACCAAGCTCATTTCTCTTGTTTTCAGAAGAGGACCTGTCACCTTTCTAGTAAATCAATACAACCACTGATTCACACCAATTCCAGGGAATCAGTTCACTATTCCAGATTACCCAGGAGAATTTTGTTAACTCCGATATTAAACTGTTGGTCCCATCCAATTAAGCTGCTCTGTACCTCTCGGATAACCTCCATTGCTGATGAAGGATTGATATCTACCTGACTGGCACCGCCAGGTATTGTACAGCGATTCGCTGTGGCCGGAATTGTTATCAAGCCTCATCAAAGGAGAACTCACGTGGTGCTCCACTTCACGCACTAGGGTCGTGGTTGGTTTTCAGAGTCATAGGTATACCGTTTCCCCTGCACTCATGTGCCTGTATGAAGGAAAAATTTGTTTTTGCAAAGTAAAATCGTTGCATCCATTCGTGTTTTCCAGCTGCTAGCACTCTGCCGGTTCATTACTGAACGTTTCATAGTGTTTGGTGAAATGTTGAGGATGCCCTTTATATGTCATGTTAATGCACCAGTGCGGTGGGAAGAACTTGCTTCGGATAGAAAAGGGTCTACTGCACTATCCACAGACTGGAAATGAACCCCAACAGATGACGAGTCTTTCTTCTTCCGTCAGAAAAACGTTTTTTATACCTCATTTGGACTTCTCCCCCACCAGCTTGACATCCGGTGAAATCTGTTCTGTCAGTTCTTTTTCTGCTACATCAGACGGCATCGATCACCCTCGTCAAAACACGGCTTATTGGTTAACAGGACGTCATTTCAGTGGCTGAATACGACTCCGAAACCAAGTCGAGACGAATTTATCAAACCTGAGCATACCCGAACCTGAATTGAAAGAGTACTTCATGAACTCACCGAATTTTGGACAGCACACAGGTTCTATTCATATTCCATTTGACCTGTGTGATGAATCCACTGTATTGCAGACTTTGGACAGACTCTGCACGCATGCAACATTCGAATTACAGCAGGCAACTCAGCAGTGACCAGTGCTGTCCTGTCCTGTTCGGTAAAGTGTTGAAGTCTCATAACTTCTTTGTCTTGGTGTTCAATTGAAGTGAAACATGGTAAACTATCTGGGTTAATCCGAACTCAAGAATAAGTTTTGCCCGTATCATCCCACCTCCGGGAATGGGGTTTGACTAGTTCTAAATAAAACGATGAATGACATACTTGTTAGATAACTGAATTTTCAGCCACAACACGCCCTGTATTTTCAAGAACGATGATTCAGGTTGCGGGAGCCAGCCGAGGCAATGAACCTCATCACAGTAAGAAGCCCGCATTAATTATCAGTTCGATAGGCCATGCATAGCGCGGAATTCAGCGTCCCCCCCCCCACACACACACACCTAAAGAGAATATTCGTTACTAAAGACATTCCATAGAGGAACCAGTGATGTGTTGCCAGTATTGTTTGACCCAGAATCGCTACAAAAACCTTCACAATAGCATTCCGCAGCTTCGATCTTATGCTTCTGTCCAACGCAGGGATCTGATATGCATAGCCCCGGAGGCGTTTTTCTTCCACATGTAGTCACAGGTACGACGAAAGAACAACAATGGCGAACTGGCTATTGCCATCCCCAAATTATCAAATATCGAGCCACAGTTAGTCCCGGTAGGACAGGCGCGTTAGTAAACCACCGAACGCCGAAGTCGCCCGTGGGGGCATATTCCCAACTCATATGCAGGTATTGTTGAAATTCGAGTGAAATTTTAGTCTATTAAATTAATCTATCCCCCACATAAACTGTTCCACCTTGACACACACTCATTATTCCACACGTATTTTCCGCGTGGTGACTGATAAATACAGAAACATTATGGGTTATATTTCCCATCCAAGAAGAACATAGCACGATCAATTCAACAAATTTGTCATTCGGTATGTAGAGTCGATCCCCAAACGTGTGACAATGTGAACCGCAGATGGAAAATAAGTACGTACAAACTTCTACCCTAATGTTCGATGTGCAAATGGTTATCCGGTTTATTTGTCTCTCTCTATCCTCAGAGCATTATTTCAGCACTTTAGGTAAAGAGTTTACCAACAGGGTCACGATGCCCGTAGTTATGCTGCGCTCTTTTACAGAGAAAGTGCAACAACTAAATTATTCAAGATTGGAAATCACTTTATCACATTCAAATCAGGGCTGTTGTGAGACAAAGTCAGAAAATTCACGTTCAAAGTGTTCATGTTTTCTCTGATTTCATTGAATCTAACAAGTGAATAGATATGCCCACGGCTATAAGATGGGCATTTTCATGTGACGCATTACCTAGTAGCAAAGTAGTATCCCGAGAAGAAATTCTATCTCAACCGACTGGAAGTACTTGTTTTTTGAGCCGAATGAATTTTGTGTTGTTCAGTGTGGTGGATAACACCAAAGATACAAAATATCCCTTTTTTGATTTCCTTTATCACTCATTAAACAGCAATTCATGAAAGGAGCCGTGGCCAATAAAGGTTGCCAAATAGGAAAGAGTCCGGCGGTGGTGGGAGTCGACGTCGGGTCGATATTCCCAAAGTTGATGATTATAACCGTTTGAACACCCCTACGAAGCCGATCGTGAACTAATGTAGTCCATATTGACCAAAATAAGGCGTTTTACGATCCCGAATTCACCCGAATGATTTCTCCCTGTGAATTTCTTATCATGAGTCATGTTTTTATCATCCCCCGAATCTTATACCAGACCACAGAAAATAAACCGATAGCCAAACCAAATAACGATGACATTAAATTCTTAGCAATTGCAACAAGTGGCCACCTTTGCTGGGTTTATGATGTGGACTTTAGGTCGGCCGAAAGATGAAACAGCTTACTTCGCCCCCATCCTCCTTCGCAATGGTGTACAAGAATTTACTGGGAAATCTTTCCCCTGGATATATTTATCACACTTTGGGCGTTCTTTTCTTAACCGAAATGGTGAATATATTTTTATTCAAATTCAATGTGTTGGCTTTTCGATCACCGGGTCTTGTTTGACTTCATATTTCAAAGAAATAGGGTCAAAAAACGTCCATCCAGTAAAGGAAATGCTATGTACGATATCCATCACAGAAACACGTAAAAAGCGTTTTTGTAAAGTTTCCCCTCTTTTATTTACTTTGGCAGTACAATTTTCCACTCCTTAGTGTACACTTCCCCATCATCGAGAAGACAAAATAATAGTGACTGAATGCCTAACGAAGGGTGCTCATTTGTATCGGTGAATGATGGACCAACAGAACGATGCGAATATCGAACCGATAGGGTCAACCAGTTGAGAGCCACAGACAGAAGAACAGACGGCGAATATGTCGGAAGCATCCCTCAACAGAGGAAAAGAAGCATTGGTGTCAAGGAGTCGGAAATCTCCCTGAGAACACGTCATCAGCAAGGCTGCAGTCCCCATTCTTCCAAACCACGAACAGAATGCTTCGTGAATACTAACCTATGGCAAGGCTCCCATATCCCACATACCAGTGCAGTCGTGACGCATGCGCCCATGTACCAATCAGTCTATCACACGTCACTGTTCACATCAATCACTGGCAGACAATCTATTGCCTACTCATCACACCAAACCACCAGACACTCAGATTTCTGACGTACTGTGATCCGACTTAACCAATCATATCTGCGTACCACGCGGGGGAGCCAATAACAAAGCCATATGTGTCCACGCATTCCTTGCCTTATGCTATATAAAGCGTTCATTTTTGGTTTCCATAGAATAGAGTTTCCTCACCTTGTTCGTGGTTACTTTTCTGTTGGGGTTGGACGATTGAGGAATCACTGACCGGGGATATTCCAGAGGTTTGCGAGCTGACACAACAATTTGGGCTAACAGAAAGGACATAACGGGATCTTTGGCAACCAAGAAGATAGCTCAAGTGAGGGGCTACCGATCAAGTCGTCAACTGGAGCAGTCGGGACAGCCATACGGAAATAATGCACAAAAGAGTCAAGCTTGTGGCAGCAGGCAACTGACCAGAAAGCAGCCAAAATGCTCAGGCTGCCAGAGGATCAAAGTTGCTGCGGCGCGGTCTGGAAAACAGACTATACAAACGATTGTACATGTTCCACGTATTTGACTTGTTTGGCTTTCCAAGTACAAGTTTCCTCACCCGTGTTGCCTTCTCTGTTAGAATATGACCTTGATTTCAAGGTCTAGCATTCCAAATAATCCTGTAAGTAGAAACTGAAAGTGATCGCCGTAAAGTAGCCAACTACTGTCCGGCCGTTGACGATCGTCTCCTTTTTATTTCAGACTACACTACTACGTTTCCCAAATTTACAGCGATCGTGTGAAACGGCCTGCCTGATAAGTATCTAGAACCGCAGATGGTGTTCTCTCTTTGAGAGGATTAGTGTAATGATCAGTCCGTAGGCAGTCACATTGGTGTTCGAGTAATATATGGACAGTAATCCACTATCATCCGGATCGTTACCACAGCTAAGCAATTGGGACGTTATGTGGACCTCCGCTCTAAGTCTCAGGGTCTGGCTGCCGGTTATTCCTAGTAGTGCAGTGGGCCGTCGTGGCTTTGGGTATACACCGTATCCACCGGACTCATGCGCAAGCAAGTGATAAAAGGTAAAAGCAGTATTGGAACTCGATGATAAACCTACAGAGCTGGGTTCATGAAATTCTATTTGTGTTTGTGATTTCAGATAGAACATATGTAACCCCATCGCGGAGAACCACTAGTCTTTGCATAGTACAAACCAACAACTTTTTCCTACGGAGCCAAGCATTACCCACGAGATCATGCAGCATTCTCGAATTGTGTTTTTATAGTTTTGCTTCTCTCTTCTAAGCACAAACATGTTCTACATTTCAGCAAAAAGGACTGCCCCTAGTAGAACTGAACTTTGTTTGTCAATGACCGAAACCAGCTACGAAAAATTTAACCTTTATACATTTGAAAATTACCTATATTTGACCCGTTTATAAATTCGGTCTTTCAAACTTCGCGTTAATTTATCATGGCAACCGAAGTCATTTAAATTCCAACTTCCCAGAAAATATTACAGAGATAACGTAAAAAGTAATAGGTCATACAGAATTTTATATTACTAAACCTTGTTAGGTAAAATATACAAAAACAGAAACGGAAAACTGAACGACGAAATATTCCTTTTATTCGAATTTTGAAACTGCTTGTAGTCAACCTATTTATTTCCCTTGCGAGCGGACACCTTTCTATCACCTAATACTTCAGAAATCATGCAGAAAGTCCGAAATTCATTTGAAGCAGTTCATAGAGTCAGTAAAGATGGAATAATCAATAAGAAGACCTTAAAAAGGTCATACTGCCAATTCATTCGACAGTGTCTGATTTCCCTCAGGATGATGCACGATACAGAATACCATCAGACACTATAATTTTCTTATCCGTTAAATATTTTCATTTTTACCTACAAGTACAATCAGGGTAGTGAGGGGAGTTATCAATTTTTCCCAACTAATCAATCATGCTTCAAAAAGTGGCATATTCTTCGTCGTCAGTGACTGGAACACACGAACAGATCTCCAGATTCACCCGACTAGCCATGTCCTAGGAAAATTTGGACATGAAAAACCTTGTAAGAATGGAAACCGCCCAATGAATTCGATCAATGCTAACAGATTAGTCATCTGCAACGTGCGCTTCCAACACCCCAGAAGACACTTGCTAATCTGGTACTCAAACGATGATCACACAGCGCATCAAACTTACCATATTCTAGTGCAGTCCCATTGGACTTCGTCGGTAGAGGACTGCCAAGCTTACCGCGACACAGTAACGGAAAAGACCAATGGTATGCACAATGACTTTGCACGTGCGGTCTTAAAAATCCATGTGTGTGCGCACCCCAAAGTCTCACCACCGAGCCGATTCAACGTCACAGCTCTGGAAATTACAGAAAAGTGCAATCCTCGGTCATACGCTATCGCGATCCAACTGGATACTGTAATTAGCGTGTAAACAGGTGGGTCCTCCGTTGAAGAACAATGGAAGGTGATGAAGTCAGTGATCAATGAGGCTGCTTTGAAGAAGATGGGTAGAATTGGAAAACATATGAAAGACTGGATCTCAGCGACCACCTTGCAACAGTCAACCATGACAAAGGAAGCTCGACTGGTAAAAAAACACCAAACGCCGAAGGTTACAGTGAGAGGCCTCACGCTTCACTAGAGCTGGTCGTGAGATGTACAGGACAGAAGTGGCACAGAAGATGGAGATCGTTTCCGATAATAGTGACTTGTTATTTTTGACTCATTCGCATCTTCACATTGCGCCAAGTACTATTACAAGTTCCAACAGCCAATGGTAGCCTGCTTCAGTGACTTCCGATCTGCTTTTCACTTTGTTATTCGCCAATGTTTACAGGTTACCGAAGAATTCGATGATATTTCAGCCAAATTCTCAAGGATCCTGAGAAATTTCCATGCCTCCACTAGTGCACGTGTTCGAATGTATGGTGAAGAATCGTCAATTTTTGTACCTAATTTCAGAGTAAGACAGCGGTCTTCCAAAAGGAATTACACGTGTCCAGACTGCAACTGTACTAGAAGGAGAAAAAACGTCAGTTGAGGCTCAGCAATTGAATCAATAGAACCCTACAGTCACATTGATCGAACAACAGTACGGCTTCCTACAGCCTGCTCACTACATTCGCATCATGACAAGATCGTGCCTGAAGTGGTGTAGCATCCAGTATTTCTCAGTATGCATTCTACGTGTGGAAATCTTGTTTTATTGCACTTTTAATAATAAGCTAGTCCGAAAGACAAAATTCTGTGCTGACAAAAGATCGCAGGTGGAAACGATACATTTTAAGTGGTCACCAGTGAGATAATCGAACTGGAAACACCCATACTCGTGACCAACAATGTCAACGTACAAGCTAAAGTCATTACAGTCTTGCGTTGAAGAGTTTACCTGTCGGTCTATCCATACTTTTATCAACAAAGGGACGAAATATTCCCTCAATTTGGAGATTCCTAATTTTTAGATATATTTTGCAATGTAATGCTAAAGTACAATCGAGATTATTCTAGACCGCTTGAAATCTGCGCCGTCAGTAAAGTAATGGTTCAGTGTTTTATGATAATGAATTTTCGAACTTTTAAACTTTGATTCATGAAACAGGAGCGAAACTATGAGTGAGTTTTCTGTGAAACCACATGCAGAGTCAGGTGAATGAGCGTTACCCATCGTTCACCAATCAAAAAGCTCGATACCATGATAAAGTCCCACTTTTTTAAATTGGAAGGGTGAATGTAGAAATCAAAAGTATGGTGAATACGTCGGAATTTTGGAGACCAGGTAATATTGCGAGTTCACTCAGTACCCGGGAAGAGAAAGTACCACAGACCATCACTGAGTTTCTGTTGTTGATTCTCCGGCTGTAACTCCTCTCATCTTTCCCCAGATCATGGCACTAGTAGCTTTGGGCTTCTGTATCATCTAAGTTAAATAGTTTTCACCACCATGTTACATAGGTTTTAGCCCAAGGTAAACGGTGTTATCTATGCATTGTAGTGAGAACTATATTCCTGATGGACACTAGATACGTTCACCATCGTTGTATCGATCCTTATTCATTCTCTGCACTGCCGACCACCCACAGACTGCACGTCCTGTGACCTTTGTCCTCATTGATTACTGTACGTCAAAAAGACGATAGCAATGTTGACATTGTTTCCTGTCGGTCCTCACTTGTCTGTTCCCATTGTAGTCAGATGCACTCAGAATATACTCTTCCGTCCTATTTGTGACTTGCTTGTACATTCAAATACAGACACAACAAATACTGCCGTAAAGGCTGGTCATTTAATTGACGCGAGGATCCAGCCGTGGAAATAGAAACAGTTAGCGTTAGACTAAAATGCAGTTCTAGCAAAATGCAGAGTTTTGAGTGTTTAATAAAATGAAACACCTATGAACCTCTAGTGATGAGTTGAAACTCTGTGTCGAATCATTACACCAAATAAGCTAGACGTTGATAACTCAGTAGAGCAGGTCTCTCATTGATCTCGTCGAGTAAGTCATATCACAACTTTAGATTTCGACATCGAATTACCTTCAGGGTTAAGCATCCGGTGGTACTAAAATCCCCTGCCTTGCTCGTAATATCCGAACCTATCTATGTATTTTATAATGGTATTTTGTGTTGTGTCACTGTAGCTAGGATAAACCCTTGTTTGATCACAAACAATCTCGTTCCAATAACGCAAAACACAGCGATTGTATAGGGTACTGTTACTTGTACACAGTTGCTGCACAACACGCATTGGTCCAACTGGTATGGGCGATCAAGTCTTCTAATTGGCCAGTGTTTGAGCTAAACACCACTTCGTAGGATTCATCTCTCATTCTATTGATCCAAGCTGTCGATCCGTTGTCCTGTTGCTCATGATTTCATTGTCTCAAGCCTTAATTTCGATAATGGACAGGCTGTGCTTGCGCATCCCATAAGTCACTGTGGTGGCGCTGATGTGCTAGGAAGGACAGCTTGAGCTTTGGCCACGGCTAAATCACTACCACCACAGGCATGAGCCTAACGTATGTACTTCTAGGAGCAAAAAAGTCAAGCATCCCGATTAGGATGCGGTTGACCAATTGAAAGTGGTATTCTTTTAAAAACCTACCAAATCACAGTATCAATAATTGTTCCTAATACAGTCCGGTTTTGTTTGAAATGATAAGGAAGTAATAAAGGTCATAATGTGATCCATTCTGCTTGGAATAATATATTGCGACTTGTTAGGAATAACTGAATAACTATATACTTCTGAATGCGCACTGCATTGACTTGAAAATAAGCCTCGGAGTCAGCATTACCAAAAATCGAATAGCTTGCGGAGCAGGAGGGTATGGGATTTACGACGAAAGAATAAGGCGAATAGAAACGGATGTTTCTCTTTTGTTTCTTTGAGCACTCAACAAAAGCATGCTCTATAGTATCTGCACACGTATCGCTTCAAATAGAGCCGGAATTTGTGGTGGTGCAGCAGATGTCGCAGTTTGGTGAAGGTCATTCTATCCCCCGGTCATTTTCATTTACATCGGTAGCACCCATATACCTTGCAGAACTCACAACGAATTTGTCTGCACAAGGTCACACCAAAAAGGAATCAACAAAAGGAAATAGCTGCTTTCTACCAAATGGGACTCAGCTTGCAGCAAATCACCAGACAATTCAAAAGAATGAGAAAGGTCGAACGATAGTATTTGGAATTTAACGAGCGACACGCAACTAGAAAATGAATGGGTCGTCACAAAACTGACGAAATCCAACGAAGGTAGATTAATTCGTTTAGCCTCTAGTAACACACGCTTCCTGCCGTCAGTGAAGGCCTTGATCGAAGACAACATTTTGAAACGAACTTGTATGAAATACAAAAACGTGAAAAGCTACACTGTTCTCACACCACTACATAAAGAGCAACGCTTAATATGGGCTGAAACACGCGGAGCAAGAACAAACAAGTGAAAGATGTTTACTTTCATGACGAAGAAAGTAATTTGGATGAATCCGATGCTTGAAATTAGTACTGTCGTGATATAAGAAAAGAAGGGAGAATTTTTGGTCAAAGAAACGACGACAGCAGCTCAGTGATGGCTTGGAGAGCCGTCTCAGGCAACCGCCAAAGTGATCTAGTTATTACTGGAAGACACACTCGATTTCGTTGTGTATATTCGTACGTTGGAATCATTTTTCCTCTCACCACTAAATAGAAGAATGAAAAATAACACCATATTCCAACGTCATAATGCTTCTGTTCACTACTCATACACTACAAAATGTTGGTTGTTGTTCCGTGGGATCAAGGTCGTGCAGTGGCCAACCAGCAGTCCAAGCCTACACCCGATTGAGAAACTGTGGGGCATACTAGCCCACCAGATGTACAAGGATCCCCCATGGTCTACCAATCGAAGAGTGAATTGATAACCACCCTAAGCGAGAATTGAAGAATATTGACCAAGGGACAATCAGAGATCTTTTAAGAAATATGCCGGAAAGATCTATTGAGATCAGCAAGGAGAATGGTGGTTCCACACGATTTAAAGTAATAATTATGGAGGCCGAACTGAGGAGTGTCCTATACTTTTGTCACCTTATTTTACACGTTATCAGATTTAATTAGCTCATAATAAATCATTTTGTAGTGAAGTTTTATATTCTGCATGGCAATGGGCATTTGGTTTTTCTGACTAGTTATGGTTCCGTTAGGGAAGCGGGAATACGCAGAAAATTGAGGGAGGTCCTATGCTTTTGTCGCGCTCTGTATCTGCATCCCAGCGACTCCAACCCCTAGGAATCCAGGGCGCCCCACCGGAACTATAGCCTGCACGGTCACGTGAATTATTCAATCGATCGACCGGCAGAGCGAAGACATGACAACACCTTAAATTGTGAAAATGTAATCAAACCACATAGCTTTCAAGTCACAAATTCTACTCATTCTCATTAATGCAATGTTCAGTGAGGTGGAGGGGGGCTGCGTTAGTCACAAGCACATCACCATCACATATATATTTCCTGCGAAACTGACGTCAATCACTACCAGTTTTTTACACCCCACGAAGTCAACAACACACCAAAGAACATCCTCCCACAAACACTAGTAATGCACGTGAATGTCTAATGTGCACTTGTTGGTCATCTGATTCACGAGGAAATATCCGATGCTTTTCGTTTACGCAGACATCGATATGTGTAGGTACTTAATACACTCTGACCTTGAAAAGTGTAGAAAATGATTCATTGTCACTTCTTGAATATTATTTCGATCAAGCAACCAAGATTATTTTAAATTGAGATGCTCCAAAAGTCTGAAATGGCGGTAAATAGGATCGATCTGTGACATGCTTTTAAGGGACGTTTTGGGCAATTGACCAATCCTATCACAACAAAAGTCAATGGAAAAAAACTGACCTGAGGAAAACAAATTACAGACACTTATATTTCAAGAGTCATGGCAAGTTTTCTCTAAACGCTGAGCGAAAATCGTTACACTAGCTAGCTGCAACCATGGTCCCAGTTAGTAAAAGCGATAGTCGGTCTTTATGCTTTATTGAGAAGCAGGGGGGTGGGAATAAATTAGGACAAGTAAACGGTGTGTTTGCGAAATGATTCACCATGCAGCATGAATGCTCAACTTGCCATTTAGCTCCGTAGAAGTATCGTACAGTTGCTTGCTTCAGGGGCCATCAACTTCAGCGTATTTCTACTTAGCCGAACCGCGACTCAAACTCGAGTGTGCGATTGTGGGACGCTCACATAACAACCAGGTCGTCCTGATCGGCTTTCCACGGTGTGTTTCGTATCATCATGGAATGATTCAGTGTCCGTCCGCAAATGGCTTTTAGTGGTAAAATCCCGTCACCCACAAGCTGTTGATTCTTGTGACTAAGAGATGATTCTACATGAGGAACCCATTTCAGTAAGAAATTAAACCCTCTACAACTGAAAACCACATTTCCGCAACACGGATCGCTTCGATTCAGAGATCGACATATGCTTTCTTTGGATGACTCATTATCCAGATGACCGAATGTGTCTGCGTAGATTAACATAAGTGAAACGTGTCTATTCAAAAACGGAATTATGAATTCAGAAAACACATCTTTACACGACTATCCCGTGTTAGAGGATTAGTCGGCCCCCTGGATGATGTGAATCACCGTCGACCGTACATAGTGGCTGCATGCGAATGCAACGCAAATCGTCATCCAAGTTTCCTTCCAGTATCGCAGATCATGGAACGTAAGTAGTCCCGAGAGCTCCATATCTTTCTCGACGGTGCTCAACCCCGTTTTCAGTTGACACCAAAGATGACGCAGTCCACCCGTATATGGCGCAAGACAGAGTGTTTGTCTGAACAGTTCCGCGTCGAATCGTCGGAGTATGTGGCCGAACCACTGTAGGCGGCGGCTTTGGAGAAGGACGGAGAGTTGGTCAATGTCGCAGCACCGTCTCCTTGTTTTATCGTTTGATAGCATTTCTTGCCTGTTTGTATGAGGAATTCGGTGAAGACATCAGTCATTGAACACCTCCAACCTCCTGGTATCCTCAGCACACAGTGGTCTGGTCTCATACCTGCATATGAGCATGGGTCGGATAGCTGCACAGAAGCTGCGAATCCTCGTTCGAAGGCTGATTTTGCACCGTGACTATAGCATAAGTCAGAATTGAAGAAACGCTTTCCGTGCATTATCAATCGTGGATAGTACTTCGTCCTTCACCTGACCATTCAGAAGCAGAGTTGATCCTACATATCTCGATGATGGTACATACTCGACCACTTGACCACTGATGGACAACTGTTGAGCTGATGGCCCAGAGAAAGTTGAAAAAGTCTTCGGTTTCGCTGTATTGACTTCGAAACCAGTAGTCATCGAGAAGCAATCGAGTCGATTGAAGACTGGTTGAAGTGTGTCAGGAGAATCATTTAGCACGACAACATCGTCGGCAAATTTCAGCTCCGAGATATGCACCGCTGGACTCAATGGGATACCGGGGTAATCAGCCGAGGCTCTGTTCGTTGTCTAGCCAACTGTATGGTTGAACAACATCGGTGAGAAAGGATAGTCCTGTCTTACTCTGAAATTAGGTACAAAAATTGACGATTCTTCACCATACATTCGAACACGTGCACTAGTGGAGGCATGGAAATTTCTCAGGATCCTTGAGAATTTGGCTGAAATATCATCGAATTCTTCGGTAACCTGTAAACATTGGCGAATAACAAAGTGAAAAGCAGATCGGAAGTCACTGAAGCAGGCTACCATTGGCTGTTGGAACTTGTAATAGTACTTGGCGCAATGTGAAGATGCGAATGAGTCAAAAATAACAAGTCACTATTATCGGAAACGATCTCCATCTTCTGTGCCACTTCTGTCCTGTACATCTCACGACCAGCTCTAGTGAAGCGTGAGGCCTCTCACTGTAACCTTCGGCGTTTGGTGTTTTTTTACCAGTCGAGCTTCCTTTGTCATGGTTGACTGTTGCAAGGTGGTCGCTGAGATCCAGTCTTTCATATGTTTTCCAATTCTACCCATCTTCTTCAAAGCAGCCTCATTGATCACTGACTTCATCACCTTCCATTGTTCTTCAACGGAGGACCCACCTGTTTACACGCTAATTACAGTATCCAGTTGGATCGCGATAGCGTATGACCGAGGATTGCACTTTTCTGTAATTTCCAGAGCTGTGACGTTGAATCGGCTCGGTGGTGAGACTTTGGGGTGCGCACACACATGGATTTTTAAGACCGCACGTGCAAAGTCATTGTGCATACCATTGGTCTTTTCCGTTACTGTGTCGCGGTAAGCTTGGCAGTCCTCTACCGACGAAGTCCAATGGGACTGCACTAGAATATGGTAAGTTTGATGCGCTGTGTGATCATCGTTTGAGTACCAGATTAGCAAGTGTCTTCTGGGATGTTGGAAGCGCACGTTGCAGATGACTAATCTGTTAGCATTGATCGAATTCATTGGGCGGTTTCCATTCTTACAAGGTTTTTCATGTCCAAATTTTCCTAGGACATGGCTAGTCGGGTGAATCTGGAGATCTGTTCGTGTGTTCCAGTCACTGACGACGAAGAATATGCCACTTTTTGAAACGCGACTAATTAGATCTTATAATTTGTTGTAAAAATCATCGATTTTTTTCAGCCGCATTTGTGGTTTCCCAGGTATCAATCACTTACAGCCTTGTGTTGCTCCCCTGAAGCTTGGAAGGGCCAAATTCAAGAAAAGAAATCCCAAGGAATGAGGACGCTGTCGATCTTGGCTCAGTGCAAACGCCAATTATTTTGTCCGGACTTGTCTTCAGGCCCACCGTGTTATAGCCAATGAATTGTTGCTTCTCCCGGAATCTAAACACTCCACTCGCGGGAGCTGGATAGTCAAACGTTTGAAACGTTGTAATTGTGCGGTGCGTGCGCCCTTCGATTGGCATCGCTACGTTATTGTCTTGGCCCTGACTAAGCGGATTTATTATTCTTACCCTACTCATTGATCGCCGTTGTATGCCGCTCGTATTCTCCACTGGAATTTCTAGATACTAAAAACTATGTTGAGTGATCGATCGGAAAATTTCCTATGTATTCGACTACTATAAATCCGTACTAGTCTAAAACATAAAAACGTGCTGGTTGGTTAGTAACACTTAGCTCTGCAACCCCATCCAGAATGACTGTGCTGTCTGTGGTCGGGGCTAAAGTCCCTTCTCTGTTCTCGTAATTGTCGGATTTAACAAGTATTTTGCTGACACGGATTCCTGTTCACCCTTGTGCAGCACGTGGTTAGGAATCTTAGACAGATGAGAATGCTGACTGCACTCTGACTTGCATAGTCTGGATTTTATTGTTATTGTTAAGATAGGGTACTGAAGAACGAAAAATGTGGAGCTGGAGTGCTAACCTACGTCAACTCAGCACGGGGTGGTGGGCGTACCGCTCTTGTAAAATACTCTGCAAATGGTATTGATTGTCTATCTATTCAATGTTTCCTCAGATTTGTTCTTCGCAGAACTGTTTACCGAAAACCTATACGCCGTTTTTAACTTGTGTTGCCCAACTGAAACACTGTTCATCTCTGGTGGTGGGGTTGTCTCACCAAGGCTCAGAGCACTCGGAAGACAAAAGGAAATAACAGGAGGATTTCATGAATGATCGAGACAGAGATACAGCTTTTGGGTGCTTCGTTGGCCTAAGAGTTTCGGCAGACCAGGAATCCTAAGCTTCTTTGGAAAGTGAACTATCTTATTGCTACATGTATATATCCCTCCAATGACAGCCCTCCTTCACATTCTTGTTGTGTTTCTGAAGATTTTGAACTTTTCTCTACCGTAGACACTTTTGAAATTCTTCATAGCTCAAAAACGTCGTTGGCTGCTCGTCCTGATGGTCTTTCTCTAGGGATCCTCAAGTATGGTGTTGCTCAACTTGTCACACCGATCTGTACCCCGACTAATGAATCTATATCCAAATGTTCGATTACTGATCTGTGGCATCCAGTTACCATCATTCAATGTGCTAAGGGCTCCGAAGTCCCTGGTGAAGACAAACGGTTTCGCCCCATTGACTTCATATCTGCCGCCCTTAAGTTACCTGAATGTTCCAGCTGATCCTTTTCAGTTTGCTTATGAACCCGAAAGATCCACCCTTGAAGCTGTAGCCACCTTGGTCCATTCTATCACTCAATCTCTAGACAATTCTGAGAGACCTGTCCGCCGAGTATTCCTTGATTATTCTTCATCCTTCGATTCTTTACCCAGATCGTGAAGAGTCTGATCGTCTAGCTAAACTTCTTTCCGGGGTATCGAACTATTTTCATGATCGGGTTCGGCAATTTAAGGAAAGGCAAAAATTTCCAGACCACTTCCTAACATTTCCGGTGTGCTCCAGAGTACAGCGCTATCCCTCTTTCTATCTTCGACTAATATTGGCAATCTTCCGTTTTCTTCTCCATCCAACATATTTAAATACGTTGATAATGTTCTTTGTCAGGTTATTTCTAATTCCCCAGATTTCAGGGAATTCGATGAAACCCTATCTCGAATAGAATGTTTCTCTTCCCAATTGGATCTCAAACTGAATCCATCCAAATGCTTTGAATGTATTTCCAGTCTTTCTCACTCATTTTCCCCTACAGATCCTGTTACTTCGAATTCCAAACCCCTACCCAGAGTTAGTTCTGTCAAGTATCTGGGAGTCAGTCTAGGTAACAATCCATTATATACATCTCACACTCAGCACTGTGTCGGTAAACTGTCAAGCCTATCTTTTCAGATAAGAAAATTCAAGCAGTTTCGAACACCACCATCAATTGTATTCTAACTTATTTTTGAATATGTTATTCCGGCTTTATTGCAATGTTCACCCGTCATTTTTGCCGACCTTTTTGAAACAAGACTTCAGAACGATCAGCAATCATTAGCCACATTTCATCCCTCACATTCGCTTTTCTTTTGACTGAACTTGTCCATCAATCTATTGAGTCTTGTGTAGTCGTGGCGCACAAGATAATACAAGATCCAGCAAATCCATTACACCCTGACTTCTGTTTTCGTCGTTCTTACTCATCCAACGGATCTGAATTTCGGCACTTTTCTTCCAAAAGTACTGTATATAAGACTCCCTGTGCCCAAAATGACACGAGTACTGACCAACAAAGACAACAATAAAACGGAACTACTTTCCAAATTTGGTTGATATTTTCTTTTCTTTTATTTTTCACTGTTATTTACCTTTGGCCCCTCCATTTTGTTGTATACCTGGTGTACTTTATCCCTGTTTTATCGGAGCCCTTTTTGACTGAATTACAGGCCTTGTTGCTTGCAAAAACCTCCCGTACACATAGAAATACAAATTGTGCTACTTTGGTCACCTGCATCTAGTGACGCTCACGTATTCCAACAGGCAGCGTGCGTCGGTTTTTACAGTAGAGGATTTTGGCTCGCTGTCTCATCACCTCGACTGCTAGGGCATGAGGCGCGTCACTTATCGGGGAAGCCGAAGAGTGGTCATAGTGCTCATTTTCAGGATAGCTCATAGAGTCTTGGAAATTGTAATACCAAGTGGTGCCCCCCCCCCCGGCACTGTTCGGGGCTTTTGTGATACTCGGTAGCCCAGTCCGGCCTTTTTTGTTCGAGGATGCACCTCAAGCCTTTGCACGTCCAAGTGTAACCTGTGAAGCAGCAGGGAAAATGGGCAGATTTAGTGGCGGATCTCATGCGCCATGTCACAGTACAATCAACAGACTTATCTAGTATTTCAGAAGGGAAAAAGCTTCTCAGGCGAAGACCCATCAGGTCCTCGGGCACTGCCGCCGCTGGTTCACAGCCCCTTATTCAGTGAGCTTAATTCTGCTATGTTCACGACCAACCACGAGTTTAGTGACTGTTCCCCATCCGTGACCTATGGACGTATTCAGTAGCATGCAGCCCTGCTTGAGGTTGGTAAAACTCCGACCAGGTTCGTAGGTCCTATATCTTTATTCTAACATCCTACAAAAGATAAACGCACAAGTTAAGTTTTTTCTAACTTTTCGCTGTTCATGAACTGCATCCTCCAACCGCAATCTGACCTGAAGAACAAAGTCAACCTAAGGGATCAACCGGTGAGCATGTTTGGTGTATGTCTCAACCAACGGAACCTATTTAGATTAGACGTTTAGCCCAAAGAAAGTCCTCTGTTACCCAACATTCTTTACCTACAATAAACATTGCTGATGCGGTTTTCAAACTATAATCAAACACTAATTCAAAGGTACTGGTGCACAAATACTGATAGTCTCCAAGAGTTTTCCATTCATAATGGTCAAGCTTCTAAGCCACATAGAAGTGATGGTTTAATTGCGGCATTGTGCACTCCACTTCTGATGGCAAAAAGGATGCATCGTCGAAGCCGCGGACGGCTCAGATTCGTAAATGCCAAATGCGACAACAATTCATTCGATATTGGGCAACCAGATGAGATTTTTGGGATGGATTAAAAATAAATAAATACCTCTGCTAAGGTTTTCCCTTCCAGGACTAGGTTTGATTGTGGGATCAACAGTTTTCTAATCTGTCAAGATTGGCACAGTCTGCATTGTCAGGTCTGCTAAATCCAACTTCCTAATCTGTATCGTTTATTGATAATCAACAGATGTCAAAAAGAGACTCCACCATTCATGAGGTAGTACTGCCACAACACGGTTGACCACAAAAATTGCGCAAAGTTGGGCGATGGTAACAATTTTTTCCAAGCACTTGAAGATCTTCTATGGAATCTTCATTCCGTGTCTTCTAGGATGAATAGTGCAAAAACTCTGATCAACAGTATGGGAAAGCTAGGTGAGCGCTATTCCGCTAATCAACCGGGTTTTAAAACCCAATAATGACCAGAACCACGCTAACTGCCCGAATCTCAGTAACCGTTGATTTCGTGGGTCCTTTGTAGATTCAGATTATTTTTTTCATAGACATTCTTACCAAGTAATCCCTTGTTCGTATCATGAGTGGGCGAGGAAATAATGAGGAAGATGATCACTTTTCATTACCATCTTCTACTGTATTAGTGTACTACAAACCTTGGTATCTGATAGGAAGGACTGCTTCACACTCCTTGTAGAAAAAATGAAGCTACTGACCGCCCTGTTGTGCACGATTGAAAGGTTAAGCTGAATGCTCCCTTAATAATTTCGTGGTGTTGCTTTGTTCAAGAAGGAAAAGGTATATGGTGATCTGACGCCGAAATCTCATAGCAACTGATAGATTCAGTCCTAAGCAATTAGTTTTCGCCTAGGTTACCAATCGCGTGCCTATCCTAAACCTTCAATTCTCGTGCGCAGGCGAAACACCAAAGGTATCCTACTCACCACCGCAGATCTCGTCTACACAGGCATGACTCTCTCGTGGCCTAAACGAATACCATTCGCCTTGTCAACACGTAACTTCATTCTTCAAGTTTTCTTTCACTGATCGCACAGCTTATCTGAATATACATTAGCTGAAGATGAAATTCTACCTTTCGCACCACAACAATACAGCACATGCATACCATCGTCAGTCCGGGTGTATTCTGAATTCCGTTCTTAGCAGTTGGAGCACTGGACGAGCGATTCACGATAAACGACTTTCTAACTGCGTTACTAATTGAATCACTGCGCAATACCTAGTTAATAGATCAGAAATGTGGTAGCCGGTGCCGGATTTCTGTAGCTTGGCCCAGTGTGAGATCTTTCTGCTTAGATAACCTTGCTCCCTACACACAAACACATACACATCCGGATAGATGAAAGTCAACTCAAAAAGCGAGAGAGTTTCATAAATGAGCCAGCCTCCTTGCCTACAAAGGACTAGTTCAGAATTACAGCTACTTTTTAAAATGAGTCATTTTTCAGATTAAAATGAAATTCTACTCTCGCCTCGTGTTCCTCAGTGAATCATTTCCACTTCCCTTTTGTCTCTACGTCGTCCGAATTCAACAAAGTAGGTGCCGGGCTTGTTAGGTTAGTTTATTTCTTCAATCATATCGGCCGCTAAAAGAGAAACGACCAATACGACACGAGGAAATCAAAGAATTCCTTCCCGTCCGAAAGAGACTGCAGAGCACAAATGTCGAAGTTCAAGACCAAATGAGTGTGTTAGTGAGCGACTACACGGATTGGGGTCTAGGTGATTTGCTGAACTACGAGAGTCAGCTGCTTGGTCATGACCGATTCAACTATGTGGAAACGAAAAAAAGAACACAACTTCATGCGTAGTACGGATTGCGAAATTCAGGGACCTACCAATTCGACTAGCACCAAATTGAGTTTTACTAGATGTAACAAACTAAAACCGTGGACTACAAAATTCCAGTTAAACCAACTTGGTGGAAAGCACGGGCACATTAGGCTAAGGGGATACGGTACCACTCGTACGGGAAATCCATACATGGGACCACGTGTCCTCGTTCTGAAGGCTAGCCGTATTAAGTGAGGAAAGAGCTTTGCAGAAATCGCCGTGTGATTCCAAAAAGGGTTTATTCGTCCCTGCTCGCTCTATACGATTTGAATGAGAATATAGCTGTAAACCGACTGTTGAGTGCTAAAATATAGAGATCATTGAGTGCCGGGTACGTACACCTGATGAGAGGGGAAAACCACTAAATCGGTCTTGCGCTTCCGGGGGAAGTTTTATCCTGTTATCCAAATACAATACCACACTACTCACATCAAAAACAAGGCAAGTGAACCTGATAGACTCGCTTTGACCGAATACTATAAACTTCTTTGACCGCGGAGGAGAAATACTTCCGTGAGCAGAAAGTTCAAGTACTCACGTGACTTAAGAAGACTTACGAATACAAGCTACGAAACGATATAAATGACCCGAAGGTGATCATATTTGTGCATTGGACGTTTACCTATCAAATTGAGACAAACTTGCAAATGTCAGAATGATGGGTGGGCTGCAAGTGCATTGCTAGTGGCCTTTAAACAGTCACCTCACATTATATTCACAATGGCTCTGTTGTATTTAATAAGTGCCTTCTTTAATTATTATCATGTCTCTAAATACCCTACTTATGTATTGTGGCAGAATAAAAGCTATTATGTGTGTCTGGTAGTCACGTCACGTGGCAGAGACAAAGACCACCGATACAAACTGGCACATGGGGGTAAACTTCTAAGATGTTGAAAAAAAAGTGTCCCTGCAGGTAGCACGGAGTTGTAAGAATAATGGAAAAAGGGGTATTTTAAATAGACCTACATTAGAGCCATCTGAATTAATCATCTTGAAAAGCTTGAGAAGGTCTATTGACTAGAGGAACATCCAGTCCACCTTACGGCTTCGGTGAATACCAAGCAGATGGAACAAGACTTCACTTGTCTGAATGACTGACACGATATGCATCTAGCCGTGAATCTTACAGTATGAGACACAAGGTGACAAGATAAAAGGACGATAATTTCAATTTCCTCCTAATAGGACTGTGTGGTGATTCAGTGACCATCACACGTGATACGACCAGGTACAGCTTCGCCGAGGACAGGTACAGAAAAGCTCATTGTGATTGGTCAACTTACAATCTACCAATTATTTTCTTTGGTTTAACATATTTTTACAAACCAGTTCCACAATACAATTAACGTGCTATTCCAGAGCCTTGGTGTTCTTGCCACTTTGGTTTGCGCAGTTCTGGGTGGGAGTGACTTCAGTACGTCCTATCAGTTCGGATATTGCGACCATTACAGACAGGTCATCAATTTACTGTGACGCAGGTATTCAAATCAGCTTTTCGTGATCTACCACCACTTCCCCCACCCCCACCTCCATGCCCGACCAAAGAATGCATCAAACAAGGCCGATATGTTGTTTTCGATGACCGTGGATTTGAAGGAACAGTTTAGTTGGCTTGAACTTGTTCGGTTCATATTCACCAGGGGAAATTTTGAGTGGAGCAATGCAGTATTTCGGCCGTGACCAAAAGTGTCTAAATGACTAATCTCATAGTGGTCCCTGAACTTGCCGGAAATACTTCATCTCTCTATCGCCTCTCGTTTGTTGCCATCGTGTGAATCGTATGTCATCAACGGGAACCCGCATCTGTGACAGACATTGCTTAGAATCTTCCCGTAAATGACAACACATTCATTTTGATTGTTCCTGTAGAACACTGTGTCCGAACAAGTATCGGTTGACAAACAAAATCCAGAGAGTTTGACTTGGGTGATTGTTATCTGCAGTGTGACAAAACTACGTATGTCTAAAGAGCGTTACATCTAACCAAAGGGGAAACTTTCCAGTGAATTACCATAGGTTATTCAGATGAAGGATGGAATAGAGTAGGTTGATTCAACTTTCGGTCGACTTGAAGCCAGCATTGAGAACCCAATAAAGGTAGTCACGGTATGTAATCACAAAGCAATTCAAACAGCATCTCAAATTGTCTTAGTTAACAAATTAATTTGCCTGATCAGCAAGGAGAATTGGACGGCTGATGGAAACTTGACTTGTGATTTTAAAAAATCCCGGAGAAGATCATTCCAATGATAAAGAGGATGATATGGGCCGCGTCAAATCCTAATCTGGAACGGATGTTATCAACGACAACGTGAACGATACCGAATTCATCAGACTCATAAAACTACAATTTCCATTCTGTCAAGTCACATGTTCTCCTGGAAGACTACTTTGCTGCCAGGTGTTTTATGTTGTGTCACTGTAGCTAGGATAAACCCTTGTTTGATCACAAACGATCTCGTTCCAATAACTCACAGCACAGTGAGTATATGGGGTGTTGTTCCTTGTACACAGTTGTTGCACAACACGCATTGGTCCAACTGGTATGGCCGACCAAGTCTTCTAATTGGCCAGTGTTTGAGCTAAACACCACTTCGTAGGATTCATCTCTCATTCTATTGATCCAAGCTGTCGATCCGTTGTCCTGTTGCTCATGATTTCATTGTCTCAAGCCTTAATTTCGATAATGGACAGGCTGTGCTTGCGCATCCCATAAGTCACTGTGATGGCGCTGATGTGCTAGGAAGGACAGATTGCGTGCTGGCTACATATCAACCACTACAATTGTAACAAGGAAGACAACACACGGCGGGATACCCGTACTTCAACGGCCAAACAAGTCAAGTCATGAAACACATACAATCGTTTATACTGGCCCTTTTCCAGACTGCGCGGCACCAAGATTGTTATTGCCGCTGCTTGAGCACTTCGGCTGCATTCTGGCCAGTTGCCCCTGACCGATGACTTGATTCTCTTGGGCGTCATTTCCCTTCGGTTGGACCGATTGTCTCAGTTGACGGATCGGTCGGAAGCCCCTCACCTTGGCTATCTTACTAGTTGCCGGAAATCCCGCTGCTTCCTCTCTGGTAGTCCGTATGCCTCCTTTTGCCTGCTTCGGGAAGCCTCCGATATATTCGCCGCCTGCTATTCCGTCTGTGGCCGTCGTTTGGTTCGTCAGTTCGCCTTGATATTCACGTCGTTCCCTCGCCACAGCATTCGCCTTTACACAATGACACAAGGAAAGATGACGTGGCGCGTGCCATAGATGGTTGCATACTTAATAGCGATAGACATATCCACTGACTAGCTGTCATCTTTTACGGCAGAAAAATCAAGGGTGCTTTAAAGATTCCATTTTTACGAATGCCTCCTAGAATCCCCGAGGTGGTTATTTTTTTGGAATTCTTATTCACTTTTGGAGAAATAAATTGTTGCACTTGTTCATTATGGAACATTGAGTGCGAAAAAAGCTTATGTAAAGCAGCACGGGGAGACTAGCTGTCTCTTAAATATCTGTTGTTTTTTCTTTCTAGTTCACGTGCTCTTACATTTCTGGGTCGAGAGTGTGCACAAAATAATGAATTCATTTGATTTATTTCCATTTGATCGTCACAAGATAAAGGATGACCTGGTAGAGTTTTGTATTTACTGGTCACGAAGTGGTCGGTGTACCTAACATACGAAATTTGTTATAGTGTACAACATTGCCTTTTTTCGTTTATTTACTGCATACTTACGCATAATTACAGTTGAAGGGGTTACTCCCGTAGTCTGGGTGGTGCACTGGTCTTCATGAGATAATCTTCGACCTTGGATTTGTTACTTAGAATGGGGAACCACATAAGGTCCCATTGGGTCAGCTGTGGTAACTACCTGGGCAACAGTGGACTGGGGTCTACAAGAAACGTGACCGGTGGTGGAGAGATAGATTAGCTCCAAAACGAGCGATTTTCAGCGAGTTTTATAACACCTGTATTAAGGAGAAATTTCGAATGATACTGCCCTTAATGAAGTGATGATTATTCCACTCCCGTGGGTCATTTTACCGAAAGAACAGGAGTTCAAGCGGTGATACGGATTTTTACGGCATGTCAGAATGAGGAAATTTTTCCAGGTGTACGTGATCATTTATCATATCTTATCCACGCCGTTCTTTCTTATCACCTCCTTGTTATCCGGTTGAACTTGGCCTTACGGATTCAACAAGCTTTTAATGTTACTTCTTTGTCAAGTGTTTAGGGGGAATATGAGCCCCTCATACCATTATAGCGATTCTACGCTTGGTTCGATCTGCCCTTTTTACTAGTTCGGTCTTCTTATGCCAGTAAAAGCTGAGGAGCGATGGCGTGTCACCTGTTCTTCTGAAAAATATTCTCCAGGATAATCAGTACAATTCTTTTACCAGTCAAATATCAGTAGTTCACGAGTTGGACGAGTTCCATAAATCTTGATAATGAATTGATCTCTCAACTGTTATCAATATGAGATTGCACCAACCACCTGGCGCGTGCTCACCTAGAACCAGACAAAAGTCTGCGTGAGAGGCATAAAATGGAGGATTTATTCTAATAATCACTAAACAAACACCATCATAAAGTAGACAATTACGCATTGATTGACCATCGAATCAGAATTGATGATTTTGTGTTTCAAACCACCGCGTAAGAAAGCAGTAATGAAAAATCCATGGTCTCCTCTCTCTCGTTGGTTGATCCCAAGAAGAATAAAACAATCTAGTTACAAACATCTGAAATAAAAAAATGAATAAAATGGTAGGTACTGACAACTGTGCAATTTTATCGTGTGGGAATTGGTTATTTGCTTCTCAGTGGCGTTCACGTTTCGTATGCTATTTTCTATCCGGAACCGATTCGTAGCCAACCTCCAAGTAGTCCCGTTCCAAGGCTGCAAGGTCTTCTCGAGCCTCATTGAATTCGTCTTCCGGCATACCCTCTCCAACGTACCAGTGTACAAAGGCCCGTTTACGATACATTAAATCAAAATGGCGATCTAGACGAGCCCAAGACTTTCGTATTGCTGTCGAATTGCTCAGCATGGTTACGGCTCTGCGCACTTTGGCCAAATCTCCACCAGGCACAACAGCCGGTGGTTGATAACTAATACCAACTTTGAAACCTGTTGGGCACCAGTCAACAAAATGCACAGTTCGCTTGGTTTTTATATTCGCGAGAGCTGAGTTGACATCGTTCGGTGACACATCACCACGGTAGAGTAGACAACAAGCCATGTATTTTCCGTCGCAAGGATCACATTTAACCATCTGATTGGCCGGTTCAAAACACGCCGTGGTCAGCTGACCCACAGTCAATTGTTCGTGATAGGCTTTTTCCGCGGACAGCACAGGCGCATTAGCTGTCATGGGGAAGTGAATCCGTGGGTAGGGGACCAAATTGGTTTGAAATTCCGTCAAGTCCACGTTGATCGAACCCTCGAATCGAAGTGAGGCTGTGATTGCACTGACCACGTGACAAATAAGGCGATTCAGGTTGGTAAATGTTGGCCTTTCTACGTCCAAATTTCGCCTGGAAGGTCAGAATTTCGACAGAGTTCAACAGCAAGATGGATTATTCACATTCAGGGAGGGAAAAATACGCAAATGGAGGAATTAAAAAACTTCTGCATTGACAACAGACATTTCGCTCCATAGCTAAATTTTAAAAAGCTGAGTGGATCTTTTCGATCCGACTATCAGATCCTTCCCACTGGCAAACTTCCAGTGTGGTACTAATCGATATTAATAAAATAACTCAGGTCTTTGTGTTCATTTTGGTTTATGAGGACAACCGATAGTTTTATTCCTCGGTCCGTTATGGTGCAGTTATCGGTTCCCAAAATGTTAGCAGTATTTTTCCCCGTTTTTGCAGATTTCTTAACAACTGAACTACAAGCAACACAGAATTCCGAGCATTACTCCCCTAAATGACCCCTGTTCATCCATGGAAATCCTTAAACTCCCAAGCATTCCGAATTCCGATTTACACATAGCACCAAACAGACGCGGGAAAAATCATTTTCTGTCCCGAAATGATTCAAACAAATCAGTCATCAGTATTTCAAATACCGCACTGCTTGAACTACTCCAGTCTAGTAGCGGAAAGATGCTAGCCGGGTTCGAGTGTCCAAAGGGGCGGTCAGTGGGTTAGCGCTATTGATGGTTAGTATAAAGCCAAATATTATATTTTGTACAGTGCTTCTATGATCCCCAAAAAAGCGTGAAGGTTTCACGCGTTTTGATGATAGTCTTTACTAGTCTTATGAAGAAAGATCTCAAGGCAATCCACATTGGATTTCTGACTATCATCTCCGCTAATTTGATCCATTGTACACTGTTCTCACTGATCCTGTTAATTCCTTATTCACTGACTTGCCCCCTGTTGTTCAAGTCATCACAGTCGGTCAGATTTTCGACTCGTTTCTTCAACCGTTGATTTCTACCTGGTCTGTGTGTTTCACAGCAAGAGGTGCGACGGAATTTTTCCCGCGTTGTGTCACTTTCTCGGGTCATTCGCTGAGGTGACAGGTGCAAGAACTTTTCTTTGCTAAAGTATATCTGCTTCGGTACAGCAGTCACTACTAATTTCCACTCGGCGTTGTTTAATGAGAACCATTGCGGATCTCACTATGCCTGATGTGATTTCTTAACTAGCAACTCTATCATCTGTGATGCAGCTTCCGAGGTGTAACTGGATACTCATGCTCTTGCCAGTGTTGTAGAACCACTTTGCACTTGCGTGGGTAGGTACTTACCGTACTTGCATATGTCAATCGAGAAGCCGTTCCGAGCGTATTGTGTGGCAATTTTATTGAAGTACTCCATGTCCGAAATTCTCTTCCGTAGAAGGGATTTAAATGCGCCGTTTGCTTTGCCGAACGACGGGCACTGCAACGGACTCGATGGAAGTGTGTAAGAGAGAACCGTGATATAAGACAACTTTGTGTGATGGTATGGCCTGACACATCGTTCTATAGACGGTTTAGTTTCCCTGGCAGACAGTGCGTCAGCACCGGCCCCGTGACGAGACCTCGAAAGCAAGATGGCATGAATCGATAGATGAGAGACGAATCCCGCCAGCCGCATTTAAGCCTCAGGGCGTGGACACCCACACCAGTCGGACCAATGCGCTGTACGCAATGTGTGGGTACATGGACTGAAAATCCATATATTTCTTGTTTTTCACAAAGAAAACTAGATAGTTCGCAGGCAGAGTGGAGTTCTCACTCCAGTTAGTGGGACGGCTCAGAACACTATGGTCTACTGCAATGGAGACAACAAAATGTGCTGAAAGGTGGTCAGGTGCCACAAAACGGCCTGGATTAAGATGGCGCAACTCTTTGGAGTTCAAAAAAAACTTGCAAGGTACTCCGCTGCTCAGAAAATCCGTTTGTTAGTGTTCTATCGACGGAGTGGGAAGCCATGTAAATGCTTAGAAGCGCAGTGATGGTTGGTCTTTGGAAAACATGATAGTACTCAAACATCGTGAGGTTGAGGAGTTGATCGATGAGTTCACTGCTGGCGCAATACCCAGCCTTCTATTGTTCACACGTTTGTGGAACCTCCACTGGTTGAGCGAACTTCGCAGTCTTGAACGCTTTCACCTTTTGCAGCCCATTAAAATCGTGGACGAGAAGCGCATCACGCATTTTAGATATGATTTGGCCAGCGACCAAGCTATTTTTCGAGTGCCTTAGTTTTTGTATGGAATGATTTGTCTCACAACATAAACGCCCCCAACTCAAAACCGAACATCCAGGGAGCCAATGAATAATCCTTTCAACTAACTTGATGGGATCATCGGTAAGGATGATTTGCGAGTCCCTTTCGCGATAATCGTGATAATCCGTTTGCTCTCTGAACTAGGTGGTCCTGCTGGAAGCCAAATGGCGCAACAACAACAACAACAACAACAACAACAACAACAACAACAACAACAACAACAACAACAACAACAACAACAACAACAACAACAAATACCACTCACCTGCACCTATCTAATCCACTGTCAAGTAATTTCCAACTGAAAATTTCATATGATTCTAACACGGATATCCATCCTGTGCAACAGAGCTGTTTACTTCACACGGTACAAAAGGACCGTACACAGCATAACATGTAGGATGTATTCCTTTGCGAAGCATTAATCGTGAATGTATGGGCTGACATCGTCCACAGACAGCCTAGTCTCACTGTCAGACAGCACTTCAGCGACTGTCTCGAATCCCGGTCGAAGCTTGAGTCAGTGGAAACCCTAACGGAAGGACAGTGGATCGATAAGGCGAGAAAGAATTCCTATCCAACGGTGGTTGACCGTTTGACCCCCCAATTGGTTTGTGGTGAAACGACGGGTGAGAGAGGCTCTTCGCCGTATATGAAACAATATGTTCTCAGCTAATAAAGGAGATAATAAAAGGAGAACGGTCAAAAGCGAAAGTCTTCTTACAAGAGCTGGTGGGATGGACAAGAAAGCAAATAAAACCTGACTTCCGGAGGTACATGAACTTCAGTTTTATTAACTTGGATAGATGATATGATGAAGCAAATGTCAAGTTGCTGGTCTCGGTCAGTTACCCACCCAAGCACTGATGCCACTCACACTCCACAACAACATAATCGCTATGGGCTGGGAAAATCGATTTCAAATTGTTTACCCATCCAACTCATTGTGGTATATGGATTGTAACCGTATTGATACAGTAGAATGTTTCCTGTGGATTAAACACTTAGTCCACCAGCTAAATGCACACTCATGCACCCATCGATAACTTCCGTAGCTAAAGAAAAAGTGAACTGTAAAAAACACTAAGTCACCTATCGTCAGCTAGTGAGAATCGGAACGCAACCGGCCTAGATGGATCGAGAATCAGTGCCCGAGGAGTGGATGATTAGGTCAACGTGATTATGGCATCGGTGAACAAGTCCAGTTGGAAGTGAAGCGCGTTGGTAGCTTTGGCTACTAAAGTCTACGGAAGAGTATCACAAATAATTTCACCTCAAAAATAAGATTAACTCCAGTAGAAAGATGGATTTTTGAACTGCCATCCATGCCGTGCCTGTGAGCATACTGCTGTACTACTTATACGCCATCCGTGGTTCGTTTGAAATCAGGGCTTGGCCATCTTCCCTAGACGGACGCTTTCGCCACCATCCCTTATACATAACCAGTTCCTGGCCCCGATGTAAAATTTCACACTTATTTCTTTTCATATGTTTACCAGTGATTAAAAAGAAGGTATGTCAACCAAAGAAATTTCCTTTATTGTATCACCTCACATACTGTACGGACAGAGCATCTTACCATTGCCATTGTTCTGTAGAGAGAAGTCAGTGGGAAACCCGCGCACTGTCCTCTGGTACCAAAAATGGAACATGTGATGGATCGTGAGATAGAAAACGATTTCATTACCAGCGTGGTGCACTCTAGGCCGACTATGACTGAGAAACATCCGGAAGAATGAAGGCAGACCCAAGGGTAGCAAATGTATCTGAAAGTTGTTTTTACTTATACGTGAGTTACTTAAATATAATTAAACCTTGTTTGATTTTCGCTCAGAGGTTCATATTCCGTCATGTTTGTGGCCTGCTGGTGGTGGAAGAAAATGGGTTTTCGTCTGAAATCTGAGAATAATTACTCGCCTTATTGAAGCAGACCACAAGGTTTATTATCCTTGAACCTCCTAACAACCTGCAAATTATTGTTGATATACAATTACATAATTTGCCTTTATACTGTCGTATGCGAGAACAAAATGTGCACATAAGCGCCTTTTTGCATGAGTTTCGAGTTGGCCTGTATGTAAGTCTCTGAGCGAGATGTAGAAAAGAAATGGCTTCGCACGACCAGATTTTTACTTGTCTGTGGAAACATCCAGTGATCTGAAGTTAAATCAATGCATTTTTTGTGAACTAGTGCGATGAGAAAACTCTAGACACGTTGTTCGGCTCCTGAAGCTTGGTACTGGCTACTGTGGGCGACAAGTCTAATCAATACCTTCTAGCCATTTTAATACAACCGGTTTACTTTTGCCCTTCACATAAGCATTCTGCTGAGATATCACATGTCAGAGATGATTCGGCTGCCCTGGGAGGCACAAATGTATATCTAACTAATCAGATCACACATTGATGTTCCCGCCTACAGTTGCACACTCTCTTTGAAGTCGCGCTGCTCATTGCAAATGTGAGGAAGGATAGGTTGGCTTATAACTGAAAATCAACCACGAGAAGAGGGATCATCTCTAACTCAACTGGGACGGGATTAGCACGGTTCTCAATTATCGAATTATATTGGTTAGTCCTGGACAGTATAGAAAATTCGTTCTTCAAGCAGAATCAATTTTTCCCCCGACGTTGAGGAAGGGTCCGATGTTCACCTTGTACCATCGTAACTTTATGGCGAGGCAATTCGAGAATTTCCGTTGTCGCATGAATGAAAGAAGTACAAGAAGAGTGAATTATTTGTCTCTCCGGGAGAAAGATCATAGCAGTTGGTGGGAGACTATCGGTAGATGCATCACCGGTAGACGGCATGGGTCATCTAAACGACAGCACGTATTCAGCCGTCCAGAAATGAAGGCAAGGTTAGACTCAACGAAGCAGATCTATCACTTGACGAACAGACAGTACGTCATCGCTTGTCTAAAACAGAGAACAACATTAGAGCCAGTGAAGGGGAGTGATGGCCCAGTCCATGGCCAACAGTTGCCTGAACCACCCGGAGTCAAATCAACCAGTCGGATGGTAATCAGACCAACCGGCCAGAAGAGTGGCTTAGAAATTTCAGTGAACCAACAGGTTTTCATGCATGGGTTGACTATGGTCAACACACACGTATCAACAATCTATTATGTAACAATAAAGTGGGATGGTTCAGAACCTGAGTCTTCTTCCTAAAACTTGGTAGTCTCAAAACAGTTCATATCTCTCCTAGGACGTTTTTACGTGAATTCTTCCGAAGCTGATATATGTGCGTTCACATTCTTAACAAAGAAGCAGAATCAGTGTTTATCGGGAAGTTTACACTAAACTGGATTAATGTTATCTCTTTAGATCTCACTACTGCATCCAGCACTTCATCGGACACATCATAAAAACACGAACCGGTAACAAGAAGGGCATAGCTTCTCTTTGAAAGTGTCAAGTTCATCGTTCTGACTGTAAAAAGACGGTAGTTGAGAAGGGAAATGAATTAAAAAACGAACTCAGACACAACCATTATCTGCGTCATTCTTGCACTAGCTACCTTACCTTGGCTATGGATGAAATTCTTCTCAATCCCCAAACGTTCCATTTTAGCACCCAAATGAAGGAATGACGAAAAGTAAGGTACAACAAAGACACTCATACGGGCAGTTATATTCCTGAAAGAATTAAAATAACACCGGTAAAATCAAGGGAGAAAAGTAAATTAGCCCACTTACCGACAGATTCCATAGATAGCCTCATTGTCAAACAGAAACGTACAGTCACTGTGTTCCAACGTGGCATGTGTCATCAGGACGGAATTATACGGTTCCACAATCACCGTGGAGATACGTGGAGCTGGATAGATGGCGAATTGTAATTTAGCACGTTTTCCATAGTCCCGACTGAGGCGTTGCATCACACTACTGGCAAATCCGGATCCTGTTCCGCCTCCGAATGATTGAAAGATGAGAAATCCTTGCATGGATTCACATTGTTCCACCACACGGCGAATTTGATCACAAACTAGTGCTAACATTTCCGCACTTTTGGTGTATCGACCACGTGCGAAGTTGTTTGCGGCGTCCTCTTTGCCACTGATCAGCTGACCGGGATGAAATAGCTGACGATAGGTTCCGGTTCGAACCTCGTCTGCCAAGCATTGTCAATCGGGAAGGAAAATGAGAGCAGGGGAGTTACATTTCAGAAATCACAGTGCGTAAGCGCTTGCACATACTGATAGTCCAATAGTGTTCGATGAAATTGGCGGTTAATTGCTAATAGATTGAGGATTCATGGGGTAATATCATTGCTTCATCTGCTGACTGAATGTGGACTCTTGTCTATGCAAATGACAGGCCAAATGCAAATATCATAGAAGTAAAACCAGATCATTGCTGAGCAGTTTCATTTTATTTATTTTTTTTCGTAATCAACGGCCGTCCCCGTAGTAGTGTAACGGCCAGGCTGTAAGCCGTCGTATTGTTGTTCGACTAATGTGAGTGTCGCTGCCTGTTGATACACTTACTGAGCTTCGGTTCATGGAGTTTTCTTTCCTTTGTGTTTTGCAGATCGAACAAGCTCAACCCCCCGGCGGAAGATCACTGCAGCTCGCGTGTCACAAAAGCAGTAGTACGGCCAAGTATGCATGCTACTTACTGCATAAGTAAGCAGTTAATTTCTCATAATACAATTATACATAATTGTGGAGCAATAATGAACGTGACTACGATAGATAGACTGAAAGCAATGAGATGAAACAGGGAATACCAACCAACATGATTATATCCCCTCCCCTCCCCCCCAGATAACTACAATGTTCAAGTGGACTGGACAGCTTTTATGCAAATAAGCATTATTGTTAGAGTTATTTGATATTAACCGTATTTAAACAAGTGACATGAAGTTGGTTATGCTTTCGCCCGGCACTTCTTGTGGATCATAAATGTAGCAGCAGTACAAAAAACATGAATTACAAATGGTCTCTTTTTTTCAAAGTTTGTAGGAAGAACATTGAACACATGAGTGTTTGCTGCTCTGAGGATGCTGTGAGATATCTCTTGGTTGACGAATGTCGTTCACTGTCCTCCGTTGAAGTATACGTACTCACGAGTTGTGGTCAAAGCAAAAAGGTATTTACAAAGAAGCACAAATGGAATTTTGTTGGCTGACTGTCCTTTGGACTCCACCTTTCAAGCACAAACCTCAGGTCATCCAAACTAACCCCGCACTCAGAAGCACCACACTCGAGTTTCAGTCTTGTTAGAGCTCCCCCAAAATGCATATCCTTCTGCGCATTCACTTGAAGTTAACGGGACAATTATCGTGTCTTCATTCGAAGCTGTCAGGCATTGCTGACTGTCACAGAGGACGACTTCTGAACAAACATATCCCGGTGATTCGGATCAGATTGCACGGGAGGAGGCTGGCGAGGTGAAATGGCCCGGGTTCAAACTTGAGTGCCGTGGAGGATATGCATCACTGATGAACTCTGATAAGAGCGAAACTGGAGTCTTGAGCTTCTAAGAGCAGGGTTGGTTGGATGACCAGAGGTTTGTGCGTGAAAGGTGGAGTCCAAAAGATAGTCAACCAACAAAGTATCATCAAGTCCAGACACTACTCGCAAGTAATTGAGAGATAGACAATTGAAATTACTTTTCTAAAAGCTGCTCTATGTGAAATGATGATGCAAAAAAGGTCTCTGGTTGATACACGATGTGTTCTTTAGGATATAAAAGATAAATTTACAGTTTCCTGTTTTATCTCTATCAAGGTATATACTCGTCAACAACAATGCAACTGATGGATATCTTACAACACGGTCGTTGCACTCGTCAAAACAACGCTCAAGCCGATGTTCTCTCACGGTACACACACGTTGATTTCTCTACTTCCACAGCTCACCCCTGAACACACACACATTTTCATTTTCTTCGGGAACTGCATACGGCCTTACTTACGGTATTGTCTCTGAGAGAATTCCTGTTCCTATTCTTTCGCATCCCTTTTTGCCTAATATCCAAGTCTCACCGAATCCGCTTCCACCAGCTGACGTTGTTCTTCGCCGCAGGCATCCTTCTAAACTAGCTACATTTAATGCGCGAACGGCGATGGGCATAAGAAAACGGACGTGTTTAGCTCGTACCCTGGAGCATGTTGTATTCAAGAGAATAGCATCCAAGACTCCAGTTTGTTCGTTCGAATAACGCCTCCATCCAATCCTTCTGTAAAGTTTCACTTGCGCTTGTCTGGGGGGTCTGTTTCGACAGATTCACCTTCTGAGGCGGAGATCCGCAAGGAAACTCATGCCTTTTGGACCTCACAAAGCACCGGGCTCCGATGGCCTTTCCCCATCTCTATTCAAAGATGGTAGAATGGAGCTTGTTAGAGAACTTCAAGCTTTGTTCTGCTAGATCTGGCATTCTGAGAAATTCCGTCTTTGTGGGGGCAACAGATCTTTGTCTCCATCTTCGTGAAGGGCTCGCACAGTGACTGTGCCAACCATAAAGGCATAAGCCTAATCCCGATAGCGTCTAGGATTCTAGCATCTGTCATTCTTCGTAGGTTGTACAACACGTGTGACGAGCGAATTCGCGAGGAACAGGCTGGGTTTCGCATCGGTGGTGGAAGCATTGGTCAAGTCTTCACCCTCCGACAGCTGTTAGAGCACCGTTACCCCTTCCGAAGGCCAAGGATCGTTGTCTTTCAAGATATTCGAGGGGCCTTCGACTCTGTCGTTAGGTCTGCACTGTGGCACTGCTTGGTAAGGAATGGTGTACCAGAGAAGTATGTATCGACCCTCAAATAGTTGTATCGTCATACATCAGATAAGGTAAGGGCTTATGACCAGCTTTCTCCACTTCTTTCCGTCTCCAGTGGAGTACGAAAAGGCTGCCTTATACCCCCGTTTCTTCCAAATTCGCTATACAGGATGTCCCACAGGACGCTTTGTCTGGTCTTCCAATCGGTGAGGTTGAAGTCCTCTCAGGGAACTGAGTTTTGACTAACAGTACGCCAATGATATCGCCTTGCTGAGAGACAGAGCACAGGCTATTCAACACTCATTTGACAACTTGGCGATTAAGGCATCCTGATAAGGCACGTGCTTGATGCTTTCAAAGTGCAAGGTACTTGTTCAATACTGGCAGGAGCCTGAGCGTGCACCCACCCTTAGTGGTGATCGAATAAAGGTAGTCAATAGCTTTGAGTACCTAGGGAGCATGATCACAGCTGTTGGTAGTATTGGGGAGGAGATCAGTTCATGAATAGCGAGAGATAGAGCAGCTTTCGCGAACCTGCGTCATCTGTGGTGTTGCCATGACATCCGGCTTTTCTCCAAGGGTAGGTTATATAGTGCCACAGTTCGTAGTGTCTTTCCTTACGGTTGCGAGACCTGGTCCCTCCGCGTTGAGGATGCTCGGCGATTTTCTGTATTCGACCACCGGTGTTTTCGAAACATTGCTCCTGTCTGGTGGGAACACCAGGTGGTCAATGACGACGTTTATCCTCGTGTGTTCGATGCTGGTAGTCGCTTTCTGATCGGGGTTACCGCTCTACGCTGCCTCCTATGGGTTGGGCATTATCGCATATGCCTACCTACCGTTTACCCTTTAGAGCTCTTTTTGCAAGTTCTGGAAAAGGCTGGAAGAAGCGACACGACTGTCGGGCTTTGACTTGGCTCATGGCATGAAGAAATTAGCTTCTTCTTTGACTTTGATTGAGGCTTCTCGCCTTTCTGGTTGGAGCCCAAGAGATGAGGATTGCCGTGGGTTAGAGACGATGAGAGATATGGCTCGGAACCCAATCTAGAGGCGCGAATGCTGTATGGCCTGTCTGCTGACTTCCCGTTCCACATCAGCTATTGGAAACCAAATAAATTTACAAAACTCGTACGGTGAAAATATTAAAAAACTGCTTTCATTATATATATATATATATATATATATATATATATATATATATATATATATATATATATATGCATTCGTGCACTATATGATTAGATAGTCTTGCATCTGAATAGGCCTACAAATCACCATGCTGGATCGAGCCCCTGATCCACGGAGAGGTAGACTATCAAGCAGATCGCTCCACGCATCAAATTGTTTGGAATATTTTGGTCATACGTGTTACGAAACTCGTTTTTACTGTTCATTATAACGTGAGTAATCGATCTCTTGCAATCGCAAATAATACTTGTCGGCACCAATCTCCGCGGATCTCTTTTGTTGATGCGATTAAACTCTCTGGGCTAATTCCAAAGTAGATCCCAGATTAGCTGAAAGCTAACTCTGTGATCGTGTAAAAAATGCATCGGATATCCCAAAAAATCGCATGAGTAAGTTTATACATTGATTGGTTTGTATTGTAAGTAGTCGAATTTCATTATATGGCATGATCATGAATCGCTTTACGTGAAGATCATTCACGATCTTTCAAAAAAGTCTTTTTGTATTGTATCTTAGTAGTGCCGAGAATCTGTGCCGGGATTGTATTGCACGCGATAGTTGCGGACGCCAGTTTTTTGTAGCTGGATGGCTGGTGAATATGGAGACCGCTACTTGTAAATAACCATACAAGCTCACATTCAGTCGCCTCATAGGTCTGAGCGATGTAAGAATGACTACATCCAGGCCCTGGGATGGAGACCAAAGCACTAACGGTGAATCATGATTAATTCAAATACCATTGTGAATAAGAATTGATCTAGGAAAGATGCCTGGTAGCATACCGGCGACTGAATCGTCCGAAGTTCGTACTGGCGAGGAATGAGCGATTATTAGAGCACAAGGCCAGGATCATCTTACGGTTATCTGAAAGACAGGAATCCTGCCCAAAAGGGCCTCCTCAATGCACCTCATTCGATGACAGCCGACTAGTTTTAGCATTTATATCCTTTGCTAAATGATATTATCAGACCGGTTTGCTTTATGCTGGAGGCTATACAGTTTCCGACAGAAATTTTATTTAACTGCTTCTGGGCTACCATCTGTGAGCCGGCCCAAGAAAAGAATTATGTTTGTTGGGGTGGCGACTATTCACCTTGCATGAACCTCTAAGTCTTACTTTTCCCAATCGACTGTCGAGTGGAATCCAACCTAGCAACTCTGCATGGACCCTAACACTCAGGACGACGACATCGCCCAGATGGCCAGATATTGCAGCCACAGGGTCCCTAGAAAAGAGCCGGCAAACCCTAGTAAGACGATTTGGAAGAGGACATCAATCGATGATAGAGCTAGCGTCTTGAATGCGAAATAGCTGGAGACAACACAACAACACAGAGTACTGCCAAAACCTACCTGTTGCCGTAAACGCATCAGTGCTCGCAATTTTAGCGTAGGTAAATTAAATGGGAATCTAGGACGAAGAAGACCATCCGCAGGATTTTCTTATTTGGGGGTCTTCGGATATTAGTCATGGCAGAGGGAACAGAAATTAGGTCTAGACCTCTGCCAGGGTATCAGAGGCTAGTACAAGCTGCCAGGACTTCTGCTAGAGGATTACGCAAAAAAGGAAGGATACTACTATCGGTAGGTGCAGTATGGGTTGCATTTGGTGTGAAACTGTTCCCAAGACCTCTTGAAGCAGGTATTATAAGGCAGCTAGTATTGTCCATGTAGCTAGTTGGGGTGTTGCGAACCGTTGTGCTACTCGGTCGCCGGGTCTAACTTAGGCCTTTTTGTTCAAGGATGCACCTCTAGCCTTTGCACAACTTAGTTCGACCTTCAAGGAAGCAGGAATGTCCCGAAAGAGCCGATGGTGAATAATCGTTCATGGGTCTCCTCTAAAATACCTTGATGGGTGTGCAGCACGATATCGGGCAATGGTTGTATTTAGTGACGAGTCGCACTCTCCATATTGCAGAGCTGTCCTCAGACATGTGGTTTTTGAAATGTAGCACTTGTCGGGCGAGAAACCCACCACATCCTCGTGCACTGCGGCTACTGGTCCACGACCGTTTATTCGCCGAGCTTGGAATCACGTTATTCGCAGTTAACAACCATACTGGTCACCCTTCCCTTATCGGCGACCCGGTGATGCGCCTGGTGACATGCAGCTCTGCTCTTTCTCCAGGATATGCAAAATTAGCACATAGTACAACCCATCACACATAATTAGAATCCCAGTTCAGGTGAACAATAGTTTTCGAAAATTCGTAAAACTTCGTTACAACTTCCACGACGAAAAACCCATGACTTTGAGAAGTGAGAAAATAATCGGTGTCTGTGTGTGCGTGTGTGTTTTTTGTTAGGTGATATGATGTGAAACGGTATTATATATTATGAAATGAAATGATCTGAATTGCTGACAGTCATGGTGCTATCCAACTGGATGTGTTATGCAGTAATTATGATTCAGGGCCAGCTGATTTGCATTAAAACGGCGACAACTTGGATGTGTGTGTGTGTGCTTGTTGGTGTTGGTGTGGAGGAAGAGCACTAACCATTTTGTGCACATGGATAAGGAGTTAAGTGTCTCATTTAACTGACCATGGCGATAGCTAATGGGCGTACCCAGATCTGTTCGGGTCGGTCCTCAGGCACCTGGTAAGAGTCTGAAGTGGTTGATGAGGATCATCTATTCGATGACTAGCTTTAACCAAATGACCAAGTAATGTGCTCAAAGTCACAGCGGATCCCCCTTGGCTTAGCCAACACTAGTGGTACTGTTTACTGCGGAAGTATAATTACCGCACCGTGAGACCGAACTAGACGGAATTCCAAATGCCACTGAAAGGATAAATAACCGTGGAGGTAATAAATCCTTGTTCAGTGTTGTTATCAAAGGTGAACTAACTGCGCTGTGTTCAAAGTGACTTCCATAGCGTCATGTAGGCACCTCACGCGAGTTTCTGACTCGCGATCACTCTGGAAAGTAAGGCTGATGAAGAAGCCACGACTGTCGGTGATTTACGTCATATTCCACCATTTTTTCGTCCAGAGAACCTGTTCGGCTAACCTCTTAGTCCAAGAAAAGAGGTAATTGAAACTAGCTCACACATAAGCACCTACCTACGGCAAGTATACTGTAACAGAGACGACAAGATGAGCTAGGACACCTGTATTCCAACGGCCAAACAAGTCAAGTCATGAAACACATACAATTGTTTATATAAGCCCTTTTCCAGACCAACATTGCTCTCGTGGCTGCTTGAGCGCTTGGGCTGCGTTCTGGCCATTTGCCAGTGGCCAATAGATTGCTTCTCTTGGGCATCATTTCTATTCGGCTGGTCAGATTGCCCCAGTTGACGGCTCGATCGACAGTCCCTCACCTGGGCTATCTTGCTGGTTGCCGGAGACCCCGCTGCTTCCCGTCTGCTAGTCCGTATGCCTTCTTTTGTTTGCTTCGGGAAGCCTCCAACATATTCGCCGTCTGCTCTTTTGTCTGCAGCTCTCGGTTGGTTGGTCCGTTCGATCTGATATTCACGTCGTTCTCTTGTCCCAGTGTTCCCCGCTACAATTTTTACGAGGTCTATCCATTGGTTTCCACAATATATAAACCATCAAGACACGATTGGAAATTTTCGAAAACATTCATTCGTCGGAACAATGATCTCTTAAACTAGGACCACATTTGAAGTGGAATGTATTGGAAACTTAAGCTATTACCGGTTCTTTTGTTCGATTTTTGGCCCCACATTATCAAACTTGGAGCAAGTCAAATTTTCTGCCAATTCTTTTGCCGATCGTACTTTGCATTTCAACCGTCCGATCACCACACACACACACACACACACACACACACACACAATTTCTCTTCATTTATTTTATAGAGCTCCCTTTTCAGGTATTTATTCCCGTGAAATTGTCAGTCGCTGCCATCACGTTTTAAGCATCAGACGGATTGAATAAATCAATGGGTTCATATTTTGAAGAAAAAAAACACCATCATGGTAACGATAATTTGGTTCGATGGTGACTTGCTCGTCAGAGGCTACCCACTGAATAATCCCATTTCATTATGTAGGAAAAAACAAATAGCTAACTAGCACGTTTTCGGCTACATCATCCTCATGGTTAATACAGTTACCCGCTTATTCTCAGTGAGCACTTTATGAGAACACAGATTAGCAGCTGAGGCGGTCCACACTCGCCTCCACATCCGCTCTCTGTGTGCCCAAAGACAATTTGTGTTCATAAGCTTCCCTGACCCTCCCTCCACCCTACAACAGACCACAGACCAGAGGAATTCTGACATAATACGGTCTTCATTAAAGCCTGGATTACAACGGTTTTCTTTCCTTTTTCATATTACCATTAATCTCTATCACTCCTTATATGTCTAATTGGTCCAATTCCTTAACTTGCCGTAATATATTGTGGTGTAATGGAAGAGTGTGAATCACTGAAAACGAGCTTGTTTGCCAATCTGTAATACAGTCACATTTATTGATTAGAAACGCATAAATTACGAACAATGTCCGTGTGTCAGAATATGATTGGGTGGTCACGAAAAATGGCGTTGCCTAGTTAGGAAAGATGGGGGAGGAGATTATCGTTTTCCCCTGGTTAGGAAAAGCACCAGTGAAACAATGAACATGGGTATCGGGGACTATCCAATCCCGGTTTCAGCCAAAGGGTCAGCTTTTGGGTCACGCTGAGTTCGAAGATCAGCCTCAGATCGCTGCCAGGGCAGTTTTAGTGCTTTAATAAAACTCTTCTGAGGACAAATCGATGGACTGAGTAATCTGATCCCTACAGCCGCTGCCGTTGCTAGATGTTGTTTTTGAACGACTTTTGGCTCATTCGTACGGATCTGTAGACCATTTTGAGAGCGTCATCGTTTACGCAATATCCAACGTCCACAAGGTGCGTTACAATGGCAATGTTAATGGATTTTCTGTTCTTCTGATTAAGAAGTTTGAGGTATCAGTTATCCAGAAGTGTTTGCTTTAAAATGTCTAATTTTTCACTCACTGTCTCACCTGGCCAAACCATTTGCACACGGGCTGCGAGGGAACAAATCAGGTTTCGTTTATATACCCAGAAGTACAAAGCTGGTGCAATCGGTGGTGGAGTGATCTGCCTACTTTGGTTTTTTCTACTCCCGATGTGAAACCAACCTCATTATGAGCCTGTTTGAACTATTCTACCAATGGGTTCAACCGTGTATGACCTTCAGTTAGGACGAAAAAAATCACGCATTTCTAACTTATAAATGCAACTGCATTAACCGCGAGGATTATGTTACCGAAAACGAGCTTGTTCGCTATTCGTGTTTTTCCATATAATCAAGGCTACTCATTTATCAGTTCATCCACCATCCGCTAGGAGTTTCCTGGTAAGTTTCAGTCTAAGGTGCGTCATTCCTGACCAGATATACTCAACAGTGTGTGTGTGTGTGTGTGTGTGTGTGTGTGTGTGTGTGTGTGTGTGTGTGTGTGTGCAAGCGCTTGTAGTGAGTAATTGAACGAAGCACTTCATAGATTCCAAAACTAAAATGCATACACACTAATGCGATCATTTGAACACTTTTCTAGACGACAAGGTGATCCACAACTTGGTGTTCATCGGTCAGTCCCGGGCTGAGATTCACGTAGAAACGGAAAACTAGGTCGTTACTATAAAAACTGGCTCGCGCCGTGATTGGTCGGTACGTCGTCTATCAATGGTGTGTTGGATATGCTTTGTTTTACCACATCAGTGGCCGACAGAATACTTTTGTTTGGCGCATTATAAGTCAGGCAATCCGATGAGTGTAAAGTGCTTTATAAACCACCAAAAAATAGTTACGATTGAGGTTTCCTTTTTGCACACTGCAGTAAAATACCGATGGCTCTTCCCGGAGAACTGGTTTTTGACAAATGATATCATGTATAGATGTTCCCCGTCTCAGTCCTCTTAGGTCTGAACGTGTATAGTTCCGGACATGTGATACTTGATTACCTACAGTTTTCAGAGCTGACCTCAGTTAGCCGCCCTAGTCGATCCAATTACTGTGAATAAATGAGTGAGTGGACTGCATGAATATGCCAGTCATCTACCAAAGTCATTTTCTTCGTGCCACGGTTAACCAGTAAACGAACCAACCGGGAAAGATTGTCGCTACTGTCTTCTTTGTCCACTCAGCTTTGTTCATTTCACCGTGAACAAACACTAAACTCAGTTTCGCATTTGTTTGTCTTGGCTCAAACAAATCGAGTCAACGAGGGAAAAAATGCAAATTTCGGTTTCCATTCACGTTCACACTATCGTCACTGTTTTTCTCAAGTTTACTCCACTTTGACTTATCTGATACTCTGCCAAACCTGTCACAACCAAATCCAATAATGGGATATCAACCGCACGGAAGTGAGAAACGATGAGAAGCCCAATGGCGGCCGACGCATGCACACTAATGGGAATCTTTTCCTGGTCCTCTTCTTGATGAAATCTATGATAACGAAATATAGATAAGGGAAAATTCACTTGCACGTTTCGTATATTTCTCTATTCTTCTCGACGACTTACAAACGCAGTATTTTTAGATGCATAAATGCAAGTCACTTAATTCATCTTGGTGACTTACATGGCGAATGCATTTCCGATACATGAAACCGGTTGTCGTGCTGTCACTTTTCCAGGCTATCGCGTTTAATTTACCGGATTCGGATCTGGCGTCCGCTGTCAGTCGTCCTGTACGGCAGTGAGGCTAAGTCCATAGAAGGCCATGAAATTCTCTCGCATAATTGCTTTATTCGTAATCAACGGAGAGCAAAGTGCGCAGCAGATCCGTTTATTAGCGTATCAGTATGCACGTACGTAAGGGAGCAGGCAAATAAACAAGTGCATCATCCATGGACAAGCGCGAGCATTACAAGCAATCGAGTGCGGCCAAGCAGGGCAGCTGAGCACCAACGAATCAGCAAGTGTGTATGGTTCAGGCCAAGGTCTGACAGGTTAGCACAAGCCGTCGGTGATATGGACAAAGTCCCAGTGACGTGCGGTGGTGCGTACATGTGTGTGTGTGTGTGTGTGTGTGTGTGTGACTAGTCATGTCAGCGAACACGCATGAGTCATCGGTCAATTAGATCAGTCATCCTGTTATCGATCCAAACGTCAATGAAACCACACAACAATAATCATCAACCATACTCACCCAAACGATAAGCTCAGTAAACCAAGATCAGTCAAGGTCCCACGACCAACACACCGGTGGGTTTTCTGTCCGGTAAACCTCTATGTGTCACACACGTCACTACACACACACGTGCATTCACGCCATTTCTGTTAGCTATGTCCTCGAACGGCTGTGACCAACGAAAATCGTCATGCTCTAGATCCCAACCAGGCATGAAGGAAGTACCACTCGAAGCCAATGCTAGCTTCTTCATTCCTCCACGCTAAATCATGGCCCGGCTGCCACGTCACGTCTTGCAGCCCAGCACGTGCGAATAGAGCACGGAAAGATACACGGTGGACAGGCATACGTAAAATACGTCCAGGCTACTGGAGGCAATGTAGATATATCAAAACTTTCAGTGGACGGTTATCTGTGCCTAGCAAACGATGACGAATCTAGCCACTACACACTCTGTGTTCTCACCAGGCCCGAGCAGTACTTCGAAGCTTCGGTGGTCAAGCAAGAAACGCCGCCGAACATCTTCAACGCGATCTAGCCAGGTCTCGCAGCCATTAAGTAAAACACTACGAATCGCGGATTGCTACAACCATTCCGTAGGATACAGCCGAATGTCGTGGTGGCGGAGTGTAGGCACAGGCTCCCGCCAGTCTTACAAAAGTACTTTGCACTTGGAAGGCACAAAGTGTACACTTCGTCTGGATACCTCAATCGCCAAACGGTTCCGAGGGTGTCGTATTCCCTGTGCACTGTCACTCACCAAGGCGGTGTTGTCGGCATATTCCAAGTCAGGACTCAGTTCCCTGGAATGAGTTAAACTCCGCAGTTCGGAAGATCGGACTAGGCAATTCCTAGAGCGTCCTCTGTGGCAAAGGTAAAAAATGAAGACACAACAACTTTGTTGTACCCCACTGGTAATGACGAAAGGAGGCGAAAGATGGTCGGAGGCCCTAACCCGACCCACAATTTCTAGAGGAAGTACACATACCCCATTTCCCAACAAAATATCCCACAGTGTGATCCTATTGACAGAGTCGAAGTTCGCGCAAAATCTAGAAACACGATGATCATAGGTCTTTGAAAAGAATAAGGGTACTGTAGCAACACTCAGAGGGTGAAGATTTGATTGATACATCTATGACCGACGTGAAAACCAGCCTGTTCCAGGCCAGTCTGCCCTTTACACGTTTGGTACAACCTACGAATAATGACAGACGTTACTGCGATGTGGTTAATTCCCCTATGGTTAGCACAGTCACTATGCGATTCCTTCCTAAAGGTGGAGACTACTGCAGATTTTTGCCACTGAGAGAGAATCTGCTCAAAATTACAAACCTTGGTGAACAAAAAATGGAGATCCTTAACGAACCGTACTGAACCATTCTTCAACGAGCTGAGCGAAGGCCATCGGAGACTGGCACTTCGTGACATCCTATGGGTTGGATTTCCATGCGGATTTCTGCCTCAGGAGGTGAATCTATGGAAAAAGACCACGGAACGAGCGCCAGAAGAACTACTCGAGAAGCTAACGCCGAGGGCCGAATAAAACCTGCACAAAAGTGCTCCGCCTAAAATTCGAAAAGCCGCTGCTGATAGTGAATTGTCAAACAGGTATAATACAAGCGCACGCTGATTGGTCGAATGGTGATTTACCGACTAAATCCTTTCATATAATATATTTATACAAATCAGTTCTGCAATCGAATTAATGTACGGTTCTTCAACCTCAGTTTTATTGTTATATCGGTTTAAGCAGTTCTGAGTAGGGGTGATTCCAGTACGTTCTCAGTCCAAGTGTTGTGAATAGTACAATGAACATGGCGTCACGCAGCTCCCTAGTATTGAACGGCCTAACATGCACGCCAGTGTATCCGAAATTGAAGATCGAATTGAACGGTTCTAGTTACGGGACAGCATACACAAGTATTTAAAGGACAAGAATCGGACTGCAGTCCTATTGATGGGTGGAGGCCCTTCATTGCATTCGTTGGTGAACAGCTTCGCCTATCCAACGGCCCAATTAGACTCGCTTCTCCGTGTTCCCAGCATGAAGTTTCGAGAAATCATTCTCATGCTACGAGTGTGATTTTGAGAATCAGTTGGATACCCAACTGTTTGACCTATTAATTACCGGTTTCAACCATCCGGAGCTGCAGAAGAACTTTTGCCGAACCCAGACCTCACATCCCCGTCCACCTCACTGAAGTATGCATTCACCGTGTTACTTATCATCATCTTTCACTTCTGAATGAAACTACATCAATGATTTAGTTGAAATGCAAGCCTGTCCTAGTACGATTCTTGATTTCAGTAGGTAGTACTTCGATCCCGAGTTTGAAGATCCTGCATGCATTGGACCATTCGGCAACCCTTCAGACAACATCTGAGACTCCAGTGGATTGTCCAGAATTTCATCCTGTAATGCTCCAACAATAGAGGCAACATGGCGATTGAACTCACGAAGTTGGAAGTTGATGTTGATTCAGTATTTTTGAGGTGACTGCTATTGCCATACGGCCAGTGAGGAGGTATTCTGAAGATGCTTTCCAAGATGCAACAAGACCGTGTCATTGCACGTTTGACTTCATCCACTTGGACGACTCCATTTGTGGTGGTGACGAAGGGCGATGGACAAACACCTCAAATTTGTGGTGATTATCGGCTGACTCTGAATCCACCATTGTGAAGATGTGCATCAACTACTGTGGTGTCGGAGTACTTCATGAAATGCATACTCAATAGCAAGTACTTTTCGGAAATTAATCTGGCTGACGCATATTTGCAAGCTGCACAACACAGTAGCCAAACAACTATCAACCATAAATGCTCCGGAGAGAGAATATTTTACAGTTCGGAATGAATGTGTCGTCCGAGATTTTTCAGGCTGAAATTGACGAGATGATTTACGGTATCGATAGAGTGATGGCGTATCAAGATGGTGTGCTTATTTTTGAATCTAAAAAGAACGAACATAACAGCGGAATGTAGCAGCTGCTGGAGAGTTACGTTGAACAGAATAGTAGCGACCAAACTTACAAAATGGAAATTCTGTTGTACTGAATTGTACTTCTTTGTATGAGATTATTGACTGACCTATGAATAGACGGTCTCTTTTCATTAGCAGTGAGCACATCATTGTGAGCCCGAAATCGATGGTGAACTCAGACCAGTGAAACGAGCGATGGCCCAATCAGTTCGTGACAAAGCGGAATGAAATCATCCAATCAGCCGCCAACAGTCACGGTCAGCGAACTCGGCGGAATCAGTCAATCAGTTGCCAAGCACTGTTTTAACTGAACACAAGGGAATCAGTCAATCAGCGACCAACAGTAGTTTTAACTGACCAGTACGAAATCAGCCACATTAGTCGGTTAGAAGACCCAATTATGGGAGGCGTTCTGAACCAGTTCGCTTTATACAATACTTTTGACTGAGGTTACCTACTATCCTACGTGAACTGCTTGGTTTGACGGTAAAAAAGTTTTCTCACCGGAGTTAGTGGGGCGGTTCTGAGCAAGTTGATTTCTTTTTTAATACTAATTTATACCAATCGCATCCAGATCGTTTCAGACCTCTAGTCGGAATCGATCCACCTGAGATTAAGGTGTAGTTACGGTCGGATCTGGGATACCAGCATTACCATCCTCGCTTCATTCCGAACTTTATGACACGAACCCAGCCGACGTCCCTGGTCCCGTGGTTTGATATAAGACAATGGGACAATCCGTCTGAAATGACACCACGCGATCTCATAAATACTGTTGGCCGACCAATACTAGCCCCTTTCACACCATCTAAACGAATAATGCTCATCACCGAAGTGCTTCTCGCGTCTTCTTAATGCCGCAGAGAGGGGTTATTCCAAGGTGCATGAGGAAGAGTTGGCTGTGTTTTGGACGGTGTGTCGACTGCATCTGTACCTCGTTGGACTAAAGTTCACGATTACTACAGCTCACTCATCTCTTCAGTTCTTATATAACCTAGTAAGACCCATCGCCAAATCCACGGCTGCAAGGATTCAGTGAAAATGCATTTTTGGTTGCCTATACCTATGATATTCTCTATCCTTCCTCCAAAAAAACCACACAGACAGACTTCTTGTCAAGGTACTCGTTCTTTACTGCGGCAGAACAATGCAGTTTCATTTGCCCGACTACTAATGAACTGAGGGAGGAACGGAGAAGGTAAATTAGACGCTACTATTCATCCGTGAATTTGTCAGTCAGGAAGGGGTGTAACCGGCTCATCATAGCACTTTATATGCGTAGTTAGGTTCTGGGAGAATCGCCCAATGGTGGAGAAAACGAAGTAACTGGCTTAACACATGTGTTAGTGGCCGGAGTTGGACACCGATATCTGCACTACTGCAAAAAACTGCGTTGCTTGTATTCTCAAAGTGCATTCGAGGTCAAACAACCAAAACCCATGGTCTAAAGGTTAGATTCCGCGGCAGAAGATTCATACCAACTTCTATGGCCCATTTTTGAACCATTACCATGTCCTGGTACTGATCAGCTCATACTCCAAATGGATGCAGGTGTTCCTGAAGAGTACACTATTTACTTCGTTCGTAATTCAGGTATCAGGAAAATATTTCAGTCTAGAAGTAATCCCACAAGTGCTTGTAACTGACTACGGGTTACCATTCTACGCAGCCGAGCTGGAACTCTGGCTTGACAGAACCAGATATCGGCATCTACGTAGAGCACCATGCCATCCAAGTTCAAATGATGCAGCAAAGAACTTGGTGCGCTTCATAAAAAGTACGTTAGCATCCGCCAGCCCAAGGAAGTTGCCCGAATTGGAGGAGATCCTGACCAAATTCCTTCTGCAATTCCGAAAAGCAGTTTATGATACCTGCAATCAGAACTCGGCCGTTCATTTGAAGTCGGGAAGATTGCTGTCATCGCTGGTACGTCTTGATTCCAGTGACGTCACATACTTCCGTGGCAAAGGAGTTCGACCAACTGGCGGAATCATCACCAGACAGCTTGGTCAGTCTACGGTTGAGAATACATATATACATGATGCATCAGTACACCAATGCCAAATTCACCTCAAGGTATCCATCGAGGATGCGGACGACAATTGTGTCGACATCTGTGACCCATCTGTTCCACAAGCGGAGATGGTTGCTGTTGTGTCTGGTTAGGGTCTCGCACACTACGCGGAAAACCGATCAATATTCCTCTCATGAATGGACATACTCCCAATTTGCCTCGATCTTTAACCATGCTTTAGAGCCAGCAGTATTGACCTATCGATTTTGCTGTGTACTGATTGGTCTTCCTCTGCTGCGCGTGACGGCACAAGTAGTTTAATTCTTTATGCCAACTCACTTGCTTGTTGCCGCTTAGTCGCCGGCTACGGCCGGGTTTTGTGTCTACAATCGCATAAATAAATGCAAAGCCACCATTACGTGTTCTGCTACCGGTTGTGGACACAACAGTTGCCAAAGAAGCCCAACCAAATCCACCTGTCCCATTTCGGAGATCAGTGCGACAGGCGAGCCGAACTGACCAGGAGCTCTTGAAAGAAGAACCTTGTGGAGATTCGGTGAGCACCACACGGGACACGACCTGGTACAGTTTCGGGGCTTCATAGGCCAATGGGCTCTGGACATCAGAATCGCTCTTAACAGGTATAACAAAAAGGCACTATGATTGGTTGGTTTTTGATTACCAATTATTTCGTTCCATGCAACATATTCACACAAATCGATTCTGCAACAGAATTAACTTGCAGTTCCGTAACCTTGGGATTATTTCTATCTCTGTTTGTCTAGTTCCGGCTTGAGGTAATTCTGACATTTTCTCAGTTTAAGTAATGCTTATAGTAACCTCGGATGAAATACAACAGCTTGACAGAATTCACCACGGCAGCAGCACGTTCCATCTCTGATGCACCTTACGAACACCAGATTTTGTGGTCCCTACGAAGACTTGCTTTCAGTGCACGTCTCGTTGCAAGCCGTGTTTCATTGAACTCACCTCCAGCAGAAAACAACTGGCGGACGTTGACTAGGCGCATAGATGAGGTAGCAATCCAGGGTCTTGCGGCTTGACAAGACAAGTCACAGCTCACTAGACCAGCGGAATACAAGTCATTCTTGATTAGCGGCCAGAGATGATTGACGTTATCAGGTGGAGCCACATCTAGCTTTTCAGCCAGCACCTTTTGGAGACTGACAGGAGAGATGGATCAGTATGCATATCGCAATCTAACAATCATGGCAGCATACGTTTGGAGCGTCCATTGAAGCTCATGGACAGCCCAATGCAAACTAATACGTGGTTGGAATCAGTACGACCGACAACCTTGTATGCAGTCCCGCCATTTGTGGCTTATATCGATGTAGTTGATCTGAATCCACTGTTGGCTCTAAGAGGGCGGAAGCCACGTAGTGTACTTGCGATTAGAACCACTTAATTCCCTACTGACAAGGAATAGGCGATGGTCTGGACACAGGATCAAGAATCGTTCCCCGTTTTCCGAGCGACAGGAATCTAGTCCAAAAGGGCCCCTCGAATGCGCCGCGTACAATGACAGCCAACCAACTCTAGCATTCAGATCTCCTGCTAAAATCCCGATAACCCCCGGCTTGCTTTACGTAAGTGGTCATGAAGCTCTTGGTAAAATTAAATTCCATTGCATCTGGGCTGCAATTGGTGGTTGCATAGGCCGAAACGAAAAACAGATTGCATCGATCGGAACGGTGACTGTTCACTTTACACGAACCCCTAATTTGCACTGCGCATAAACGACTGCCGACCGGGATCCAGTCTAGCTGCGCCGCTTCAGAGCAATGCAAACACCAGAAAAACCAGAAGTCGCAGACTCAGCGTCTCCAGAAAGAAGTAAGTGAAACTTCACGAAGGATTAGATGGGGCGTAAATCGAACGGCGGAACTGGAGTCTTGAACTCAACACGCTTCGATGGCAAGGGATTCAAGAGTACGAGCTAAAACCACCTGTTGTTTTGTACGCATCAGAGTTAGTACGATGAAGGCGGTTAGTTTTGGAGAGCATCTAGGATGAAGGAGGGCATCAGCCGGTGGTAGCGGGTTCGGTGAGACTTGGACTCTATTCGAGGAAGGACGAGAGAGTACATGACCAGGATTTCCATCGAAGGAAAAACAGCGGGTGCGGTTGGCCGAAGTCCCGGTTGAAAATGAATAAATATGAGAGAGGAAGTGAGGGGATTGGTGAGCATATTCTTGAGGACAACGTGAGGGCGCAGTCTACCGTGGGACAGAACGGTCGTTATGGAAAAGTCTGTTATTGTCGTTTGCATTGTGGCCAGTTGCACTACTAGGTCATCCGGTCTAGAGTAGGCTTCGTTATCCGAGCTGGGTAGGTGGAGCACAACAAGGATCTGTGGCCTCATCTAGAGATGGGCCACACTGGTCACCTCACAGTGCTGTCAGCAAACTGGTGTGACGTTACAGAATGGGGAACGCTAGCTAAGCGGAAAATCCCACCACATTCTTGCGCACGGACACTAATCATCCACAACCAGTTACTTGGCCATTCCTTTAATTCACGGCTAACCGTGGCAGTAGCCGCTCCCTTATCCGCTACCCGGGGACGTGCCCCGTAGCATACAGCTCTGCTCTGTCCGGATTGGACAACCGGGATGGAAACTAGGCAGTGCGTAGTGTGAATACTGATTTTGTGACAATGTCAATTGCCGCATTTCTTGTCATTTAATCAACTTGTTCTCACCTCCACGATTCCCGATTCATATGACCATAATCGCGTCAGACTATTCCGTCTCAGACTGCCAATCGATCGCACATGTTCAAGCAGTCATTTCTGATTTCACCCTGACACCTTATGCTCCTTGTGCGCACAAACACGCATGCACGCATACAATGTAGTGAGACCGCAAACCAGTCTGATTCACGCCACAGCTGATGTGCGTCCACGCTCATCGGGCCGAACGTGACTGGTCAGCTTTTGTGCCACCTTCGCATGCGTCATCCAATCATGTGTTGCTATCGCTTTGTACGCTCATCGCCTTGCCTTACAAAACTGCTCTGCAAATAAATGTCATTACACTGTTCTATTTCCGAGACGTGTTCTCTTTCTGACGGGCTGACCGTTATAACACGCAACAACTTTGAATTCGGCTTTTGCATACACATGTACCAAACACACTTGACCTTTGAATATCACGAACAATACACGTCACTGAGTGACTTGGTGTCCTGTGTCGTCCCTCAACTTCAATGGTCGGACACAGAATTCGATTTTCACGACAAGCGAAATTATTCAGGCATAACCGGATCACGTCGTGATTGATTAATATTTTTCATACCAACAGTACCACATGCAGCTCCGGGAATAAACGTATACGTACTGCTGTGAATAAATCTGACATTAGCACGTTCTCGCTGTGCTGTGGTCTTCCTAATTATAAGTGTGTGCTCAGTCTCGTACTCCCCAACTGTTTCAGTACATGCGGGTTGATCTAAGTTATTCATCTCCCTTTGATGAATCCGAAAACATAAGTGATATTCATGTCTCTCATCTGTCGGTCCTAACTTCATCACGTAGCCCCCCGGGTAATGTTTTCCTCCGCATTACCCACAAGCAAGACCTCGGCTCCCATTCGGTAACGTTCACAGTGTGTGGTTCTAATTATACGGGCGAATGGCGTAACGCACACTCATGCAAGTAATAGTGGCTTTCTTATTACGAATTTGTTTCTCGACCTTTCGCACCATTCATCTTACTATAAAACTGTCAAGCAAAATAAAGGCTATTCATCCCGAAGTTGAGTTTTGCGTAAACAGAAGTGGCCGTGACAACGAGATTACCCAAGAGTGATGACAGCATTAATATTAGCGGAGAAAGAAAGATTTTTTCTCTATCAGTGTAAGATCGAGGCTTGGTTTGAATCGTTTTTGGCATCGTGCGTACGACAAGAAAATCATTTTTTAACAACGAAGCCAGTAGATTGAGATAGCTTGCGAACAGAGAACAGATGGAGAGAGAGAGAGAGAGAGAGAGAGAGAGAGAGAGAGAGAGGGAGAGAGAAAGAGAGTGTAACTATTTTAAATTAATCATCTAATTAAGGGCTGACGAGAGGTGATTAAGGCGGAGTCCAAATAGGAGAAGGGGAGCAGTATGACATGCATCAGTTTCATTGTCTGCCTGATCGTAATGTTTTGTTTGCGACTAGTGTTCATCAGGCCTTTGATTACGTCATCATTTTTCAACCGACAGCTGTTTAGAGGACATAACAACACCACCAGCCAATATAGTTGAATGAATGATTCAAAATGGTCTCTCTAAACTTCATAGAGGAACACACTGCCAACACCTGATACGCAGTGGGTATCGAAAAATTATTTAGGATGGTCGACCGAGCTCCAATCAGACTTGCGGACCAGTTACGCAGTATCGTGGCGTGCACAACCGAGACAGCGACCGTGCGAATCGACCACCCAGACCTATGCAAACGAACGCCATCTCCACAACCCGAACCTGCCATGGTCACGAGTTATGACGTACAGGCTTTTGAACCACGCAATCGCCAACACAACACAATGACGAACAATCCGGTTGGTGCTTATCTTACTCTTATTTCGACCCTAACATGTGAAACTGTCTGTCATATACACCACTCGCTTCACGTGCAATAATACACAGAGTGCTCCAAGATAGAGGAAACGGCTAGATTGATGGAGAACGAGAATCTCGAGTCTCTCACTCTCGACATAAACAGGCACAGAAGTTCACTCTGTTTGCTTGTCTCACACGCAGACTCAGTGATGGAACCCACGACTTAATTAGGATTACGTCATCTTTTGCAAACTGACGAAGGCCCAGCTGAATCTGCAATAATGGAGTGATTTAAGCTTTCGTCGGATCTGTTTCTCTGAGCTAGGCTGAACAGTGGTCATCGCGATTATTCATGGTCTCATGAATTGGGTGGCCTCGATACAAATGGGGTGCTAAAGCACGACGTAAGATGGGTTGGACGTTTCCAAAGTTCAAGTGATAGTGAAAATCCAAAGAGAATGGAATGCAGTCGATATTCATCTTCACATTGCTTCTTGTGGAATTCAGATCGGTCAGTTCGTTCTCAGACAATCTTCGCAATGGATCCAAGTTTAAATGGCGAGGCTGAAGTGATCTGGCTGAGACGCGGCGAAAGCTTTAATCACTCCGTTATTACAGATTCAGCTGGGCCTTCGTCAGTTTGCAAATGATGACGTAACCCTAATTTAGACGTGGGTTTCATTACTGATTCTGTGTGCGCGACAAGCAAACATAGTCAGCTTCTGTGCTTGTTTGTGTCGAGAGTGAGGGACTCGAGATTTCCGTTCTCCATCACTCGCTAACCTTGTCCTTCACCATGGCGGGCCCTGTAGAGGTTTTAATATGAACAGCCTCATCTGTCATCTCAACCAGACGGTTTAGACATGTGTGACGCAATCATTTACAGACGAAATTGGCAATTCCGTGCGCCACCCCCTGTAAGTTTCTAATCAAGCGTACGTGTTATGCCCCAGTGTCACTCAAAAATTGGAGTTTTGTTGAAGATGCATCACTGATTTTGGTGATTAGAGAGTTTTATGATAGTGCTATGGAGAAAATGAAAATAACAGCTTCTTTGAAAGGGATGATCTCGTTCTTTCGAGAAGTTCTAGTCTCTTCCACTATGTCTCATAAGACGATTCGGTTGTACCGGTTCGAGAAATAAGTGGCAGTTCTATAAAGATTAATTTGGTTAACTATAAGGAACTGAAATTCTTAGTGGGTCACAGTCATTTGTACCGCCAAATTCAGTTAAAAATCAAACCGATTAAGACATACGCTGCGCGTGATAGACATGAACTGTTTGACATCACTTTGGCACAGCCAAGGTGAATAAGACATCATAACAGACTTGGAAATTGGTGTGGCTTCAAACGGTGATGAATAGTCAGCGTTATGAACCTACTTAAAAAAATAAGATCACCAAATACGCAACATCTGATTGATCGAAATTGCTTAAGTTCAAGCAACTCGTTTAATATCATCCACAACACTAGGAACACCAGATTGTTCAGATATGCCGACTCCTCAGCCATTCTCAATTATAAACCCGGACTGTGCAAACAGCCACTTAGTCTGTCTCCCATTCTCATTCACTTCTAACACTTAACATTCATTTCAGTCTTGCATCAGTTTCAGTGGTTATTTTACTGACTATATGAAAAAAATACTGACTGAAGTAAGCACGTTTCCAGATGCAACGGAACGGTTCAGAATGCATTGTCCAAACCTATGTTTCCAACTTCTCTACTCAAGAAATAAACCCACCACTATCATCGTCAAAAAGGTCACCGCAACCACAACCACAAGTATAACCACAAGAGTCTTTAGACTGAGTAAAATTTTACCAGTAAGGCACCAAGTCGTCCTAGGTCTAGGTGAACCCCTGTGAGTTTGTAAAAATGCGGGTCAGCCGGTCATCCAAGACAGTATTTACACTGATAGACTGAGTTGAGCAGACACCGTGTTGAGCATTGTGAACGGGGTTATTGATTACCAAGAAAGCATTTAGTACTTCTTATCTTACGATAACCGAACTAACTGCATGCACAAATGAACAGAGAAACACGCTAACTTACTTCTCATCCTTCCCACCCCGCGCGATCCCGAGTAGACTTACCGATCACAGTTGGTTCCAGATCGACCAGCAGAGCACGTGGCACAAATTTTCCGCATCCAGTTTCACTGAAAAATGTCCGATACGAATTATCCATGGAGCCTCGAATTGATTGCTCGTCCGGTTGAAAACCAGTCGGTTGAATCCCATGTTCCAGACAATACAATTCCCAACACGCGTTCCCGATTTGGACACCAGCCTGACCGAGGTGTAGGGAAACGCATTCTCGCTAGAATAAACGGGGAAGCACATGGAAACGAGTGAGAGTTCCTTGTTATTTTTTTGCAATAAGTAGACGGTTCCATACCAAGAATTAGAACGCACCATTTTTATTGCTTCACTCTCACGTGTACCAAGTTTCAAGTTTGACCGAGTGAGTGGACTGAAGATGCGAGAAAAGCTTCTTTTTCACTATATATATATATATATATATATATATATATATATATATATATATATATATATATATATATAATAGTTTCAGAAATACAAAGAAAACAAGGCAGTGTGACAGATGGCGTGATTAACTCATGGCATAATTTAAGTACTTTTTGGCAGTGCGTCCACGTGATTTACCGTTATTGTTTTCTTTGGCTGTTGTTGTTGTTGTTGAAACCAACAGGAAAAAATCCACGACGATGAATCTGAAATAAGAATACTTGCAATTCTCACTCAACCACCAAAAGTTTACCGGGATTTATATTGATTTTCTCTTGTTCGCCTTATTCCTTACCATGAATTGGATTTCGTGTCCAAGATTAAAACCTTGTTCAATAATCATTGTTTCCTCTTTTGTGCCATCACGTGACAGTTATTCGTGTGATAATGTCATTCCGTTCACAGTTTCACTCACCCGTGACTCCGGAAAGACAATGTGATTTTCGATCCGTTGGTTTTGTGACAGACGAGTGATAGACCGGGCGAATATTTATGGTACACCGGAATCCACCTAGCTTATTTACGCCAGACTTGCAAAGCATTCCGCGCAGATTAACAAGTCACCAGTATTCACAAATCTCTAGGTGACATCAAGAAGAGAAAAATATGTTCACACGAAAATTCAAATTAGGCTTTCTGCTCAGATTATCCCTGACTGTGTTTCAGTAAAATCCAGCCGGGAACTGAATGAACAAAAACAAAGAAATGATAAGATTACAAAGTCAAACCATCTTACAGTCCAAATGTATTTGAGCCTTACAGTAACGCTGAATCAGTCTGAAGAATGTCCATTGAGAACTAGAGTTGAAACTTTTGAGAAGTAATTATTTTGCCATACATCTACGCCTGCAGTGTAACGGGACACAGTATGCACGTACAAGCCCGCAGCAGGACTGAGACTTTTGCGAGGCAGACCAGTTTAGACGAAGAAAGTCCACGGGTTCGTGTGATTTCATGGGTGGAGAACCAACTTTATTACTGGGGCTCACAAGCGTTCTCGGTTTGACGCAGTCTGCGGACCTAGCCCATGAATATTTATTTGAATCCATCATCACACCGATCGAACCACAGATATTCCCATTATTTTTCGATTCCTGTAAGCATTTAGTAGCCATCGTCTAACATTCAGTAATCAAATTTGCCACGTACACCAATGCCACGGAAGGTCACACTGTGACAGCGGTTGCGCACACAGTCACTAGGCCCACAGTTTATGTGCGAACAACGCGCACAGTCTTCCGCTCCAACAGAAAATGTTTCGTCACTGTCACAGTGGTCAAAAAGGACAAATCCGTATTTCCTTTAGACGGATCGACATAGTTGAAATTCTGTCTGGGAAACTAGAAGTTTCAGGCGGGGTAAAATTCGTTGCACCATTGGTTTGTAAAACGGCTCCCTGAGTTCTTCAATGTATTGATTTCCATATGGCAAGGGATAATTTCTGATTCAGCACTATTTCTAGTGTATTGAACAATGGCCGTCAGTATTTGTTTCTGACTGTCTTCGTTTTGTGATATGAACCCATGTTCATCTTTTCGCTTGGTTGATTTGTGGGAACTGGATAATCAGCTGTAGCCACCTGATGGCAAAAACCCTAAAAGCCGGTGGCACAAATCTTTATTACTATTGAGGCAAGAGGTTCGAACCCCACCACGGTGGATTCGTCGTGATTACACCCTACCTATTGGTCCTCCGCTTCATGCTCAAGAGCGGAAGAAAAAAGATTAGTGATTGCCTAATAGGAATCAGCTAACCGGACTTCTTGTCCGAAGTGCTTTCTGGTGTTAAATAGCACGAATGGCAGTTACTCAGCGTGGGGGAATGTACATCCGAGAGAATTAGGCTGAGCTTACGTCTGGAAGAGATTTGCTTCACCTGTTAGAAAGCTGATAATGGACTGGAAAAACGAAAGCAAAGTACAACAATTCAGGAAGAGAGCCTTTGGTCAATGAACGGTTATCAAATGGGGAAGTGTTCGGTGATGACGGGGATTGAACCCGGGTCCAAACCCCACGATGACAACTGTTTGATCACGGCCGCTAGCCTGCATGAACCAGAAGTCCTTGAAATTCAATTCTCTCAGCTTTTTTGTCAAAAACTAGATATAGTCAAAGGTCATCATAGCGGACAAACAACCTAGGGTTGTTGGCTTCGAATCTCATTACCGTTAGTCACATTACCCTTCCAATAGCTTCTGATCATTCACATCGCAATATCACATCATTTTTTTATAGTGACTATATATATATATATATATATATATATATATATGTTGTACAAAGCCACGTTTTCTCTCATGATTGAGCGAATTCCACTGTCCCTTTTAACAATCACAGCACATGCATTTTCCACCTGTTGCGATCCGGTTGACAGCTCAAAGATCAGTGAATTCACGTCGCAAATCCTGTAAACGCGCATCTGGTTACTGCAACATTTGCTATCTGATTAGCGCTGTTGTGTTCGTCTTACTTGGTCACAGGATGCTGTGGAGCTTATTCGTGCATCCTGGGCATTTGCTCGTGATTCACTCCTTTCCTTTCGGCCTTACACTCACGCATCCGATACCCGTGTGCACTGCGCACTGCTCTGCCCGACTCCACCAGTCACATGCGGTCTGCTTTGTGCAAGGCTGATATTGATTGACAGCATTCATTCGCTTGAGACATTCCTGTCCGCGCCCTCAAAGTACACTGATCGAGACTACATATCCGTCTTCACATGCGTACTTTCGCTATGCCTACCGAATTTGGGGTACAACAAATATCATTTCACCTCGTGGTAGAAAAAATGTATCCTTTTTCTTGATCATTTTTTCCGTTGAATTCAAAGTGAAGATCCGATTTTCGTTTTGCACAAAAGATCCATACTATACGATAAAAAGCTCGCTAAAAAGTACTTGCATGTGAATTTTGTCGATCTTTTGGCACACCATCAAACCCATCAGCGGTAAGCGTGAACCAAACATCGCTTATGAGTAGATGCTGTTTAGTGTGAAATGACTCTGACCGATGCACCTGGACACGAGGACAAAGATCCCGTCATTACTGGTTAACTTTGCTGACAAACAGCTCTGCTGTTTTCCTCTTCGTCCCCTACCATCACTTACTGAAATCTTCTGTCGTTCACCAATTCAAGTTCCGCCATTAAGTCTGCCGGATTTCTCCATTCGCACCAACTCCGTGGTATGCAAAACTAGACGTTATAAACAAAAACACGACTCACATAAGCAATTCATTCATATATAATTCGGTTGCACATTTGCAAAAAGATTGTTACTTTATCAAATGTGTATCGTATGGATCACGGAATTTACTCTTGGCTGATCACGACACCACAAGAGAGATGAATAAAACGAGGGATTCATCCAATTTCAATCAGTCCATCAAAGCAGGTAGTCAAGCACTTATATATATACATATATATATATATATATATATATATATATATATATATATATATATATATATATCAACCTTGCAAGTATTTCACTCCTTTATTCTGATGATCTAGCTTCTATTGGACGATGAATACAGCAAGTTCCTCAGTAGAAAACAAGAAGACCCCGGGTCAAAAGTAACTCACGACAAAAAAAGTTAGAAGAGTTGTGTGCATGGTAGAGGAGTGTATTTATCTGAGTTATTGAGTTCTTCACCGGGTCCCTTACTAGGATTCCAAGTGTGAAACATCTTTACTGTTTACTTTATCACAGAAAACGTGTATCAGTTTTACTTTACACCATCAATGACTGTGAATGCTCGTGGTGTTCTCAGCTTAGGTGGACGACCCGCACTTGTTCCTGGTCCCTGAATTGGACGCACTGCGCTCCGACGATGAAGTCATCTCGACTGGTAATAAAAAGTTTGCGACCTACTTGCCAAGCTCATCGATCAAGAGACTGTGAGAAGTGTGGCATCCCTTTTTGGATTCAATCTTTTGTGGTTTGGGTTATCTTGGGTAGCATTTAATGACAGTGACCCTTCGGATAACTGGCAGCATGCTTGACATTCAAATCAACTTTCCCGTAGCAACATACAGGGATATCCTCCAATGTGGGATTGTTCGCTATACTCAAATCTGACACTAATCCCGGTACCATCTGTAGTCGACTCACTTTCCACATAGACTCATTAGTAACTGGGATTTGTTTTGTTACCATGAGAGGTAATGAATCGGAAAACTACTCCATAACTAACTAACCACAGTGGTTCACATCTGAACTGCTTTTTGATCTGGATCCTAACTGCGTTCACATGTGTTTGTGGTAATAAAGTTCGCGAATCACGTCGAGTTGTCCGGCCACCATCGGATCAAGGACCCTCACAGGAAAAGTTGAACAAATGACGAAGGGCTACTAGTTTGGTCGCAGCTGACTTTTGAAATCCAGTCCCGGTATGCCACGCGCCATCTATTCAGTCAAACGGCTAAGGTGGCCCTAAGACAAGAATAGAGAGAATTTCGTTTTTGCATCACTTACCTTTTGATAAAACTGGTGACTCTAAGGGTTGGATTCCTCTGAACCCTCGTGAGAACGTATAGAATCGGCGATTAAAAAACGAACATATACAGGGAGCGACCAAAGTATGTGTGATAATTAAGCAGCTGTCACGTGATACGGCCCCGTATAGCCACGCACGTGAATGAGCCTCAACCAATCGAGATCACCGCGGACAGGTACGACAAAAGCCTTATGAGTGGTCATCTTCAAGTCTACCAATTATTTTCGACGATTTTACATATTTATACAAACCAGTTCTGCAATACAACTGACGTACTATTTCGCAGCCTTGGTAATGCTTCTACTAGGGTTTGGGTGGTTCTGGTTGGGGGCAGTTTCAATACGTCCTATCAGTTCAGTTCATTGTGATTACTGTAGTATGTCGCCTTCCTCTCATTTGTTTGCCCTTTTCTGTTTCTGTGTTCTCCAACAAAACTGTATCTGGTCAAAAAGACCAAATGCCTATTGCGATGCAAAATATAAAATTTCACTACAAAATAGTTTTTTTTTCGTTGAGGTAATCAAATCTGATAACGAGTAAAATAGGGTGACAAAAGTATAGGACACTCCTCAGTTCGGCCTCCATAATTATTACTTGAAATCGTGTGGAACCACCATTCTCCTTGCTGATCTCAATAGATCTTTCCGGCATATTTCTTAAAAGATCTCTGATTGTCCCCTGGTCAATATTCATCAATTCTCGTTTGGGGTGGTTATCAATTCACTCTTCGATTGGTAAACCATGGGGGATCCTTGTACACCTGGTGGGCTAGTATGCCCCACAGTTTCTCAATCGGGTTTAGATTTGGACTGCTGGTTGACCACTGCACGACCATGATCCCACGGAACAACATTCAACATTTTGTAGTGTATGAGTAGTGAACAGAAGCATTATGACGTTGGAATATGGTGTTATTTTTCATTCTTCTATTTAGTGGTGAGAGGAAAAATGATTCCAACGTACGAATATACACAACGAAATCGAGTGTGTCTTCCAGTAATAACTAGATCACTTTGGCGGTTGCCTGAGACGGCTCTCCAAGCCATCACTGAGCTCCTCTCATTATTTCTTTGACTGAAAATTCCTTTTTTCTTATATCATACCAGTAATAATTCCAAGCATTCAATCTATCCAAATTAGAGTTATTTTCATCATTAAAGTTCACGTTTTCCCACTTGTTTCTTCATGCTACTCATGTTTCAGTCCATATTAAGCGTTGTTCTTCATGCAGCTGTGTGAAAGTAATATAACTTTTCGTATTTCTGGACAGTTTGAACGATCTTAGTAACGTTTGTTTGGGAACACTGACTCCGATGAAAGCTTTGAACGCCGACATGGGACATGTTTTATTGGAAATTAGACGAATTAATCTGCGTTTGTCCGATTTCGTTAGCTTTTTGGGACGACCTATTTGATTTTTCGGCGCACGTTGCTTATAACATTCCACATACCGTTGTGTGACGTTTCTCGATCTGCTGGTTGCCTGCAGATCTCACTCAAACTGAGTCCCATTTGGCATAAAGCGGATATTTCGCCCTACTCAAATTTGTTAATTTATTTCCGTGTGGCATTGTGTAGACAAAATTCGATGTGAGTTCCGTAGGTTGTGAAAGCGCATGGTTATCGGGACTGACTAGGCAAATAAGGTGCATCACGTGCTCTAGTGCATATGAGTCACGTGATTCCGGTTCCCGCGGATTTGGTAGTCACCAAATCCACAAACCGAAATAATCAGCTTGTTGTCAGGCTCAATGATCCATCTGGTTCAGCAGCCTTTTACATGGACTAACACACCGTAGCTTTTGTCATCTTCGTTTTTCATTACTTTCTGCTGTATTTGTGGACAGTTCCATTTAGAAATTCGGTAAGCTGTGAACTCGTTTGTTCTGATCAAACAGGGTTCCGTTAGAGAATACAAAGGCGAAAGTAGGCAGAAAAAATGGGTTTGGTCCTCTACATTTGTCGAGCACCGTTTTGAAACATAATTAGACAATGAAATACGTTAACAAGTACTCTTTCAGCAGGTAGAGGAATGAATAGCCACAAGTAGGCAAGACACAGCGAAGACAAACCCACATCAGGAAGATTGACAATTTCTGATGGTAAGAAGATTTCATCAACATGTCGTTGCACCGTGCAGTAGAGGCTTATCACCGGGTAGGAGAGAGAGAGAGAGAGAGAGAGAGAGAGAGAGAGAATGTGCCGTTTTCAGGCACCCAATTCGAGTCATTCGTACAGTTCGTTTCTCGCGGCAAATCAAACGCAACAGATGTCATGGGAGTTTGAACGAGTCGAAAGAATTTCTTACGGTTCTCATTATTTCTTTGCAATTTGCAGTTTAGCATCCCGATAGCTTGTTTTGCCTTTCATTGCACCAACGCATCCTCAATTCCTGACTAGAACTGTGAACTGACTTCAGGAAGATTTAAAGCATTTGACTCATCGTTACCTTACTTTCCAGCTGGAAGTGGCGTGCGTCAAGGTTTCCCACTCTCATCCTTTCTGTTCAATTTTGAGATCGACGACATCCTAAGATGGGCACGAGGAAATCAAACCAACGAAAGAGTTGAGCTTCTACCGGGTAACAGACTTTTAGACTTAGACTATTCAGATGACGTCTCATTGGTTTGCGAGGCCGCTGCTGTGGCATAGTGCGCTCTAGACAACCTCGAATGGTCTATATTGTGATGCGGAATGTATTTTTTCACACTCAAAGAGTAAAGTCTTTCTACAAGACTGGCATGAGTCCATCCCCGCACTTACCCTGGGTAATGATCTGTTAGAAAATATTGAAAAGTTTGTCTACTTGGGAAGCTGTATAACTGTCGATGGACGGATTGGAGACGATGCGAACAACCGAATCGCGAAGGCTCAAGCCGCGTTCTACAAATTACGTCTTTTGCGGAGACGGCGTGTCATTTCTCTCTAATCGAAAAGTAGGGCGTACAACTCTGCTATGCATGGTGTGTTCCTACACGGTTGTGAGCCCTGGCCTGTTCGCGTAGCCGACGTTGACCGGTTGTCCATGTTCTATCATCGATGTCTGAGTGGTGAGTGTGGTGACGACGGCGAATATGCAATTCCGCGGTTCTAAAGAGCACATACGGAACCGGGCGCTGGATACTCAGTTAGTGCTACCGTATAGCTCCATCGGCTTCGTTGGCTAGGGCATGTGCCACGTATACCACCGCATCAACTCCCCCCTTGCGTTGTAATGGCCGAGCCTAAATTGGGCTGGAAACGACAGCGGGGAGGCCGAGCCACGACATGGCACCGATCCATCAAAGTGTTGACGTCAAGACTTGCCTCTGACGGTTCCTCACGCGTGCATGGCTAGGAGCCTAGAGATCCACTCCACAGCTGGCTGAAAACTTTGCCGGACATGGCTCAAAGTCGTGCTAAGAGTCGATTATGTTTTGACAACTTGTGTTCGAACTCCTGAGAGATTTCCCGTTTGATTATTCACCACACTTTTCTGTTTCATGTTTTTTCATGACGTCATGCCCTTGTACTTTGTAGTAGGTTATATATATATATATATATATATATATATATATATATATATATATATATATATATATATACTGAAGGCCGGTGAAGAAAATAATCACCCACTCAAAGCGCAACAAGGAGACCATTGAGTGCTCAGTTAACCACTGCATTTTATCACACGAATGTGTTTCATTGGCTTCACCAAAAGACCTCGAAGACCGTTTCAACTTAAAAAGGCTCAACATATAGAATACAATCTGCTATCTGATGAGCATAAATCAGAATTAAATTAATGATTTTCTACATTAGGCTCACCAGAGCCAGTGATTGGCTGAAATATTGAAACTTATTCATGAAAGCTCCAAAACGCATGCATAAATTAATATCCCTGCAACAAATCATAGTTCTGTTACTTATGTGCAATAATTCACGAATTCTCGTGACATTTTATTCACTCTCATGCTTGTTCCGAGAGGGTGGATGGATTTGGATTAAAATGTGAAGCGTGACCGCCACACGGAGGTTATGCTAACTTCTGACACTGAGATTCAAAAAAACGTGTCGTATCAAATTGTCGGACCGAAAACGGTGTAAGGTCTGTGTTAGGGAAACCAACCAGATTCCCCGAAATGGAGCATATGAAACCGGTAAAAACAGCACTTTTCCAACACAACTAAGGAATTATCCAAATGATTGTTTGTTTCCACCATCATACAGTAGTATCCGTGCTCTTCCCTTGTTTTTCACTGGTCCCTTTTGTTCATTTATGCTACATCATATCAACCATGTAAGAAAAAAAAGTGTACGACACACAGGAGGGCATCTTGCACAATTTATTTGTTCTCTCAATAAACGCTTCCCTGTGAACTTACTCCGGTTTCCTATCTCGTTAGATGGGGAATGGACTAGTCGTTGGAGTCCCTCGCCTTGTGCTATTGATTTTTTCGCTATTATTCAACACAGTTCGTCTGGTGTGATTAGGCTATTGGGAGTTAGAATTATTTTCTGTCTATGGTGTATTTGTGTTCCGTGTTTTCGACTAACATGTCACTTTGTGTTTGGGTCCGCCTACTACTATGCTGCGGAGAGATGCATTCCTATTCTCCACTATGTTCAGTGGATAACTTGAACTCGACATCTAATTGATTATTTTTATTGACCTCTTAAAGATTCCGGTGAAATAAGAACTTTCTAAATCGATAAGCCGTCGATATCCATCGCAAAAGGTAAGTAATAACTTGAACCATTTATAAAGCAGTGCCGGTCATTCCATTAACAGACAGAATCATCAGTAATGCGGTGTCATCACACGAAAAACAGTCCATGCTCCGCCCACGCTTTGACTAAGTCATCTCTGTTTCTCCATCGATCCAAAGGCGACTCGTGTGCGACAGCGAAACTCGCTGCACAATCCTGCTTGCACCGGTACACGCTGTGCAGGAGACGGATTGGTACGGTGCAAAAGTCAGTGCCGGATAGGCATGTTTACGCGAAATCGAACCAACCAACATCATATATCATACTAGCTACCTATTTTCTGTCTTACTTCCCTACCCCATATATATATATATATATATATATATATATATATATATATATATATATATATATAAAAGACAAAATGGGGGTAGGGAAGTATGATATATGATGTTATGACTTTTCTCTTTTTTCTCCGTACACATTTTGCTGTTATTTTCTTGTGATTTTGTCTGCTTGACTGAAATTTGGTGGTTATGGGGCACGAGAGCTCAACATTCGTAACACCGACCTCTGATATGTTCGGCGTGGAATGCCATGCACTTAGACGGACGTTCTCGTACTCACACACAGTGCTTACATTTGATCGAAATACCTTGCGTTCATGGACACACATCTGCGATCGTGTGCACACGTACACCGTTGACGTTTTCCGTGCTCCGTCCTGGACAGCACTGGCCAATCAGATAGTACCACGTGCTGCACGACTTTGCACGGCCCAATCCGATTCTACAGTCGTCTTACACTTCCAATCGCACACATCGTTGACTCACTTACATGCACGCGTGTTCGCGTTTTCACTTGCTTGCTTTTACTTGCGTTTGCCGTACGATGCCACCGAGTACGTCCAACGGTACAAGCGTGCCTTCCGTCCACGCACTGAATTCGGGATACAGCTTTTATTCTGAGTCATGTCCCTAAGAATTTCTAACTGACACAAAATTTCCGTCCGTTAGTCCCTAACTAGGAAAGCTGCGAGCATCAAACGAAGCCGGTACTTCTTCATACCTCTACGTCAAGTCATGGCCTGGCCACCGCGTCGCTTATTCCAACCTTACCCAGCACGCGCGAGTAGAACAGGGAGGGGTAGACGATGGGCGGGCATTCGCAAAACACGACCCAGCCACCGGAGGTGGTGTAGAGCGATCACTTCGTTAAGAGGGCGACTATCCGTGCCCAAGACACGACGATGAACCTCGTCATTACTCATTCGATGTTCCCACTAGACGCGAGCAAGGCTTCGAAGATATCAGCTGGCAAACACAGAAAAACGCTGAGCATCCTCAACGCGAAGTGGCAACCGGCAACCGTAGAGCAAAGCACTACGAAGCACGGCGAAATACACCGTCCCTTAACAGAGAGCCGGATGTCTCGGTGACGCCACAGGTGTCCCAGGTTGGCGAAAGCTACTCTAGCTCTCGCTATCCGTGAACCGATCTCCCCAACACCACCTCGAGAGGTTATCAAGCTCCCAAGGTACTTAAAGCTGTTGACTAGCTGAAACTGGTCACCACGAAGAGTGAGCGCAGACACAGGCTCCTGCCAATCTTGCAAAGACACTTTACACTTGGAGGGCGCAAACTGCATTCCGTATCTGGATACCTCAATCGTCAAACACTTCAGTGCGCGTTGCATTGCTTGTACATTGCCATTCAGCAAGGCGATGTCACCAATATATCCTGAGACATCGCTTTGGGCCTTCAAATTTGGCCGTGTTGTTCGTTGGAATGTCATTTTGCACCGTTTTCTGTGGATTTGCGCGTCGGAATTTTATTGAAATCATTCAAAGTAAAACTCTGTCGCCCTCCAGGGTCTTATTCTCAAAGTGTTTGTGTGTCTTCGTGCAAAACACTGTTATCAAAGAGTTCGGAAATGAAGTGCGAAATAAGTTCAATCGGATCGTGTAAATACTCGAAGGTGCAATGAAAAAGCACCGTGCGGGTTTTCAAGTAAGTATTATACGATGTCCTACTGAAAAATCTCAGATTCCTGTGATATGATCAAGCAGTGCACATCAGTTGTTCGGGAAAATAGATGACCTCGCAGAAATTATTGTAAGGAAAGAGTATAAAAATGCTGGAATTATCATGCTGCAAGAATCTTGGCTGCACAAAGATTTAGCGAATGAAATTGTACAAATAAGTGGCTTTTAAGCGTTACAAGCAGCTCGTCCCATGAGGCATGCTAATCGTGGTGGTGGAGTTATCACTTACGTGAAAACAAAATGGAGTAAGATAATCAAGCTTGCTTATGATTACTCGACCTGAAAGATAATTTGTCACGTTATCAAATGCAAGTTATATTTTCTGAGCGGATTTCGATCAGTACTCAGTGGTAGTACTTACCTAATCCCAGGTACAACGACGCGTGACCTCAGAGCCTTTTCTGATCTCCTTTCAACTTCGGTTAACTCGGACTTAGATAACTCTCAGTGTATATTCTGTAACGATTTTAACAGATTTGACACAACTTTTCTTGTGACGCTCAGTATGACAAATTTAGTACATTTCCCCACCAGAAATGATGCTTGCCTTCATTTTTTTCACAAAAAATTAGGGTTATTTGTGGTTCAACAACATGCTCCAATAGTCAGTTCTGATCACTGTATTCTGAAACTTTCCCAACAGCCTATGGCAAAAAGAATGAGATACGCATTACTGACTCGAACATGCAAGAATGTTAAACAGAAAATGCTTTACTGGAAACCCAACACATTCACGAACTGTTATGGATTATGCCGATTTTACTGTGTTTTACAACCAATATTCCTCAATATCTTGTGAGAATCATACCGACTATATTAAATTGCTTTTTCAAAATTGCTGTCCATGAGAAACAATTTGTGTGGACCAATACATTTTACACTCTCTCACTCAGACAACTACGTAAGAAAAAAAGAACTGGCCTACCAAAGCGGGCGAAAGTCCGAAGTAAAGTGGACAACCAAGCTGAGAAAATAGGAAATCAAATGCCTAAATAGGTCATATATAGATATCACCATGGAAAAATCCAGTTGTCGGGACATGTGGTGTGCCGTGGAAAGGCTTTGCAGTAATAATTCCAGGGTTGAGAACCGTTACGTTGACGTCCGAAAACTCGATGAGGATTTCGGTTCGTTGCCTCGGGATTTCTGCCTCTCCATAGCAGCACTATTGAGCCTCCTCAAGTCGAGCCCATGGCTGTTTGGAAGCAGCTGAGCTCACTGAAGGTCAATAAAACCTCAGGCCCCGATTGTTCATCCTCTGTTGTCCTGAAACTGTGCAACAATGCCCTATCAGGTCCCTTGGAGGATATTTTCAATTGTTGTCTGAAACGATGCAAGATTCGTATCCCAAAGAAAGAGCCTGGTACATGCTGCCCCATTGAATGTACATTTGTGATGCCCAGGACACTGGAGAAAATTTGGCTACCGCATACAGTCTCTTAGGGTGCTGAGGAAGATATCTACCAGTTTGTATATAGGTCGTCCGGATAAACCCTTGGTGCCACAGCATGCTGAGAAAAATCTATTGCGGTCGCTTTAAAAAAGAAATGTAAGGTTGTTAGGATGCTGTTCTTGGACTATAAAAATGCTTTCCATAGTCTCGATAGATCACTGTTGCTCAGTCTGTCATCTGAATCACGAGTTGATCGGAGCTTATGCAGACTGATTCGTGACTATTTCACTGACCGGACTCAGTTTACGTAATTTAATAGTGACATCCTCTCCACTGCCTGTCAGTGACAGTGTCTTACAGGGCGCTGTCCTTTTCGTTACCATCCAACGGATCATATAAGAACGAAATTGATAGACTCCGTCCCTATTCTATACACAACTAGCCTATTTCCCCATCGTCCATAGTCAAATGCCTCAGAGTTCTACTTAACCACAACCTTTCGTGGTCCACATATATCAGTGAGGTATTTTACCAAGTTAGGGAGCTGTCCTTTTTCTCTCTGAAACTACATTTGCTCTCGGTACTTCATAAATGCATTTCTAAATTTGTAACCGCTTGCAATATTCCCCACTGGCTTTACTGCTCCCCGGCAGTCTTTCCTGGTTTGCTAAAAAAGGACTTCCACTTGATCATAAGATCCATAAAGCACATATCTAGATATGGTGGCATCTCCAGAGTTACACATTTGTTGACACCATCAAAAACAACAAGTACTTTTGTGCTCTCGATAGTTTTACTTCCAACATTCTGCCTGATTCCCGTCATCCCCTGTACAGTAAACTTACAAAGGCTGTATCTACATCCTCCACACGCTCAAAGTTCAAACTGCTATTTACGCGCACTTCCGCAAACCGTAATTCCGTTTTTCATACCTCACTCATCAACTTGCTGATCGCATGACGGTTTTCTCAGAACCACGAAATAGCTTGGATGATGAAAGTTGATCCGTTACTCCTTTTTCCCTTGCTGAAACTCTGCATATAATACATTACTTTATCCACAGGAGTGTAAGACGCTGTAAATCTACCCTTCTGGGTGAATAAAACAAATACTGACTTGACTTGAAGTTAAAAAAATCTATTTCCTGAGAGCGGTTCTACTCCACCGGTTGGAAGACCAGACAGGGCATTTCGTAAGACATCCTCTATGGCAAAGTTGGTTGAGAAATGGGGATCTAGGGCTACCTTGTCATACTCCACCAGAGACAACAAATGCAGGCGAAAGCTGGCCGTAGGTACTAAATCGACTTGAGATGTGACGATACAATCCAACTCTGGTAGCTCGGTGGCTAGGTTTTCGACTCCCAACCATTCACTTCGGGTTCGGGTCGGAGTGGGTACCCTGTGCATGTGCACTATACTGTGATGACCGGATCACCCCGCAATGAAATCAGAAGTCACACCAACTGAGACTGAAATGTTTTGTTGTTTAGCATATAAAAAGCAGCTTTTATGTAAGCATGAAATAAGGAAGGGAATGCATTTACGCACAAGTACTGATCCATCGGCAATGCGATTGGTGGGCACAAACTTGCCATAAGCTGTCACGTCATACGGAATTAGATCATGTGCGTAAGACACGCGTATTGCGATAATCAATATCCATGGTTGGACTGAGATGAGTCATATGCGCACGGCGCATTTGTTTGTATGCGGAAATGCAGGGATGCTGAGTGGAATGTACATTGAAAAAGTGAATGGGTTTTCTCGAACTGCATATGAATGGGACAGGATCACCACAAATACCCAATGATGAAATGCCTATACAGAGCTTTCGCGTTTTTCAACGATAAAATGAGCGTTGATACTACCTAACAAATCAAATTATACCTAGTTATTACTCCTATTGAGAGGCACCATGTGAACTGTATCTACCCAGACAATCGTGCGCAATCGAATGGCTCGTACTCGGATTACGCACATCTAGAAGCGACAAGATCAGGCAAGAATACTGGGATTGAACTATATAAGATTTAGTTGGTGCCAACTCGTTTGTATACAAAAGAAGGCATGCACTTACTGGCAGATAACGTACTGACTAATCAGAAAGTAACCTCTCAGTATCTGCACGATCTGAGAATCAAGGTCCGGTTTCTCCTGATTGACTGCATACCGGAAATGAAGCTGTAGTGCACTGGACTGCGTGTGAAAGCATTCGAATCACTACATCAACATAACTTACAGTAAACGACTCGTGTGTGTGTGTGTGTGTGTGTGTGTGTGTGTGTGTGTGTGTGTGTGTGTGTGTGTGTGTGTATGTATGTATTCGTTTGCTTTGGCTAACGATTGGGATATTAGAAAGAAGTCATTTTAAACAAAGTTTTCTCGGCTGAAAGATGCTGTTTGGAGACTACTCCAAAGTGAAGGATAATCTGATTTTGCGAGAGAGAGAAATCAGAAAAATGTACGTTTTACATGAAACGCTCTTTTGCAATTGGTCTGGATTCGCATAGAAATAAAAGTAAGGTTTTCACTCATTCACTGCTGACCTTCGGTTAAAATCTTTCCCTGCTTTGGATACAGATGATTACAAATGGGGAAGGTTAGAAACTTCAATGAGCCTTTTATCTTCGAGAATTTGAAAGGAGAAAAGAGCAGATCAGTGCTTCACTAGCACCCGAAAACGTTACGACAACTGAGGCGCAGTAATGACCCGATCATAATACCGCCGGGCAAAGGATCCCGGTGATCTTTATGGATATAGCTTACTGGATAGGAAAGATGAAAACAAAACTATGAATTAAACAACATTTCAAACTAAGGGCGAAAATAGATCAAGTCAAGTAAAAGAAATTCCACCGGAAATTCAGATGATACAAGAAGGTGGTTTCAGCACCAAACCCTGTTTCAACACCCAACATCTCCAGGTAGCCAACTGCCGCAGCCAAATGGAATGACTAAATTAAGTCAGCCTAACTTGTCGCGGAGAGCAGTCTGAACCATGATCGAATCATTTTGACACAAGTTGACAAACAGATTAGCCAGATTTCTGGAACTTCTCGTCCTCAAGCTGGTACGTTACACCCCTAAAGATAACTTCGAGTTAATATTGCAAATCAATAGCTACCGAGCGTGGATGAAAAACCACTAATGTCAGAAGACACAATCATTCCGAACTGTAAAATACTCTACGGGAACATACCCCTCTCCCTGTAGTATTGATGGTTGATAGTTGTTTGGCTACTGTGTGTTGTGCAGCTTGCAAATATGCGTCAGCCAGATCAATTTCCGAAAAGTACTTGCTATTGAGTATGCATTTCATGAAGTACTCCGACACCACAGTAGTTGATGCACATCTTCACAATGGTGGATTCAGAGTCAGCCGATAATCACCACAAATGTGAGGTGTTTGTCCATCGCTCTTCGTCACCACCACAAATGGAGTCGTCCAAGTGGATGAAGTCAAACGTGCAATGACACGGTCTTGTTGCATCTTGGAAAGCATCTTCAGAATACCTCCTCGCTGGCCGTATGACAATCGCAGTGGCCTCGAAAATACTGAATCAACATCAACTTCCAACTTCGTGAGTTCAATCGCCATGCTGCCTCTATTGTTGGAGCATTACAGGGTGAAATTCTGGACAATCCACTGGAGTCTCAGATGTTGTCTGAAGGGTTGCCGAATGGTCCAATGCATGCAGGATCTTCAAACTCGGGATCGAAGGACTGCCTACTGAAATCAAGAATCGTACTAGGACAAGCTTGCATTTCAACTAAATCATTGATGTAGTTTCACTCAGTAGTGAAAGATGATGATAAGTAACACGGTGAATGCATACTTCAGTGAGGTGGACGGGGATAGTGGGCCGAGTCAAGTCAAACTCTGTTTTGGGAATGATAGACTCGCAACTCGAAGTATCCACAATGAATTGACTCGGCAAACAGCATTGGAATTGGACTGTGTGTTGTATAGTACTTGGTTAGAACCACTCTCAGTTTTCAATGTATGCACGGGATTGGCATCATCCTTTGAGTTATCAGGGGTCGGATTCGTCACACTGCATCTGTATTGACGCTACATCTTGCAGATATGGTCAGTCTTCCCACAGGCACGACATACTGGATTACGGAAGTGGCAGATGGAATGGAGATGGACTTCACCGAACGAAATCAAGGACTCAGTGGCGCTGATTGTCTTTCAGGAACGGTTGTGGTTACGTAATTCGACTGAGGTTTTTGACGTGAACTGCGTGGTGTGATGGAACGAACGTGTTGGTAATACACTACGGAATTCTGGGCTGTTGCTTCGGGGACATCGTGGGATTGTTGGCGTAATGAAAGAGTATCAGAGAATGTGAGGTCTGGGTTCGGCAAAAGTTCTTCTGCAGCTCCGGATGGTTGAAACCGGTAATTAATAGGTCACACAGTTGGGTATCCAACTGATTCTCAAAATCACACTCGTAGCATGAGAATGATTTCTCGAAACTTCATGCTGGGAACACGGAGAAGCGAGTCGAATTGGGCCGTCGGATAGGCGAAGCTATTCACCAACGAATGCAATGAAGGGCCTCCAGCCATCAATAGGACTGCAGTCCGATTCTTGTCCTTTAAATACTTGTGTATGCTGTCCCGTAACTAGAACCGTTCAATTTCGATCTTCAACTTCGAATACACCAGCGTGCAGGTTGGGCCATTCAATACTAGGCAGCTGCGTGACGCCATGTCCATTGTACTATTCGCAACACTTGGACTGAGGACGTACTGGAATCACCCCTACTCGGAACTACCTAAACCGATATAACAATAAAACTGAGGTTGAAGAACCATACAATAATTCGATTGCAAAATAATTTGTGGACCTAAGTTGAGAAATCGCAGTGAGCTTTTGTTGTCCGGGGTGCTCCGAAATGTGATGGAATTTCGATGATGTCATTCCCGAATGGGACACACATCCAGACCTTTGACGGAAACATGTAATTTAACCTTGTCCACTGATTATGAACTGATTGGTCGGCTAACCAGTCGATTGACTGACTGACTGATCGACTAACTGACTAAATGTTCTTTTCTTTGCTTCTCTTATTTTGTTTCATATAAATGTGACCTGAGGTTTGTGCGTGAAACGTGGAGTTCAAAGGAAAGTCAACCAAACAATGATTTTAATTTGCTTGAGAATGAAGTCATCGAAAACGTGTGTTCTCTTACGCCTTGCTTTCTGATGAAGGTATTGGTTGGGGAGCAAAGGAGATCGAAAATATTGAGTCTCTCACCCTCAGCACAAACAAGCACAGAAGCTGACCGTGTTTGCTTGTCGCGCACACAAACTCAGTGATGAAACCCACGGCTCGGTTAGGGTTACGTCATCATGTGCAAACTGACGAAGGCCAATTGAATCTGGAAAAACGGAGTGATTTAAGCTTTCTTCTGGTCTCTCACATGATGATCTCACTTCTCACCTGGCCAGGCAAACGAGTTAGTCTAGACTGTGATTACCACGGTTATTTATGAACACGTGGATGGGGTGGGACTGATGCACACGGGGGGTGGGGCTACCGGACGAGGTAAGATGGGTTGGGCGTCTCCAAAGTCCAGATAATAAAGAAAAAACGGGGAAGGGAATGCAATCGATGCTCTTCTGCTCAATGCCTTCTGTGGAACTCAGATCGGTCATTTCATTTTCCGGCAATCTTTGCAATAAATCAAACGTCTTATGATAAACCTGAATCAGTCTTGTTAAACGCGCCCGGTCGCAGTTTATCAGCTACGTGTTATGAATTCAAGCGTTTACATCCTGAGAAAATAGATCTGCACTATGCACTGTAAGGAAACTGAGGATAAAGATCATGGAGACGTGTTCCATTCGTCGCAGGCGCCGTTCAGTAATTCACAGACCTGTAGCAACTGAAGAAATAGAAATCTAGTCGGAGAATGTTTGCAAACAAATGCTCAGATTTCCATTGGGAAGATGGCACATCAACCTCTTATGAGTATTACTCCTGCATGATATTTTACACCGCCTATGCTTGCATCCTTTTAAATTTCATCTCAGTAATACGCTGACGGACGAACACTGGGGAAGCTTAAGGTAGACATTCGAATGGCTTTCGGGACACATACCAATACAGAATACTAACACAAACCTTATCAAAAGTGTTCATATATAAGCAACAGTTGTTGTTGTTGCCGTGGCCGTAACAAGTGATTCTCTTATGGTTTCCATGTACAAATTCTCCCCAGCCCCGCACCCCTTTTTTCACCCCTTCGTTTTTCACACCTGTCTGTTCATATATACTTGGACGTTTATAGTCAAACAGAGGGCTGTCCTTCCCCCCCCCCCCTATTTATTTTTCACCTACAGTAGTGATCTTTCATCCAGTTCTCTGACACGTTTATTTCAATATGCCGATGATGTGGCTCTTTGTCAATCTGTTTCTGTAACCCAGAAATTCAATAACTTTTCTAATAATCTGTCTCATATTTATGATTTCTCTGTTCTAAATTTTTCCAAATGTTTTGGATGCAAATTTACCCTTTCTCGGTCAACTTATCCTTGTGATCCATCTGTCAGAAGGCAAGCTTGTACGGATGAATGTGTATTCAGTGGGAACGTACGGCAAGTACGAGTACAGGCAAGCAAGTGAAAACGCAAGCATATAAGCAAACATGTGAGTCTGTGAGGTCGTGTAAACCCTGCAAAACTGTTTCCTTATTACGTGCGTTTGCTAGTCCTTCCTACTACACATGGACCACCCGTCCGTCACAGTGGTACTCCGCAACACGCCATCACGATCACCAGAACAATGTTTCCTACAACCCATGAGAAGTGGGACGCCATCGGTGGGGAAAAGAATGGTTAATATATATTGAGAAAGCGTGCGTGTAACGTGAACGGGCAACGGTCAAGTGGCCATCATGCTTTGCCACAAGAATTCAGCTTAACAATGTGTTCAACAAATAAGCAGGGTTGAATGTCGCTAGCAATCAGTGACGTATACCAACGAAAGATCGAGACGACCGTGCAATTTGAGTAAGGCGTGCAAGGTCGTGCAACACGTGGTTTAATCTGATTGGTCAGTGCAGTCGGGGAAGAAGCACGACAAACGCCAACTGTGTGCGTGTGTGCTGCTGCAGGCGTGTGTCCATGATCGCACGGAATTTGGATCAAGCGTGCGTATGTGGTGAGCACATGACTGTTCAAACCAAGCCAAACACAACACGTAGGAATCACCATCGATGCACATTTGAAGAGGTCATCTCACATTTCAAGCTGTATCAAGAAACCACTCTGGCTATCTTACCAAATCTGAAAGTGTAGGCATTTTAACATTAAACTGAGTGCAATTTCCTTTTACGTCAACCAATGTTTTTTTTCCTGTCCTACTTTCCTGTTCTCCTTCTATCTTTCCTGGTCTATTGAAGAAAGATTTCAAAACTCTTCGTCGAGGTCTGTCTATTATCAGTCGGGTAGTTTGCATGCCCCTAACTGAACTGTCAGCCAAGTTGTGTGAATTACACCTGACCGCACGTGAAAAGTTCGCTCACAAAATCCCTGTTGATAGCACTCGCCCTTTATACGGTGATCTGTCAAAGAGTAACTCCCACTCTCACACGTTCCTCTTTTCGATCCATACCCCATCGCATTACCATTTACAAAAACCCTCATGTTTCTCATCTGGCCCGAATCCCCACAAATCTGGCGTGAGTATAGGCCGAATTTCTCGGCAATTTCGACATGTAATCATTCCTTTTTCATCCTCTTCACTCGATGAGCAGCCAACTGTAAATCTTTCCTGACTAGAATGCAGACGTCTGCCTAGGCAAAAGTCTGATAAAATACAAATACAAGTACTAACCAAAACACCTCATCTTACTCCGCACGAAACCATGTGTTCCAATTTTCAAAGGAAGCGTTCCCGTCAAATTGATGGGGCTACTTAAGCAATCCCAGTAAATCCCCTCCTCGCAGGCATCTTCCAGACTAACCTGGAGAATCGATTCAAAACAAAGTATCAGTAAAGCTCAGTTATACGGGAGATGCATCGATAACTTTTCGGTCATTATTAACTCGAAAGACTAGACAAAGTCCACAGGAATATCCAACTCTCCATCGGTCGCTGATAGGATAACGAGATGCCATTCCTGGACACACAAGTGAACCAATCGAAATCATCAGGTCGATGGTGACAAGTCAGACAGTTACTGTAGTCATCCACCGCACCTCAGATGATTGAGGCAAAGCAATAATTCGCCTGAGAAAGTGCTAATTCTAGTTCAAGTCCACTATACTTCACTGGGGTGATAGCGATTCAACGATAGAAACCAAGCTTGTGCAAACAGAAGGAACCTTCCGCCTCAATGGCTTTGCTCTGACAGAATTAGGAACTACTTGAAAATATTACCGATAACATGAATTTGTCTCTTTATCATTACATTTTGCATGTACTCTGTAGTACATATTTGAAGATATACGGCGAAAAGTTTCCTCCTACTAATCGTTCAATGCTGTTCTGCTGTGTTCACTCCGTTAAGGTTGGAAATTTTAGCGTTACTGCTTGTTCCTAAATACGTTCGTTCAATGTCACTCCAGATTGTCTCATCTCGGACTTTAACCAGTTCAGATCAGTCGAATTCTGCCATGGTGGGATTCGTTCGGGAAATCTGTGAGATTTACGCAGACTACCTCAACCTTTGATTCAAAAACAAAGCGTCATGTTAAGATGAATTTTACATCCATCGCAGGACGGAAGAGTCCGTCAGGCCCATTGCGTCTCCGAATCCGACTAGTCAATAAACAAACAACAGAAAATGGAACCAATAAGCAAAGGGCAGGTGAACATGTACACGTGATTGCTCAGCCAGTCTTCATCGCTAATCGGATGTGCATGTGACGTACTGGTTGCTTAAGTGAAATTGCTGGAAACAGTGTGCAGACTTTTACTACGGATCGCCTGCTGCTTTATCCCATCTTTGATCAAGTTCGGACATGTGTGGGATGATTTCATCAAACTGTATTCCAACAGATCAGTCGAAAAGGAATATAATTCTAAAATGCTAATTGATCTGAATGTGTGTTGTCGTGACGGATGGGCATATGACCGTCACGTTGAGGGACGTAAATTACCAAGCGTTTCTTTGTGATTAGGCACGTAATGGTAAGTTGCTGCATCTTGTACAAACTCATTGCTGTAAGGACGATAAAAAGTAGAATCTAAAAACAGTAACCAACAATTGGCTCCCGAGAAACTCATGGATCCCTTATATGATCATACTTTATTCTACCGTCCGATTAGTCGCAGTTCTGCGTACCAAACCTGAGTACTCCATTGACATGAGAACAGAGAAAAACATCATTCAGAATCATATATTTGACAATTGAATCGCGGTTGCAGGAACTACGGTAGGGTACGAATCACTCATCACGTTTAGTATTCCTCACCCTCTTCACCTTCACCTTCGCCTTCTACGCTGTCCAGACCAACTTCCTCGTAGTCCTTTTCCAGTGCAGCCAAATCTTCACGAGCCTCGGAAAATTCACCCTCTTCCATTCCCTCACCCACGTACCAATGCACAAACGCACGCTTCGCATACATCAAATCGAATTTGTGATCCAAACGAGCCCAAGCTTCCGCGATAGCGGTCGTGTTGCTCAACATGCACACAGCACGTTGCACTTTGGCCAAATCGCCACCGGGCACCACAGTTGGTGGTTGATAGTTGATTCCAACTTTGAACCCAGTTGGACACCAATCGACGAATTGAATTGTACGCTTCGTTTTTATTGTAGCAATTGCCGCGTTCACGTCTTTCGGGACCACGTCTCCACGATAGAGCATACAACAGGCCATATATTTGCCGTGACGTGGATCGCATTTGACCATTTGATTGGCCGGCTCGAAGCATGCATTCGTGATCTCGGCCACACTCAATTGTTCGTGGTATGCTTTCTCAGCTGAGATCACTGGTGCGTATGTGGCCAATGGGAAGTGGATTCGAGGATATGGGACCAAGTTGGTCTGGAATTCGGTCAAATCGACATTCAGAGCACCGTCAAATCGTAATGAAGCGGTAATCGAACTCACAATCTGTCCGATCAGACGATTCAGATTTGTGTAAGTCGGTCGTTCAATGTCCAAGTTACGTCTGTCAAAGAGGAAAGCGAAATGCACAATTGCTACAAGATTTCTATTGTCTAAGCGTTACACATCTGTTGAACACCTACTACCAGATCATTAGAGTAAGTGATGGATCAAAATTGGAATAATATAACGTACCGACAAATATCGTAGATTGCTTCATTATCGACCATGAACGCACAATCCGAATGTTCGAGAGTTGTATGCGTTGTGAGGATTGAATTGTACGGCTCTACCACAGCAGTAGAGATTTGTGGAGCTGGATAGATTGCGAATTCCAGTTTTGACTTTTTCCCGTAATCCACACTCAATCGTTCCATGAGCAGGGATGTGAATCCTGATCCAGTGCCTCCACCGAAGGAATGGAAAAGCAGAAATCCTTGCAGACCTGTGCACTGATCGGCCAGTTTGCGAACACGATCCAACACGAGGTCAACAATTTCCTTCCCAATTGTGTAATGTCCTCGAGCATAATTGTTTGCCGCATCCTCTTTACCAGTGATCAATTGTTCTGGATGGAATAACTGTCTGTATGTGCCGGTGCGTACCTCATCTGGTAAAGAAAGCACAGCAGAATAGAATGGATTAACGATCAAGTTCATTTGTGCTAGTAAACTTCAGTGCAGGTCTAGCTGAAATGTTCCAGTAAACTAATGACTTTATGTTCAGCACGATAGATTTGCCTTTATCGGAGGCATTTTATACCATTGGTTTTCTACTCTATGAAAATTCCGATACCTAAACATCTTCAGCCCATCCGTCCAAACCAACGGGACTTACCGACGACAGTAGGCTCCAGATCGACAAAAACCGCACGCGGGACATGCTTTCCGGCTCCAGTTTCACTGAAAAACGTATTGAACGAATCGTCTCCTCCACCGATTGTCTTATCACTTGGCATCTGGCCATCGGGCTGAATTCCGTGTTCCAAGCAGTACAGTTCCCAACAAGCATTTCCAATTTGTACGCCAGCCTGACCCACATGTACGGAGATACATTCGCGCTAAAATAAAGTTACGTAAACAAACGAAGACCGAACAGGGGAGTGAGACGTACTAAACAGTTCGTAGATATTAATTTTACAACTTCCTTGATTTTACACTGAGTCAGTCTACTTACCATGTTTATGAAAGCGGTAGAAACAAGTCACGGACTTGTGAAAAGAGATCGTTCCGGTTGACTCGAATTGAGTAGGAGGATTAAGCTGTACGCTGAAACTGCTTATTTATATACCGGTTCTTAGTTCCTATAACAAAGACAGTATAGACAGTCGGTGTACTTTTAACCATGACCTTAAACGAAATATTTGCGGAGAATATCCCACTGCGATGGATCCACGCAGTTTTATTCTTCAAACATTTATTCATAATTGTCAACTCTATTCAAAAGTACTCGCTCTTCATTTGAATGGACTACTACATCAGCAGTTACTAGGCAACCAACCATCCTTCATTTGTCGATCCTGACCGGTCAGTGAACCACTCTACCTAACTCTTTTCCAAAGACACACCGTAAGATCCTAGCCAAAAGGAATTCAAGATAAATTACACTTTTCTCAAATGACAGATGGCTGGTGAAACCTCATCACCTCCCTGATGTTCCTCTGGTGCCATATAATTGAATGTACTTATTCTTTTTGATCGTTCTGTTGTTAACTTTAATTTGTACCGTATAAAGTCACTCGAATTACACTTTCGAAGAACTGAAAATTGCCACTGTTGAAAGCCGCCTTACCCAATTCCAGTCAAGTTCACTGAACTCACCAGAATCTAACGAAGAAAACATCTTTGCTTACAGATAAGCGGTTTGTACACTTTTGTTTTGGAAACAGTTTGAATGAGTAAATTGATTACAGACAGTGACTGGAACGGAGCACAGTGTGTTTTCGTCTGTACAACAGGTTAAGGCCTGGAACTGAGGATGAGATTTACCGGGAGTCCACGGATTGTCTCTTTATCACAACAACTCCATGCATTCATTTGAAGGGTGTGTATGGGTGGGGGTGTAAGGAACTCTCGAGACGTATAGTGTGTTCATGACTGACTGAGAAGGGTTGGTGGTTAACAGCGGTGACGGATTCGAATACCGGTGGCAATGAGAGAAGAAAAACCCAAACCAGAGCAAGTCCATTCAGTTCATAGTTCATCTTGTTTCCGCGATTTTCGGTCCGGTCATAGAACTCCTACTACAGTCATAGAGAATAGTTTACCTAGTATGAAAGACAGCTCTTCTTTGGATTCGAGAAAAGATGACGGGGGCTCATACACCAGGTAAGACTGACTACTCATCATTGAGAGACAACCACATTTTTATAAGGTTGGGGGTTTATCCTTGAAGTAGTTCATTTAATCGTTTTGTATTATAGTTGATTGCACAATGTCAGCATTGATCCGTTCTCGTGGTAACAACCAAAGAACTCATCGTCAGAGTACCAGTTTGATCTTGTTCTTCTCCAGACCTCGCTAGCTTAAATAAACACGCCCACAGGTAGAGAAACAGATTGTTTGTTTGTTTGTGTGACGAGCTAGGAAGTTAGACTGCGTGAGATCAGAACGCAAATTCCAAAATGAAGCACCATTCTAAATTCTCTTACACACACTTACACACACACACACACACACACACACACACACACACACACACACACACACACACACACATATATATATATATATATATATATATATATATATATATATATATATATATATATATATATATATACGAGGAAAACACACAGTATTGAATTTGGGTATTCTTATTCGTGTTCGCAATTTGAATTTCTGTAATTCAACAAAAATGGAATATTGTCAGAAAAAATTCCGCTGCCAAATCGAAATTCTGAGATAATCATTATTCAGGCCTTTTTACCCTGTCGTTTCGCCCTGTCACACCGATTCCAAGCGATTCAGGATAGTTATCAGTGTCTTACCGCATTGTTTCACAGTTTTGTTCGACGCTGTAGATATACTGAGCTGCACCATTCTCAGTGGACATATTGTGGAGCCATTTTCTAACACCCACGAATTCAAGGGAAAATTACCCACCAAAGGAATAGAACTGGTTGTCCCTACATGGAACTCATTTACGTTTTCTTATCGTGACACTACCTAAATGAATGTGGATACGCTTCGATTGCATGAAGCACACAGTTCATCAAAAGCTGGTTGGTTGATGAGACAGTAGCAGTTGTTGTCAAAGAATCTTAATGGAACGTACGTCAGATGTTTGCGTAATGATAGTCATATCGTGAAATAATCGGAGTTTTGGTGCACTATGACGCACAAGTGTAATATCAAGAGAACTAGCCTACTTAGGTTTACTGAAGAATTCCTCTGGTGAGTTAATGAGTGGAAAGTATGGATCCAATTGCACTCCGCAAAAGACGCTTCCGAGCCGCTTTTGATTTCTGTCATTCGCATACACATGCTTGCCTCAAGAACTCCTCAGACGAGGAACTAAGAGGTTCTATCCAAATAAAAAACAAACACCAAATTGCAGACAGCAATTTTGCACTGAAAATAAATACAGACTCAAATAGAAAGATTGATTGGGACAGAAGTAGCCAACTCCATACCGCGTGGTCCAGTCAAATCTCCCTGAAATGGAGTGTGAACGCCAATCTGTTTGAGGATTTGTGTACTATTCGCAGTACTTGAACTGGTAATCGCTCAGACCAGGAACTAAGTAAACCGAACATAGCGAAAAGGTCAAGGTTGCTGAACTGTACAATAATTCTGCTGCACAACTGATTCGTGTAAATGTTAAATGGAAAAAATAGTTGGCAAATCACAGGTCGACCAATCACAGTGGGCTTTTGTTAAACCTGTTCACGGCGATTCTGACTGGCTGGAGCTCCTCAGCGTACGTAGCTACGAAGCTGTACGTAGCTATGCCCCGTGTGATACTTGCTGAATCACCATAATTTGGTTATTTTTTATTGACGCAGGTTTCACGAGAGATTGGATCAAATTTCGCTCTAAATTACTCCACTGTCGTCTTAGCATGGTTGCAGAATCAACACTGGATACACAGACCATTTCATTGTTTAGGATTCAGTATGCCAAGTGGTTTTCGATTGTACTGAGGTTGGGGACAGTCACGCCACAACCTTAGTCTCATGAGTGAGGGCAAACCAACTCCCATTTATGCGATTTTCAAATCATTACATCACCGAGTACGAGCATATAATCCGGTTGGTTTAGAGGAATTAACTGAAAAATGTGATGATCCAGAGTACCGTTATTTGAGTCGGAATTTTTCAGACCATGTATTACAGCGATCTCTTTCAGTATAATAGTCCAGTAGGCACTTTAGAACACTACGGAGCTTCTCCCGTTGATTCTTTGAATGTAACTGAGGTGATTCAGAAGCTGTCACACGGAATACGGCCAGGCACAGCTTCGTAACCGCACACGCGGATGAGCCTCAACCAATCGGGATCACCGCAGACAGGTACAACAAAAGCCTTGTGACTGGTCATCTTCGAGTCTACCAATTATCTTCTCTGACGTAACATATTTATACAAATCAGTTCTGCAATACAACTGACGTACTATTTCTCAGCCTTGGTTTTCTTGGTACTTTGGTTTGCGTAGTTCTGGGTGGGAGCAATTTCAATACGTTCTGTCAGTTCAGTTCATTGTGATTACTACAACTGGTGTCACGCCATGGAGCTACCCAATATTGAACAGGAGTTGTATCGCCAAAAATTCAGTAGGCGGAAGGCGCACTTGTAAGGGTAAACATGTAGCCATAGCAACGTACTGCAAGCGCCAGTACAAACAAGCAAGTATGCAAGTGCGTGAGCCACTGATTTATGTAATCGGAAGCGTAAGACAGCTGTACAGTCGGACTGAGCCCTGCAAGGTCGTGCAACACGTGGTACGATTTGATTGGTCACTGCTGTCCGAGACGAAGCACGACAAGTGTCAACTGTGTACGCGTGCGCACGGTTGCAGGCGTGCGTCCATGATTGCACGAGGTGTAGATCATGCATACGTGTGTGAGCACATGACTGTAGGATTCAAACACAACAACAGGCAAGCCTGTGCGCTGGTGTCCCTGAAATTCAGAACTGGATAGAGCGGTTCGAGTTATGATTCAGCATACGAAAGGATTTGAAGAAGAACCAGACTGCATTCATCTTGACGACTGGCGGCATTTCGTTGTACTTGTTGATGAAAAAACCTTGCATATTCGGGAGCACCTGCTGCAGTTCTGTTCGACGAGTTGAAGGCTCTACTGCTAGGCTTCATAGCTCTGACCAATACCCAGGCGACCGAACGTGCCAAATTCCATTCGCTGGTTTGTGGTCCCAACATGAGGTTCCGTGAATTCATCCGGACACTTCGGACAACAGGCTGCAAAGTGTAATTTCGGTGAATATTTGGAGACCCAATTGCGTGACCGCCTTATTGTCCGTATAAATCATCCAGAGCTACAGAAGAAGCTGGTGCTTCTCGTGTGGTGAATTCCACGTACGTCCCACCTGCCGCTTTCATAATGTGGCATGTAATTCTTGTGGAAAGCCTGGTCATATTCGCGAGGCGCGCCACCAATCCAGGTAAAATGTGACGAGTGAAACCCCTGAGGATCCGAAAAATGATGACAATCCGGTGTACACGTTGAAGATTTCTAATGAATCCAACCAATATCTGTACAGATAAGTCCAGTTCCAATGCGGCTTGAGACGTCAGTTCATTGTGGATACCGGGAGCTGCGAGTCAATCATTCCGAAATCAGTATTCGATTTGATTCAACCCAGTGTATCTATACAACCCACTGCCGTGCACATTCACGGTGTTACTAGTCATCGACTTTCACTGTTTGATGGGACTACATTATTGCTTCGGTTAGAGAGCGATTTTACCTCAGTAAGATTCCTGATTTCCGTAGAAAGTCCATCAATTCTGGGTCTGAAGGCCCTGCGTGCCTTGGAGCAATCGGTAAGCCTCAAAACGACGTCCGGCAATCCGGTGAATCAGCTTGTTCTTCAGCAGTTGATTGCACAATGCTGCAACAACAAAGGCGGTATGGCGGTTGAGCCCGCAAAGTTGGAAGTGTATGGTGATTCAGTATTCCTGAAGAGCCGAGTGTTGCCGTACGACCAGCAAGAGGGCGTCCTGAAGGTGCTTACCAAAATGGAGCAAGATGGTGTCATGGCGCGTGTGACTTCATACCCTTAGATGATTCCGATTGTGAAAGACTGCCAGCCGTCAAGATGAATGCAGTCTGTCTCTCCTTCTTCAAATCCTTTAGTATGCTACATCATAACTCAGGTCAGGTCACAGGATATGGCGGATTGAGCCAGTAAACGTCCAGTTTCTTGCACTGGGAGCCCAAAGAGTTCCCGCCGTGCTGCGAATTCCAACTCAAAACGTTCAGTCAAGAGTTCAATTTCAGATGCACCAACGTACAGGTTAGGCTGTTTAATATTGGGCAGCTCCAGTTGTAGTAATCACAATGAACTGAACTGACAGAAAGTATTGAAATTGCTCCCACCCAGCACTACGCAAACCAAAGTACCAAGAAAACCAAGGCTGAGAAATAGTACGTCAGTTGTATTGCAGAACTGATTTGTATAAATATGTTACGTCAGAGAAGATAATTGGTAGACTCGAAGATGACCAGTCACAAGGCTTTTGTTGTACCTGTCTGCGGTGATCCCGATTGGTTGAGGCTCATCCGCGTGTGCGGTTACGAAGCTGTACCTGGCCGTATTCCGTGTGACAGCTGATGAATCAATATAGTCCACGAAAGAAGAACACGATAACAGACCGCAACAGCTGCTGAAGAGGTTCGTGGGAAGAAGTGTATCAATCAAAGCCTCTAGTGCAAGTTCGGCGTTGTCGAATTAGATTTCCTCATCTTCTCCGTCAATGCAAACGGATACCGACCCGACCCGGGACGTTTTAAACCCCCGATTGGCATCGAGTCTCCGAAAAGTCAGACACATTTGCGATCAATTCTTGGGTGCATGCAATATTACTCCAGATTCATTCCAAAATTTGCAACATGAGCCCAACCGTTATTTCCTGCTCAGTCGTCTGATGTGTGACTGTGGAACGAACAGTGGGAACAGATACTACGCGGTCTTATTCAAATTATCGGTGGCCGACTGATACTAGCCCCATTTGCACCATCTAAACCGACCATGCTGATCACTGACGCGTGCGAATTCGGGATAGGAGCAGTTCTAGAACAAGATGGATGTCCAATCATCTGCATCTCGCATCTTCTCAATACTGCAGAGAAGAGTTATTCTCAGACACAGAAGCAAGCTTTGGCCATTTTCTGGGCGGTACGCCGACTACACATGTGCCTACTTGGACTGACCGCCGAGCTCTTCATTTCCTCTATAACCCGGATAAATCCATCGCCAAATCCACGGTTTCTATGATTAAGCGATGCAACATTGCCTTGGCAGTCTATGAATATGACAGCCTGCATCGAACCGGCGAGACAGTCCCGCAGGCGGAATTCCTGTCTCCATACTCACGATTCGCATCGGCGAACCAATGCCATTTCATTTCACCTGCTGCACCTGTGTCAAGGGAAGAATTGAGCAAGCAGACAAAACGACACTATTCATCTGTGATTTCGGCAATCGGGAAGGGATGGCAGCCCGAGGTGAAGCGGAAGTTTCCTCAGTTCTTCGTACTGCGAGAAGATCCCAGTATCCAACCCGATGGCGTCCTTCGTCGAGGTGACCAGCTTGTCATTCCACCTTCATTGAGCAAGTCGGTTGTGGATGAAATGTACAAAGGCCACTTGGGCGTGAACGAAATGAAGTTACTGGTTCGACAGATATGTTGATGGCCGGAATTAGATGCGTATATTTGCAATACGGCAAACAACTGTGATGCGTATCTGCACAAAGTTCAGTCGAGACCAAACAACTGAAACCCATAGTCCGAAAGCTACATCCCATAGCAGAAAGTTTGTGCTGACTTCTGTGGCCCATTCTTGAACTGGTATCACGCCCTTGTACTGATCAACTTCTATTATAAATGGTCGGAAATGTTCCTGACTGGCTCACCAACCACCTCGTTCGTAATCGAAGTATTACGGAAGAGTTTCAGCCGAGAAGGAATCCCGCAGTTATTAGTCACCGATAATTGACCACCATTCTGTGCTGCCGAGCTGAAATACTGGCTTGATAGAATCGGATGTCGATATCTGCGTACGGGGCCACGCTACTTATGTTCTATTGGTGCAGCGGAGAACTTGGTGCGTTCTGTGGAAAGTGCAATGACATCAGCCATTCGGAGAACGTTGTCCGACTTGGAAGCGTTCCACGACAGTTTCTTGTTGCAGTACAGAAACGCAGTGCAGACAACCACAAGGGAGAACTCAGCCGTTCTCTTCAAGTCCAGAAGATTAGGGTCATCGATGAAGTGTCTTGATTTCAGCAACGTCACATACTGCCATGGCAACGAGCTTCGACCAACTGGTGGAATCATCACCAGACAACTTAGTTAATCTATGGTCGAGATTACGGACCTGGATGATCCATCGGTGCATCGGCGCTATCTCAGCCAAATCCATTTCAAAGTAGCAACCGACGATGGGACCGATCACACGGCTGAGACGACCGAGGATTTAGGCGGTGACCGTACTGATGACTGTGATCCATCTATTTCGCCTACTGAAACGACTGCCGCAGCAGCCGAGCCACAGCCACCAGCTCCAGTTCGAAGATCAGAACAAAAGGCAAGACAGATTGACGAGGATCTCTTGAGGGAGTGGGGTTGTGGTGATTCTGCAGCTGTCACACGGAATACGGCCAGGCACAGCTTCGTAACCGCACACGCGGATGAGCCTCAACCAATCGGGATCACCGCAGACAGGTACAACAAAAGCCTTGTGACTGGTCATCTTCGAGTCTACCAATTATCTTCTCTGACGTAACATATTTATACAAATCAGTTCTGCAATACAACTGACGTACTATTTCTCAGCCTTGGTTTTCTTGGTACTTTGGTTTGCGTAGTTCTGGGTGGGAGCAATTTCAATACGTTCTGTCAGTTCGGTTCACTGTGATTCGTACAATAAAACAGGAACCGCTTTCATCCTTCGTGACGTTATGCTCGTTGTACACCTCTAGGTTTCCATCTCATCCACTTTCAATACTGTTCACGACTAAAATGAAAATAATTGGATGAATTTGTCCACGTTACATGGATTTTACCTAGTTAAACGGTTTTACCTCTACATTGTGTTGAATGTTACTTACATTTTATTCTTTTGTATTCCTTCTGTTGAATACAAGTTCCGTTCACCATCGGTGGTTGCTTCGATCTATATTCCTTCTCCAAACTGCCGGTCACCCGCACATTCTCTGTCCTTTGACCTTGACTCTTATTGGTTGTTATATGTACATCAGACTATGCCGCTGTTGGCCTTGCTTTCTGCTAACTGTCACTTATCTGTATGCATCGTAATCAGACGCGCTGCGAATATTTCGGTACGGTCATTCTTATGGTTGATTAATTGTGCATTCGAATGCTTATCCAACGCCCTCCACCAAGCGAACGTAAGAGTTTTCCTACTACGTTCTAGGTGGAACGTTTACCCACAGTACAGCTTTAATTCCGATGCTCAACTTTAGTGTCGAAAACTAGCTGGCCTATTTTACATTCGTCTTGAGAAAGTTTTGACTTTTCTAAGGTACACCACTTGCTCTTATAGTGCAGTTTCGTACTTTCCTTCCGGATCTAAGGGTGCAGCATTATTTGATCTGTCACTATCCAGGTATTGAGCTTCACAACGTTCCGATACTTTGCAATCGAACTAAGTCAGTCTTTCCCAGTGAGAAATGACAATTGGAAGCGCAACTCCAGGCTGCTTTCAGACAAGTCTGGTGTAATTCAGAATATATCATTTAGCAGCATTGTAAGGTGGACAGTTTGCGGCTGACATGGCTCACACCTTGATCTTTAATTCGACCAAGTGCATGAAATATCATGCTCGATTTGCTCAAATGTGAAAGGAGCACACCGAACTCAATCTTCGACACCACATCTGTGTAATCGGCTCCGATCCTTTTAATTTTATATGAACAAAGCGTCCCTCTTTCTCTACAGATTGAGTCATTACTTTCTACACTGTGTGTAATGCACGAAATGCTATTCAACTTACCGTTTTTCCGTGATTACTTTTGGACCAAACCACTTAGAGTAACTAAAGATAGCACGCGGATATGTCAGTTCACTATTATATCAAATGTGTACTCGGATCTTAAGCAGGAAACAGATAAACTGATTTATTCTGTAAAACGTTCCCGAGGGAGTGTGAAACGCCTTTAAACACGCCAGTGGAAGAATGCAAAACGTCGAACTACATTACAAACATAACAGTATTGCAAATAACAGTATTCGTTAATGGCGACTCGTTTCCGATACTCAGAGAAGTGCTATTAAACAGTTCTCACGGCGCATGTTAAAAGTGAACGGAATTCATTCAGATTATACATTTTTATTAAAAGGAGCAACCAACTCCTTTCTCAGAAAAGGGGGAAGTTTAAAGGTACACGGTTCCCGGAGCTAGAACAAGGAAAGATACAAGCATGCGTAAACTCGAGGATAAGTGTACATCATATCTCCAAAATCTCCCGTGATCGATAAAAGATATTTGAAGGATCTTATTAATTATGATGCTAGAGGCAAACGTTTGGTAATCTTGTGTGGTTTCGTTCAAAAGTATCCGCGTAAAGACGGGATGGATTTATCAGCAATTCATGCGCCATGTGTGTGAACAGTGTATCAGTAAACCACAATCCGAACACATATACCGTTCCTCTTTTGGTACCAACATTCACACCCCTAAACAGAGAGACAGAGAGAAAGAGAGAGGATCATGACTGGTTAAATAGTTGACTGTCTCCATCAACACTGTCAACATTCATTATGACATATTGTGAGCCATCCAGAAACAACTATACAAGGGAGCCATATTTAGAAGTCTACCAATAAATTAGGTATGCGTAGTAACTAAAAATAGTGCTCACATCATTCTTGTGTGTGTCATTCTATATGTTAACATACTGTATGGATATGGTAACAAACAGATAAGGAATTAGGTCACCAGATGAGGGATTTGTGACAGGACATTTCCAATGAATGATAATTTTTTCCTGATTATCAGTAATCTTGTTCTAGTTTCGCGTACAGTTTATTTGCTTTCCTCCATACTACGATTTAACTGCAACAGACGGTGTTCGGATTCCAGCGAAATTGAAAGATTTAAAACCATTCATAGTGTAACAAGGACGACCACACGCAGCAGGATACCCGTATTTCAACGGCCAAACAAGTCAAGTCATGAAATACATACAATCGTTTATATTGGCCCTTTTCCAGACTGCGCGGCACCAAGATTGTTATTGCTGCTGTTTGAGCACTTCGGCTGCATTCTGGCCAGTTGCCCGTGACCGTTGACTTGATTCTCTTGGGCGTCATTTCCTTTCGGTTGGACCGATTGTCTCAGTTGACGGCTCGACCGTCAACCCCTCATCTGGACTATCTTGCTGGTTACCGGAGCTCCCGCTGCTTCCTCTCTGGTAGTCGGTATGCCTCCTTTTTTCTGCTTCGGGAAGCCTCCGACATATTCGCCGTCTGTTCTTCCATATGTGGACCTCATTTGTTTTTTCTTTTCACCTTGATGTTCACGCCATTCCCTCGCCCCAGCATTCCCCGTTACACTCGCCCTTCCTTTAAAACATTCGGTCCGGATGTGCCAGGGTGCCAAGTCGCATCCGTTGACCCATTTACCTTGTGGTTCTTGACCGATTTTGAAACTGTAATTCTTCCTCCCTAGTACGGTGTAAGGTCCACTCCATCGTTTGTGGATCTTGCTGGTCCCCGGACCGGCCACTGCGGGTCTGTTACGATTCCTCACTTTTACCAGCTGTCCGGACATGAGCGGCTCCCATTTCTGTGTTTGGTTCCGTCTATCGTACCTCACCTTGTTTCGATTCTGAGCAACTCTTGTCTGTTGTACGGCCACTTCCTCTAGATGCCTCCGCTCGCGGGTTGTCACATGTTTATCACTCTTCATGTTGAGCCACACATCCAGTCGCGTTCTGGGTCCTGCCCAAAAACTAGTTCAAACGGTGTCGTCCCCGTTGTTGAATGGTTCATTGCGCGGTAACTGAGCCATATCTCTGATAGTCCTTCTTGCTAGTCACTTTCGTGGTTATTCAGTCATTTCTTCATCGTTCTACTGAATCTTTCTGTCATTCCGTTTGCCTGGGGGTGGTAAGGTGACGTCCGTATTCGCCGGATTCTCCACTGTTCCAACATGTCTCAAAATTTCTTCGATTTGAAGCAGGCACCCTGGTCAGTGATGACCGTTTCTGGTAGACCAGATCGCGCCACCACATTATCAACAACACGCGAGAGACCGTATCGCCTGTTTGATCCAGTACCGCGATTGCTTCCACCCAGCGAGACACGTGGTCAACCATTGTCATGATGTACCGGTTTTCAGTAGCACTCACAGGTAAAGGACCAAAAAAGTCCAAACCCCAGCTTTGAAAGACTCGCTGTGCTTCTATGGGCTACATTGGCGGTGTAGCTGTTGCGTGCTCTCGGTTCCGTTGACAATCAGGGCAAGTTCGTATGTAGTCGTCAACGTCGTGCCGCATCGTGGGCCAGAAGACTCTGCGCCGCAATAATCAGAAGACTCGTTGTTGTCTTATGTGAGCACTGTCGTGCGCTAGCTGTATTGCCTGCTCACTTACGGCCTCGGGAACAAAAGGCAGTCGTCTGGGTCGCAGACCCTGTCCCACATCAACGTCAACGAACAGCTTGCCATCTTCCGCATGCAATCGCTCTCAAATTTTCAGTAGGTCGTGCAGCGCAGGTGAGCTCCCATCTGGTCTGGTCTTGGCTTGAAGATATGAACAAACTGTCCGCACCATACTGTCATTTCTTTGATGGCTGAAAACATCATCACTTGACATTAACCAATTCACTGGGATCGCCTCCGCCGGCAGTTGGTCGTCTGGGATCGGGAGGGATAATGCGTCAGGTATTTCGTTTTCTCGTCCGTTAACATGCTCGATTGTAAAGGCGAATTCATGCAGGCGGTATGCCTACCTTGCCAACCTCCCTGTTGGATCTCGTGTTGTCATTAACCACTGCATTGACCTATGATCCGTTTTGATGCAGAAGTTAGTAGCAATCAGATATGTTATCCACTTTACAGTGCCCGCACGATTGCTAAACATCCCTTTTCCGTGGTGGAGTACTTCCTTTCGGCACTTGTGAGCAGCCTGCTGGAGTACTCGATCACCCCAGACGGTTGTGACAATACTGCGCCAATTCCGACGTCACTGGCATCCACAGCTAAGGTGAATTTCTCATTCGGCTTTGGTACTGTCAAACAGCTTGGAGGGTTTGTTGCACTTGAATTTCCTGAACGCCGCCTCCGTATTTGACGTCCACTCGAACTTCTTATCCTTCCTCAGTAGTTGAAAAAGGACGCCAGCTTTCTGGGCAAAATTTGGCACAAACTTGGCTCCATAACTAACCAAGTCAAGGAAAGATCTCAGCTGGTGCTTTAATTTTGGCGAGGGGAAGCTCCTACTCGTTTCTGCTTTCTCGGGTAGGGGTTGCAGTTTTCCTCCTCCAACAATATGTCCCAAACAGATGATTTTGTCACGCGCTATCTGGCACTTCTTTGCACTCAATTTCAAACCCGCCGCTTTGATTCTCTCAAATACTGCGCTTAGTATGGACACATGCTTGTCAATCGTCTTTGGGAATACCACAATATCATCCCCACACACCACAACACCATCCAGATTTCCCAGTACCTGCAGCAGCAAACGTCGGAAAGTAGCCGGTTCGTTACACAGCCCAAAAGGCATCCGTAGGAACTCACACGGCTTCCCATTGACACAGAATGCTGTCTTCTCTCTGTCGCTCACGAGCACCGGCAGTTGCCAACAATCCGACCTCAAGTCGATTAACGACAGCACCTCCACTTCATGAAGCTGCTCAAATATCTTTTCTGTTGGTGGTATTGGGAACGCGTCCTTCATTGTGACACGGTTGAGTTCCCGGAAGTCAACACAAAATCTATACCTCCCATCCGATTTCCTCGGTAACAACACTGGTGAGGAATACGGGCTCGTGCTTTCCTGAATTATTCCCTTCGATAGCATGTCCCGAACCTGCTTCTCAACTTCCGGTACGACTTTCCGCGGCAGCCTCCGATACACTAGTTTGCACACTGCACTCGGCACCAAGTTAACCTTGTGTTCTTGCGTCGCAAAAACCGTACCCGTCATCTGGAAATAACTCCGCATAACTTTCGAGACACTGTCTGGCACACGGGATTGGACAGCCTGGAACAGAGGAAGTTTTTACATCACCAACGCGGTTCAGCCGGTCCCAGTGGGACTGCAGCTCAGTATCTTTCTCCCCAACCCGCAATCGATGAGCTTCAAAATCGATTTTTGCTCCTACACGTTCCAACAAACTGACCCCAACAATTGTCTCGGCAACCCCTTCAACTAGTAACATCTCGTGTCATACGAACATCGCCAATCTGAACCGCTGGCTGCTGCTTTCCCGCCAATCTCAGAGCCTCCCCTCCGACCGATTTCTTTCTGATCAAGCTTGAAAAGTCTACTGACCTCAGATGGACTGTGTTTTGTAGGCTAACTCTTTTTTGCGTAACCGTTTGAGGCCCAGTGAGACCACTGTTCCTAGATGGAAATCAACCGTCTCGGTGGGACAGCAAACATTAAAGAAGTGGTTCATAATTTCGGTCGTAAATAAACCGAAATGGAATGGGTAAAGCTGTATTGTAACCAGGTGGCATAAAACACAGAACCGTTGGACAATTAAAGGGTTTCCTTAGGTAAGCTCCGATAATAAAATGGATCTGTTTGCTCTATGTGCAAGATAAAGTGACCATATTTGCAGTACATATTTGTTATAATTCATAAGATGTGCCTGATAAATAAGTAGTCTATTGAAAATCACTCGTTCAGAGGTCATCCAAATCAACCAAATGTTGCCATGATGTTCTGATCGCCTCGACTGGTGATGAAACGTTTGCGATATAAACGCCAAGCTCGGCGATCAGAACATCATGGCAACCAACAGCCTGAGCTACAACAAACACAAATATTTAAAACTATTGAGAGCAACCAAATGTTTCAACAATGCTCATTTGCATAACAGTGCTAAAGTCAGCTTAAAGACAGTTGCAGTCCGATCGGAGGATGCAATCATGTCGTTTATATGTCTTTCTTCATATTGTTCCGTTCAGTCTGTGTGACGTTATAACGTCCATTATCATCCCATTACTGTCCATAGTTGTGTTTTCCACTATCAACTACTTGCTTATTCAGGTAATAGTATGCGAACTCCATCACATTACGATCACTGGTACTAAGAGGTGCACTGTTTTGCGGCAAAGAGTTTTGGATGAATTTTTAGGACAAGGTCCAACTGTGAGTCACCACGGGTCTGGTTAAGATAAAGATCACGGAGATTAAAAGACGAGACGGGATAAGTAGACGCATGGTTAAAGTCCTCTACAATGATATGATGATTATCACGAATCACCGGTACAAGGAAAGGCAGGAGTGCCTCGTAAAAGGAGTTAACTAAGTTTTGAGTGTTTTGTGGTGCAATGTAAACATTCAAAACGGGAAAATTTATGAAGGTTTGAAACAGATTCATCATCTATCCCGTTAGAAGAGCAGGGAAAATTGACACTGGACTTCCTACACCACTTGGAATAGATACAGGAGACAAAGCTACCACTTCCCTTCTTGAAACTTCGTCTATCCTGACGGAAGTATGGATAATTTTTCAACTTGACCACCAATTATTCTACGTTAGCATTCAGTCACTTTTTCTTGAGGTATATCACATACATATACTGGAACTCGCGAGCCATAAGCAGATAAATTCGGTTTGGAATCTTGTTGACCAAGGAACGAACCTTGTTACACAAAATCCTGGGAACTGTCATATAACCTGATGCTATGCTAATGGGGTCATTCTTCCATCCGGCTCTTTTGCTTTCAGTCTCATGAGGATTCCGATCCACATTTATGTCATTCGACCATGAAGGACCCTTGACACGTCGGCGTGCTTTTATGAATATTATAAATAATTTTCAAAATTTTCATAGGGACGAAATCGCGATGAAAGACTGTGACAACACAAAAGCTCTGACGAAAATGGACCACAATTGTAGCGCAACCATTCAATCGGTGTGTTCATTACAGAAACCATCAGCTTTAAATTGAATGGAATCCGAATGTGAGACAGCAACCAACTCGGGTAAGGCTTATCCAGATCAGTGTTAGGTAGGCTGCCAACATGTTCTGTTGAACCTGACAAAAATTTTCCTCGTCTTTGATTTGGGAAAGAATGCATCGCAGATTTCATTATGGAACAGACACGTCATTTCGATCGATCGATATCCTAAGTGTCGATTAAAAATACAGATCGAGTCTATCATGATCAGGACTGTGTCGATTTTTGCTCTCGGTAATATAACCCAAATTACACTTACTTTATTGAGTTTTAATTTATGCTTGCCGAAATCAGAAATTATATTAGGTGTTTTTTCTCAATTTGCTATTCTTACCACAACTCGAAAAGAACACATTGGTAAGAAAACGTGTGTGTGTGTGAGTGTGTGTGTCCGTCCGTTACCAAACGAAACCAAACTGTAGTCTCCTCCAAATTATGAGTTTTTCATTCACGTGGATCACATTAGTTGGTGATTTGTGCACACTTTCATCACATTTCTCAGTTTCCCAAATAAATCCAATGACGAATAAGAAACATCTATGTTTCTGATACCAATACATATTCATGGAATGCAACACACATCAACAACAAGTAGTTAGTCCGATTGCAACGAAATCGATGTCACCGTGTTTGTACAAACAGCCGTCGGTCAATTTGATCGACACATGGTCCTGCCGCCATACACAGTCGAACAGCCACGAATGACTAAATGGCCAGTGATGCTCGTGTGTTATAATCCTTGGAGTACCAAGTCTGAGGTTATCAGTTCGAACACGACTTGTGAAGGTCAGTTATCATGATAGAAGGGACTGCACTGATCACGCCTGACCTAACTGTTCATGGTTCTCCCTAGTTCAAGCCTCAGAATTCTGGTTTCTCATTTCCCTATAGGACATTGTGATCATGGGACATGCCAAAGCCCCCAATGCACTCACTTATTGGTATGGAACACGAAAGAACTCCTATTTTCGGAGAAGCACTTTTATAGTTTATGGTGAAAGATTGAGTAAAATCGGTTCTTTCATTAGTAAACAGTGAGGGATAGTGACGAAAGACCCCCGACCAATCATTACCAATAATAATCCGATCAATCAACAGTTCATCCATTCCAGCTTCTGTTATGCTGTCGAATTTGTCAAACAATGATTTAACGCTTGAATTAGTACACAGAACGGTGAACAATCTCACTTACAGTAATTTTGAATAATTACAATACATCTTATTACTAAACTGATTTATTCACCAATCAGTAGTAACGCTCAACTGACCGTGGAAGATGGTGATTACACTGTAAAGTTGTTTCATCCAGATTGTTAGGTAAGCACGAGAAGCATGGCATATCCATTTTGTATGTTCTCGTGTTGAAGTTAGACAAACCGGTGAGAGCGAACTCGGATAGTCTGATGTTTAGGACATGTTAGACTCAAAATCGTTTATCCCGGATTCGAGTTCCAGCGAAATTAATAGCAGTCCCACCTGTTCACGAATATAAAGTAACTTGTGCAAACAAGTATATTCCAACCAGAGGACAGAAAGGAAGTAAATGTTGTATTAAGTGAATGCGATTCAAATCAGTGAAGTTAGAGTTATTGAAATGTTTCAAGATGTGAGAATCGATACGATCAAACAATCGGATGTCAGTAACCGTGATCGGTCTACGGTACCGGTGACATATGAACAGCTTTGATAAACCATCATTCACGTACACCTTGAGAGCTACTGCAGACAAATGACGCGCAAGGTCGACTAATCACCATTCGTGTGAAGCTAAAAGAAGGGGACAGATGTGGGATGGATATAGGCAATCGGATAATAGCTTCAACAGAACGGTGATGTGACATTTTAGTTGGGAATTAATCAGTGCTAGGCACATGGCGAACATCGATCCTAATCGAAAGGCTGCCACTGGAACAGTGATCAACAACAGTCTCTTACTTGGTTTTAGCACCAGAATTTTCAGTGGATTTTGATCCCCGGTAATGGGGTTTCAATTTGGGATCCAATGAGAGATGATTTGATGGAGGTGTCTGTGCTATGAATGGTTTTAAATCTTTCAATTTCGCTGGAATCCGAACACCGTCTGTTGCAGTTAAATCGTAGTATGGAGGAAAGCAAATAAACTGTACGCGAAACTAGAACAAGATTACTGATAATCAGGAAAAAATTATCATTCATTGGAAATGTCCTGTCACAAATCCCTCATATGGTGACCTAATTTCTTATCTGTTTGTTACCAGATCCACACAGTATGTTAACATATAGAATGACGCACACAAGAAGGATGTGAGCACTATTTTTAGTTACTACGCATACCTAATTTATTGGTAGAATTCTAAATATGGCTCCCTTGTATAGTTGTTTCTGGATGGCTCACAATATGTCATAATGAATGTTGACAGTGTTGATGGAGACAGTCAACTATTTAACCAGTCATGATCCTCTCTCTTTCTCTCTGTCTCTCTGTTTAGGGGTGTGAATGTTGGTACCAAAAGAGGAACGGTATATGTGTTCGGATTGTGGTTTACTGATACACTGTTCACACACATGGTGCGTGAATTGCTGATAAATCCATCCCGTTTTTACGCGGATACTTTTGAACGAAACCACACAAGATTACCAAACGTTTGGTCCGGGAAACATATGCTTTCGGAGATATCTCAAACCACGTTGTCAAGATAACGGAAAGGTGTGTATTTTCGCATCAGCGTTATTTCCCCATTTTGTAAGTCGCTTTCTTTTATGATGACTCATTTCTTGGCAACAGAAAGACACCACAGATTCTTACGGGGTGTGGGTTTGGAAGACATTCGTGTGGTGTTCTCGCACATCATAGAAGCTCTTCAGGATTTGTTTTGTAGCACCAATTAAGTATGCCTACAAGGCGCATTCATTTGTTTACCTTCATCCCCGTACTTAATCTATTCGATGAAGTAACAGAAACCAATATTCAGGATTTTAACGAACTTGATTGTCAGAAGTGTTCGTAGCTCAGGCTGATGATTGTCGTATTGCCATAGTTAATGAACATGCCGTATCGTTCGCAAACGACTGATCACAAGCAGAGGGGACATCACAGGCGATCATGGTGGCCACTTCGACTAGAACTTTCCTCGGTGAGGTTCATTTTACCTTGAAATCAAGCTCGTCATTCCTTGATGTCAATTTCGTAAGAAAAATGCTCAAGTCTCTAGTCTCAGGTGAGCCACAATCGGCACGGACAATTACACGTGTCTGAATTTACCACACAAACTGAGGCATCTACACCCACCGGACACAGCCATCACATTGTGTCTAACATGTAGCGCTGTTGCATTCCCCACTCCCACGAACGGAGCAGTCATGTGACTTGTCACAACTAACGTTCTCATTTCAGTCAATCTGGCGGTATTGGAGAAGGAAAAGTGTCTGGGCCACGATACAGATGCACGAGGATAAGTAACCAATATTGCGACCAATCTTCCCTCCACGGTGTATGTTCAGGCCACTCAAATAACTTGTCCACGGTTCTGGCTAGATTCAGTTTAGAGGACCACATACTTGGAGAAACCTAAGTCTACGATAACGCTGATAAATCCTAATTTACTTTTAGTAATTGGAAAAAGCAACACTTTGTGGTCTAGAGTGCCACTGAGGTGTGGTTTCAAATCTTGCATACGATACGCTGAATGGTGCTGAATTGGGGAACATTCGCGTAAGATTCGAGAACGCATTTTATGAGAAATTGCGATTATGTATGGTAGGATGCTATTAAATTCTGCGTTACTGTGGTTTTGAGGGAGAAAGATCATTGGAACGTCGTAGAAATGGTGGGTAAGAGGAGTACAGTAGTTCATAAAATCCATACTGTGATCCGGACTGAGAATATCGATATTCGGATTGTGTGTGAACGAGACTGAGTGCTTACGCAGGTAAATGTTTCGTGGACTACAAACGTTAGTGGAAAAATGAGTAGAAAGCTGGAAACCGTATCACTGGGACAATGAACACCGAACCGTTTGATGGCGCAATATATGTGGCGCTGTATCAAGTCAAATAACGTGTCAGGTGTTTATATGGTCGACGTCAATAACGATGTTTTTGCAAAGCATAGCTTTAAAGCATGGACGACTACTCGCGTAGGCTCTATTGCGCGTATATGTGAAATTGTGCTCATTTGGTTTTCATTGGCTCTGCTCACGTTGTGGGGGAAGCTTCGGGAGGTTAAAAAGAACCGTGGAGACTAGGACATGACTGTAAGGCAAGTGCCAATTAAATTGTTTTGTCAGCGGTTAACCTCACACTCTAATGTCCCAATTTTGGCCGCTCCATCGCAGTCACCCTATTTGGAGTGGAAAAAATTGAATCATAATGCGCTAGTAAAAGGCGGAACTTTCAGTTGATCCTCAATTATAATACTACGAAGCATACTTGCTAGCTGACTCATTTTTGCCAGTTGGTAAACGCAAGAAGTGGGGCTTGTTAGCTTGTCTACGCAGCTACGTTTCTTAATGAGCCAAGGTATGTGGTCCTCTAAACTGAATCTAGCCAGAACCGTGGACAAGTTATTTGAGTGGCCTGAACATACACCGTGGAGGGAAGATTGGTCGCAATACTGGTTACTTATCCTCGTGCATCTGTATCGTGGCCCAGACACTTTTCCTTCTCCAATACCGCCAGATTGACTGAAATGAGAACGTTAGTTGTGACAAGTCACATGACTGCTCCGTTCGTGGGAGTGGGGAATGCAACAGCGCTACATGTTAGACACAATGTGATGGCTGTGTCCGGTGGGTGTAGATGCCTCAGTTTGTGTGGTAAATTCAGACACGTGTAATTGTCCGTGCCGATTGTGGCTCACCTGAGACTAGAGACTTGAGCATTTTTCTTACGAAATAGATTTTACGGTATGAATAACATGACGGAGAAAGCCTAAAAGAGATAAAAATCTTGCGGCTCAAGCGCCAGGCTCAGTGATCAAGACCAGATCAAAATAGCACAGTTGTGTTACCTATTTTGATATCGATAAAACCTATTCTGTTGTCTGTCACAGGAAAGGCCCAGTAATATTCGTTCACCGAACCAAGTATGCAGCGGTAATCAGTCCAGTGAAATGAAACTTTTTGCTTCTTTTTAGAAGGATCAGTTTACCATCAGAACAGATAGTACAAAAATCTAATGATTGTGTTTCTTTGACTAAGCTGTAAGCAATTTCGCGTCACAAACTTGCTGCACTTTCACTCGTAACTTATTGGTGGCTAACTGATAGGTCGAACGACAGGCAAACATTTTCCATTTCGTACACATTGCTTAAAAAAAGTATAGGACCCCCGTTTTTCCACACATTTCCACCATATCCGGCCTGAAAGACCGAATACCCCTAAACGATGCAGAATACACAATCACAACAAAATAATTTGTTATAAGCTAATGAAATCAGAATATGCGAAAAATAGGGTGACAGTAGTATGGAACCCCTTTAGCTCGGCTTCTGTAGCTATGTGGTGATTCAGCGGCTATCACGGAGTGCTACGGTCAGGTACAGCTTTGTAGCTACGCACGCTGAGGAGCCTCAACTAACCAGGATCGCTGAGGATAGGTGGAGAGAGAAAAAATTGTTCCAACGCACGAATGTACAAAACGAAATGGAGTGTGTCTTCCAGTAATTACTAGATCACTTTGGCCTTGGACTGAGAATGCTCCCCAAACCATCACTGAGCTCCTTTCATTATTTCTTTGGCTGAAAATTCCTCCTCCAGTAACAATTCCAAGCATTCAATCTATCCAAATTAGAGTTATATTCGTCAATAAAGTTCACTTTTTCCCACTTGTTTCTTCATGCTACTCATGTTCCAGCCCATATTAAGCGTTGTTCTTCATGCAGCTGTGTGAGAGCAATACAACTTTTCGTATTTCTGGACAGTTTGAACGATCTTAGAAACGTTCGTTTCGGAACACTGACTCCGATGAAAGCTTTGAACGCCGACATGGGACATGTTTTATTGGAAATGAGACGAATTAATCTGCGTTCGTCCGATTTCGTTAGCTTTTTGGGACGACCTACTTGATTTTCGGGCGCACGTTGCTTATTACATTCCACATACCGTTGTGTGACGTTTCTCGATCTGCTGGTTGCCTGCAGATCTCACGCGAACTGAGTCCCATTTGGCATAAAGCGGATATTTCGCCCTACTCAAATTTGTTAATTTATTTCCGTGTGGCATTGTGTAGACAAAATTCGATGTGAGTTCTGTCAGGTGAATACGTGCAATCAACGCGAATGAAAGGTCACCCTGGTCACTAGGGTGTATCACATGCTCTGGTGCGTACGAATCTCGAGATTCCGGTTCTTGCGCATTTGTTACTCGCCAAATCCACAGACCGAACTAATCAGCTTGTTGTCAGGCTCAATAATCCGTCTAGTTCCGCGAAATTTTCCGTGGGACAAGGCACTGGAATAGGGAGTCATCTACTTTTATCACCTGCACCCTTAAAGTTCTCCTCTTTAATTAGTGCATAGAGCACAGTTTCCTTCTGAAACTTCGTTCGCCGTATAATATTATGCATAAGGTCGTTCTCTCTTCAGATACGATTTCGTTCGAGAACATAGGAGCTGAAATATGTGGAAAAATAAAGAGTGCTACACTTTTGCCGCGCACCGTATTTGATTACGGATGAAACATTCGATGAAACAGGGTGCCTCACAGGGGATCACGTGTAGTAGCATGACACGCTGTCATCCATTGTCATTTATCCGATCGAAGGTTGCAATAATCAGAATAAACATTGAAGAAAACACATGCTTTTAAACTAAAAATTATGCATTTTGCTATCTCCTCGTATGGTGGCCTCATCTTTTGATTCTATTTAACGAACAGCATCGGGAAAAGCGTCGTCAAATATATCCGATTCGTGTCACACGTAAACTCCGAGTTGACTTCCCTCAATTCTGACGCGTGCACGTACAGAAGAAACACGTGGGATCACGTGAGTTACTATTCGTGGAGGTACTGTGTAATCGCCTAAAAAGATGATATCGTGGTAACACACACACACGCACACACACGTGTATTGCATTGTGGTAGAAGAAGGAAAATTTTGTAGGTGACGGTCTCGGTCAGAAATTGATACACCATACGAGTAGCTATGTACAAGTAATAAAGCGCGTCGTAATTGTTCAACATTGAAGGGGAAAAATTTACTAGTCTGGCCGATTCAATGTAGATGGTACTCCGTTGATAGTCTTGCGAATGTCATTTCAAGCATCTAATGGTGCTTTTATGTACGCAGTTATTAGTGGCTCACTGAACTTAAGAAATCCGTTTTTATTTTCGTTTAAGCGAGCAGCTTCCGAAATGAGCAAGCTCAGACTGCACGCGCAGTCGACACGGCTAAACGTGGCCACCTGGTGCATAGCGAAATTTGATTGGGTCAAGTGATTCTGTCACATGCAATTCACGTGCTCAAGTATGAGCGTAGCAGCCACCATCTGCTGAAGTATCTTTACCGAAGGACAACTAAATGAAACCCAATAAATGAGCTTGATAAAAGAGAGGGATCACTAACTGAAATGTAATTAAGGTCGCATTGGCTGCTGGATGTGGTACCCAAGAAATTCGCGTACTTCCTGTAGTCATTCATCGCGTCCGTCCGGTAAGATTGAGTTAGATGACCGAGTCCCTCGCGTACGGCTTATGTGAATCTGATAAAGAAATTGATTTATTTCCCTCAATGAAGAGATCCGAAGATTCCCATCATTAAAAGCTTTGAGTAACTTGATTCGAAGATGGGATCTTAAGAGAGGAACCGTGATCAGAGCCATCAAAGCAACCTTTCAATGGAACAGACCGTGCAGTATCGATTCGCTGCGTGTGTATGGCCGATCGACCGCTTTGCATAACTCATTTTTATTTGGAAATGATCCAAACGATAAAAAACGATGACCCCCGCGGGATTCAAACCCACCCACGTTTGTCACCCACGATATACTACCGCGTGTGCTCAGCGTGCTGAGCTACGAGACCATGCCCAAGGGCACATTTGTTTGGACACATTTTGTGGTCGACCTTCTTTTTCGTATGCTCCGTGGTCCAGTGCACCTAATTTGTTTTGGGAGATGTGATAAGAAACAACCAAATAGAGGCGGTGGACAAACACTTAATTATGTACTGCAATTTTCCGCCTAAAATATTTCTTGTGTATACATTCAACGAATTATCTTGGGGCTTAATCTTAATTAAACATGTGAGCACCATTTTCAAAGGCCCAATTATTATTCCTTAACATGTGAACTATTTTTATCATCATAACAATCCCCTCTTCTCTATAATCATGTATGTCAGTACAGTCAGTATTGACGCAGAGGTGTTTTAGGTTGGGGGATTGTGGATCTTGACAGATACACAAAAGAAAAACACTACTCTGACGATAACACGGAACTTGGAATTTTATGAACCTAATAGTTAATAGGACCATAATTAGACATGTATAATGATATCAATAACAAAATCCAAATAGTTAAACTTATCGATTCAGCACAATCACCACTGACTAAACTGTGTGGAGTTTAAATGCTGAGTGCTTTTGAATCCTTTTCAGGAAAGCTCAAGATAGCTACACCTCAAACAATCCCAAAAGAGTTGACCCGTTCTGCGCATTCGTTTATGTGCTAATCTAATCTAATCCCTCTCTCAGATGGAAGCCATAGGCTGTTTCAGTCTACCATGAGTCATTAAACCCTTTATTAAGGGCGACTGTGATCGGATGGCTATAATTAGTCCACCATTGTCACGGCCACTGTCGATCTCACTAAAGAAGAAGTCATGGAAACTAGTCAAATAGAACAACAGTACTTATTTGCATTCCAGTGGACCAATCCACTTGAATACAGTTGTTTTCTAGTAGCTGGACGCAATCGCGTGGTTTACATGCCTTCTTTCACCTTATTGCGTTTGTTCCTCTGATAGCCACGTTCGCTGTTAATCCACAACTGTCCACAGTTGCGTTTTGAGCAATTATCTACTTACTTACTCAGTAAATACTACGTACACTCCACACTACTACTACTACTACTACTACTACTACTACTACTACTACTACTACTACTACTACTTTGGATGTTGAGATCAGTAACAGTTACGGCCAAACTCATACGGCCCCATAAGACTTTATTAGTTCATTCGCATCTATTTGGCTATCATACCGCATTGATTGGGGTCATCCCTAACAACGTTCATGTGCCGGACTATTTCGGAGATCAGCTGTCTGCGTGGTCGATTTCACTTATCTTACCTGGACATTGCTAACAAACTGTGAGTCTATTTGTGTTTTGTCTATTGCGCTATATTTTGTGTACAGACTTTTCCTACCGTTTATCATTTTTGGCTTTTTCATCATGAGCTGCAGCAGGTCTTTGGCTGGTAGTCTATACTCGAAACTGTTTAAATGAATATGCTGACAACTCTGGAGTCGGAAATAGATAGAATAAGATGCCTGCAACTGTGGACAAGTCTTTGTAAGTTCCACAGGAACTCTGTCCCAGGTTCCGGCATGTCGACGTTTCTCAGCAACATTTCATGCATCTGACCCGATCTGTTAGTGCACAAACAAACACTGTCCGTTCCTTCCAGTTTCAGTTTCTGTTTATTTAACCAATTACCTCACACCCCTGTGCTCTGATTTCGGTTGCTACCTCCCAGCATCGTCCAGTAAAGGGCAAGAAGAAAAGAAGCAGTGATAAAGATGTAAAAGTCAAAGTATCAAGGAGAAATCAAGACGACAAGGAAAGAGTCCGAATGCAACTGCACCACTGACCGCGATACCTAGCCATATCACTTGATGTCTCCAACCATTTAGTAAGCGGATCACGTGGACCCCAACCTGGAATTCTTACACTTCCTACGTGGCCAAGTCCATTGGTAAAGGTTTCATACCTTTGACCGTGCCATGGACTGACCACCTCGACCTACCTTCCAGTCACCACCTGCCTCAAAGAACAGCATGCCATGAGGAAGTCTATCGACGGGCATGTGTAACACATGTTCCGATCACTTTAACCTGTTTAGATCCAGTACTTGATCCAGAGACTGACCTCTGGTTCCCAACTTCTTACCCCGAACCTCAGCATTGCTGATACGGTGTTCCCACCATACTCGGGCAAAGCTAAGGAGACATCGGTGCTCAAACACCGACAGTGTTCGCCTATCTTCTACTCTCAACGGCCATGTTTCGGAACCGTATAAAAGAACGAACCTAACCACCGCATTGTACATTCAACCCTAACAGACAGTCGGATGTCACACCGACTCCACGGATGACGGGGTTGGAAAAAGCTAAACGCGTCTTCTGTATACGCGATGGCACTTCAGCCGTTATCTGCCCATCTAGTGAGATGTAACTAGCCAGGTAACAAAATTTATCCACTTCAGCTAGAGCTTCTCATGCCAACACAAGCTTTGATGTTGAGCTAACCCAGTCCTGCAGCAGCATTTTATACTTTGAAGGTGCAAAACGCATCCCAAACACTGCTACACTGTTGTCAAAGCTTTCTAAGAGAGCTTGCAATTTACCTGGATCTTCACCCAGAAGAACAATATCGTCCGCCTACTCCAAGTCAAGTTTACTATCTGAACGAAGATCGACATAGCTATTCTCACACGAGGACAGGCCTATCTCAAGAATCAATTCAATCACAAAATTGAAGAGGAAAGATGAGAGAGGGCAACCTTGACAAACACCACTTTCCGTGGTGAACTCGGGTTAAACATCGCCGTAGGCATGAACTCGACTTCGGCTGTTTGCATACAAGCATTGGAAAAGAGAAATAAACTTCTCCGGCACACCCTTCAATGACAGGCATCGCCAGAGAACTGTGTGGCCGACTGAATAGAATGCCGCTTTCAGATCAAGAAAGACAGATTGTGGGTCTACGGAAGATGTTCCTGTGCTCTAAGGTTTGATGAACAGTAAAGATGTGGTCGATACAGCCATGACAGGGTCTGAAACCGGCTTGGTTCTCACGCGTGCACATTTCGTGGGCACTGGATAATCGGTGGAGAATAAGATCGGTGACCAGTTTAGACGCGATACTCACCAAGCTAATTTCTCTATGGTTTTCACAAAAGGACTTGTCACCTTTCTTGTAAATCAGCACAATCACCGATTCACACCATTCCCAGGGAATCTGTTCACTATCCCAAATAATCCGGAGGAGTTTTGTTAACTCCGAAACCAAAGCCTCGCCTCTAGCCTTGAAAAAGATAGAGACAACTCATCCGGTTCAGCAGCTTTGTACCTTTTCAAGTAACCTATCTCCCGCATAATCTCCATCTCTGATGGAGGAGCGATATCCACCTGCATCTCTTCTTTGGCAGGTATATTTGGAAGGTCCACCATTGAGGTGGGCTAACTGAATTGTTCCCTAAAGTGCTCCACCCAACGGTCCAGACAACGCCTCTTAAAGTTATTCAGTGAGCCGTCGGATTCCTTAACTCACTTACATCGGGTCTCAGTGGACCGGTGCTTCTGATCAAACGGAAAAGGTTGCGGGCATTACCAAAGGACGCAGCCTTTCCCATTTCCCTACATTTCGTAGTCCACCACTGCTCACGGTCATTTCTCAGGCTTCTAGTCAGTTGGCATCTCAGAGATTTACACACTTCAGTGAGTATGGCATCCGGAGGGACGGATCTACGAGCATCCAACAGGGCAACTGATGTCGAAGATATCCATCGTTTGAGACCGACTTGAATCAGAGTTCTGTGTGGCATTCGAAGCGGCATACAAGGCTTCCTTGATCTGTTGCCAGCATTCATCTGGGTCGTGCACATCCGGCTGCATCGATAACTGTGTCGACAGCTTCACCTGAAAAGCAAGTCGTCAGTTATCGATCAGAAGCAGCTGCACAGGACGGGTGGCATTTACTTCGGTGTGACCACGGACGAGACGTAAATGGAAGAGAGCACGTACCAAGGCGTGGACCAAAATGAACGACAATCTTCAACTGATCCACGCCAGCAGTGACTAATCACAATATATGGTCAATCTGAGTCCAACGTTGTGAAGACAAAGGAGGACGCCATGTGAGTCTATGCCGCTTCTTGTGACAGAAGTTCGTACTAGCCAGAAGCAATCTGTGGTCAGAACACAGCTGAAGGAGACGATCGCCGTTATCGGTACGATCGGCTGGGATACCAAATGGGCCTCCAATGTGCCTTTCGGAATCGCCCAAACGACCAAATTAGGCGTTGAAATCCTCAGCAATGACCACCACGTCCGTTGAACGCACGCTTCGAAGCAGATGAGACAAATCCTGGTAGAATTCGTCCTTGGCCTCAGAGGAACTGCTGTCAGTCGGCGCATACACAAACACGACGAACAAACATCGCCTCTTCAGTATGTTGTTGTTGACGCGAACAAAACCATCCGACCGAACTGCACACAAACGACAGCTGACTAGAATTCGGTCTAGCAGCGCATGCTTAATTCTCATGCTCAAAGCAATCCCAACGCCAACCTGACCACGAGCTCTAGATACCGAATAACCCGACAGGTGGAGAGTGAAGCGAGTGACTGAGGTTGTATCTGGGATGCGAAGAGTTATCACATAAGTAGGGTCTTTTATGCGTGTTTCGGAGACACAGCATACATCTATTTTAAAAGTGTCAAGAGTTTCAGCGAGAGCAGCCTCTTGTCCTATCCGACAGTGCGCGGACGTTAAAGGCAGTCAAGTGAAGTGAACATTTAGGCTTAGGGAGTGCACTTGACTTATACCCAGCTCCTGAACTACTGCTTTCATCACAGTCGTAATTACCCGTGGCGTTTTGCATCGATCGTTAATTAAAAAAAGGAAAATTGGTAAGGCCCTTTACAGGAAAGACGCTGGAGGTTTCTGGGCAGATCATACTTTGCAGCTGCCCACGCCGCAGAAAGGGGTTTTCCTTTGGGAACCCCAACCGGAGCCTTTGACCCACAAGGCAGTGGGGCGTTAACTCGGAACGAGAACGTAACCGAAGAACCCGTGAAAGAACTTCTTCTGGTCTCTCACGTGACACCTGATTCTTGCAACATGTTGTCTTGTCTGTGCTGGTGCTTTGTTATCGATCCGCTTTTTGTATTCAGTCCGTATCCCCATGCATCCAATGGAGCAAGCGGAACGTGGACGGGGTAGCATCATTTGGGCCGGAGGCTGCCCGGCTGAAACGGGCGACAGCTGCCCAATGAAGTGCGATGACTTCTCCCTGCGGCGAGAGAAATCCCAAATGCTCCACTCCTACGTCCATCTAGTGGAGGTTCTTAGACCGGTAAACTGTTTCTCTTCGTGTTTATTTGCTAGAGTGTTCTCTCCAGGGGCATGGTGGTTAGAACCCGATGTCGCCCGTCAACTGGTTCTGAGACGGGACTTCATCTGGCCTCTACCAAATGACCTGTCAGTCATGATTACTTCTCCGGCTTAAGGACGCTATCCTGCGTAGCTCTTTGGGTCATGGAGGTACGCGAGCCATCACACCAAGTCAGGAGCAATCTCGTCGTGATTGTTCCGTCCAGTGTCAAGTTATCTAGTGAGAGGGAAGAAATTTAAAAAGTTCATTGTAAGTACTCAATTTGGCTTTCATTACAAGCTCACGCATAAGAACAGCCCAGTCAAAGAGAACAATAGAATCAAAGTTCCACTGATCTTTCTCAGGGAATTGGCACCGAAAACGACTGAAAGCACTGGAATGGAGAATCATATGAGGGTCTGACAGGTCATATATTAAAATGAGCCTGGTGACGGCGAGGTACTCTATCTATCGCCGAAGTTGACCGTGAGTGATAGAGTTCGAACATCCTTCCTCGGACATGATAGTCTTGGACATACACAGCACGATCACCACCACCGGTTACGCAAAATATCACACTTAATGAGCGCTTGAAGCCCCAAAAAGCCAAAGCGGATATGAATATCAGAAACGACGAGAGACCGAAACCTGACAATAAGTTTAAGTCAAACTCGGAATGAGTTGTTTAGGACACGACGCGCCTTTCTCGCTGATCGATGACAGTGAAATTCAAGTTGTCGAACTTTCAACGACGTGTGGCACAAACCAGAACATCCCATGAATTCGGCCGTTCTGTTTTGTGCCATCGTTACCGTTTTGGCGTATGTTCATCATTACTTCCACCTCAACTTTGTGTTCTGAATGCTGAAGTACAATGCACGCGTCTTGATTTTCGTACGAGATACCGCTGGATCTAACAGAAACCCAGAATCACGCGATTGTTTTCATTCTGTGGGAAATAAAATGAAGAGAACCAGAAAACATCCAGAAGGGAAATTTCGTGAACATCCCACTGGATGGAACAGTGTGCTTTCGGTTGATTCTATCGTTTAATATTTCATTCACTCAAATCTAGAAGGTCCGATATGAGCTGCGGAATACCCAAGCTGTGGTGTTGTTTTGTTTCAAGAATCTTGAATTCATTCGGCAGAAAACAATGGAATATAGAGGTTTGGTGGTTTATTCAGTTACGGACTGGATGGACAACCAGGCGCGAAGTCCAAAGAACAAGGTGCTTGTTGTAAGCGTAACTGAATGCATAAGCAAGCAACAAGTAGAACGACCTTATCATAAGTGCCGACCTTTATTCTGGGCTTAGCTCACTAAGAGGGGCACGGACGAATGACAACCAGTGGGGGTTACGGTCACAAGATGTACAGTGTGCGGAGACCCGGGACTACGGATAGTGAATCATGATCGACGCATTGATATTTAACAGTTCGAATGTCTAACATCACTTCTCTTCACAACGAGATATACTGTGGTGCTATCTGTGACACTATTCATTGAGTTGCACGTCGCGGTTACCGTTCCGGTGTGAAACTGCAGTAGACAGATGAAGGCTCATGTTCCTGTGGTCGGCTGCTTGTAAACAACCTGTTGATGGGTACCAGGTAAACTTCTAAAGACGCCTATAGCTTTGGCTCACTCTGTCCCTGGTCGGATGCGTGTAGCTAACTTCTCACATGAAGCCTGAGTTCGAAGCCTTCGTTCAAGTTGGTTTTGGGTTTTTTGTCTGCGCGAATGAATGTGTGCCATTTAGCTTTATCCGAATAGGACGTCAAAACATGGGTTTTGTCGGAGTATTGTTTGTGGCGGAATGGAGCCTCGTTGGATATGTAAGTTAAACTTCCGGAACCGCATGTTTCCAAAATTTGCCCAACAGACTAATGGTCTGGATAGATCCCTTCGACATTTGCCGATAAATGGTACGGTGCTGTTCGAGAATGTTGAGTGTCATTAATTTACAAATAAGATTCAATCTCTTGGCCTGTGAACTGAGAGCAGTTTCTGGTAAATATTTCTTTCGGTGGTACAAATTGAGAAAATGCCTACTATCAGCATCGAAAAACGCTCACCCTCGTTACCTCCTCACACAAATGTACCTCAGACCATTCACTGTAGAACGAGCTAGCAGCAAAACCGTTCCCTTGACTGAAAAGGGCTAGGCTAAATGAATCTATGATATCAACAGCAATTTTAACCAAGGGCTCATGGGATAAACAGTAGACTTCACGAATGAACTCACTGTTTTTGAACTCTTATCCAACAGTTGGCGTGGTTCGCAGTCACAGATCATGTTTTCTGAGGAATTTGACATCCCAGGCCACCATAACCACGAAACAGCCTTCCGTTTAGTTCGAACAGCATCGAGATGATTATCACGAGCACAGGATATCAGTTCAGGAATGATAATTTTCGAAGGGGAGGGGGGCACGAATTTGTGCTACGCATGAGGTATCAATCTACTGCTGACAGCTCGTGGCTCACAACGAAAGTTACTTTGCTCTGCTGGAAGCGTCCATTTAGAAGGAACTCTAATTCAGTCGGGTGTTTCACCTTCAGCAGTGTTATTACTTACGTACGTCATATTTGATATCGCCGATCCTTGTGCATTTCAGGTATAACGCACAAATGGTTTGCTGTAACATGACTGGCTTTCTTCTGTTATTTTACCTAATTTGTAAATAACCCCAGATTGTAATTCCACGGATCTAGCCATTATCATGGATTCATTCTACTGGACACTAATAGAGTGAACTGACATTTCACTTCGTATTGTGGCTGGTGAGTTCGGCGGCTTTGATTTCGCTTTCCATAAGCTTGTGTCCCTTCACAGAAATGCTAGTTTCCGAACCAAAGATCATGCTTATTTAGACTGTTTCCTAAATAGAGGTCTTTCTTCCATGCTACCAGGTGTGCCCCCATAGGAAACTCCGATCAGTGTATTGTTGAAGCTCCACCTAAAATGCTTAGTAAATGTCATCATAATGTCTTATTAAGTGCCCAGGCCGCAAGGCGCACCTTCGACAACACGACGCGCTCAATGTTCTTTTGCTAGAGGACATGATGTCTTCTTCCAGCCCGAATCTACCCTAAGCCTCTTACGCCTCTGTATATTGTGACAGAATTATTCATTATTTGAATTTCCGTTGTGGAATATGATGACCACGAACAAGGATTCTGATGTGCTCAAATAGTTTTGATTCGAAGAAACTAAAGAATTTACGAAGGATGGAAGAAAGAACCCACTGTTCGCAAAGCAGGTCTGAATTAAAACCGTGAGACCTGTAGTGTTTTCAGCGAAAGTGAATCTACCACTGGGAGGGTCGAATTTCTATATATGCTACTGAAAACGGTGGCAGTAGTTAGATTCTATTATCGGGGGGGGGAGGGGCGCGGGAGGGGAGTACTTTAGATTGTCCCCGTTGGAGGATAATGGCCGATACCGAGATTTGCTGTTTATGCTTCAAAAATGGTTCATTTTTCCGCAAAAAGCTGCTGAAGTACTTCTACGCCACTGTTAGTGGTATACCAACTTATATTAGCAAGTATATTGTGAATAAACTGGTCAAGTTGGTCAACCATACAGAGGGTTCCATGGAAAATCCGAGTAGAATCACAATTTACATATTATTCGCTCGGTCGTGTGTCATCCATTGGAACGGTATTTATCGCTAACCTTTCCGCGGTTTACTCGTGCACAACCTTATCGGTCCCCTGAATTTACGAGAACTTGGTGGATCTTATTCCATTGTAACAACCATTACCAGTTCATTGAACGCGATGGTTCAGTGATTCCTACTTCTCAGCAGCAACCTAACTGGAATATTAAAATAATCATCAGAATTGAAAACTATAAAACTATAAATGCTAGCATCATTTCGACTGCTAAGTTGTGCAAATAAAAATGTCACTTTTCTTGTGATGTAGTCATATCTTCCTGTATATGATCAGTGGTTGGACGGATCTCGTGGTCGTGTAACCTACTGTGGAAGCCCGATACGCTCTAAATGGCCCTGCACTAGTTATTAGCAGTCTCCATCCACATTTAGGCAAACAGTGACTATGTTTGTATTTGTATTTGTACTTGTATGACAGAATTTTGCAAGCAGCATGCTTACACTTCAGTCAAAATGCTCTGGCAAAATTGGGGTAGAATTGAACAAAGTACACAACACGGGCACTAAAGGCTTATAAAAGGGGAAAAAGAAAAGAAAACACTAACGAAATTTGGAAATTAATTCCGTTTTATTCTTCTCTTTGTTGTTCAGTACCCGTGCCATATAGGACACAAGAGAATTGTACATATTAATGACGTTAGTAGTTACTTCTAATTGACAACTGGCCCATCGTCTGGTAGAAATTATTAAATGAGCAATGTTATCTGTGTTTGCTTTTAGTCTTATGATAAAGTTCGATTTACCATTTAAAAACAATCACCCTGGTTGCAGTAAAGATGCCCCGAAATATTGAGGAGTATATCGTGCAATTTAATGTTACTGATTTATGTTTGCGGATGTGACAATGATATTGAAGTTAGAGGAGTGATGTGGGGACCATACGGTCAATTAGGCAGCATACAGGAGAATAAAAGTACAAACCACCAAGGGTTCACTGAAGCGAACGAACAACCGTTTAGTTTGTCGGTCATAGTGTAACAAGGACGACAACACACGGCAGGATACTTGTATTCCCACGATCACACAAGTCAAGTCATGGCACACATACAGTCGCTTATATAGGCCTTTTTCCAGACTGCGCGGCACCAAGATTGCTATTGCCGCTGCTTGAGCACTTCGGCTGCGTTCTGTCCATTTGCCTGTGGCCGATGGCTTGCTTCTCTTGCCCGTCATTTCCCTTCGGTTGGCCCGACTGTCTCAGTTGACGGCTCGATCGGCAGCCCTTCACCTGAGCTATCTTGCTGGTTGCCGGAGCTCCCGCTGCTTCCTCTGTGGTCGTCTGTATGCTTCTTTTTGCCTGCTTCGGGACGCCTCCGACATATTCGCCACTTGTTCTTTTGTCTGTGGCCCTCGTTTGGTTCGTTCGTTCGCCTTGATGTTCACGCCGTTCCCTCGCCCCAGCATTCCCTGTTACAATAGCAGCCCTTCTCGACTTAGCCGTGTAGAGGTTGTAATTGACTTGCGATCTAGGCCTCTGCACTTAAACATCAAAAGTGTGCGCTTTCGGGACTACATTTGTGTGTGTGTATGTATGCATGTATGTGTGTATGTGTGTATGTATGTATGTATGTATGTATGTGTGTGTGTGTGTGTGTGTGTGTGTGTGTGTGTGTGTGTGTGTGTGCAGGTGAATGCTAAGTAAAAACCACCTTGATGCTACCTGTGGTTACATTTGTGCGCTGCAATGGCTTGGTCTGCTGTTGGACTGTCTGAGCTGGCTATGATGAATTTTGGCGGTCTCATTTTGAGGAGGATGGTGAATACAGGAAAAGTGTGTTGGGGTGTGTGACTCGCTAATATTGGAGTGGTGTTAGAACATCTACCACTACTGTTTTGGGGGTGACGGTACACGGTAGGATGAAAGCAACTAGAATTTGCGCTTCCAGATCGAGCCGTGTCTAAAGGGTTAGATGATCACCTTCGGTTGTAATTGACACTTAATGAACTCCCCGACTGAAGGTTGAGACACGCGAAAAGGATGGTAGTTTGCAGGGAATTTATCAGTTTCCACAAATACCGCTACCGAATGACACGAAAAAGTGACAGTTCCACAGAGAAAGATCATATCTAACGGCGGATGGCAGTATCCCATAACATTTACGATTAATTAGGGCCGTTGCAATTACATTCCTATAAACGGGTGCATGTCATGGCAACTACAGCGCAATAAGGTCGTGTTTCGAACGGCAGTCTAGGGTGAGTAAGAGGGGAGGGGTTATGGCAAACGTAGGTGCGCCTCGTGTTGACTGTTTATGCGTAGCTTCATGTTTGTAAATCGGTGCTGGTGAAATAGCTAGTTATATAAATTAGGATCGTAATGCTGTAGGTGATAAGAACTGATAACAAATTGTGGGCGAAAAGTGTCACACCTGATCTACCGTTGCGTTTCCCAGTCATTTTACTATCGAAGCAGCTATGTCTCTGGCCGATTTAGTGGTGTGTGGGCAGGAATATCAATCTACTCCACGTGTATATTGAGAAGAATGGGTATGGACAGTAGTTTGTTTGACGGTGTCTTTCAACTCCCGATCAGTGTCCCTATTACCAAAAGTATGGCATGTATTTCTATTTCTCGTACTGTTACCCATATGGTAGAATTAAAAAAAAAAACGAAATGATGTTGTCATTCAGAAACCTAGGCGACTACGTGGTTCAGCGGTACTGCTTGCTGCTGGCTAGACTCCAGTGTTCTTTTCAACATTCGCTCGATGTCTGTCAGAATGCACACTCGCTCACTGGTGTCTAGTTCACATAAATCCAATAACGACTGTAAGTCACACGTATAATTTATATGGGTACACAACTATCTTTTGAAAGTAGCTGAACGCTGTTTTCGTAAACTCCGTGCTCATTTATATCGCTCCTAGTTTTCTGCCGGAGAGTTTAACTGTTTGTTTGATTGCTCAAAACGTGTTCACCCAGGGCAGTTAATTTCCTAAACTCTCAGACACTGCAGTTGCCTTTTTCTGCACACATCCAGTGTTTTTGTTGAAACTATATGTTTATTTCCCGGTTTATTGGGAGTGATTTTTAATTAAATTTCACATTTGTGTACCGATGCAATTTGTCGTGAATACTCCGAACCATTGCATCTCGGTACGCTTGGAGAGTATCAGTTGTACTTCATTGATTCTATTTGCCAATGTTCCATACCACGTCTTTTGCCAATGCGTCTACTGGGCGGACAGGACATGACTTACTCCAGCTAAATACACCCAGAAAGGCTAAGAAGTGGCCAGGATCATAATAAAGAAAGGGGTTTAATCAATGGCGGTCTAATTTTCTTCTGCTGCGATTGAGGGAAAAAGAGAGTTTCATCCCACTAAGTCCACTTTAGTCCCACTCAAAACCCTCAGAGCATTATTATTGATGGTATTCAATGCACTATTTACATTTCTGATGTAAACAAGTTTGCCCACCGAAAATGATACTCTACTCTGGATACCGTCAGCTATCATATCCATTCTATTGCGTCATTGACTGGCCAGAAGAGCAAATTTATTCACGTACGTTTCCTGGATTATAAGAGTATTTTCATTTCCCCCTGTTAGGTCATCAAGAGATATCCCCAACGTTTTCCAATTGGTTAAGAGACTTTTTCACGAACCAGTCTCAGTTCAAATACCTCTATGTTCATAGATCTTCTACGATACTTGTTAATACCGGTGTATTCCAAGGCACTGTCTTATCATTGCTGTTGTTCATTTGCTAAATGTATAACCTTCACTCTGCCACGTTATCCTTTACTTTCAGATACACCGACGATGTTGTGGTCGGTTTTGAATCCCGGAATGGTGTTATTGCTCATTCACTACAACAGTCTATTTCCACGATGACAGAATGGTCCACAGTCGCGAACTTAACACATCCCAAAAAGTGTGTAGAAGTACTGTTTACTGTTGATCGGAAATTCACATCACAATCAAACTATCCAACACTCAGAATAGAATGTTCAAATGTGGAAAGATCCCAGTGTTATTAATATCTTGGTATACTTGTCTCATCAGAACTTAAGTGAACCCGTCATATACGAGATGCTGTTTTCAAGGTAAGAAGGCTGAAATTTTACATCTATTACAGCTGAATATTCACCTCTCGGGGTGCATAAAGCATTTGCTTAACCTGACTTGACTTGAGATCTGTACGTGTTACTGCTCACATCATTTCTAAATCTATCTCTTCTTGCGTGTTATGTCATGGGTTATACTTACTACTGTCTGTGATTGTCCCTGATTTGCCTTTTGAAAACTTTGTGTTAATAAAACATTCCCTTAACAGTAACATCGTAAACAACATTATTGATTTTCGTGGAAAAAAATCCATTTTTTCAGCAAGTGAACAGTTAAACAGTGCTATACTTTCTGACGGCATTCACATCTCTCTATCTGTCTCAGTATTTCGCACTCCGCCACATGTAGTAAATTGATATATTACCAAACCAAAACGCGTTTTGATTCGATTATTCTATATCTAGCCAGGCTGCTGGTTTCTAAGGCAAACTTCGTGAACAAATTATTGGAAAAGCTCACCTAATCAATATTCGCCACTTTTCATCTGATTCTTCATTAACGAACACGGCTTACTAATTTAATCAATACCGTCTTTTCTTTACCATATTTTTACTACCATTGCCACACATGTACTTGATAATTCTTCACTGAAAATCTGACTTTTTCGGAAAAATGAAAATTATCCTTGACTGGATCTTAATAGATCAGAATTTCAATTTTGATGACCACTTCCAACATCTTTCATTTGTTGCTGCTGTTGGAAATCCCAATGGTTCCCTCTATATTATGTCATGGTCACTTTAGCAGAACAATATAGTGCCGAAGTGTTTCAGTGAATGACATCCAGAGTCGTGTTAACCGTTGACTGATCGGTTGCAATGCGTCATTAATTCGGCGTAGTTTTTTAATCCTGAAGTCCCTTTTACGGTCCAATCATCACCTTACCCATTTTATTTACTCGCATGTCATAAGTACTTCATTCATAAAATGTCACTGTACATGCTTTGTAACGTAAGACAGAGTCTTGGCGAATACGATGATACACATTGTCAGAAGAGATTATGTAGCCACGTAGAACCGACAGTTGATGTGTGCTTCCTTCACCTTGGGCAAACTGATTTCGGTCCGAGTTTTATTTACATTCGGATGTCAAAAATAGCGTTCCAGTTTCAAGGTAATCCGTTTCAACTTCAAGTGAATCCAACGTAACTTCATGTGAAACCACTAGTCGAGCCACTGTCCCAAAACAGGTCGATGATTGATTTGTCAGTGTTCAGTCGTCACCCGTTCACAAAATCTCTCCACTTAGTCATAACCCATATTTGCAATGTCGATTTGCCTCGCGGATGATTTCGATTTCCAAAAAGAAGTGCAGTAGTCTGTCAGAGGGCCTGTGAGGAAGAATAGGATCGTACCGATCGATGGTAGCAAACGTTGTAATGAATGTGACACATACGACAAGTACTAATGATGGTCAAGTTAGAACTTGGTCACTAACTCGACTGCTCTGCTGAAGAACAGAACGAGATGACCAGGAAAGGGGCGTTAGTCCAGTTCGTATATCAGGGCACAGCGATAGCCATCGTCCGTTGTGAGTAAAAACCAGTGTAGTAAATCCCCTAGTCAGTCACTGGAAGAGTGTAGAGCAGAAAAACTCGACACCTTCCAGAACTGCGTTTCAAATCCTAATTTTGGAAAGAAACATGATTTTCAATGGTGAGTTGGGCATTGGTAATTCACAACGAGTCACAAACACGACTTTGGCATTGAATCGCACAACCCGCTTACAGGATACTAAGACACGCGTCCTGAACAACTATGAGGATGACGATGATTTGATTTGGCAATTGAAGCACTTAGTGCCGGGGCTAAGAAATTCAGAACAGGAATATCAGTTTTTTGAGGACTGAGGAAAAGTGTCACGATGATCCTCGGTTGTCCCAATTTTCTTTTGCTAAATGGTGCGAAGGTCAGACGAGCTCAGTTCGACTGGGACAACTTATAACCTGGACCCGGAAGCCTTTCCTAATTTCTCTTAGCAGTTAATAGTAGGAAACATTATTCGAAGGGTTTTCAACAACGTTGCACTATTGACCGGAGCACCCGGCTGTTTTCGTCCCGTCGTCCAATTGGTTGAACTCTTGGAATAGTAGTAGTAGTAGTAGTAGTGGCAGTAGTAGTAGTACTAATATAGGGAGAAGAGGAAGATGAAACTGAAGAGTGAGAAAGGGAAGGAGAAAAAAGGTAAGAAGAAGAAAATGAAGAAGGTGAAAGAGGCGAAGAAGAAGAAGAAGAAGAAGAAGAAGAAGAAGAAGAAAAAGAGGAAGGAGAAAGAGAGGGAGCGAAATAGAAGGTGAATGAAAAGGAGAAGACGAAGGGGAAGGAGAGGGAAGAGAATAACAATAATAATAATAAAAATAATAATTATTATAATTATAATAATAATAAAAAGAAGAATGAGGAGAGGAAGAAGAGGAAGGACAAGGACAAGAACAAGAAGATAGGAAGGGAGATGAAGAAGTATAGTAACAAGGTCATGAAAATACCCGGAATTAGTTATGACGTTGTGACCACTACCACGTGCTGATTATCCGCGACGGGCAAATGGGTCACCTAATATATCTGGGTGTTATTTTCTCGGCACACAGTAGGATGCATCATTGCAGTCCTGACTACATATATCAGCCACTTTACATATCCTATGAATGAACGAAAAACAAAGTATTGTACGTCACACAATGCAATTCAATGGGACACTCGAAGGACAATAGTTAAGCTGATCGGGTCAGTAGTTCTTATCTCAGAGGACGTTCGATGTAATTGAAGAGCTTGAAGAAATAAGTCAAAAGTATTAGATTGCATGATGTATCCTCCAGACAGTGAACATGCACTCGTGACAAGAATGCCGCTCTAAAGTAATCCACGGTACTTTCACTGAACAAAGGTTGGTTGTATAGACATATTAATGCTGAGGAAGAAATGATAACAAATTCAATTTGCATCTTCGGCGACAACTCGTCTGGAACACTGACCTTATCACACTTCATCTTCATTAGTACCCCTCATGCGTGGAAGGAATATGTCACCTATGAACTCTTTGTTTAAGGTTAGTGTGGAGCCTAGAGCCATTATTTGACATTAAATACTGGTCAAGTCCACTGATTTGCCTCTCTATCGTTCAGTTTTCGTGTATATTTATCCAAATAACTTTATTATTTACTTTGTCGTACTAGCTTCGTTTTGCCTACTAACAAGGTTTTGAGTAGTAAGTTGAGGAATGTGGTCTCCCTAGTGTGTTTCCCTTTTTTGCCCGCTCTGTGTACTGCCGATATCGTTTATTAGCAATCATGGATACTAGAACGACACACAATACAGTGAAGTCACATTAATGGTTCGGATTGAAATGAAACAAAAGCCGCAAGCATACTCAATTTGCGTCAGTACTCTTCTTCCCAGAAAGTACTATAGTATCATGGATTATAAATCGGAGTTTCAAATAAGCTTTTCACTTGTGGTTGAACCATATGCGTGTTGTCTCGATACTCGACTGCAAATAAGTGAACCGTTAGCTGCTTTCTCTTGTGAATTATAACATCCGGTGCAGTGTCCAAGGTGAAGACCTCGTGGTTGCAGCCTTCCGAGGGTAGGGACTTGAGGATTGCCCTTGGGGACTTCGAGGACATGGAGTAGCAGGTGGGGATACGGTCGAACCGGGGTAATCTGGAGGCCCTCAGAGCTCCTCTCAAGTTCAAAGCAAAGTGCGTATCACCAGAGTCGATGGTAAAGCGGATATTTTGCAGTTGGCGGAGACCACTCGTGAACCCTGGTGGTAAATATGTCCAGCGAAGAAGACTCGAAAATGGAAAGTTATTGCGTGGAGAAAAAATCACGAATGGCTAATGAACACGAGAAGAGCAGACCAGTGACTTCAAGAGAGCCGAATTAAGCTTGGTGTTAAGGTTGCGGAAGTGTGGCACATTTTTGGCTCTATTGTCCCAAATGCCAACAGTGCTGTGTAAGAAATAAGGACTTGATGTCCTACTTACCGTGTTCCCCCAATATGGCATTATTGGGGCTATAGACCATGGGACCATCCGGGTACAAGTTGAGAATAATGGCCGTGACTAATTTTTCCTGATAGATATCGGTGTTACGGTTTCATTGGTCAGGCTTTTGCCAGCTCTGAGAGTGTTACTGTGTGCTATAAAAATCAGAACTGTCTGAAGCCACACACTGTGTGCTGACGGAAAAGAGCGAAGTGCGATTCGAATCAGCGATAGAGTGACGATTCACAACTTCATAGGACCCCACCATACCGACCAAACATCAATGGGCGCCACTGTCTAGAGTGTATTGAGTGTCGTGGCCCATCTTAAGGAATACTGGTTGAACGCGAAGTGTTAACCAGCACCTACAGTTGACTACCCATCCAAGCAGGTGTGCGGGTTCAGCGCAGTGTGAACTTGGCTATCTAAACGGCTATGGAACAATTTTCTGGGCTGGAAGAAGGAGTTACCGAAGAAGCCCGGAGCCCATATAAAACCCCTGTGCTGCTGGTGAGAAAGCCCAATGAAAAATTCTGATTTGGTTTTGACTTTTTACGAGTGAAGGATACTACAGTGCAAAAGCAGGTGCACGTGCCTTCTACAGCAGAGATATTGGATAGAATGCAAGCTGCCACCCATGTAGGTCCAGTCCCTGTCCATCCTGTATATTCATACTTTTTAATTCAACGTGCAACATGATGAGAAAGGCAGTGGTCAGTAGGGCTTGTCCTACTATTTAACGCTGTACGATGATGATGATGACTATATTTTCGGTGATCGATCTGCTTTCAGGATACTGGTAGTTTTCAATAAAAAGGAGAACCATACAATGACAACATTCATTGCCAGGGACAATCAGTGCTGCTTCCCAAGTATGCCATTTTGATTATTGGGGTGCCGTTTGCCCCTTGATTAATAATACTCGAGTTGTTAGAGAGACTATGAAATGTACTCTATGGAGACAATATCGCGATCTGCAGCCTAACTGTGAAGAAACATGTTTTGCATTTGATCAACTTGCTGAGGTGTGAAGGAGTCGGGAGTGTGAATAAAAGGACTAAAGTCCCAGATAGAATGACTGATGGTGCCATTCTTGAACCACATTGTCGTAGCGGAGAACTGTAGCCCCTAACCAAGACCATTCTAAAACTGAAGGGTTTCCAGTGCCAACCTTCAATAGATCATTGAAGCGGTCCCTGGGTTGCGCCGCAAACTACAGTCTATTCGTAGAAAATTTCACGTCTATTGTAGAGCCGTTGTACGCCCTTCTCAAGAATGAGCCTAAATCCAGGTAGACCCCAAAGGTGCACCAGGGGTTCTGTGAAATCTAACACATAATGTCAGAAGAACACGTCAGTAGCTAAGCGGCTCAATTTAAGTACAGATGCCAGTGATGTACGCATCTGAGGAGTACTAAAGTAGATGAACAGAATAGTAGAACACGCAGAATTTTCCTTCTAGCTGACATGAAATATTCAAAGACTGAAAAGAGAGTATTTGACTATCATATGGACATTGGAGAAGCGGCAACCATATCAGAAAAGTCAGAGGTTTCATTTGGAAACTGACAGTGAGGCCTTGGGGTGCTATAAAACGGTAAAGGATCCTAGAGGTAACCTGGCCAGCTGAATACTTCGTTTTTGTGGATTTGATTTTCCTATCAATCTTATTTTCAGTGCCAAAAATTACATGGCTGATGTTCTGTCCCGCTCTACTCAAACAAATCCTGATATCAAGTTTTTTACTTGAACCAACTAGCTACAACGGGAGCAGGACCTCAACAAATGGCAGACCAACAAAGACATGATTGTCAACTAAGTAGGGTGATGAAATCGCTGGTAAGCGAGAACTTTTTCCTGACAAACGGCGAACAGTGCATGTGCCAACCAACAAGGAATCAACTTCACCTGAAAGCCACGGGCATAGTCATGAAGTGATTGGCGGGGTCGAGGTGGCCTATGATTTTTGTGCTCGAAAATACACACTACTCACTAACCAAGCAGTGTCAAGAATTGGCACACAGGCTACAGTCAAATACATAACTTACTTCAACGAAGGCGTATTGAAGAAAAATGAGGAAAAATGCGATAAAAGAGGTCCGGTCCTGCGAGCGATGTCGGCTTTTCACATCCGATACGCTGGTCACAAAATATCCAATATGGCCAATACCGACTTCGGAGATAGGTGAATCGTCGTCCATTAATCTGACGGGACCTTTTACAAAGCTGCCGAGAGGACATCAGTACATAGTTGTCATGAAGGAACACTTCAGGCTTTGGATTAAAGCTGTCAGCTGTTCTGATAAACACTCCCCTACGGTCACTGTGGTAGAGGGGGAAGATATCATAACTAAAGATGGTGTTCCAAAAGTAGGTAACTGCCGACCAAGGCCAGAGTTCAAAGACTGATAGACGTTGGACCTGTCTGGAGAAACTGGGAATCCGAAAGGTACGCACAACCTCGTATCAACCCCAAACTGTCTTATGGAAAGGAATAATTGCACTATCAATGAATGGTTGACAACATAAAGCACAGATTGGGAACAGGTCCTGCTACCGTTGTTGCTATCAAATCGCGTTTTCATGCCTTCCGCCACGAAGTATTTTATCTAGCCTATAATAGGATAGTGATGTTGTCTGTTGACACTGAAGTGATCCTGTGACCTTCACATCAGATTGAACTCACCGAATTCCACAGCACAAGAACAGAATCACATCATAACCCGAAAGAAATCCAGGAAAGCGCAATACATGCCTCCTTCATGCTGATTGCAAATGAATCAGAATCATTGTCAGTGGTTACCTGGGTAAAGTACAAGCAGGGTCTTGGAGGACTGAATAGTTACCCTGGATCACCGAAGCTTGTTTCCAAATGGAGAGCACCGCATTACCTTGGAAGCTTGAAAGCCAATTTATAAACTAGAGGGAAACCAAAAAGATCAGTATATGCGTCATTGTGAGTTACGTGGTGACTTGGAGAGAAATTACAACCACTTCATGGAGTAGTGGCTCGCCTCATGATTAGGCCTCCACCAGCCAAAATAGGGGGACGATCAAAGTATTTGGTCACTGAATTTTTGATTCACAGTCCAAATATGTTTTTTCGTTCGTTAGCTTCATAATCAAATTCCAACAGCCCGGGGTGTAAGTGTCTGAAACCTCGAAAAATCCTGTGCTTGCCGATGAGTATTAGTTGAAAGCTTTTCCTCAGTGGCATCGCGTGCGAGCAAAAAGATCATCCTTTCCTTGTACTTCCTAATGCCTTTCACAATCAAGATGTTTTTTGGAGCTAAAACTGTTTGTCCAGTCATATCCTATGTACAACGAAGCTCTTTACTTAAACATTCTGAGGCCTTACAGTGCAATAGTCTTGGGCAGATGTGTAGGGTATCAACCAGTCTCTCGAGTTCACTGTGTCAATGTCAAGACAATCCAGTGTGAAGGTAGCAAACGAAAGCAAACTGAGTGTGGTCAGACGAATAGACAGAAAAAGCATCCACAATAGAAATGAAAATGAAACAAACAGTACAAAACAAATTCATAAATAATATGAAATTGTTCGAATTCATACCACCTGTCATTGCTCGCGCAGAAATCTCTACGCTACATTTTACGAGCCATCTTAATTGCTTTCTCTTGTAACAACACTTGTTTTACCGGCGGATGATTCCCGCGAGCAGTGAGAAGCTCTTCGTACGCAGGGCTGTTAACGTCAATGGGGCAAAGGAGATGTAAATGCAAATTTCCGCTGACTTGAATTTCCTTGGCATCAATTATGCTGGCCTAATTTATCATAATCAGGCGAACTTGCCTTCTCCCCGAGTTGAAACGCGGACGCAATCTTCCTCAGGAAAATTCCATTCCTGTGTGAAGTAATAACCTTCATTTTATCACAAAAGCTCAAGAATATATTCCTCATTGACTGTCCCATCAGAATTAACGGACGTTTGAGAAATCTACGGTCGTGGTGTGAAAGTGGTAGTGATTGTATTAAGTGAGCCCAGAAGACTTGTCAGCTATAGACTACCCGCAGGTGTTCACGGCTGCCGCAAGCAAATGATCGCATGCAACTGCACGGCATTCGCAGAATTCCTGAATATCCACTGACACTGTTTATAAATTTCGCCTGTGAAATCCAGCGGGACGCATCGAGGGACGCATAAAATCATGAAACCTTCGGTGACAGCACCAGGATTGCCTGATGATACGATACTATGTCGTAAACTACGATAAGATTGACATATATATACAAAACTCTAGCTGTGAGGTGTCCCGATCTAGTTATGTACAGAGTCAAGGCACGATGGATGTGACTGTGCTTTCACGGGGTATTAAACAGCAAATGGTTATGTTCTAAGTTTACAAAACAGCGTTTAGCCGTGTCCATATTACGGGTGAACCTGGTCACCGGCATTCTAAACGGAAAGTGTCTGAGATTATTACGGGATGCATGTGCACAGGGCAGAGATAACAGTGGCATGCTGCTCAAGAAGGGGACCTGTCAGATGAAATGACTTGCGATAAAGAATCAAGGGTACGTGAACCCTCGTGACGGTAGTGTACTTGTTTATTGCACATGATCCAAAAAAGAGAACCAATCAGAGAGGGAAAACAAGATGCACTCTGAATGAGTTGAGTCAAACAGAGCTGTGTGTGTATGGTGTCAAACGAGTATTCGACGAGTTATCCAATTAAGAGCCTCGTTCCGGGTCACTCCAAAGGCAGCCTATGGTGCGTCAATAGAAAGAAGATCAAAGGTATCGAAATCAAACCAATAAGGGAAATAAACATGGACTAGCTACAAAGGTTCTGATACCAGGAGATTCAACAACACAGCATGACCGAAGATACAGTGTCTAAAATGGTTAATAAACAACGGCAGAGAGGGTAGCCCATGCGTCGGAACAAGTGGCCCACAAGGACTATGGACAGATAGGAAGTAGTTGGAAGCAATTCAACACTTCTCGTGGATGGCCGTGCTTCGGACTCCACCTCCATGCCGTATATATGTGACGTAGTTGATTGTTGGCCATGGTAGTTGAAATGCCTGGACTAAATTTCGTCGCTCACAAAGCCCAGGCTTCGATAGTCTGTTGATAACTGCTTCGGCATTTTCTGGTATCCGAAGCCCTGCTGCTCTTGACACTCGTTGTGGGGCCCGGCAGACGAATTCAAAGGCAGACAGAAAGTCGATTGAATACCCTGTTTCTAGCAAGTGCGCTACGACTGAACCTGATACCATTCCTGTGTCTCCATCTCTATTCCATCGTGGGTGACTGTCTATGATGCACTTTGACTGCTGCCATGCGTTTGGCCCTATGTAAGTGGCACCAGAGGTGCCCTAGAATTGATAGATGGTCATGAATGAGGTCAGCAAGGGTAGCTTATCTTTATTTTCCCATCAGATTTTTGGAGAGGTGACAAACACAGACCTGATCTTGGCAGCAATGGAAGTGGAATTCACGGTGAAACTGAAAACTTTATCGGCTGCGATGCTCACCTGAAGTAGAGTCGGATGAATAATGCTTTCTCTTCTGCCTGTGAGATCCCCCTTCATTTTGTCTGTTCAGCCCAGTTTCTTACCATGAACTTCTCGGGATAACTATTGCTTAGAAACATTTTTCTTGTGTGCAATAGCTCGGCTTCTAGAAGGTCTGTAGTGCAGATATGTGTCGCCCTGTGCGAAAAACAGCGTATCAGATCACGTTTGGAACCAAGCGGCACGAAACTGTGAAAATTTGTTTACTGGCCTTTCTAGGTCTCTTTCAGATACACCTCCCTCTGGGTCGAGCCATCAGCATGTCTGGTTAAGTATACATCAAGTCCAAGAGTAGCTTTGTTCATCCCAGGTGATGAATTTTCAGCACCATGCTCATTGCTAAATTATCCGTTGGATAAACTCATCTTGCATTATGATAATTAAAAAAAATGAAATAAAAACTCGGTTCAAGCAGCCGTACCAAAAGATGATAGCAGGATGAGTTAAGACAGTGCGTTTCTGAGTTCACCAAACACTAGTGATGGGTTTTTGAGGTACCTTACAAGACAGGACAGGACAGATAAACGATGAGAGCTTGTCCGGCAGTAGGACAATTTGTATTTACACCTGGTGGATGAGGAAGAAATATACACGTTTAAGTGGGTGTGCAGTGGATTAGTCAAGTCCGATAAGATATAACCGCAGTTTTTGCACGAAGAAAAATGATCTTCTGTGACAAAATGGACTAAAACAGGATGAGAGATACCACTGCATCTTGATATAGCTTTGATAGACCTCTGCAACTTGGGAAAGCCTTTCTTTCGAAAACCGGCAAAGACGACGGGGGATCACTCAAGAAAATACATGACATCTAATAAGGTATTATTGGAAAGTGTAAGGATCTCAGTCGTAGAGTATAAAATGATAATCGTCGAATCTTTTTGAATAATTTAATTATGTTCTGGGACCAGCTGAGGTCTTGAGAGAAGGTTAGGCCAAGATATTTCATTTAGCGAACTTTGGGTCTTATCTTGTTGTCAATACGTGATGAAGAACAACTACTTTCGACTGAAGGTGGACTTCCTCCCGTGGTAATTGAAAACAAAATGTCATTTCATTTGGACACGTTAACAGATAAACGTGACTACATGGACCACTGAATAGTAGAAGACAAGGAATCACCAAGTTCAGAAAATTGAAAGTTATCGTCAGATTTAGACCCAATAGCAGCATCGTCAGCATACTTCGGCAGAAGGTCATCAGAAGCTTTGGGCAAGTTACGGAAGTAAAATGACAGAAGAAAGAAGACAGAATGGTGCCCTAAATTACTCCTGTATTGACGAGAAGAGAATCAGAAATACTGCCTTTTAGTGTTGTAAACCGAGTCCTATTACCGAATCAGTGACAACAGACGTGGCGCATTTTGTAATTTTGATAACAATAGAGTCCTGCCGACACAGTTGAATGCATAACTGTGATCAAGAAAACATGCAAAGAGGCTCTCTGGTGCGATCGAAAAATAATGAATTGGAGCTGACTAAATATGCTGGGGCGTCTATTTTGGGACGTTTGTTTCGGTAAGCCAACTGGTAGTCATCCTCAGTATAGACGAACGACTTAGTGGTTGTAAGAATGTTTTTCGAATACCTTTAGAAGAACCGAAGTTCGTGCATCTGGGCGAAGTGTAGCTATCTCCTTCTTTGGTACTGAGGTAATACGAACCGGTCTGCAGAGGTCATCGATGGTACCTTTTTGGATGCTTTGGCGGAAAAGCACAGCAGGAGGTTCGGCTAAGTGCCAAGGACCGTTGATGGAAGTTCGTCAGATCTCGCAGTCTTCCTGATCTTGAGTCTTATCAGCTCGGTTGGCACTTAGCTTGGTTTGGTAAAAAGCGTATCTAGATCCGATCTAGGGTCGAAATTGAGTTCCATTAGCGTCACATTGAGTGGTGACGGTGCATAAAACATCTGAGTAAGCTCTCCAGCCGTTTATTGGGGTGTCCGTCGCGTGGAGCTCAAAACACAGAGCTTTTTCATCGTGTTTTAAATTTGGCGATAAATTTAGTTTCCAAGTATAGTTTCTGTATACAGCCTGTCTAATTTTTTATTCTATACTGAATTAAATATATTATTCGCTTCTTGGAGGTGCGAGTTCCAGTCATAAAAGCGCTCTATTTCTGTCGTCCTATTGCTTTCCAGTAGGGAGACGAAAATCTGGCTGGTCGGAAGTAAATGGACTCACATGGACAACAAGTATCACAAGAGAGGTTCAAATAACTTGTCAGACGATCGCATTGAATTGAGGCATCGGGGTCGTGGAACTAACCAAAATCAGTGCCTTGAGCCACTTCTCGTAACAATGTCGGGTTTAGTGAGTTGCACTGCCTATGAAAAACACCGCGATCAGAAGAAAGGGGATGCATGACTTAGTGTGGTTTGGGATAAATACTGGGGTGAGTCCTGATAACACAGTGGTTAGAGGTAGATAAAGGGTCTCTCTTTTTGGACGAAGATAATCTCGATTTCTTTGACTGAGAAGAAATCAAGCTGCACATTCTGTCATGTGGAGGAGTTAACTATATCCTGTATCGCAAGGCAGTTTAGAAAACTGATATCAGATTGATTAAAACCTCCAGCGACGATGACAAGTGACGTTTCAACATATTCCTTCATTTTTGATGTGCATGTGTCAGCGAAACAGTAGGATATTTTCTTCCACTTCAATTTTGAACTTGATTGCGGAGAGTGTAGCGTCGCTTTCGCGCGAGCTATCACCTAGATCGATTTATCCATTCGTTACGCAAAATGTATCATCCATAAATCGACAGAAGAGATCAAATTGACCTATTGTTCTGGGGAATGCTGGAGTTTCTAGCTTTGACGTGAAAACGTCAGCAAGAAGTGGTCCTAGAGATGAGTCCATGGCAACCCCATCCTTCCGACGATAATGTGTTTTTGAAATCATATGGTACATTCAAAGTGTACTGAAGGATTAGTTTCCTGAGATTGGCAGTCGGAACTCCTAGGGCTATCATTTCTTCATCAACAAATGAACAAATAGTCTTTTGTTTCATTTAAAGATACTTTAGTGAACAAAGAAACCACATCCAAAAAGAAAGTTTGCTTTCCTACCATGTTAACATCTTGTTACGGAGTGTGTGCTTTGCAAGTCTCAGTCGTGCAGGTTCCAAAAGACTAAATATCCACCGGACTGCTGCCAGGTTAGTAGTATATTTACTCCACCACAGTAGTGGTGGCAGTAGTATTTGTTGTGCTTTGGTTATCTGCGTTGCCTTTTCTGAATTTATTCAGTTAATTATACATAGCCACACTGATTAATTACTATTGCCTCGCATTCCGAATTTTTCCACTGTTCTAACGAATATAGACAAGCTACTAAAAGTCTGCCTAGCTGTGTCTGAAATTGTTCACATTGGAAAGGCCTCAAAACTGTGAGATTCTTCTGTCTAGTCCGCAATCTACCTTTTGCCTTTATTCACTGGAAGGTGTGATCAAAACAGATAGACGTATTGACAACAAACACCCTTTGATTTTTTATTTCGTTCACCTCCTAATATCAGATCCGTTGAGGTGGGCAGTGCCGATTCTATTTCTCCACTGAATAATCCCATTTCATTATATATAGAAAACACGAATAGCGAACAAGCTCGTTTTCGGTAACATCTTCCTCGTGGCTAATACAGTTACGTTTTTGGGTTAGAAATGCACAAATTATGAACAACCTCTGTGTGCTAAAGTGTGATTGGATGGCCATCAAAGTTGGTGTTGCGTAGTTAGGAAGGATATGAGGGGAAATGTCGTTGTTTTGTGGTTGGAAAAGGGGCCAGTGAAACAATGAACATGGGTTTCGGGGATTATCCATTTCCGGTTTCAACCAAAAGGTCAACGTATGGGTCACACTGAGCTCCAGGGTCGGTCTCAGATCGCGGCCAGGGTACTATGAGTGCCTTAACGAAACGTTTCTGAGAACAAAGCGATCGATTGAATGATCTGATCGCCGCAGCCTCTGCCGTTGCTAGATGTTGTTTTCGAGCGGCCTTCGGCGCGTTCGTAGGAACTCTGTAGACTATTTTGAACGCGTCGTCCTTTACTTGATGTCCAGTGTCCTCAAGGTGGGCCACAACCGCGCTGGTGATGGATTTTCTGTTTCCCGTCGACAGCCAAGTTGGTTTGTGCTCTTGGATCCTTTGTGATAGTTGCCGTGTCGTTCTACCTATATAGCTTGCCAAACATGAGCAAACAAACGAATAAGTTAGCATGTGTGAGGTGAGGACAGGTAACTTGTCTTTTAGGTTCGTCGAGATCACTGGTCGACTGGTGAAGTGGGCACGCAGTGTAGCAGTGGGAAAGGTGCGAGCGATTGTCTTTTCCAAGCGTCTTATTAGTAACTCGCTTTTGTCATCTCCTTTGAAAGGGAGATGAATGTATAAATCTTTCTTCTTCACGGTCACTAACGCTTGTCTCGTTGCCCTTTCCGCTATATTCTTCTGAATGAAGCGCTCGGGATATCCGTTATCCAATAGCGTTTGCTTCAAAATGTCTAATTCTTCACTCATTGGAGCAAATCATTCGCACACGGGCTGCGAGTGAGCGAATGAGGTTACGTTTACGTCCGATAGGTACAAAGCTGGCGAAATTGGTGTACTGGCTTGTCCACGTTGGTTTGTGATTTACTCGACGGAGCAGTTTGCCATCGCCACCTCTTAAAAGAAGCACATCTAGAAAGTGGAAAGTGTTCCTTTCTTGTACTTCCGACGTAAAATCAACCGCATTATGTGCCTGGTTGAACTCCTCCACCAATGACTCCAGCCGTGTATGACTGTCAGTTAGGACAAAAATATCATCCACGTATCGACAGTAGATGGGTAGGCTTTCTATCGTATCGCCAAGTTTCCCGTTTTCTAGCTTAGCCATGAATATATCAGCAAGTAAGGGGCCTAGAGGTGACCCCATAGCTACTCCATCGGTCTGACGGTATATTTCTCCGTTGAAGGTGAACTGGATATTGAAGGTGCATCGTAACAGTAGTTCCTTCAGATTGATCACTGGAATACCGATATTGAAATCTTTTTCTACGATGAAATCACACAAATAATTGATCGTTTCCAGAAGCGGCACGCTGGTAAACAAAGATGTCACATCCAAAGAGGCCATCGTTAGTTCTTCAGCATGTCGCTCGCTGATCAGTTCTATGAATTGAAAGGTGTCTTTTAGGCTGTAGAGGGCAATCTTTCGGTGAACCGGTTCAAGTGCATCTACAAGCCATCGGGCAACTGAGTGATACGGGGATGAACTCATGTCGAGTACCGGTCTCAATGGTATTCATGATTTGTGAACCTTTTGTAACCCGTAAAGTCGAGGAATAATGGTACCAGTTGGTCTTACCTGTTCTAGGGTTGTATGGGAGATAACATTGAGCTCTATTAGTGACTTAAGAGCTTTGGCTAGTTGCTCCTCTACTGTTCTAGTTTTGTCCTTTTCTCCTTCTGGTTTCTTGGACTTTCTTGGATCTTAAGTATATCATTCGTCTTAGCGATATAATCTGTACGGTCCATAAGGACAACCCCGGATCCTTTGTCTGGTTTCGAGACGACGATGTCATTGTTATTCCTTAACTTTCTCAGTGCCTCTCTGTGTTGATTATTAAGAATACTTCTACTGTTCCTTTGGGTTCGACGACATTGATGCGAGCAGTCAACTAGGGTAGTTTTGAAATCGTCAGTCGCTTGTTGTGATGTCGCTGTCAAGGAGCAGGTTTGAGCATGTAAGTTTTCAAACTGTACATCCTCGTCTAACTGATCGTTCTTAGAGGTAGGACAACAGAAATTCAGTCCTAGTGATAACGATTCTAATGTTGGTTTATCCAAAAACAAACGGGAAATGTTATGCACATACCGCTCTGGATCAGTCGGCAGGTTTGTTCTTGGTTTTGTCTCGTTTAGCGTGTCCTGTAGTTTGGCGAGTTTCTTACTGCCTCGTTTTGCGATTACGTCCTTAGCAAACTGTTCGAATCTGATTCTTTGTTCCTCGTCTAATTGGTCGAGAATGTGTCTGTGTTGCACGCTGTTTCGTTCAAACTGGGTTATGTTCATACGTAAGGTGTCTAGTTGGTTTCTCGCGTGAAGAAACAACGACGTTTTCCCTCCTTTCTTTCCTAACTACACAACACCAACTTTGACGACCATCCAATCAAACTTTAGCGCACAGACGTTGTTCATAATTTATGCATTTCTAACCTATAAAAGATTCTATTTCCGTTAAAGTAAGTGGCAGGCCCATACTGAAAATCCTAAAAGGAAAGAATAAATAGTTAACTATTCAGTTAGACGAAGATAAACTTTGGCTTCAGATACTCAATACAGTAAACTATTTACAGGGCAGTCAGAATGTTAACGGTACCAACTTTGGGTCTCGATTGTAAGTAGTTTTACCGATACAGCCAGGGGGAGGGGCGGGTGGGGGGAGAGGTTTCTGGAGTGATTAGACAACATATGGATGGTTGAGTGCAAAATAAGATCGTTTGAGTCTCTCTGCTTTTCTAGCTATCGGTGGCAGTTCAGTGTTGCAGTTGACCATTCACTGGTACATAAGCACCTCACATGTTTACTTGACTGGAGAATACAATAAAAACTTTTCGAAAGTGTCCAACGCGCAGCAACCACTGGAGGCCAGACCTTTCAAAGATTCTACAACTTATTTGATGACGAAGTACGGTTTATGATAGATCGCACAAAGGTTACAGTGGTTTCGACAATTACCTCTTACTTACCGATTGAGTAGCAGGTTTCCAGTATCTAACATAATCAGATGCAACTAGGTGAGGCTCATCGCCCAATTTCACCAAAGCCCAATTCTGAACATAGAACACAAACATCAGTGTAATATAAATCTATTTAGAGAACCGAAATCTGTTGTTAGTTCACTGTTGTGCTTTTAACTGCATGTCTTCTGTGAGTCTGTGAGTTAGTATTCCTCACCCTCTTCACCTTCACCTTCACCTTCCACACTGTCGACACCAACTTCCTCATAGTCCTTTTCCAGTGCAGCCAAATCTTCACGAGCCTCGGAAAATTCACCCTCTTCCATTCCCTCACCCACGTACCAATGCACAAACGCACGCTTCGCATACATCAAATCGAATTTGTGATCCAAACGAGCCCAAGCTTCCGCGATAGCGGTCGTGTTGCTCAACATGCACACAGCACGTTGCACTTTGGCCAAATCGCCACCGGGCACCACAGTTGGTGGTTGATAGTTGATTCCAACTTTGAACCCAGTTGGACACCAATCGACGAATTGAATTGTACGCTTCGTTTTTATTGTAGCAATTGCCGCGTTCACGTCTTTCGGGACCACGTCTCCACGATAGAGCATACAACAGGCCATATATTTGCCGTGACGTGGATCGCATTTGACCATTTGATTGGCCGGCTCGAAGCATGCATTCGTGATCTCGGCCACACTCAATTGTTCGTGGTATGCTTTCTCAGCTGAGATCACTGGTGCGTATGTGGCCAATGGGAAGTGGATTCGAGGATATGGGACCAAGTTGGTCTGGAATTCGGTCAAATCGACATTCAGAGCACCGTCAAATCGTAATGAAGCGGTAATCGAACTCACAATCTGTCCGATCAGACGATTCAGATTTGTGTAAGTCGGTCGTTCAATGTCCAAGTTACGTCTGTCAAAGAGGAAAGCGAAATGCACAATTGCTACAAGATTTCTATTGTCTAAGCGTTACACATCTGTTGAACACCTACTACCAGATCATTAGAGTAAGTGATGGATCAAAATTGGAATAATATAACGTACCGACAAATATCGTAGATTGCTTCATTATCGACCATGAACGCACAATCCGAATGTTCGAGAGTTGTATGCGTTGTGAGGATCGAATTGTACGGCTCTACCACAGCAGTAGAGATTTGTGGAGCTGGATAGATTGCGAATTCCAGTTTTGACTTTTTCCCGTAATCCACACTCAATCGTTCCATGAGCAGGGATGTGAATCCTGATCCAGTGCCTCCACCGAAGGAATGGAAAAGCAGAAATCCTTGCAGACCTGTGCACTGATCAGCCAATTTACGGATCCGATCCAACACGAGGTCAACAATTTCTTTACCGACTGTGTAATGTCCTCGAGCATAATTGTTTGCCGCATCCTCTTTACCAGTGATCAATTGTTCTGGATGGAATAACTGTCTGTATGTGCCAGTTCGTACTTCGTCTGTCAGTAGAAATAAACCAAATTTAGTAAATGGCATATTGCCCAAGTGTGTGTGAATGTGTGTGTATGTATTACCAAGTCAGTGAGATATCTACTTATTCCATCAATTACTTATCAATCAATCAGTCAGCCATCAGTCACTCACACGGTCAGTCAACCATTCTGACAACTGACAACCTGATTCATGAAACACATTTTCCCACTCACCCACTACAGTCGGTTCCAGATCGACAAACACCGCACGAGGAACGTGCTTGCCAGCGCCGGTCTCACTGAAGAAAGTGTTAAATGAGTCATCACCTCCACCGATGCTCTTGTCACTGGGCATCTGACCGTCCGGTTGAATCCCATGCTCCAAACAGTAAAGTTCCCAACAGGCGTTCCCAATTTGCACACCGGCTTGACCCACGTGGATAGAGATACATTCACGCTAGAATTAGGTTGGTACAGAACGAGCAAAAACGATCAGTTGAAATGAATATTTCGTGGACGAGTTAATATCACAAAGGGATTATATTCTTACCATCTCGTAGGATTCTGTCTGAAGTCACGGACCAGACGGATA